>CM041633.1:45689804-45703878 GCA_023333625.1 Bothriochloa decipiens | reverse complement strand
TGAGGTTATGGATGGAGGCATTAAAAACCGCCATTCACATTCTCAACAGAGTACCAAGTAAGTCGGTGCCTAAAACACCGTATGAGATGTTGACAGGAAGAGTACCCTCACTAAAACACTTACGTGTGTGGGGGAGCCCTACTAAGGCTAAAGTGTTTAACCCAAACATTGGGAAGTTAGATCCCAAGATAGTAAGTTGTCATTTTATTGGCTACCCTGAAAGGTCAAAAGGTTATCATTTCTACTGTCCAGATAGATATATAAAGTTTGTAGAAATGAGACACGCTGTCTTCCTAGAGGACGATATGATCAGGGGGAGCATGGCAGCTCAGAAAATCGATCTTGAAGAGAAGAGGGTATATGTACCCACTCCGATGATTCTGGAACCTTTCTTTGAGTTACCTACTATTGTTGCACAATCAATGCCAGACGTTGAGGTGCCAGCACCTGTTGTTATTCCTCCCGCGGCAACAACGAATGAAAATGAGGAACCTGCAGAAACTATTACCGCAAATGAGGGGAGCAACAACAGCCTCAAGAAGATGTGCCAAATGTAGAGGCCCCGAGAAGGTCTCAAAGAGCTCGAAGGTCAGCTATCCTTGACTATTATGAAGTCTAAGAGACCGAAGAATTTCACATGGAGGATGATCCCACCTCTTATAAAGAAGCCATGAGAAGTGATCAAGCATCAAAGTGGCTAGAGGCCATGAGAGATGAAATAAAATCAATGAGTTCTAATGATGTTTGGGACTTAGAACCAGTTCCTAAAGGAGCCAAAACGATAGGCTGTAAATGGGTCTACAAAACAAAGTGTGACTCCCAAGGGAATGTTGAAAGATATAAAGCGCGACTTGTGGCAAAAGGTTTCACAGAAAGAGAAGGGATCGATTACAATGAGACGTTTTCTCCAGTCTCATGTAAAGATTTCCTTAGAATTATAATGGCACTAGTGGCACATTTTGATTTGAAATTATATTAGATGGATGTAAAGACGGCATTCCTAAATGGAGATTTGGAAGAAAATGTCTACATGGCACAACCAAAAGGTTTTGTCATGGAAGGAAAAAAACAAATGGGGTGCCGCCTAAAGAAATCGATTTATGGGTTAAAACAAGCTTCAAGACAGTGGTATTTGAAGTTTCATAACACAATAAAAATTTTTGGGTTTGAAGAGAATGTAGAGGACAATTGCATTTATGCAAAGTTTAAGAATGGAGAGTACATCTTCCTAATCTTGTATGTGGATGATATCCTGCTTGCTAGTAGTAATGTCAGTCTGCTACAGGAGACAAAGAAGTTTTTGTCCTCAAAATTTGATATAAAAGATCTTGGTGAAGCTTCATTCATTCTAGGGATCGGAATTCATCGAGATAGAACTAAAGGGGTATTAGAACTGTCTTAAAAGGCATACATAGAGAAGACTCTAAAGAAATTTAGTATGCATAATTGTAGTCCGTCACCTGCTCCAATAGTCAAGGGCGAAAGATATGGGGATCATCAATGCCCCAAGAACCATTATGAGCTCAATCAAATGAAAGCGGTACCATATGCTTCGGCTGTAGGAAGCCTACAGTATGCAACAACGTGTGCGCGCCCTGACTTAGCTTTTGTTACCGGGTTGCTTGGCAGATTTCAAAGTAATCCAGGAATTGAACATTAGAAATTGGTAAAGAAAGTCTTGCAATATTTGCAAGGCACAAAAGGCCTCATGTTAATGTATAAGAAATCAGACTCTCTCGAAATAGTAGCATACTCAGACTCTGATTATGCGGAAGATGACAGAAAGTCCACATCAGGATATGTATTCACTCTTGCAGGAGGAGCCATATCATGGAAAAGTTCAAAGCAAATCGTCACTACATCGTCCACAATGTATGCCGAGTTTGTAGCATGTTATGAGGCCTCAGGGCAGGTGAACTGGGTGAAGAAGTTTTTACCCGGTTTGAAGGTGGTTGACTCTATCCATCGACCACTAAAGTTATACTGCGACAACTATTCAACAATATAGTATGCTCACAACAATAAGTCAAGTGGTGCTGCCAAACACATTGGCATAAAGTATTATGTTGTGAAGGATAAGGTCGGGATCATGTTATAAGTTTAGAGCATATAAGAACTGAAAAATGCTCGCGGATCCGCTTACAAAAGGCTTACCACTCAGCGTGTTCAGAGAACACGTAGCCGGCATGGGTTTAAGGGAAAGCCTATGACTCCTAGACAATAAACGGCCTAAAAGTTAAAGAATTTGTTTCTGATCAGAGACACGCATTGTAGCTGTGAAATCTATCAATAATTGACCGTGACGAGGAAACACGCTCCATGTACTAATATGTGAAGAAATAAGTAAAAGTGAAAAGTATTAAAGTTAAAGTATAAGTTGAGATCAAGGGGGAGAACGTTAGAATAATCTCTCTACCAACGGCTTAATAGGCCTTTGATCCGTGCTCTGATCGGGGGCGCCCAGCCCATCTATGGCTGGAGGGCCCCTGTCACACTTGCTATATAAAGAGGTGGGGGCCGGCGGCTCTCAGTACGAGGTTCACCGTGAGCCGTACTCCCACCGACAAACCCTAACACCCGATCTAGTGAGGGGCGCAGCCAGTGACGGGAAGCACCTCCGCCGCCACTGCACTGCGCCGCCGGTCTCCACTGCGGCACCGTCTCTTCCCCGACCGTCGCTGCCCGTGCGCAGAGCTTCACCACCGAACCTAAGATGGACGGATCGAGCTCCTACGCCCCTGCTCCTCTCACCACTGGTTTGATCCCTCTACTCACTCTCATCTCCCCTCTTTGTTCTAGTTCATGTGCTAGGTCATACACCTGTTGCATCTTCCGAATTTATGTTGTACCCCTCTAGACTCACTGCTAGATCAATCCTATGTTCTAACAGAGGGCGCGCCACCCCTTGCACACACAGCGGAATCGGCACAGGGCCTTCGTCGGCAGCCTGGCTAGCAGTTCGAAGACGATGTCCTCAGGCAGCCGCACGCTGCCGTCGACATGCTTTCTTCGTTTCGCATCCATGTCGTGAGTATGTGTTATTCCTCGCCCTCGCGAAGTCCTATATGATGAGGACAGTCCGGGATCAGTTGAGAGTTCGAGTAGAGTACGGCCTCCGATCCGTTTTTCCAGATTTGCAATCATGCAACAAATGACGGTCAACTCCTAAAAAAACGTAAATAAATTGCTACAACTTTTGGAAAATTAATTACCATAATACCAAGAAGTTTTACGGATACATATCATTATTTTTTTGTGACCACGCCGTAGTGCGGATATATATCAGCTTATTTTTTTTTGCGACGAATATATATCAGCTTATTAATCACCAAGAATAAAGCTGTCGGGTTTTACAGGTTTTTATTTTTCAACTAGAGATTATGCTGTTCCTGTCCTTGCTGACAAACTTCAATCTCAATGATCAGGGTCACCACCAACTGGAAACAAATAAATCTGCCCAAGTACAGTACAGAACCCATGGAAATTGGTTTGTATTGACCGTAAGACAGGCTGTGGCTTCAGTACAGAGGTCCAGGCTTTTGTGCCTCAGTCCCAACTCCAACAATATATATCTGCATTGCAAGCATTGTTAGGGTCGGCCATCTGATCTGGTCGCTGTGATGACATAGTACAAGTCTCACACTCTCTACAAGACTACAACAACTGGTTTATTTGAAGATCTAGAAATAATATTGCTGCACTGGTTAGTAGTGCCCCAGCAAGGATCTTTACCGAGACACGAGAAAGCACTCTCTCGCCAGTTCGTCGTCGTCGTCATTGTTCACCAAGCAATCAAATCTGATCTTCCCCTCACGTGCTCTTCAGATTAAAGTTGCTGTGGTTTCTTCTCCTTTATCCATCTTGACTGTATACAGGCAGGCAGGTAGTACCAGAGTTCACAGAAAGAGAGGAGTAAAACCTGCGGCAGTTACGAAGGCAACAAGTGCCTGCGACCAAATGCGTGTGGTTGGTGCTTCATTCAGTTCATGCTTCAGAGTTTTGAAAAGCATGCAGACGAAGGAGAAAAGCTACAAAACCAAAGCGTGCATGGAGTGGATATTAAGGCGCCAGAGACGCCGTTACCTTGAGCCTGTGGTACCAAAGCAGCTTTTGCACTGAGGATCTCTATTCACCATAAGCTGCTGGGAAGAATATTCAAAAGGATGCATGGTGTATGATTGTGGGATGCAATCAATTAGGAACGAACAAAGCCTGAACGCAAAACTGCAAAAGGACATTTTGCCTTCTATGACCTACACACTAGCAGAGCTGATATGCTCCATTCCCAATGTTTCTGTTATCCAGCAGCAAGTGCCTTCGACGTGGTATGCAGGCTACTGGATAGCAACTAGGGTAGGGCTATTACGGTGGACAGTAATTATGCACAACAAGCTGTTGAAACCAATGCAAAGAGTAGATGCTGACTAAAAATTGCCAAGTAACAATGGATGGCTTGAGGCTTATCTGCATGCAAGTATAGTTTGTCAACATGTTTTTTTCTTTTGTTTTTTTTCAAATGAAAGTGTTGCAAACTAAAGAGCTGTTTATGATGGATACGTTCTATTGTTTTGGTATTAGTGTGCGGTTAAATGGTTAAACCGTTAAACTGTACGTGAATAGAGGATAAAAGGAGCACTAAATCATCAGTGGGTCAGGTACAGATAGAAAGAAGGGCCACTCACAACTGACACTGAAGACTGAAATCTCTTAACGACTGAATGATCTGAATCTCGAACAGTTAAGTTCCCATGATGGACGAGAGGTTGCCGCCGCAGGCTTTACCGGACGCATCATTTCACACGCTGTAACGCATGTCCCTCCCTCCTTCCTGCTGAAACAGTTAGAGAGCTCTGAAGATGGATAGATACATAGATGGATGTGAGTAGGGGTGGGGGCCTGCGAACATCGTCATGCCGCGCGCTGAATAAAGGAGCTCACTTTCCTGTGGGATGGCATGTGGGGAACGGAACGCCTACTAGAGAGATCAGATATTCAGATGCAGAGGTCATATATGAAACATCCTCAATTTTCCACGAAGGGAAAATACACAGAATGGCGGATAATATAATAGTTCGAAGCATCAAACCATCTCATTATCTCGCAATAGTCGATATTTATCTCGCATGTCCCTGGTTGTAGCTAGCAAGGGTGTACTCCTGTAGCAGCTTCTCACGTTGAGCCTTGCACTCACGGAGCTTGTCCCTGTAGGCAGCATCTTGACTCTTTTTCTGGAATCTCTTTGCAATGTCTTCGTTCTTCTCAGCCAGGGTGGCCTCAAGCTCCCGAATATTCTTGTTGAGACGGATGTTGTGTAATTGAAGCTTATCCATCTCGCTCATCAGACTAGTGATCTGATCCTGGTGAGTGTGCTCTTTGCGTGCTATCTCACGCTCTAGATCTGCAATCTTTTGCTTCCATGCCGCTTCCTTATCCTCTGACTTGCGGATCCTCTTGTCAACTTCCATCAGGTAGCGACGATCACGACGGCCCTTCCGCTCCAACTCAGCAATGTACATTTCCTGGCACTGCATGTACATCATAGAGGCGCGGTGGCAGGGGTTGCGGTCGACTCTGGTATTCTGCTCGATGTAGATGACCTCTCCCCAAGTACCCTGCTGATCATCGAGGGCACGAGGAAGCAGACGAAAGCGACTTTCCTTCAGATAGTCAGCTCCGTTGCGCAGCACAGTACGGAGTGCCTGGCGTGAAACGGTCTGAACACACATGCCGGTGTCGTTGTCGAAGGCGAAGTCAGTGAAGGCGGTAACTTCGGGCAGGTTTATGCTTGCAAGCACGTTGATGTGGACTGCCTTGTAGTCCTCGATGCCTCCTCCAAGGGTGGGCTTGCCGCGGCAAAGATACTCGACGTTCTCCACGGGAACACCTAGCTCGGTGAGAACCTCGCGAAGCACGTGAGCATAGCCTCCATGCTCTGTTCCGTCGAGTCTAAACTCAATGACATCTATTGGCGGTAACGGACCAAGCGGCAAGTTGGGGTCCATCTGCAGGTGACACGAGAAAGAAGTTAGAAAAGTTGCAGAGAGAGGTAAGCCATGCATAAAAGCGTATACAATGGTTGGTGTATAACCGAGAGATTTCAAGATTTTTCCTAATTCTATCGTCCAATCCTATGGGTCTCGTCCTAGGGTCAAGCATGGCTCTGGTACCAACTGAAACATCCTCAATTTTTCACGAAGGGAAAATACACAGAATGGCGGATAATATAATAGTTTGAAGCATCAAACCATCTCATTATCTCGCAATAGTCGATACAGGATCCATACATCGAACAAAAGAATACAATTAGAAGGGATTACATAAATAGTTCATCGCCACACTGGCGGGATCATCAGAGTAGCAGCAGCTTCTGGGGCAGCTGCGGAAGGCGGAAGTACAATAAAATCTCCAAAAAGAAGCCTGAGCGTAGGAACGAGACGTCTACTCCTCCTCATCGTCATAGTCATAGTCGGGCTCACCTGCCAAATAATTTTCAGTACGGTTTGTACTGGCCATATCTCCCACCCTATGCTTTGCTTTTGCTATGTAGTATTTGGTGGGATGCAAAGGATATAATCAAATCGACCTAATATGTGGCTGTAGTTTCCTATGCAAACAGTGACCAATATTATATAATATAGTTCATCAAATTTAATCCATCTCATCCACACATCCAAACCCATTCCATCACCATCACACACATCTCACCCTCTCACACTCAGTCGACAGGTCCAACTCCCTCTCGGAGCCTGTCTCAGCGGCTCACAGCCGGAAGGGTAACACCAGGGGAGAAATAGAAGGACTCCTCTCACTACTCCCGAGAAGCGTGGGTCTTAGGAAAGAGCCATACCAGTGGCTCGTGGACTATATATAGATTCATAAACTCTGCAGAGCGTGTACTCCCGTAACCACAAGATCACTATCATTGGCGGTGCCCCACCTAAGCTGATTCCGGCTGCTTTCTAACCGGTGCGATGCCACCCTACCACTCAGTACTGGGACATCCCGGATAGGTACCACCGGCACACTGAGACTGTGAGACATAGTACCGGGCCCCCGTGGTCACTATGCTGTCTAAGGAGGGTATGGGTCTCCACGCCCGTACCTCCCGACACTTTCTGCTAACAACCTAGTAGTAGTGGCACCGTCCTAGCTAGTCAGACATCCGTCTCCCGCCCATACAAGAGCGAGTGGTGAGCACGTAAGTCCCAAGGTTCCGGTCCTCAAGAGATATCAGGTCCTAGGGGGGATCAGACAGGATTATCTTCTCTTTTGGGACTACAACAGTCCGTGCTACAACAGCACCTCCTTCCCGGGGCTTCGCTCCACGAAGGTTCTCACCCCCGGGATCTCCTTATGCATCACAATGTGCCCGCCACAAGCACCTCACACGGGAATGCCCAGAACACATTCCCCGGCAAGACTCGCCCACATGGCTCGTCGTAGAATCCTATCCAATCGACTCAACCCTCACCACACACCCAAGACGCACGCAGCACTCTCCCCGAGTAAAGTGGCATCACGTGCCTTAACCATATGACCATACTCTCCACCACGCATCATCATCACACAGATATAAGCGTAGTAGAAGTAAAGCATCATAAGTGAAATAAGCAAGCATCTAGCCTATCAGCAGGTGTGCAGGAGTAAGGTTGCGACAAGGTAAAGGCTCATCAGACAGTTCTACCATGCAACCTATCATCAGGTGATATTCATAATTAAAGCACTAGCAACTAGATATTATGCCATGCGTAATAGGATCTCCGAGGTTGGATGGGGTGTGGCACCTGTGAAGTCGTCACTGAGCTCCTCCTCGTACTCGTAGTCGTCCTCCTCAAGCTGATCCTCCTCTGAAACGAGACATAATAGCCGCGTTAGCGGCTCCTATAGAGTCAACACAAAGAAGCAATAAAATTCAGTAACTCCAAATGCACTCATACACAAGCCTATGACATAGAGCTTATTTTTATGAAAATTTGGACATTTGGTTCATATTTTTCGGAGTTCGTATGAAGAAGTTATGAATTTCTGAAGTTTATTCTATTTTCAAAAAAAGAAAAAGGGCAGATTAACCTGGAGCTGACACGTGGCAACTCCTGATTGGGCCACGTGGTGCGCAGGAACAGTGCAGCCGGGGCTGAGATGACATCAGCACTGACGCGGTCTGGGCTAGTGACGTCATGCCGACGTTATGCTGACGTCAGTGTCGACGAGTCCAGTTAGTGGCTGACAGGTGGGGCCAGGTCAACGGTCAACGTTGACAGTCTCGACCGGGCCTCAAAGGTCTGGACAGGGCTGGTTCTGGGCCAGGTCGGGTCGGCCACTGTACACTCGAGGGGGCGGTCCGGGTGACCCCTCGAGGACGGAGCTCGCTCGGGCGAACGGACTGGCCTCGAGAACGAAACCTCGCCTGGCGAACGGACTGGCCTCGAGAGCGAAACCTCGCCTGGCGAACGGACTGGCCTCGAGAGCGAAACCTCGCCTGGCGAACGGACTGGCCTCGAGAACGAAACCTCGCCCGGCGAACGGACTGGCCTCGAAAACAGTTATCCGGTGAGACTCGACCCTCTGGCCTCGAGTCGAACCCTCAAATCGGGCCAGGACCTCGATTAGAGCCAGGCCCTCGACTCGTCGGGCGGAACCTCGACTTCGTCGGGCGGATCCTCGACTCGTCGGGCGGACCCTCGACTCATCGGGCGGAACCTCGACTTCGTCGGGCGAATCCTCGACTCGTCGGGCGGACCCTCGACTCGTCGGGCGGACCCTCGACTCGTCGGACGGACCCTCGACGAATGTCGGACGGAACCTCGACGAATGTCGGACAGACCCTCGACTCGTCGGGTGGACCCTCGACAAATGTCGACTGATTAGCTGAGCTACGTGGCTGGTCGGCTAGGTGCTTGAACTTGGCGAAATCGACCTCAGGCCGGTGGCGGTCAGCGAGGCGCGGCTGCGGCGGGGCTAAATTCGCCGGTGAAGCCGGGCGTTGGTCTCCATCTTCCTTCTTGCCTTTCGATTGGAGAAGCTGGGATCTCCATGAGCTAGCTACCGGGGCTAGTCGAGGCACGGCGGGGCGTGCGTGGCTCGGCGGCCACGGCGGACGCTCCGACGGCCAGAGTCCGGGGAGGCCGGAGCTGCAAAAGTGCGTGGCTCCAACTGTGGCCCGTGCCAGCTCCTAGAGGTTGCCAAAAACGTGCTCTAGACTACGGCGAAGCTATCGGTCATGGTAAGGAAAGAAAAAGGGGTAAGGGAAGCAAGAACGTCGATGGTGTACTGGTAACGGCCATGGCCGAGCAGGGCGAGGGCGGGGATGCTTACCCGCGTAGCGACGATCGAGGCAGGTGACGCGGGCTTGGTGGCGGCTCGGTGCAGGGAAGGCGAAGCCGGGGCGTCGAGGCGGTTATGCGGCGCTCCCAGGTCCTCCTCAGCGCGCGGACGGCGGCGACGACAGCAGCGCTCTAGCTCCGCCTCCTTCCTGCTCCTCCCTCCTTCTCTCTCTCTCTCGCTCGACTGATCTGGCGGTGGGTCGCCACAAAGATGGCGGGGCGATGGGGAAACCCTAGAGGCAGGGTGCTCCTCTTTAAATAGGCATGGCGGCCGGCCATGGACGGCGGAGGCAGATGATGCCCATCGGGCGGCTGTGCGGCCCCACGATTAGGGTTAGGGTTCAGTGAAGCGCGGTGCAAGCAGGCGGTTAGATGGACGGCGCGGGACGCGGCTGTACTCGGGCGGATGGCGGAGGCGCGCGGTGCACAAAAATGGTGCGGCGGACGCGACGCGCGGTCGACCAGAAGTGGTAAAAGGTAGGAGCTGACAGGTGTGCTCCGCTTGTCAGTGAGAGAAAGGGAAGGGGTGCAGGCGCATTCGGCGGCAGGTCCTTGGTGGGCCGCCTTGTTGGGCCGGCGGTCGGCTGGTGGACGAGCGCGCGCGCTAGCGATCGACGGGGCTTCCTCATTTCTGACTCCTTCTCCCAAGTTGCTTCCTGTTCCGTGTGATTGCTCCACTGAATCTTCAGATACGGCGTGCTAGAGTTTCTCGTTTCTTTGGTGGTTCTGTCCATAATGCAGACGGGGTGCTCTCTGTACTCCAAAGTGTCCTGAATATCGAGTGCCTCTGCGGGTATCGGATGCTCTGGCGGCTGCAAACACTTGCGCAGTTGCGACACATGGAACACTGGGTGTACTCCTGCCAGTTGTGGGGGCAACTCCATTCTGTAGGCAAGCTTGCCAATCCTTTCACTGATTCTGTATGGTCCCACATACCTCGGTGCTAGCTTTCCTTTTACATGGAACCTGACGGTCCCTCGAAGCGGGGAGACCTTGAGATAGACATAGTCTCCTACCTCAAACTCGAGGTCTCTGCGCCTCTTGTCGGCATAACTCTTCTGACGGCTCTGGGCAATTTTTAGATTTTCTCGCACCTGAGCGACTCCTTCCTCGGCCTCCTTAATGGTGGCCAGACCAAAGAACGATCTTTCACCCGTTTCAGACCACATCAAGGGTGTTCTGCATGGTCTTCCGTACATAGCTTCGAAAGGTGACATCTTGAGGCTAGCCTGGTAACTGTTGTTGTAGGAGAACTCTGCAAAGGGCAAGCTCTTCTCCCAATCAGTCCCATATTTCAGAACACAAGCTCGAAGCATATCCTCAAGTATCTGGTTCACTCTTTCTGTCTACCCATCTGTCTGAGGGTGGTATGCGGTACTGTAATCTAGCTTGCTGCCGATTGACTTGTTCAGGGTTTTCCAGAACTTGGACGTATACTGCGGTCCACGATCAGATATTATGCTCTTAGGGGCTCCACGCAGCTTGAGAATGTTCCCAACATACAAATCTGCTAGCTGGCTGACTCGGGCATCAGTCCTGATGGCTAGGAAGTGAGCTACCTTAGTCAAGCGATCGACTATTACCCATATGGCATCATGGCCTTTCGGGGTTCGAGGCAAACCCACAATGAAGTCCATAGAAATGCTATCCCACTTCCATTCAGGTATATTCAGCGGCTTTAACAGCCCTGCAGGTCTCTTATGCTCAGCCTTGATGCGTTTGCAAATGTCACATCTAGCAACATACTCTGCAATGTCTAATTTCATGTTCTTCCACCAGAATTTCTTCTTCAAGTCAGCATATATTTTAGTACTGCCTGGGTGGATACAATACTTAGAATCATGACCTTTTGATAGGATTTCGTTGCGGATAGCTGGGTCAGCAGGCACACAAATTCTGTCCTTGTACCAGTAAGTGCCTAGCTCATCCTCACTGAACTCCGGGCACTTGCCTTGTGTTAGGAGCTCGTGTATCTCCCAAATTTCTGGGCAATGGCGTTGGGCTTCACGGATCCTATCCATGAGGGTGTAGTATACGCGAAGCTCATTCAGCAGGCCATGAGGTATCACCTCCATCTGTAACTCATCAATGCCCTCTTGCAACTCTTTGGGCAAGGCGGTGGTGAACAAGGCATGACAATGACTTTTGCGGCTGAGAGCGTCAGCGATCACATTGGCCTTCCCAGGGTGATAGAGAATCTCCATGTCGTAGTCGTTAAGCAGCTCGAGCCAACGATGTTGTCTCATGTTCAGGTTTTCCTGGGTGAAAAAGTACTTCAAGCTCTTGTGATCGGTGTAGATCTCGCATTTGTTCCCTATTAGGTAGTGCCT
Organism: Bothriochloa decipiens; assembly: GCA_023333625.1. NCBI lineage: Eukaryota > Viridiplantae > Streptophyta > Magnoliopsida > Poales > Poaceae > Bothriochloa > Bothriochloa decipiens. The sequence goes on along the minus strand of CM041633.1, from coordinate 45,692,225 downwards.
CCAAATTTTCAAGGCATGGATCACAGCTGCAAGCTCGAGATCATGGGTGGGGTAACGCTGTTCATGCTCCTTAAGCTGGTGGAAAGCATAGGCAATGACTTTCCCATTCTGCATTAGAACACAACCAAGCCCGAAGCGAGATGCATCGCAATAGACCACAAAGTCCTGGTGGATATCGGGCAAGGCTAGAACAGGCGTTGTGGTAAGCTTCTCCTTCAGGGTCTGGAAACTTTGTTCGCATTGGGGTGTCCATTCAAACTCTTTGGTCTTCTTCAGGAGGTTGGTCATGGGGCGAGCTATCTTGGAAAAGTTCTCAATGAATCGGCAATAGTAACCAGCCAATCCCAAGAAACTTCTCACATCAGTCACATTCCGTGGCTGCTCCCATTCCTTCACTGTCTCAATCTTGGACGGATCGATAGCTACTCCGCCAGCATTGAGCACATGACCTAGGAAAGCGACCTCCTCAAGCCAGAACTCACACTTGTTGAACTTGGCATAAAGCTGATGTTTCCTCAACTTCTCCAGTACCATCCTTAGATGTTGCTCATGTGCTTCGGCGGTAGCAGAATAGACAAGAATGTCATCAATAAAGACCACCACGAACTTATCCAGCTCCTGCATGAACACTTTATTCATCATGTTCATAAAATAAGCTGGCGCGTTCGTAAGACCGAAGGACACGACGGTGTACTCATACTGCCCATATCTGGTGGCAAATGCTGTCTTAGGAATGTCTTCCTCTCTGATCTTCATCTGATGGTAGCCTGATCTGAGGTCAATCTTGGAGAAGTACTTGGCATTGCAAAGCTGATCAAGCAGGTCATCTATCCTCGGCAAAGGATACTTGTTCTTTATAGTTACGGCATTCAGGTTTCGGTAATCAACGCACATCCTCTGTGTTCCATCCTTCTTCTTAACAAACAGTACAGGAGATCCCCAGGGCGAGGCACTGGGCCTAATGAACCCTTTCTCGGATAGTTCCTCAAGCTGTTTCTTAAGCTCCTTAAGCTCGTCAACTGCCATACGGTAGGGTCGCTTGGAAATCAGACTCGTACCAGGCATCAGGTTGATCACGAACTCAACATCTCTGTCCGGTGGCATTCCTGGTAGCTCTTCCGGGAAGACGTCCGGGTACTCACAAACTACAGGCACTTCCTCAAGTGACTTCTCTTCCAAGGCACACAGCATGGATATATCTGTCCCTTTGTTTGGCTCACATCTGATCTGACAGCCACTTGGATGGGTTATATCCACAAATCTGGGTGAGCAAGATATCACTCCTTTGTTCCAGGTTAACCAATCCATCCCTAGAATGATGTCTAGGCCTTCGAAGGGTAGCAAGGTAAGATCAGCAAGAAAGGTAAGACCCTTGATGGTGATACTCACTCCCTTACATATTTTGGTACAACAAATGTTGCCCAAGGGTGAACTGGTGTATAGAGTTTCTTTTCGTGGAGTGACAGATATATGGTGCTCTCGTGCAAACTTGGAGGATATATATGAACATGTAGCACCTGAATCAAACAGCACGGATGCCTTAACTCCATGCACTAAAAACATACCGTACACCACATCGGGGGCACTCTGGGCGGCCTCTGCTGAGATGTGGGTGAGGCGGCCACGGGGCACTCCGGATGGCATCTGCTTGTGCGGGGTGCCCTGGTTCTGCCTGGCGGGCGCTGGTGTAGTTGGTGCAGCCTTGTTTGGGCACTCGGCTGCCTTGTGACCTGGCTGGCCACAAGCGAAGCAAGTGTAGGTCATGCCGCCTGTGGGGATTGGCACGGCGGACCTCCACGTGCTACCTCCAGGTGCGGCACGAGCGTATGCTTGGCAGTCCTGAGCAGGGCAGGGGTAGTTGCTGGTGTGGGTACCACCGCCCCGGCTCGAACCGTGAGCCGCTCCCTGGGCGAAGCGAGAGCGGGGAGGCTGAGAGGTCTCACCACGCGACCTTCATGGGGCAGGTGCGCGGGTGGTGCCCTCAGTACGGCGCTTCTTGTTCTTGCCAAGCGCCTCCCTCTCCGCGAAAACCTCGTCGCGGTCCTTCTCAATCTCCATGCACCTGTCAATCAGGTCACGAAGGGTGTGGCTCTTGGTGCCTGAGAGAGAGAGCCTGATATGACTAGACAAGCCCTTGCGGTAGTAGTACATCTTCTCCTTCTCAGAGTTCACCACTGAGACGGGTGCATAGCGTAGCAGGTTGGTGAAGCGGGTGGTGTACTCATGCACCTTGTCAGCTCCCATGGAGATGTTGCGGAACTCGTTCTCCTTCTTCTCCAGCGCACCTTCACGGATGAAGAATGCGCGGAACTCATCCACAAACTCATCCCAGGAGATGTTAGCGGGGTCTCGGTGGGTTTCGCAGAGGCTGTCTCACCAAGATCGTCCAGCACCCACAAGCTGGTGAGCTGCCAAGCCAAC
>CM041633.1:45678433-45689704 GCA_023333625.1 Bothriochloa decipiens | reverse complement strand
TCTGGCCGACAGAATATGAACATCTCAACCTTGCTAAATTGATGTACTCGATAGAGGCCCCTGTTCATGGTAAAATGATAAACTTAGCACCTTTACAAATGCATTGTTAAATTAATCTCAATGTAGAGCATGAGTTTGCTTTTATCACAGTTTTTAAGTATTAAAAAATGGAACCAAATATACATGTTCATACAATAGTAAACCTTCATAAATCAATAAACAAAACAGTTCATAATCTAAGGCAAAAGGAGAACAGACAACCTAGTGGCAGCACCTGCTGCACCAGCTTCCGTGCGAAAACAGTGTGAATATGCTACATATTTTAAAGGCAAAGCAGATTCGGCAAGTATTGAGTCCATGTGGATGCCTCCAACAGGAATTTCAGCAGTGCCTATGAGACACTGATCACTGTCCTCAATTGAGTAGACCTATGGAGCAAAGTGCAACCAATCATTTTAGTGCACGTCAAACAATAACAACTAAAATGTATCTCTGGAAGGAAGAAGGAACTGAAATGGTTAAATTGAACAGCATACGCCACCACAGCAGCAAATCACAGGTAATCAAATACTTTATATTCAAGCAAGGTTGAAATTCTGGGTTGAATGTGGTCAAATTTTCTAAATTTTGATTTGGGGCATCCATTTAGATTATATGAATAGATTTATATTAAATGGTAGTTTCATTTTCATCATAATTTAACTTCCCTGTCATTATAATAGAAACAATGGCTAGTATTATGTTTCCCCAATGCCCAAAAACAGAAACTATATTCTGATTACAGGGACTAATCCAAAATACCAAACAGCTGCTAATGCAAACATAATGTAAGAATAAAAACAAGACTATTGGCTATTCTCATGTCTTTTATGCTAAAATGGCCATTCTTATGTCTTTTATGATACAAATAACTAAACCTTAAATACCATCGTTAACAGGGGAGTTCAGACCTGAGTGTTTTGGGCCCTTGGCTGAAATCCACATTTCTCAACTACAGATGATCTTACAATCTCTGGAGTTATTAGTGGTGTGAAACCCTTCTTGGAGACCTCTGAAATAGCCCAATTTACTAGGGCCATTTCTAACAAAACAGCTTCATTCTTTAAGTAGTAGAACTTCGAACCACTGACCTGTGCAACACAGTACAGACCTTTATACAAAGAAAGACCAGATAATAAATCCACTTATATAGGAACATCAAAAAAAAAAAAAGACTCGACCACCGAGGGCACACCCCATGGTATTGCATTAAGGAGACACTTCTCATGCATAGGCAAAGAAACACCCCAAGGCCGACTGCTCTAGATGTGCCACTGAGTGCCAAGGACAAATGCATGTTGCTATTTTGTACCTCGCTGAAAACGGCTCAAATGGTTACACATATAACTCAGCAACACAGCAAACAAGTTTTTTTTTAACCAAGCCTGTTAAAATTCACCACTACGGGGAGTCAAACTCAGGACCTAAGGTGCTACTAATGTTGTTGTGCCCACTAGGCTACAGATCCTTTTGCAAAGACAAGACAAATTAAATAATTAAGTTTTCAGAGAATTCTAGATCTATTTACTTGAAGTCATGCAGTTTGAATTTTTAGGTGTACCCGGAAATATCTTATTGAACAACTTGTTGCAGTGTGTAACCGTAGGTAAATGTATATAGGGGAAGCAAAAGTTGTCACAATTATACCTCGGCTGCTGCATCAAAGTCAAACAAATCAAGTTCCTTCCCTAGCTGAAGATGATCTTTGATAGTAAAATCGAAGCTCCTCTGACTGCCTACCTACACAGGTGAATCAAAATAAATTATCGATGTACAAAGTATAAAGGCAGAATGAAGTATAAAACAGCACATACCTCTTTCCTGAGGACAGAGCTTTCCTCACCCCCAACAGGAACATCTGGATGGGTACTGTTGGGAATGCTTTGAGCTTCAAGTTGAAGCTTATCTGTCAGCTGAACAAGGTCATCCTCAAGTGCTATAAGCCCCTCTTTCAGGTTCTTACCTGTAAGTAACTCAAAATGGGTAAACCTAATATAGTGATGGATCTTTATCTTCATGCTTGATTCTACCTTCTTCAACAAGGGCTTGGCGTACAGATGGGTCTAGTTTCCCTTTCATCTTGTTAGCGACTGCATTTCTTTCAGCTCGGAGCCGTTCAACCTCCTGCCATCTGTCATAATTAGGAATTGTCGCCATCGTTCTGTAACCACCGTATTAGATTCTGGAACTGAATTCACCAATTGTGTTCATCAAGTGCATATATAGACAGCTACTCTATCTAACTATCGCACATGTCATCAGCAGAAGGTAAAACTTTTAGAATGGAACCATTTAAAGGGAAATAGCAGGTGAGCACAATATGAACAAGAATCAAGAACCTAACGATCATCAAAATTCTGCAACTTAGCTTTGTTATCATGAATGGTAAGTTGCTAAGGGCACAATCTGTAAACAGTTAAGGGCCAACCAAAACCAACTAAAGATTGAAAGAACATATACGTAAATTGCTAAGAGCACAATCTGTAAACAGTTAAAGGCCAGCCAAAACCAAGTAAACATTAAAAGAACATATACACATTCACTACAATTCAATAATTGCCTGATGAATGCAAAGCAAGTATATCTGGAAGAGAGCTCCATAGAAAGTACAGGGTCTGTATGAATTCCTAGATTTGATTTCATGGGCAATTGATTTCTTAAATGTACTGTAAGAAATTTTTGTAAACACTGGATCTGCAAGAAACTCAAGTGTTGTATGCATGGTTGAATGGAAATTCAGTCAATGGATAAAAGAAGTATGAATTATCCTAAAGTCAAAGTTAAGTCATATTACAAATATTGTATTCTGATCCATTTTCAGCCTTTTGGGTTTGGTTTCTAACTTTTATTGCCAATACAAATACAAGAGACACAATAGCCACGCCGACTAGAGATTACTGAATGAGTTAAACCGTGCCAGTTTATCAGTCATATTATAGGACATTTTAAACTACAGTCCAAATATAAGCTAAGATGGAAATCCTAGCACAGAGCAACCATCTAGCACATACCCCTCGGCCACCCAAGTCAAAATCCCCGCACTAGAACCTGACCCTCTACGACGCAATCTTATCCATCAATGAATCTAGCGCTGCACAGTCAGACAGCACGAACAGCTACAACAGAAAGCTCCGGTATTGGCAAGCCCCAGACCTTCTGCAGTGCGAGGTACTGTTCGTAGAGCTCGAGGACGAGGTCCAGATTGGCGGTGGAGTTCCGGCTCCGGATGTTGTCGGCAACGGCGTCCCGGTTATCCCGGATCCATTTGAAATCAATCGCCGCCTTCCACGGCGGCCTCACCGCACCCGCGCCACCGCCGCCTCCTGAAAGAAAAACGGAAGCTTAGACAGCTGTACGTCGTTAAGATGAAGAGTGAAGGTTAAAGCTTTTACCTTTGGTGTCGGGTTCGACGGCGGCGGTGGCGGCGGCGGCGGCGGAGAGGAGGCGGGGAGCGGCGGGGCGGCGAAGGAGGGAGCGGGTGAGAGCCCGAAACGGGGAGAAGGATGCGGTGCTGGTGGCAGCGGAGGAGGAGATGAAGCGGCCGCAGGTCAGCATCTCGCCGGTGAGGGTGGAGGTGGTGGCCGGCGGGCGGCCGTCGCGGCGGATAAGAGGTTTTGTTTGGGGGCGCCCGGGCCGTTTGGACTTTTGCAATGGCAACAGTGAATGTCAACCGTCCGATCTGACTAGTTGGATGAGATTGCTGTTGAAAATATTATGGTACAAGATTATTTTAATAAAAAAATAAAGAACATTATTCCATAGAGAATTTTTACTACACACTCCTTTTAATTCACAGTAAAGTCCCCAGGGTTAGATTCCATTGGCTTGAATTCATAGGAAAGTAATCAAGAGGTTTAGCATGCGTGATTGGCTCTTTCGTCCATGCTACACTTGTATGTTTAGTGAAAAAAGTCAAAAATTATGCAAGAAAGTTGTTGAAATTCAAAAGTCAAGAGCTATCCTTTGTTCTCCAATATATCTATAAAGCCTATAAAGTAAATATTCACTAGCCTATTTCTCTAGCTCCTCCTTCCTTCACATCATCCGCTTACGTCATCATTCACTGCTATCCATGCATCCACCACTCAATTCAGCTAGCATGCAAATGTATTGTATATAGAAGATTAGCATGCATCAGTTATTACTCGACCAGAAGCTGCCGTCCTCCGCTAAAAAGAACAGATCATGGTTCCTGCTTGCCTCTCCACGTGCTCCACGCCGCCCACCAGTTCTCTTTTCCATCCACTCAATCCGGAAGTCATACATGTGCCCAACAAACAAATCCATTGACTGGTCTAAGAAGAAGTCATCACCCAGTCTCTTCCTCTTCCGTCTGCAGTGATTTAAATGCTTCAAAACCATTGGAGTGCGTATTGTTCTAATTAACCAAGAATACAACAAGTTGCATCCCTTTATTTTCCGAAGGTTCTATATATATATATATACCACTTGCATGGTTGTGTGGCATCTCATTCCCACGCCATGACTCAAGAAGTAGCATTCACAGACGAGCCCTTCATAAGAAGCTGTCTCGGCCCGTCAGCGGCAAGGAAGCCTCCATCGATCTCAAGGCCGTGGTGTGAGTGAGGCGTCTTCCCCTGCCACCTGCAGTTGCTCGCCGCTCACCAAACCACCAGTGGCGACGGAGTCTAGAAGGAGCTGCACGAGCAGCAGAAACATCATGCTCGAAGGTCCAAGAAAAGTATTTGCAAAAAAAGGTCCAAGAAAAGTAGACTAGCAACAGAGAATAGAGAGTCAGGTCAGAGTAGTAGATACTCGAGAGAGGAGGGAGTAGACTGACTCTTATTTGCTTCCTTCTACCTAGCAGATCGTCGGAATTGGGGGAAAAATAAAGAATCGGAGCAGCATGCAGCGAATTGTTCCGTACGTATGTGGTCCGTGCTGCTGCCTCACTCTAATTACCTCAAACTATTCATATAGGTCACCATCTTTTCCTTGCAGATTCTTTTCGTATTAAGCTATGTAATTTATGCTAATTCCATAGCAACACACACAGAATAGGAGAATCCACCTAGTTAGTACCAAAGGTCATCTCATCTTATTTCTTTATGTTTTCGATTCCTACGGAGTTGCATGAACGCGTCAACTCAATTTCCCTAACATAATAGCCAACCTAAATGTCAAAGATTAAACACTGACAATGTAATGGCCGTATGGTGCACTAGTCATGTACTGCATTTTCAAATTGTAAGTTCTACCTCGTATAGACCAAAACGACTTATATTTTAGAACGTATGAAATAGTAAGCTATATGACTTCGAATTTAGAGTTCATTCATACACCAAATTGATATACTATTCCAAGTTCGTGATCCTTGGTGGATTAAAATTTTATCATTTCATTCTATTTATTTTTTACCAACAAAGTAACATATGATTAGTTTCCTTAATTTGACCAAAGAAAAGAAAGATCCTCGATTATAAGTACGGCCCAACTTTGAAGCGAAGAAAACTCATCTCAAGGTCTGCTTAAAAAGAATAAAAAAATAATAAAAGAACTGTTTTCGAGGTCTAAGTGGTCAACCCACCCAAACGCAACTTTACACAGCCGCGTCCCGCACCCACGCGCTCGCCTCCGCCGTCCGCCGCGCTCCCCACCGGCGGCCACCGCCAGCGCCACAGCCCCACCTCCCTCCGCCGCCCGGGCGCTCCTCACCCTCCCTTTCTCCGGGCGATGGCGACTCGCGGCGGTGGTGGAAGCAGCCAGTCCTACGGCTTCCCGATCTACTGCGCCTCCTGGCTCCCGCTCGCCCACATCCTCAAGCCCGACGAACCTCCCGCCGCCGAGGCCGACGCAGATGCCTCTTCCGCCTCCCCTTCGTCTCCCCCGCCTCCGATGGCCGTGCTCGGGGGCGGCGGCGGGGAGGGCCGGAGCGGCGTGCCGAACAAGCTCGTGGTGGCGGCCCTCGCCGGCGCCGCCGGCGAACAGGCCGCGCCGACCCTCTCACCCGACACGGTGAGCCATCCGTCCTCCCAGGCCCCGCTCCGATTTGGCGTTCCCTGCTGATTTGGCGTTCCTTGGTGGTGGGCAGGTGGTTGAGGTGAATACCCAAGAGGAGGTGCCGTACAGAATGGCCGTCCACCCGCGCGGCGACGGCGTTTTCTGCGCTTTCCCCAACGGCTGCAGGTATGCACCCTCTTCCCTTGGATCATATCTTTGGTGTTTGTTCCCTGCGCGGTGTTTGCTCCTGTGGCCTGGCTAATGTATTGGTTGGATCTGGATTCTGATATGCACGAATGATCAGAATGTGCTACATTTGTCCCCTTCATTTATTGACTGTTGATACTTGCTTGTAAATGGTGTTATTTTGGGCATGCTTGATTATGTCCTGTTTCGGTAGCAGGAGTAATTAAATCCCGTAAATTCTGGTTTTTGTGGTCTAACATGAATTATACTTTGGGCTTTCTTAGTTGTTATGTGTCAGTATAGATGTGTTTCTGGTTCAGAAAGTATGAGCTACAAAATGTTAAATGTACCTTGTATGCTTTGCCATCATCTTCTATTCTACAAAAAAAGATAATGCTTTATTGTTTTGTATTCCTGTGAACAATTGGCTGAAAAGTTTGTTTTTTCATTTTTTTTTAACTACGAAAACACTCATGTAGGTTGTATCGATGGGAATCACAGGAAGGAGAGGGACCACAGAGCCTGGCTTTGGTGCCAGACCAGGAAGCTTTAGTGGAGCTGGATGATGTTGGTTTGCAGTTGGCCGTATCCTTCAGTGGAGAAGGTTCAATACTTGCCATTGGTGGTGAGGTAAGTTAATATATGGTGTACTTTTCCATTGGGTTTTACTTTTTGTAACTCCCAGTAGGTTTGGTATTTACATTCTTTTTATTTCCTTTCTTATTTGATATTTTCCATAGGGAAAACTATAGGCACTTCAGATACATAGTTTGGAATGCATTTAATAAGTTTCTAACTTTCAACTTGATTTGTTCTTCTGAGTCTTAGATCATAAATGAAAAAATTCCTTAGAAACATATGTTAGCTTAGTAATTTCTAGGTGTACTAAAAATAATATCTTTCATGGAATCATGCATAAAACTACAGCCTATGGTCGCCATAAGCAACACTTCTTTATTACCGACTGATGTAGCCAAACAAGTTGCTCGTTTTGGCAACTTAATAATCATTTTCTACAATAGTATGTATGGGGGATTCTGATAGTAAGTCGCGGCATTGAAGAGATTGCTGTATATTTTGTTTATGTTAGGCAATGGGATTCTTGTTTCATGGTCAACATGGTACAGAGATCTTTGGCTAGAAAGTACGGCCAGTGCAGTTTTGAATGAAATTGTTTTTACTTTATGTCTTTAATGTATGGAGATAACAAATAACATGAAGTAGTTCTTTTGTTTCTCGGATTATGCAAGAAAACTGCATGCCATTTCATTGAGAAGAATAAAAAGATATGAAAGGGAGGGAAGTAAGAAACCCCCTCCCAGGCATCCCTGTGGGATTTAGATAAAACAACACTCTAAAAATATACCAGGGAAACACGACTAGCAGCCTCAGACAACCAAGGACATAGGGATCTGACCAGAGATCTACATTAATTAGTTCTTGAGATGCACTTTTATGATATGTCCTTGTTTTATACATGTTTGCGCCATCACCTTAATTTACCGTTAAAAGCAAAGATGCGCTTATCAGTTTCGTTAGGTTTTATCCATGGTTCACCTTAATTTCCTACAGGCAGAACAGTCTTTGAGCACTTATGTTTGTTTTGCTTTCAATTATAACCAGACAAATCTGGTTTGCTTCCATTTAAGTAGAAAACTATTCAGTATGGTCTTGCATATATGCTTTGAGGTTTTCTGATGTTTCATATTTGATTTTCCTGTTTCTCTTGGAGCTTCTGTTATGGCACTGAAATCCTATGGTTATTGACATGTTTGTTTCTTTCTATTCTTTTGTAGGATGGGCATTTAAGAGTCTTCAAGTGGCCTGATATGGGGTCTGTTCTCACAGAAACTGATACTAAAACATCGATTAAGGATCTTACCATCAGGTAAATAAATGACCGTTAAACTCTATCTTCCCACTTGAATATTGGTTGTGCCATACTGATGAGCTCCTCTGCTTTGGTCCATGCTTTCAGTTCCGACGAAAAGTTTCTTGCTGTGAATAGGAGCAGTGGCCCATGTAGAGTGTGGGATTTGCATTCATCTGAAGCTGTAGCTAGTCTGCCAAGAGAAGCAGTGAGTTCCTTTCTTGGACGAAATGCATTATTTTAATTATTACAATGCCTTGTTTCAAGGGAGTTTTGATCTGTACATTTCCAGGGGGAAATATTTGGATTCTGCAGATTCTGTAATAAGTCTGACAACGGTCACGCCCTATTTATAACAGCGATGAAAGGTAACATTAAGATGAAGTTGACCTAGTTACAAATTGAATTAGGAAACAAGAGGTCTGACAATACCTGAATAATATTTGCATTTAGGTGATTATGGAAAAATAGTATCTTGGAATACTACCTCATGGACGAGAATCGGATCGAAGAAAATAACCCGTGAGGCAATTTCAGCTTTTGCTGTGTCACCCAATGGTGCTCTTCTTGCAATGTGAGATTTGAAAGACCCCCTTGGTTTTATTTATTAATCATCTTGTGCAGATACTATGGATGTATTTTTTTGATATTTTTATTTGTCTGCCTTTGGTTTATAGTGGAACAATCGAAGGAAGCATCATCATAGTTGGCTCAAAAGACATGAGGACACTTGTAACAGTTAAAAAGGCTCATCTTGGTATTGTTACTACACTGGCCTTCTCTCAGGATTCAAGGTTAATATCTTTAACTTCTGAGTTGACGAATTTAAAGAAAAAAAATGCAATTTCTCAATGTGGTTGCTTTACATCATTTCAGAACATCGCTGTCAACTTCCTTTGACTCCTCTGCAAGGGTGACATCTGTTGGGTCCCCGAAGAGTAATGGTATGTTGCATCTTTAATTCATAGATTTTTTTTTTCCAGCCATTCCTTGCAAGCCTATACTAAAAATGGATGATTGTATCCTGACAGGAACAAGCATATGGCCTATGCTACTAGTTATTATTCTTGCAATTCTGGTGTACTACTGTATGCAGCACAAAGAAGACATTTTGGCAATGTTGCCGCATTGAGCTAGATTTCTGTTCAGCCCTGAGTCCCTGACTGATCTACTCTACTGGACATATTAGTTGTATTGCTTCAGAGATTGAACAAATTTTGGACCTAGGTCAATTAATTATTTTCTCAAGGACAACAGTACAACAAAAGGCATTGAGCCCTGTCATGTTTGTAGTAAAAGGGGTCATGTACTCATGTTGTCAAAGTTTTGTAAGTTGATGGCCACAAGTGATAGTCATCTGTATTTATGTTTCTTCATGCTGCACTTATGCAAGGAGATTGCCCCAAGAGTCCAATATAGAGAGTTCAGAAACAACTCATTATGTATGCGAAAATAATTCATTATGTATGCATATTATATCTGTACAAAAAAAAATTTTAAAATGCAGATACCTTCTGGGTGTGATGACTGATGACCAATCTTTTGTTTGGATGACATGAGGTGTTGTGAGTTGTGGTGCTATACACTTCATTGTTTTGGAATTAAGGATCACTTTTTGTCGGTTTCTTGTTCTATGATATGTTTGCTGAACCCAGAGGCGCCACCTTGGTTCACACTGCGCGTTTGCCCAGCATTGCAGTGTACTACGCTCAGACCATACTTTTGAATGGTCTTCTGTCGCAGTGAGACAAAAGGTTGCTTCAAGAACGGACATCTCAAAAGGGTCAAGAATTCAAGATGTGTGGTGTATATGAACTTATCCTGAACGAACCTAAAAGAATCGTGAGAGGTGTACCTAAATCTTTTCACAAGAAAAAAGTTGAAGGTGATTGCTATGTTTCTTGCTTCATCTCAGACGGCAGAAGCTTCACCCGTAGCCAGCAGCAGAGGCACACTGCAGCATCCCCATCGCATTTGATGACCAACAACGACCTACAACAACCGTCCGGTCCAAACAATTGATGCACACTGCCTTGAGGCGACTGGGCAGAACTGCCAACCCTGCCTACTTTAACATCACACCAATTAGCATTGCATACGGAAGCATCATTTTTAATGAGGTATTAGTACCATGACAGAGATATGGCAAGGTTGGCAGGTGAGGTGTCCTGTCAGATGGAAATTAGTCCAGAATTCTCAGTTGGGAAGACAAATATGCAAATATGCAATGCTCGGGTTCACTTTGGTGAAAGCCTGATAAGGGTTGGGACTTGGGATAGCATCCATTTCATTCTGGATTGGGATGAGAACTGAACAAATTTCCTACTTGGCATGATGCAAAAATTATTCAGCTCCCTTAAAGTCTATCTGGCAATGGTGTCTGAACTGTCTGCACTGAATAAAATTGAGGCTGATGTTTGGTTCTTGTCCCTGCAGACAGCAGCAGCTAAAGATCATATCAGACATCCAAGGGTCATGGTGGGTCACGATGGATACAGAGAAACTAGAGATCAGTGGGCCAAATTTCAGCAACATATGTCTTCAGTTCACTCATCATATCTTTCAGAAATTCTGCACCCACAGCGAACAGCACACAAAACTTCTTTTGTCAGGAATTCTTATTTACAATTTCTGACGCTCCCCAGTATATGCACAAACTCACGAGTTACTTAACTTGTGATTATACACGAAACTTGGGAAGATGACATTTTTACCTTCCCATGTGGCACACAAAACTTGGCAAACCAACACCAACCTTCATTCACCCCTCCAAGGCCTCAAGCTCCCAATTGCAAAGCTGCAACCTTTATCCGATCACCTCATCGTCGGTCTCAACCACTTCACTGAGACGTCTCGTCAGCGCTGACGCTGGCGGCGGCCGAGGGCCCCGACCTTGGCGGCAAGCGCTGGCAGCTCCCGGCGCCAAACGAGACCGACCGCTCGACCCCGATTCCGGCCATCTCCAGCGCGTCCGAGAACTTGAGAAGCCGCCTGATCTTGCCGAGCCCCGTCATGTCACGCCCGCCGTGGCAGCGCCACCATGGACACGGCCCGCCTGACGGCGCGGTCCGGCACGCCGCTGCCGCCGCCGCCGCGCGCGGTCTCCTCCTGTCTGAACGCCACCGACAAGATTCCTCTCCTGCCGGCGCCCCGACGTGGCCGTGGGCGCGCCCGGCGCGGCGCTAGAACTGTTGGCGGCGGCGCCGGCGGAGACC
>CM041633.1:45571661-45678182 GCA_023333625.1 Bothriochloa decipiens | reverse complement strand
CCCCCTGCCCTAGGGACCCAGGATCCAGCCGTAAGGCCACAGACCCGGAGCCCCATGCAGACGCCTCCGTCTTGATGACCCTGCGGCGGCTCCAGCCAAGGCTGGCCACCGGGGCTCCGGATCCGGTTGCCTAGGCACCGGATCGCTGCTAGGCCCCGATACGGTCGTCCGGCCACTGCTCCGCCACCACTGCCCAGAATCCGGAGGGCTGCACCCACCGTCCTCGCCCTCACGCCATGCGGATCCGCCCACGCCGTTGGCCGTCCCTACTGGACGCGCCCGTGAGGCTCGCCTGATCCGCCCCGCCGCCGGCCGTCACGCCCGCATGGACGCGCCCGTGAGGCTCGCCTGGGAGGATTCTCGCCACCACCTTCATGGGGAACCGCGCGGGCTTTCCGGTGGCGCCCTCTGGCAGTGGCAAGGAGAGGGAGGGGGTGGAAGATGCTCGCGGCAGCTAGGGTTTGGTTCCGCCCGAGCTGTCCCTGCGGGAGGACGACACGGGGTCGATTCAGATGTGTAACTCTGAGGAATGTTTTCTATGTCTCTTTTGAATGATATTACAAATCCTGCCGCCTATCAGTGTACCCATTGCCGTGAGTAGATGAGGACAACTTGGGTCCTGACCTCCCACTTGATCTCCGATTGCTACTTTACAACTTGGTCTATACGTGTTGTTCCATCCGTAGCTTAATCAAGCCTGAAAACGTGTCTGCATACTTTGCTTTTCTTTTTAGTCCGGAATTTCAGTTAGTGTTGTCATGTCACGTCCACTTCTACATCAGTCATGTTTGAGCATTTTAAATGACAGATTGCGTCCGGACATGATTAGGAAAAGAGTGTTTCTATCCTTATTTCCAGGATATCCTTAGAAATTTCCAAACTGGGTGACGTCACCCCCTACCCGCCGCGCGCGTGCGCCGGTGGCGTGGAGGGAGCTCGTCACTGGCCGGGCGCAGGGAGCAGAGAAGCCGGCCGTCCACGCTCCCGCAACCCGCGCCCGGCTCGCCGGAGGAGACCACCGTCGCAGAGGAGCAGAGGAGCCGGAGGAGGTTGGGGAGGGGCGTTGGGAGGAGCAGAGCAGGACAGGTCGCCGGGCCGCAGGAGAGCCGGAGGCGGCGGCGCTCCTAGCGCCCGCGCGCTAGGCGGCCGCGCGCGGCTCGCCCACGGCGGGCTTGGCAGCTCGCCGGGCCGGAGGAGGCTCGCCACCGTGTGGCCACACCACGCGCTCGGGCAAACGGCACCGCTGCCACACGCTCAACGACGGCGCGCTCTGCCTAGGGCGAGCGCGCGCATCAGTGAGGGGACCAATGGCGGCGCCACCCGTTTCTCCTCTGTCACCACCATGGGTGGCCACTACGGCTATGCTGCTAGTGATGAGGAACATGGGGAGGAAAGAATAGAAGAGGAGGGTAGGGAGCTGGACATGGTCCGACGGCCTCTGTCTTCAACGGTGTTGCCCTCCATGGCCGTCGGTCCTGCCTCTACCGCTGCTGTGCGGCGCGCAGGAGAGAGGAAGGGAGGGAGGTGGAGTGGAGTGGCGGCTAGATGAGGGAGGGTGGTGTGGAGGAGGTTAGGGTTAGGTTTTAGTTTATATAGTGGATGCGGGAGACTGGGCTCCCGGCCCAATGTGGTGGGCTGCCGGCCTTTGCCGAGGGCCCAGTTAGGAGGCACTCGGCAAAGCTTGCGTTTTTTTTATTTTTTAAACAAAATTTTGAAACTAAAAAATAGTTTTGCATGCCAAGATGACATCTAATAAAAAAGTTGTCAACTACAAATTTTTATAACTTTTTAAAATCTATAAAGTTTATTTTGGTTGATTTTTCATCCGAGGTTGTTTGAAAAAAAAATTAAATTTTAATTTTTAAAACTCAAACGTCGTTTGAATGACAAGATGAACTCAAATGAAAAAGGTTTCAACTACAATATTCTATAACTTTTCAAGACCTATAAAGATCACTTTTGATTGTTTGGTCATTTATTCATCCGAAATGGCGGTTTCATACATTTTGTTCAAATCTTATATCTCTCTCTTGTTGTTTCATAAAACTTAGAGAGATGTAGATTTTATGAACAACATTATTATTGATTTGCCAAATGAAGAAATGACCCAAATAAACTTTGTAGATCTTAAAAAGTTATACAACTTTATAGTATAATATTTTTTCATTTGAGTTAATTTAATGCTTCAAAATGTATGTTTAAAAATTATTTGCCAAGTAGCATGACTTTGCCGAGTGCCTGAACCACCTTTGCCGAGTGTAAAACTGGGCACTCGACAAAAGTGTTTTTGCCGAGTGCCCCGATATTTTGCACTCGGCAAAATTCCGGGCACTCGGCAAAGCCAGGATTTCCTGTAGTGTGTATGTCCCTGCTTATTTGCACCACAAATGCTGTAACTTCTAGGGGCTTTTCTACTGCCCTGCAGATTCAGCTTCGTTGACGTGTCTCAAGTTATGGTGAAACTTTCTGGAACTGGAGGTCAGGAGGGAATGCTTTCCACGCCCAGCAATGACAGCACTTTTTAGCAGAGGTGAAGGGGAATGCATCCGTGCAATTGGTGTCTACGCCACACCATCAGTGTTTTGTCTACAAAGTTTTTTTCTTTGTTTTTTTGTTTTTGTTTTTGTTTTTCTGAAGGATCTACTGACATATTTGTTACTCCCCGTTGCAAATTGTAAGCAGTTTTGGTATTTTTAGACATAGTTTTTACTATGGAGTACAAAATAAGCATGTTCTTACGAGTTATGAATGAGGATGAACCTGGTCATCTATCAATGAAACATGTTTCACTGGTCATATGGCCAAGGTGTTTTAATGACAGTTCAGTTATGAGCGCACACTTGCTTTATGATTTTAGCTATCGAGCTTGGTCTGTATATGACTGTATATTAGTATCAAAACGTGCGCCAATTCGAGCACGGCTGATCCAGAGTTTCAATTGGTGGTGACATGTCTGCTGTTACATCTCAATCATGCCCTGCACAGTTTCCATCCTTATCTCTTGCGTATCCTGTATACTTCCAACAAACTGGGTTGCATGATGACTGTGCATGATGTTTTGCGGTATCTATCAGAGGGAAATAAGATTCAGAAGGGAAGACAATCAGGAGAACGTGAAATTAACAGAATCCAGCAATCGTTACACGTAATAATTTGCAACTGCTGACAATGATGCTACGCATGAAAAATTACACTGGAGTCGGAGCGTGCGTCAGCACGTTTGATTTATGTCAAAGATCACACTTCCAAGTTCCAACACATACATTTGGCTGGTCCAGAAAACTTTCCAGATTTTTTCCTTGTTTTCAGATATCAAATATGGACCAACATAGTTCTTTGGATGACAAGACAAGAGGTACCAGAGACTGCTGGACGCTGAGGTTAGATTAGTGACCGTACATCATTTAGATATTTCGATATCGCAATCAAAGAGAACCATCTCAGATGTTTTAGCTCCTTTTTAGTTTTGCTCATGAGGAATGTTTTCTATGTCCCTTTTGAATGATTACAATTCCTGTCACTTACCCAGTGAGGAGATGTGATGAGGACCAAGGTGCTGACGACCTTGTGTCCTGACTCCAGAACTCCCACATGATCTCCGATTGCTGCTTTACAACTGGGTCTATATGCAATATGTGTTGTTCCATCCCTAGTTTAATTAATCAAGCCTGAAAACGTGTGTGCATGTGTTGCTTGTTAATCCGGAATTTCAGTTAGTGTTGTCGTGTCCACCTTCGCATCAATATCATGGGTGTTTCATGATTTTAAATGACGATTGCATCTAGAAATTCTTAGGAAAAGAGTGTTTCCATCCTTATTTCCAGGATATCCTCGGAAATATCCAACCTGGGTGACGTTGCAGGATGATCTATATAGTGTGATGTCTTGCAGTACCTATCAAGGGGGCAAAATATTCAGGACCGGATCGGAACATGTGAAACTGACATAATCCAGAAGCATTTAGACCAGATTGAAGGTTGAACAGAGGATTAATGGACATGATAAATATGGATATGTGGACATCAGTGACAGCAAGTCGCCAGTACATTTCCATGCATGTCAATTGTCAATAATGTCTACAAACTCATTTCAAAGAGCAACTACAGCTCACTTGGAAGCTTCTGAAAATCTTCCAGCCTCTGCCCTTGTTTTCAGATAGCAACTTGGACAGATGAGAATCTATTCTCACGAGCAGAAAACGCTAGTAGGGACAACGACCAACACACATATCATGTAGCAGTAGTAGTGCTCTGACCTAATGGCCTATTGTCATTGTTTCTTTAGAGAACGTTGCATAACAAGACTTCGTATGCTGCTCTGAAATTTGCTTTCAAAAGCATATTCTTCCTGAACCTGTCACTGGTGATAAGTTCTTGGTTTCGTGAGCAACGGCTCGTTGGCCACAGTCCATGCTAATTTGCATCCACTCATTTGCACTCGTGATATTGTACACATGCACTGGGTTTAAGGGCTCAAAATTCTGTCACAGAGATGAGAATGAATAGACCAAAAGCAGTGGAATCCAGTGTGTACTCCAAAAGCAGTGGAATCCAGTGTGTTCTGTTCTCACGACAGAGCAGCTTGCAATAACTGAAGTGACCAAAGAGAATAGATAGTACAGTAGTGATAGGACGGTTTCCTCTTTAAATTCAAATAATGACCAGTGCTATGTTTGTTGTGATGATGAGCACATACGCATAAGAAAACTTTGTACTACTGACCTCTCAAATCCAATTGTGGCGCGATTTTTGGTGTACCATCTTTTTCGATATGGGAATGATGATCAAAATGTGTGAGGCATTAACAGCTATTTTGTTTCTTCAGCCCATCAACGAGTGCATGTAATCTAAAAGGATCATTTCACTAAAGTTATGAAGACCTTTTTGGAATTTGGATAACAAAAGGGTTAAAGTTTGCGGTGCATATATATCTAGTATGATAGTAATGATTGTTTTTTTTATTGCAGTGCATATAGCCATATAGGTCCATCGTAAAGTGACATCCCAAGTCTTCCACCATATGAAGGAGGGAAACTAGTAGGTTTGTTGGTTGCCTTTTTCACTCATTCCAATTTCTCTGTATTTAGAAAATCAAGCATGTCTCAGAGTGGTGACAGAAAGGTCCTTTTCAACAATCCTTTTTACTTGCCCCAAAAAGTAATATAATTATTTAATTTATTTTCTATTTTTCTTTTTGTCGTGTGCGCGTGAACAAGTAAAAGCATGCAGACAATATGTGCCCTACTGCCTTATTTATTACAACGGTTCCCCATACTCTTTTTGACCCAAAAATAATTTGATATCTCATTTTTCTAGAAGTTAGTTTTCATTTTGTTACACCAAATATATACAATACTTCTGGTCGCAAAAAAGAATATATACAATATTTATGATGCATCATTAGGTTTATAATTATATATACTTTTATATAATAAATATATTAGGAGACACAAATGCTGATAAGAAATTTTCTAAATCTGATCATTTTTTTTAAAAAAAATGAATTTTCATAAAACGAGATACATTATTTTGGAACGGAATGAATACAAGTGGGAAGCAGAGGATTTATCATTGCACCATCAGAAAAAGACATCCTAGGCACTTCACCGTATGAAGGAGGGCAACTAGACGGAGACTTGGCCGTGCCTTTCACACATGCCGCTTCCCTGTGTTCGCTGTAGTGAAGGAAATTGCGCGGACGAAAATACACACCCCTTCATTCCCTGGAGTGTATGGGACAGAGATTGGCTCATGAACCCCTCTAGCTAGAATTTATTTCAAGTGTTTAAAAGAGGATTTGCTTCGTTAACTATGATTTACTTCGAATCTGAATAAATCATCATGTGTGGTTTTGAGCCCAACCTGTACTAAACTAAATAGCAGTGATTCGTATTCAATCGACCCTCACAGTCGTCGCAAAGAAGCTCAAAAGCCAACACCCTTTACACCAGCCCCACACACAGTATGTCGCAAAGAAACAACGAGCTGGCTGACTGGCTTGACACGCTGAACGTCTGCGATGGGCTTTGTCTCCCCTCGATGCATACCTGCATGCCCTGATATATTGTCGACTGTCCTTCGGTTCCCTTGCCAGCCCCTTCGATATTTGTCTCTCTGCGACTGGCTTGACTCGCTTTCTCTGGATGTGTGCCATGAAAGCTTGGAAGCAGAAACCAACCAAAGGACATGGAATCCCCAGCGTATCCTCAGATTCTCAGGACAGCTCGACTCTGAAGGGACGATCGAATAGGCCATGGAGGATTGCTTTCAGGAGAGGGGAGCTGGATGAGGATGGCTTTTGCTGGAGGAATGTCAGGCACACGGCCTAGCCTGAAGTGGGAGCAGAATATATGCGTGTCCCCCAACACCGTTCACTAGATTTTGTAAACCTTTCGGTTTCGCAAAAGGTTTTGTTGGTCATTGTTTTTTGTTTATGCTGTGATGGTGATCTAGCGGCTAACCTAGAATCTATGAGGTGTAGGCCACCTATTTGGGCATCACTGCAAAGAACATATATAACTCTTCCTTTTGTATTTGTGTTGTGTATCTGTTTGTGCAGTCTAAACAATATATTACATTCCTATTGGCAGTTTCAGCTTTTATGTACTATAATCTCTAGTTAGAGGCTAAGAATAATTATAAAAAAAAAAAAACAAGAGGCTAAGATTGAATCTTTGAGCTGCAGGACACCTATTATCTGACCTTTTCTTCACGAATAGTTCTCTCTTTCTTGTTTAATGTCTTTCTTCATTGTAAAGCATTCTTATCCCACACTAGTTGCTTGCAGGTAGCCTTTTTGTATATACCAAATAAATTAAATTATAGGCATGTGTTTCTTCTTTTTGATTTGATAAAAACAATAATGTACATGAATTATATGAAGCACTAGTGCATCAACATGTGCTCCTACTATACAAACTAGCAATTAATTACATTTATTTTAAAAAGGCACGCAAAAACTCAACTCCCCTTCCCTGTCACACATACATGTTAAGTTGAAGCCATGATTCTCAATGATGATGGATAGGAAGATTATTCTATTTTATTTTAAAGAATTTCTAAGATTTATCTTCTTTTCTAGTCCTACTTGTCAGGATAAATGTGAATGGTCCAAAGTGACCCTCCAATTACTAATAGTAAAATAATTTATCAATTTATCTAATGTATCTAAAGATATAGGAGGGGTCATTTACATGAAAAGGGTTACTTTAGAATATTTTATACAATAAAATGTGGGGTAATTTAAATGATAAAGGGTTACTTAAGGTTATTTTTTGATAATGGAAATGTGGTGACGTTGACCCTGTGGCAACATTGATATATATTTAAGGGATTATTTTAGGCTATTTTTACAAGACAGAGGTGAGTAATTCAGATATAGATCGAGGGATTACATTGTATATTATTATATCGCTATTATTATTGGTGATGATTAGAGTCTACCATATTTTATCGAATGTTTTAGCACAAAGCGTCCAAACCCTTCAGACAGATGGCAGATTATTAAAGCATATTCTAATAGACAAATAAAAGTTTACCACCAGCTGTGAAAAGGAACAAAATGAGATGGCAGATTATTAGAGCAGATTCTTTTCCTTTTTTATTTCGTTGTTCCTGTAGTGGAAGAATAAACTTTTCTGGGTTATGCTTTTTTCAGAAAAGAAATGTTAAGAACAGAAGTGCCCAGGAATAGCGGAGCAACTTGGCGATCATTGATTGAACATTTGCAACATTAATCTTGCAAGTTTATTGTAAAAAAAACATTAATATTGCACGTGCTAAAAGGAGCACCATTGATACTTATCAATAATATCATGCCATGAACCCCAGTTGGATAACTCAGAGTCACAGTAACCCCAGTTGGATAATTCAGAGTCACAATCATCCAGAAACAACACTGAGGAAAACAGTAGTACGCTTGGCATGTTGAAGTTTCAGTGAAAGCTGATCTGGATTGGATTCTGTAGTTGAGTCAACGGTCAAAAGCGCGCTCTTTTATATAATATAATTTATAAATTATACAGCATGGAACGTTGAGACCATAGGTCATTTGTCCATTTGCAGTAGAATAATAGAGGCAGCAGTTAGTGCCGGACGAATTTACTCTCGAATTAGTTAAACTTTGGTTTGCTAATAACTCTACTGATAACAACACACGGTTAATCTAAAAGGGTACACGCAATTAGCGACTCTAATCGAGTGCAACTAACAGACAGATGCATACACTCAACACTCTTTTAAGTGTCATGGGTCCATGTCATCATGAAAGATACATTTTGGCGGAGTAAGCACAAACACACAGAGAGCAGAAGACTGACGACCTGTAATTTGTCATCCACGTGTCGTCGTTTCAGTGTCAGGGAATAATACATAGCTCAGCATCAGTAGGTACAGTGTAGCAGTTACACTAACAGTCTCCTTAGTTTTCTTCAAGAAACATGTACCTACTATGCGGATCAGTTAACTTGCTCCACCAATTTTGATTTGTGTTAAACAAAAACTTCTGCCATGGTTGAATCCAACGTCGATATTCTTCATAGTAGTCTCATAATAATTGTGTGGGACCTGGATGCTGCAAGAAAAATATATGGAAAAGTCAGGGTAGTTTGGGTGAATTTCCCTGTTCATTAGCTAGTCAATGGGGAGGGGAAGTAGAGTCGTCTTAAACAATTTTTAGGCTCAGACCTCAATTCCTATTTATTCAACCTGCTCTACTCCTAACAAAATCTTATGCCCAAAAGATTGTAGGGCCATGTTATTATGAGATTAGATTAGAAGATCTACTAGTGGGATAATTTAGTAGGATAAAGATCTCCGTGCTGATATGGGTACATGAGCCAGTATTGACTGACAGGTTGACAGCCCTAGGATTACAAGCGGAGAATCTGTACGGAAGCCAATCCAAGCCGTTCGCGCGTGATCCAATGAGATGGTCAGAACTACCTCCTTCCTTCGACGTTCAGCGATAAATTTGACCTCCCAATTGTCTCCTCACTCAGTCTCAGTCTCGGTCTCTCACAGCTCAGTGCTGAAGCTTCTCTTCACTATCCTCTTCCCCTGTCTCCAAACAACTGAGTGTTCGCTCAGTCGCTCAGAGGAAGTTCTAAGAAGCTGGGTACACAACAGGCCTGCTGATGCTTCTCCCCCCTTCTCTTGGTAAGTTTTTGCCGGCCTTCCTCCCTGCATGCTTGCTCGTCGTCGTCTTCTCTGAGTATCTGCTTGGTTGACTTGATTGCTAGTTATTGCCGGTCTTCCTTGCTGCTTGCTCACATACAAGTATTGCATGTTTGACTTCTTGGTCGTCGTCGTCTTCTTCGAGAGTTCGGGTATCTGTTTGCTCTGACTGGATTGCTTCCTCTTCATTAGAGCGGCTTCCCCTGCTTCTGGGCTTATAGCCGACTCTGCTTCTTGCTTGCCTTTTGTGGCCAAACTAACGGAAGGATTGTTTCAGCCCAAAACTAGCAAGTAGGAAAACCGCTGCCTCTAGCGACCGGAAGTTTCCACCTGCATAGCAAAATGGACTGGAAATGATTGAGAAAGTTGACCTGAATGTCATGATCCCAATTCCCAAGTACTCTACTTGAAACAGAGTAGGAGCTAGGAAGTGACCTGTGAGAAGTTGCTATGCAAGCGCCAAAAAAGACGAGACAAACACATGCTTACTGTTCCACGAATCTCGATGCTAGCACAACTGGAAGCGATTCTGCTTTGCTGTACATCCCACTACGTGATTACTAAATGAAAAGAGGGTCTTTTATCATGTATGACAATATACGGTCTGGCTGTAGTAACTCGACGTATGTAGGGCCATTAGCTCCCAAATAGATACAGATAATCTCATTGGCTCGGGATTCTGGACTTACATGGAAATTTCTATACCGAATGACGTTTCCTTTCTGAGAAATGCATGAGAGGAAACTTTCTGGGAACTGCTGAATACTATTGAGCTACTGAAGCTCAGTTACCACACTGAGACTCGTTTCACACACGTACAAATGTTTTTCCACCCTCAAATACGATACACTTTTTTCATATACAAGAAGTCAAAACTGAACTTTGACAACTGTAGATATAATCCTCAACAACTAAACTGTGCTGGTGTAGATTCTTGGCATGTTATACAATTCCATCTTGCTTCCAGAATTCCAGTTGTGAACCATGCCAGATTTCTCTTGGGATTAATTCTTCTCTGTTTGCTCTCCTCTTACACGCTTTATTTCATTGATGCAGCAGTCTAGCATCGATTTCACTCCACAAGGGCTTCTCTTTCTATTGAAGTGAATGGAAGGACATTCATCAGTGCACATCCGTTCCTGAAACAAAAACATGATGATTGATTCAGAAAGCATGAAACTGTTAGCTTTTGTGCTCGTTCTGTTGGGATGCCAGCAGTCTTCTTTTTGTCTCGCTGTCGACTCCCAAGGTATGGCTATGGCATTTAACATTTTCGCCAAATAAGATCTTCTTGATTAGCTGGGATTAGATAAGCAATTTATATATTCAAACTGAAACTTCGATTCTGACAAGCTTTCATCAGAGCCATACAAATTATTTGCTATGGACTAGATTATCTCTACTAACCATAGAAGTGGATTTTAGACATTTGATCCCTGTCCATTTCACCAGTCAAAATTTTGAATTAGAAACTGTAGAAAAATCTGCGAAAGAGATAATAATGCATACCAATGGAATGGTCAGACCACCTGCTTGACCCCAATTATTAGTGCCCTTGTAATACTCCGACAAGGAGGGGCATAAAAGCATTTCTATTGAGCACCGTTCATTTTCTTTGGTTGAAATATATATATATATATATCTCCGGTTAGTCAAATATAGTCTGTCATGCCCTGTTTATTTAAGTGCTACAAATTCCAGATTGCATGTGAAGCATTGACTAGATTCAATAAGTATTTCACTTTTGTGAACTGAGTCTACCTTGGGACCGCAGAAATAAGACTGTTTTCTCTGCAGTCGAAGCACTGGTTGAAATGAAGATGCAACTTGGCGATAGCCGTGGTGTCCTTAGTGATTGGAAGGATAATCAAATGAGCCCCTGCTACTGGGAATATGTTAATTGTCAAGACAACAAAGTTACATCAATGTAAGTTCAGAATATTCATCTCAGCTTTCTAGACTTTGAACCCTATTACTGCCAAAGGTAGAAAATTCACATTATGGCCATCGAACATAAGGAAATCTCCAATTCTAACAGTTGACTATGTCTAAAATGATTAAACCCAACCATTTGTAAAGAAGGAATTTTCATTTGAATGGAATTGTCTCATGCTCTATCCTTTCCTAATTTTCCTATTATAAGCTTGCAATGCTGTGTGCTTGTGTTCACATAACTATTAGCTTAGTTTCTCATTATGAGTTTGCAGAACTTTGGGCTCTTCTGGGTTAACAGGAACCTTATCACCCAGCATTGCAAAGCTAACAACTTTACAGCAGCTGTAAGTTGACCATGTATTCTTTTGAGTGTCCAACATTTGATGCCCATGAAAATAGGTCCAATCATTCATAAAATTATGTCTACATACAAGATGGATAAACTTGCTGCTTGTCACATACTATGGTTTCAGGATACTGGGTAACAACAACATATCTGGAGGGATTCCTCTGGAGCTTGGAAACCTATCAAGTTTGACAATTCTAAATCTTGGAAGAAATAATTTAAATGGATCGATACCGGACTCCCTTGGACAACTTTCAAAACTCCAAAATCTGTAAGTCAGCCATGACCCCATATATTAACATGACTGATAAAGAAGCCCTGAGTGACAACTGATAACTCGTACAGGGATCTAAGCCACAATTATTTAAGCGGGAACATCCCAAGCTCTTTGTCAAATCTTCCATCATTGAATGATATGTAAGTTTCTTTTTTCTTCATAGCACCAAGATGTAAAAGTAAAACCTGTCAAAATTACCGCTGCCATACTTGCTAGTGCCATTATATTAGTTCATTCAAGAAAGTGAATAGTTGTTCAATTATCATGTAACATAACTCACTTTATTTTGCAGTAATCTAGCATATAATAATATTAGAGGTGAAATCCCACAACATCTACTCCAGGTGACTCAATACAAGTATGTCATATATCTGTAGCAAAGCATACTACAGAAACAAAATTCATCATTTCATGTGTGCTACTTTACAGTATCCTTAGTAGATGATTTTTGCTTCCCAGCTTTACAGGCAACCACTTGAATTGTGGCCAAAATTTATTTCCATGTGAAGGAGGCAGCACAAGGACAGGTAATTACCCGAAAAACTGGTAAACCATAGTGACAAACTGAGACTAAATTTGGAGGGAAACTGAGGGCATTTTTCACAGAATGAATGCTTGCTAATACATTCAGGTGGATCAAAAAATTTCAAGCTAACGGTGGTTATTGGAAGCATTGCTGGAGCAGTGACTCTTTGTGTAACTGTAGCTCTAGTTTTGCTATGGTGGCAAAGAATGCGTTACCGGCCTGAAATCTTCATTGACGTGTCAGGTCTGTAAAGCAGCATAACTATGATTGTTAAATAATTGCCACAGTGATGATTTTCAATGAGGAAAACATATTTCCATGGATTGAAATGGATCAATAAATTAAGTATTCTGAAAGAAAATATGTAACTTCTTTTATCTGATAAAAGATAAACATGTTCAACAATTCCAGGTCAGAATGATCATATGCTTGAGTTTGGGCAAATAAAACGGTTCTCATGGCGAGAGCTTCAGATTGCAACCAACTACTTCAGTGAACAGAATGTTCTTGGCAAGGGTGGTTTTGGTAAGGTGTATAAAGGAGTTCTTCCAGGTCCAGACAGTATAAAGATAGCAGTGAAACGACTACATAACTTGGAGAGTCATGAAGGGGAAATGGCTTTCCTCAGAGAAGTTGAATTGATAAGCATTGCTGTGCATAAGAACATATTAAGGTTGATAGGATTCTGTACAACACCAACAGAGAGGCTCTTGGTCTACCCTTTCATGGAGAATCTTAGTGTTGCTTCTCGTTTAAGAGGTACAACTAAGCTATGACCATCATATCCTCATTATATATCTTAATCATAATAGGTCATGGGCCATGGATTTGTCTGTTTGGTTGTCCTTTGCTCATAATCATTCATTAAAGCATATAGTATCAATATTGCCAAAGACTAGGAATAAATGTGGTAAATGCTTGATGCTGAAACTATGCAGCATCAAAAAAGGATACTAGTTGAACTTTCTCTAACTTTTATCCAGTATTATATAAAAGTTTCAAACAACTTAGGTAACATAGTAATTTTCCCTGTATCCTTCATATTTTCAAATATGTTAACAACGATGCAATGCAGATATAAAACTAAACGAACCAGTATTAGATTGGTCTACAAGAATGCGAATTGCTCTTGGTGCTGCCCGTGGTTTGGAATACCTTCATGAGCACTGCAATCCCAAGATCATCCACCGTGATGTCAAGGCTGCAAATATCCTGCTCGATGGGAACTTCGAAGCAGTGGTAGGAGATTTTGGGTTGGCCAAGATGATGGACATAGGGAGGAATACAGTAACAACAGGGCTTCGTGGCACTATGGGCCACATAGCTCCTGAGTACATAAAGACGGGAAGGCCATCAGTGAAGACAGATATCTTTGGATATGGTGTCATGCTGTTAGAGATTGTGACAGGAGATCGTGCAATTGCATTCCATATTGAAGAAGCAGGCGAGATCATGCTCATTGATCAGGTAAGATAATTACATGATCCTATTGGTATGAGTAAATCGATACATATCAGGTGCATAGTGTTACTGAGAAGTAAAGAAAAACTAAGAATGCTGAAGCCTAAACAGAAATTTTGTATACCGTAGTAATCTGAAATCTACTATCAGCAGCAACTAGGTATAACCATGCAATTATCTTACATTTTCTGGTCCAACATTGGTTCACATGTTCACATAGCTGTCCCCTCTAAGAAAACAATACTTAAATTCATGAGTTAATTGAAATGACTGCGAATGTGAAGGTCAAGCTATGGATGGAAGAAGGGCGACTACTCGACCTGGTGGATCACAATCTAGGTGGCATCTACAACCTTGAAGAGCTGGAGAAGGTTACCCAGATAGCACTCCTCTGCACTCACATGGACCCTGATCAACGCCCTACAATGTCTGAGGTGGTGGAGATGCTGGAAGGAGATATTGTCCCAGCAGAGAGGTGGGAGGAATGGCAGCTAGCTGAGTTCCAACGACGACAACAGCATGAGATGAGGCAACAGGGCAAACTATTCAACTTCAGTGAAGAGTCTCTAAACATCCAGGAAGCCATTGAGTTGTCAACTGGCAGATGAGCTGTCATAAGAATGTGACATGATTTTCACTTGTTCCTTAAGTAGAAAGGCTATAACGAGATTTCAGTTCAGGAGTACGCACTACAAATGTCCTGATGTAATAGCTTGCACAAGTAACTCCATCCATATGCTGTTAATACAACGATAGGACCACACCTAGACCATGTGTATATTAAGACTATAGACTGTTCTATATTTTAATTGCATGCTGCATTAGTGGATAACTCTGAAATTCTCTGTTGTGTGTGTGTTGTGTAAAACTAGCCTTGAAGTCAAACTTTAGCTTAAAAAGCCAAAAACTATAGCAATCATACAACGAGAACATTACTCATCAAGTGCTGTATTGCGGTTATCTTATAACAATGGAATAGAACCATCAGTAGTAACTAGTAAGTATGGCAGGACCAGTGGAATGGAACCTTGTCCAGATTGACACCGTACTTTCCTTTCAAGTAAGTTAGTATGTAAGTATAAAATACAAGAACAAATGATGATCATATGCAGGTTTCAGAAATAAACATGTGGAGCTTAGGATCAAACATATCCAATAAGGACCCATAAAAAGAGATAAAACATAAGACATCTTCAATTAAGAATTAGCAAATGGAGAAATCCCAATCAATAATCACTGTGTTTTTGTAGACAGCCACGGTTTGCTGAAATACCAGCAATCACAGAGATTTGTCTAACTGGGGATGAAGAATCAACTTAGGAGTTGGAACTATTAAAGACTGACACCATCAATGAGGTTCAAATAACAACAGTTAAGTTAGAAAGTACTAGCTCCATCCCAGAAAGGATACAGTTCTAGAATAGTGTCCAGTCAAACCTTCTTAAGTTCAACCAAATTTAAATACAAAGATAGTAATATTCAACATAATAAATATGAATTAAATTCATCATTGAATATACTTTCATAGAATACCTTTTTGAAGTCATCAACATTGATACTATTTTCTACAAACTTGTCAAAATTAAGATAGGCGAACTTGGAACAGACCTAGAATTGCATCTTTTCTGGGACCGAGGGAGTAGAACACAGATAAGAAGCATCTCCATGTGCAAAGTTTCAGTTACTGTAATATCAAATACATTTTTTCAGAGCAAGGTATCGTGGGTAAACTAACCTTAACTCCATCATACATGACGAAGATCATATAACATTGCAATCTTCAGAGTATTTAAGAAAGACTTGTTAACCTGTAGAAATATAAGGATTCATAAGAGTTGCATCAAACAAATTAAAATAAGGCTCAAATGAAGTACTACTATGGTCCTGAGGATATCAAAATTTGTGTGCCCATATGAACAACTTACTTACATTCTATTCACATGGTTTATGCAAAAGCAGATGACATATAAATCCTCAAGCAGCTCTTACCCAATCCATTAATCGATATCTGGTCATCTTGACCTTGACCTGGATATTTTAAAAGATCATTGAGTTTGCAACAGCAAAATATTGACATAGAGATACTGTGACAACCAGTTGCACCCCAAGAGGCGTGCCCCCGTCCTGACGAGCAGGATGCACAGCTGGCACAAATTTGGGAGTTGCAAGCTAAACTCGCCGATGACTGCGCCAGCTCGAGCGGACCCTCGAGTAGGAGCGACCACCACCCGGCGAAAGAGCCCGAGCTAGGGCCCGAGAGGTCAACCGGTAGATCAACGAGGGCGGGGCACCCAAACATCCCGTCAACCGTTACCCTCGAGCAAGCCAGAACATTGTCACGGCGGCTATGCTTCTTCATAATATGCCCGCGCCATCCAACTCACAAGCTTGACGAGTACAACACGAGATCGAGGGTCTCCTCCAAGTTGCTGCTGTTCAGCAAGCCGAGAGCTCAGCCTCCAGGCGTCGAGGGGCAGCTCCTGAACCACAGGACGAGCCCTCCTGGCCCAAAAGGGAGGGCTCGGTCGATCAAGACATGGCCCCCAGAGCGAAGAAGACACCAGCCCAAGATCATATCATCGACAACCGCGCCCCACGTGACGCGTGCCTCGATATCATCGAGAACCGCAAGTGCAAACACGGGGACACCGAGGATCAAGGGTACAACGCCCATCGTGGGGGACGTTATGACAGCGATGAAGACCGACGGGCCCCGGAGCCACTGGGTCCCCGAGTTTTCAGCAGGACGATCCGCAACGCTCGGCTGCCCGACAAGTTTTGACCCCCCACGAGCGTCGTCAAGTACAACGGCGAAACCAAACCCGAGCTCTGGCTAGCCGATTTTTGACTGGCTTGTCAGGCAGGCGGGGCACATGATGACCGCGTGATCATACGTCACCTTCCCCTATTCCTATCCGATACCTGTCACACCCTGGTTTTCAAAGAAGACCAGAGGTTGTCATATGTGTGCCCAGGAAGTCCACACATACAATAGAAAATGGTAATATCAGAAAAACAATGTATTATATAGCGGAAACATATATATGTAACACTTACACAATCGGAGTAACACGGAATGTTGGCTAAGACTTCTCTTTAGTCTTCATTCTTCTCAGGGACAGTTGACTGGGGGCTCCGTACACCAAGCACTTCTAATGCTCAACAATCTTATCCTTCTTCTGAGTAGTACCTTACTACAAACTATAGCAAGGGTGAGTTCCATATCAAAACTTAGCAAGTACAGATGGAAAGTAATGACATGCAAGGCTAGTACAAGGTAAAGCTGAAAGGTATATTATAGTTCATGGCACCAAATAAGAAAGGCATACCATGTACAGCAAATTGATAGGCATAGAAGCTGTGCTAAAAAGGAACACCGAGCGTTACTGTCAAATGTCTATGCTGCATGAGTGGGAGAAATTCAAATTGCCCTCTTGTAAATCAAGCAGTAACTGCATTATCCTTTTTCTTAAAGCCAGAAATCCGCTTTGAGATCTTTTCAGATATTTCAGAAGCTAGAGCATATCTATTGCTTTCATAGCATGAATTGATCAAGCTTGTATAAGTTGCATGGTCAACAGAGTAATGCTTGTCAAGAACATTTTTAAGGAAAAGACTAGCAGCATCCAAGTTGCCAACAGTACTGAACTTTCTAGCTAGTGCATCTACTGTATGAGCCTGTTGCCGTTTGTCCAGTCTTTCCAAGAATGATACGGCAATGGTTGTCTTATCCTTCCTGCAATATTCATAAGCTAAAGTGACACAAGTTACATCGCATGGCACCAAATGTTTATCAAGCATGGTCTCAAATAATGCCCTTGCTTCCTCTAGTCTTGATTCCTTGCATAACCCACTTATTAGTGCCCCATAAGTTATAGAGTCAGGCAGGCATCCATGTTGAACCATCTTCTCAAACACCTTGAGAGCCGAGGTCGATTTGCCAACTCTACAGTATCCTGCAATCATCGAGGTATAAGTTTGCTTGGTTGGCACTAACCCTACAGAAAGACATTTGTCAAAGAGCTGCTGACTTTGCTCCATTTGCCTCTGCTGACAGTACATAGCAATGATGGTGGTATATGTCTCTATATCAGGATGGCAACTGTTCTCTGCCATCTGGTTGAACAAATCAAGCGCACAAGTTATGTGGCCCTGTCTGCAATGTTCAGTTATCAGTATAGTGTACGTCACCTTATCAGGATGCAGCCCCTGATTAGTGGCCATTCGCAGCACCTTGTAAGCCTCTTGAATCTTTCCCTTCTTGCAAAACCCCCCAATAATGGCATTATACGTGTAAATGTTGGGCAGGAATCCTTCCAGCTTCATCTTATTCATCAGCTCAAAAGCACGGTCAAAGCTGCCTCCTCTGCAGTGCCCATCAATCAGTGTAGTATACGTGTTTGTGTTCGGGGCCAGTCCCTGCTCAACCATCCTCCCCAACAGCATCTCGGCTCTCGCAACCTTCCCCTCTTTGCAGTACCCACCAATCATCACAGTGTATGTGTGCACGTTCGGCTTGTAGGAGCTACTCTTAACGAGCTTCAAGAACAGCCGGAACGCCCGCTCCGTCCACCCAATCTTGCAAAGCCCATCTATAAGCGACGTATGCGTGTACACATTTGGCTTCAACCCTTTCCTGACCATCTCCTCCAGTACATGGAACGCCTGCTTGACATACCCCCTCTTGCACAACCCATCGATCCACGCGGTGTAGTTCACCACGTTCGGCGGCGCGCCTGTCTCCGCCATCCTCCTGAATATTTCAGACACGTCACGGAACCGCCCTTGCCGGCAGAACACGCACACGACCGCTGTACACGTCGCGCTGTCCAGCGAGAACCCCTCCCGCCACATCGCCGCCAGCAGTGCATCAACCTCCTCAAACTGCCCTTCCCGGCAGCACCCCAGGACGAGCGCCCGGAAGCTGCGCGCGTCCGGGCGCACGCCCATTGCGTCGAACGCCTGGCGCGCGTGGGCGAAGGAGGAGCCCGGGTGGTGGTGGAGCAGCCCGACGCGGAGCACCCAGTTGGCGGTCTCGACGACGAGCGGGAGCCCGTGGGTGCGCAGCTCGAGGAGCATGTCCGCGGCCTCCCGGAGGCGCCCGCGCTCCGCGAACGCGGCCACCATCACGCGCGCGCACTCGTGCGCCGTGGGGAGGTTCCCCCGCGCGACGAATAAGGTGGCGGCCGTGGCGTAGAGGCGCATGAGGTGGCGGAGGTCCGGGCGGGCGCACAGGCGCCGGAAGAGCGACAGAGCGGCTGCGGAGCCCTCGTAGTCCGCGACGGACGGGAGCAGCGCGATGGCGTCGTCGGGGGAGAGAGTGGACGGGTCGGGGACGGGGACGGGGGCGGTGGGGACGGCGGCGGAGGTGGTGGAGGCGGGGTCGGGAGGTGAGGAGACCATGGTGGCGCTGCTGGAGAGAGACAGGGGTTTGGGAAGGAGGTGGAGGCGGCGGACATGGCGATGGAGGAGAAGCATGTCTGTCAGTCTGAAAGTCTGAATGGAGATGGCGCATTAGCTGAAGAAGCGGATACGCACAAAAGCCGCCTTCCCAGCGAGAATGTAGGAATAGGTGGAATTGGAATACGTTTTCTTGTACCGAATACCGATTTTGTTTGTGGATCTTGTTCACGATTTGGACGTTGTGTTGCACCGTTTTTTTTTAATATATACGGAAGGATATAAAATCCCGCCTCTGTAAAGAGAGATAATAAATCTAAGAAACTGCATTTATATATAATAAACTACTAAAATATGCCCGTGCGTTGCAACGAAAATATATCTTGCGTGGTTAATTTAAAAGTAATTTATACCTCGGAGGTTTAACAACATCACCGTATATTTCAATTAGCTGTATAATTTTGTTCCATATCATGGTTCGACACGGGCTAATCATGTGTTTAATTCTACACCTTTTCTATATGTATGTATCAGTCGCATGAAATTTTTTTATCACTCGCCATGAGAGATCTTAATCAAATCTTATGAGGAAATCTGTCGACTGAACAACTGTCAAGCATCTAAATATACCTTCTTGTGACCATGACCTGCCTCTAGTTACGCGTACGTACTAGCAGCGCTCAGCAACACAGCGGCTCCACTCAGGTTATATAAGAGAGATGTCAGCCTAACTCATCTTTAAATTTGCCAAAGAAAACTCTCGTGTACTAAAAATATAAGAGAAATTTCAACTCAATTGTCTCTGTGTATTTAGCCCCGTTGGGCTGATTCTAGATCTACCACCGTCTATCGATAAGGGGGGATTTGATGTCGAAGGGAGAAAAAGACTGAAAGCAGAGAATCTAGGTTGGCGAGATGCGAACACTGATCGAGCATAAAAATTATATTATAATATTTGCTTCTGAGTTATATTATAAGTTGCTTCTGAGTTGGGATTGCCTCGAAGGTTCCCCATTTATCGCACTGTTGGTCAATAATAATGATTAAAATTAATGATAATATATATCACCAACCCTGTGTGTCCTTTTGACAGTACAAAACAAAATAACTGCACGAGGGGCCGACGGGGCAATCTGGCCATGTGGCTTTTTTTTTTTTTTTTTTTTTTTGCGAAGAACTATGAAGACCAAACAAAAAAAAAAAAGGGAACAAACAGAAAGAAAGACCAAACAGGTCTCGATCAACGCGCAATGATTAGCTCACTCTGTCAACTACAAGCTTCATTCATCATCAATCATCAAACATCAATAGTCAAAGAGCAGCTTGGGGATCCAGATCCGGAAGATATCTGGACCTGGACAAGCGAGATCTGGAATTCGCCGGACAACGCGTCTCTCCGGCAGCTTCAGCAAGGTTCAGAGTGGCGGCGGCGGCGGCGGCGATGGGCGCCGGTTCCGCTACTTAATCCAGGTACCACAAATGTAGCGATCTCGCAAGTTCATTGTTCTCGCCACTCTCGAATACATCCGCTGGCAAATTTAGAGGTTAAACTTTCTGATTTCGAGCAGTCTACTTCAGTGCGATGTGGGTTTCCTGGATGGCTGGCAGGGGCGTTCTTTGGTCGGCGAACGGAAGTAGAAGCAAGTAATAAGAACGTGGATCATCGAATTCAAGTTATGGCTTGAGAGAAGTGCCCTCCTGGAGGCTTGAAGTTCTTCTCACCAAGGTATGGCGTCACATAAACAGAATCCAGCATAGTTCCTACTTTCATAATGAACCCATGGAGACAATAGAAGCTGCAGTGACCCGAATCCCGGACTACCCAAAGAATTCATGCCTCTCCCTTCATCTCCAACTCCTCCCACGCTTCGCTCCAACTCCCTCACTTTCATATACATAAATGATAATTCTTATGTTATATCCTATTTCGTTTACATTATTACTAGACAATTGGTGATTATTTAGCCATTTTATGACTTCATACTTTCCTTTCCTCAGCTTTTATCTTTATTATAAAATACAGAACTGTAATTCCCAAAATTGCACTCTGTTTTTCCGTTTAGGGATGATGGCACTAAAAATGCAATTCCACAAAGCAGACAAATGTTTCGCAAAAATATATAATATTTTACAAAACAATCGCCATTTGAATGAACTCTGGAGATTTCCTGATGGCAGACACTGATCTGGCAACAAGCAGCCTCCACCTTCCATTTGGTGAAGCAAATCTTAACCCAACGCAGGCGAAGTTTCGCCTACAGGAGAGCAGCCAAATGATCAATTGGGGCTTTGGGGGCATCAAAATCTACCGATACACAAGAACAAATCATACTAGCAGCACAAGATGCTCTTTTCATATCAGGAGATAAAAATTGTCGTTCGTCAGATATTTTTTCCTATATGGATTTCTAAATTGAGCTCATTATCTAACAATGTCTCATTCAATAGCGGGCGATAGGATCTGTACGCCGAAAAAAATATAAACTTTTTCACTTTTAAATTTAATGATATTACATCTGCAATTCCTAATCTTTTCTCATATGTGTTTTACAATTCTATGATTCTATGATTGATGAAACATTCATTTCCACTAATGAGCTAATGTTTTTATGGAGCAGGGGAACTCCCTGACACATTGCACAGTTGGACTTGGATCTGGCTGTGAAAATGCTGGACCCTCGTCAAATAACCGCATCTCTTTTCATCATGTTGAAGAAGGACCCTTACGTGCTGATCCGCATCGAATTCTTGGTTATAGCCATCAGTGGCCTTTTCCTTGCGATGTTCATCATGGACTTCCGTCGGAACCGCTCCCACGCTTCAATGCGCAAATCCATACTGAAGGTCCTCGACGGCGTCTCCGACAGCATGGTGCTGTACACCCTGGGCGCCATGCAGGGGGCACCTTTCAGGAATCAGCTGTTCCCAGTCTGGGCCATGGTGGTGGTGAGCTTCCGTTCTAGCATCGACTACATCTCCGGGCAAGATTGTAGAGGATTGGAAACTGGGAATTTGATGAGGCCTTTGGGGCTGGCATTTTTGAATAGCAGACGCGGCTCAGAGCTCAAGGTCCAGCTTTGGACACTTTGGGGCGTGATGGTGCTGAGAAGCTCATACAGAATGCTTGCACGTATCAAAGCATCCACATCCTGGTGGAACGGCCATAGCGTGGAATTCATAACAGAGTATATGCGGGTTGACCATGAGGACACGAACTTGAAACCTGATGCCTGCAACCCATCCACTATGGAAGGATACAGATACCTGATCTATGGAGAACTGAGCCAGAGGATCCACGTGCAAAGACCACGGTATATCATCTTCCTCGGCATCCGCCGACCCAGGAAGCTAGTCACGTTGGACAAGATCTGGCAGTGTGACGGCCGGCTGCTGCGCTCCGGTGACAGCCGAGGCGAGTATGTCAAGGACATGTGCCTTGCCTTCACCTTGTCAGGGATCCTCCGCTGCCGGCTCGTCGACGCAGCACTGCACCGTGACTCACTGTCGCTGATCCAGAACCTGGTCAGGTCTAAGATCCTTATGAAGAGCGCCAACCGAGCATTCAGGATCCTGGAGATGGAGCTTACATTTCTTAATGACACTCTACACACCCGTTACCCGGTTGTCTTCTGGCGCGGGCTCTTCTCTCTGTCCCTCAGCCTGTCAGTGTCATTCCTCACCTTTGGTGTTGCCTGCTGGCTTGCTATTGACATCCGCAGGATATACAAGCCACCGAAGGGCGACCTGATGCACATTGTCCGTGGAGCCAACGTGGATATCATCATCACATGGGTACTGATGCTGTTTATGATGTTCAAGGAGATATGGGAGATGGTCACGTATCTGCTCTCAGACTGGACGCGGCTACTCCTCGTGTGCAAATATGTCGAGTGGAGGTGTGGCTGCATGAGAAATTCCATCACAGAGAAGCTGATATGGTCCTTCTTCACTTCCAAGATCGGCAGTCGATGGCATGGGCTCATGGACCAGTACGAGTTCCTCCAGTCATTTGACTACATCCCGTCAACCTGGAACGGGCTGCACCGTCTAACTCTTGGCATGATCCCAAGGAAGAACGATGGAGCAAAACTTGGTACAGCCATCAAAGTCCCGGAGTGTGTCAAACCGGCCATCATGCGGAACCTTCGTTATCTCATAAATCAAGCGGATGACAATGGCCTCCCAAATGAGTTCCCTTCATTGAGCAGTGGTGACCTGACAAACAGATTCGGATGGGCTTGCAGGCTATCGACCTGCTCTCAGGTCATCATGGTGTGGCACATTGCCACTAGCCTCTGTGAGATCAGGCTTGCTCTTCACCATGACATCGACTTGAGTAAGCCCAGGTTCCTAAGTCGTACCCTATCATGGATGAAGAAATTATTCTGCTGCTCGTCTAAGCTTCCATATCTTGTCGATGACAACATCCTGGATGGTTACCTCAAGGATAACTATGTCATCGCCAATTGCCTGTCACGGTACTGTGCTTATCTGCTCATCTCTCAGCCACAGATGCTACCCGACAGCTTCCTGTTACCCGATCTCATCTTTAATGCAACAGTACATGATGCTGGGCAAATTCTGGAAGCCAGCAATTCATTGAATGGAAGATATACAAGACTCACCTCTCTGGCATCGAGCAAAACAATTGAAGAAAAGGTCACGATAAGGTTAGCCGGCAATCTAGTTGAACAAGGTGCAGTGTTAGGCTGGGATTTGCTCCAGCTCAATAACAGTCAGCTTCTTTGGAAGGCCCTCGCCGGGGTTTGGGTTGACTTAATTATACACATTGCTCCTTCTTTGAACCCAGCAGCACACACCACGGGACTTCAATCTGGTGGCGAATTCCTGAGCCATATTTGGGCATTGCTTTGTCACTTAGGAATAGGAAAGAGTAGCTTGTGGCCTGTAGAAGAACCTGCAGCCAGGCCGTGAAGCACACAGAACTGTTGCTTATCCTCATGTGTGTCCCGGTGGAATTTGCACCTGCAATGTACGTTCACCTACAAGCCTTGTTTGGTTAATCTCGTCGCCAAGGATTGGAGGTTTTCGAAGGAGATTGACGAGGACTATTTTCATCTCTAGTGGATTTAATCCTCTTCAGCCCTCTTTCATCCTCTCCAATTTCCACCAAACTGAACCAGGCCGCAATGAAGTGCATTGAGATCAATGTTTTCACTAGTGTGTTTTAATAATGTAATAAGCTTTCTTGTAATGATTGCATTTGCTACTCAGATGCATCTTAAGTTGACATAGATAGTGTATGGTCATTTGGTCTATCTATTATCTTAGTATTTAGTTGTGAAAATGGGCCTTCATGTTAAGCCTTGAGTTATAGAAATTAGCACATTAATCAGAGAAAATAAAATCAAAATTCACATATGCATTTTTTAGATAATGGAACAAAGGTCCGAGACTACCATCCGAGGATAGTACACATCTTGTTCATTACCAAAAAAAAAAAAGAGCTTTGAAGCTCAACTCTCATAAATGTGAAAACACAGAGTTTACTCGCTAAAGGCGATTAATGAAAAGAACCAAGTTTCAATTCTATTCCCAAATATTGCCAAACCTCCATCCAAATATCGCAAAGACCTCCATGCTGGCCGTTTCTCACGTTCAGCAAGCATCCTTGATGTCTGGCTTTTCTTCTTCAATATAATGTAGCAATGCTCATAATCGAATCAAAGATGTCGCCCTAAAAATGACCACATAGAAGATTTGAAAACACTCTCAAATTAGGGTTTAGTCAAGAATCCTCCAAATGATGATTTCTTGGTGCTCGTGGGAAATCAATGAAAACCAATGGCTATATATAATAATACAAGTTCCCAAGGCCTCATAGAGGCTAAAAATCAACCAAGAACAACAAAAAATCTTTATCTCAAATATCTCCATAATCAACAAAAGAGAGAAATTTCAGATTTATGAGGGGAGAAGTGAAGCACAAATTTGATCTTTTGTTTACTTCACCATGTATGGTTACAAGCCACTCCTAGCAAAAGTTTGGATGGTAGAAAGCTCAATCAAGAATCACTCCTCCCTCTCTTCATAGACCTAACCAAAATCCCTCAACCTAACAAATGAGAGTCTAATCCAAAGGCTGTCCAATAGCTCAATCAAAGAACCACTCGTCTCTCCGTCTCTTCATAGTCTAATCCAAAGGAATCCAAATAAGAGTCTAAACCACATTTCCTGTTACAACGTTGATTTACTTTCGTTAGAGGGAGAGCTCTTGAACACTCCTTCCATTTTAAAGCCGGACAGTGGAGGGAGTACTCAAACAAGTCGGCCGGGGATCTGTACCAAATCTCCTGGTCATCCCATTGATGAAGATGTCCCTGCATGGATGTTATCATCTACAGTTGCATGTTCCCTGAGCATAGCTTGGCATCCATTAATCCCCTGAACGTCCATAGAGCCATTGATGACAAGCTTAACTGGTCCAGGATGTTCACGAACAGCTTTCACCACGGCCTCAACTGTTGCCTTGACACTGAGACTGGATTGGCACCAAGAAGAATAATACATGGTGATTCGCTTGAGGTCCAGAAGGTGGTGGATACCTGATGGAAAAGTATCCTGGCTTGCCAGGCCTTCCCGGAATTTGAGCTCAAGCTCAGTAAGCTTTGGCATAGCTCCTGATTGGAAATTCAGCCATGGCACCCTGCAGTCCACAGAGAATCTCTTAAGAGCCGGGAATCCTGCTGTGATCATCAAGTCATTCTCCAGAAGGTAGTCCAAACCTAACAGCAGATGCTGCAAACTCTGTATTTCACCAAGTTTCTCCATATCGTTTGGCTGTAGAGGGCGGCAAACTTTGATCTGCAGGAGCACTAGATGCTCCTGGGTACCAATCCACTGTGGGATCTTGAGAAGACTTCCTGTGACCCGTAATTTGTGAAGCTCACGAGGTGGATCGTCATCCAGTGAGTGGAGAAACTCCATAGAACAGCTCAGACCACCATACAACGTAAGAGACTTGAGCTCACAACGTTGTTTCAGAGTTTGGCACAGCTTACCCTGGGAGTAGCTGCACTCCTCTGAGGGGTACATGATTGTGACTTCTGTCAAATGCTGCAAACTATCGAGAAGAGGCCATGCATCGCTAAGATGAATTGTCCCGAGTGTTCTTAGGGCTCCAAAATACTGGAACCCCATTGGTATCTTTATTCTTCCGTTCGACGAAGGGTTGTGATCACTTCCAACAAGCAGGTCTAAGAGCTTAGGAAGCTGCCCGACCTGACTAGGAAGCTCTGTTACTCTTGTTTCCTTCAGATCCAATGTCTCCAAATGCAGCAGATTCTTTATAGTTTTGGGGATGATGCTTACACTTGTGTTCCTGAGGCTTAGATACCTCAGGAGATACATCTTGCAGATGTGATTCAGATCGTTGTCCTCGAGATGATTCCAGCCATGTATATCCAATACCCTCAAATTAATGAACTTATTAAGGGAAACAGGGTACTTTTCCTTCCAAGAGATTGAAAGGGATGAGACAAAACCTAAATCGAGGTGTCGCAGCCGCCTTTTAAGATGTGGATTGTAAGAATGGAGTGCAAGCCGCCGCACCTTGTTGCCTGTTATCAACTGACTCTTGCTGCTGGTAAGGAGAAAATCCTCTTCAGCAGAATGTAATAGGATGGCCTCAAACATTCCACAATATACTTTCCAGGCCTCTAGTTGAGAAATACCTTCTTGATTCACTGGCAGGATGGCATTGCAATCAATCAACTCCTCTAATAATACATCTTCTGCTCTTGACTCTTTCCTTGACCCAGACCTGGCATACCCTTCAGCTCTCCATATTCTTATTATATGGTTCCTCTCAATCTGGTAGTTCAACGGGAACATACACAGGAGCATCATGTGGGCCTTGAGACTAGGTTCAAGATCAATATAGCTAAGTAAAATCCTGTCGATTGCTTGTTCTACTTCCACTTCACGCACTTTTACCACAGGATGTATGTCGGGATTATTCATCCGTTCTTTATGTAAGCGAGCAACAGAAATCATTGCCAATGGTATTCCATCATATTCTCTTGCGATTCCATGCGAGTCTTCCCTCGAAACGTCCCCATTCACAGAACCATAAATTTCTCTTGAAACCAGATTTTCTGACTCTGCCAGACCAAGGCGTTCCATTTCATATATAGCTCCATCAGCCAGATGTTTTATTCTTGTAGTCATTATTATCCGACTACAACAGCTATTTTTGGGCAAAGCACTCTTGATTTCCATTGAGGCCGTTTCCCACACATCATCAAGTAGAATGAGGTACCTATTCAGGAATGTTGAAGTGCACAAGTCAAAGATGTATCCCTCATTTTGCACCAAAAATGTACTCATATTCACAAAAGAAGTGGAAAGCTAGATCCATATGTTTTTTGGAT
Source organism: Bothriochloa decipiens (assembly GCA_023333625.1). NCBI lineage: Eukaryota > Viridiplantae > Streptophyta > Magnoliopsida > Poales > Poaceae > Bothriochloa > Bothriochloa decipiens. The sequence continues at coordinate 45,650,671 of CM041633.1, read as the reverse complement.
AAAGAAAAAGGAAAGGACAATAATGGGTGCATAGGAAACTGGAATGTGTCGCAGCTTGTTCGGATAAACGCTTTCTCTTGTGTAAACAGCCGAAAACAGCCGTTACAAGGACTGAACATGTCAATAGTATATACTAGGTGGACACATTGTGTAAATTCAGTTGTCCGTACAAGTTAACTATGACTTTTTCTCAAATCAAGCTAAAAAATACAGCTATAATATATTAAGTACCCACTATACAGATACTTAGGCCCATGATAAATTAATTAAAAGGAAAAGAAAGAACAGCGATATAATCAGCAATAATAATCTGATTGTTCTGATAAAATATATTTGTCACAGGACTAGAACCTCCAATGAAGCTTGGTTAACATACTCCTAGAGTAATAGATGATAAAGCAGATTGTATTTTGAAGCCACTATAGATTAAATTGTGGAATTCTTCACTTTTCTAACTGCCATTATTTGGAAGTAGCGTTCACTTGGATGTCATTTCTGTCATTTAGATGTTATGGGCTATTTGGAATCCGTCTGTTAATTTAACTTTTTTTTTTTCTATTTTTTCAGAAACGCAGGAGAGCTGTGCATCATTATATTAAGAAGATAAAAATAGGACAAGAACATAAGGACCCATACAAAACAACACAAAACACACAACTCTAAACCAACACACACACTACACTGCTGCTTAGGAAAAAAAACGTAGGGGGAAAAAGTGCCTGTGACAGTAACTAAACCCAACCAAAAAACAAGCAAGGCGCTTGCCACCCGAAGCAAGGCGGCCAAGAGTTAAAAGACCTCGAGCCCCCCGCCAAAGACCACGACCTTCTTTCATCTTCAGCTACAACAAGTGCACCCGCAACACTTCGAGCTGCACCATTAAAAACACATTTGTTACGGTGTGCACATAAGGTCCATGCTCCTAAGATCAGTCTTTTAAATGGTACAAGATCCTTTTTAAAAAGGATCTTACTGGTGATGCCTCAATTTACTCCATATAAATTTGGGTTCTCCCATAATGGTGACGCCTTGGCTGCAGCTAAGCTAAGCAGCCCATAATTTTTAGTGGTAACAAGGAAATTTGCTGCCCCATAGGTAAAGTATTCTACCTATATTCTGGAAGTCATTGCAAGGATTATCAATGTGGATTGGACCTAGGAACGACAAACTTCGGATTTGGTAGACTGGGTGGCAAGGGCTGTCTCTATGATTTTTATTTTTGAAAGATCTTAATTAGTGCAAGTTAACAATCACCTTATTATCTAGAATATAGATACTAGATTTTGCTAGATTGTTAGTACCCCCAGTCTTCATTGTGAGTTTTGAATGGCTGCATACAATAATTCTCGTACTGATTTAGATAAACCTTCTCTACTTAATGTGTTCTTGGAAAAGGTGCTCGATCCCAATGGCCCATATGCGAGATCCAGAAAACTATAGCAAGAAAGTTAAATAAGAACAGATAGATGTGGCACAGCTATTTTATTTACCTCTTATCCTCTAAGTGCTCTGCGATTTCAGAAATCAGGTGCTCTGGTTCCAGTGACGTCTCTGAGTCCTGTGGCATGTTCGGTTCCTGGCGTATTTGTGACAGTAGATGTTGGAGAAGCTGCTTCATGCGGGGATTACGAGACATCGTGACTCTAGCATGGCACTCGAATTCTGCTTCAATCTGGCGGTAGACCTCCAAAGCCAGAGTCGTCTTGCCCAGCCCAGCGAATCCAACAATGGAAACAGTTTTCAGTTGCTTTTCCCCATCCAGCAGCAATCTGGCCAGCTTATCCTTTGCTCCCTCCATGCCAAGAAACTCATGTTGCAAGGCAGGCATCGGCAGGCAGGGATTGTAGCCCTCCGCCGTGGAGCCACAGGATTGATATATTGGTGGGGAATACTCTTCTATCTCTGCAATTTCTTCTTTGAGCTCTATGAATAGCTTGTTGGTATAATTGTTGAACTTCCTTCTTTCAAATCGGCCAAGATGATCGAGTGGACAAGTGTAACGATCTAAGAAATTTTCGATGCCATAGGCCAAGCTTACCACTCGATTCCTCCACTCCATCTGTTGCCTTGAGGCCCTTGACCACACACCGAGATCTGCCATCTGTTGCAATTCCTCCGCTCGTGTCTTGAAGCTCTTCAGGGCATTGCGCACGAAGCAGACCTTCTCATCATCATCTCTGAAATCTGCAGCTGAGATCTTCCGGAGGACATGATCCATCACTGCTGTTGAAACCATCTCTCTCTTTCTATCTCTCCCTGAACACGCGCTTCTCTTGTCTATGAGTAATTAGCCACCGGGATGCGAACGCCAGATCTGGGATTCTGGGTTGAGCCCCCACCCACCCCACCGCGATTTCCCTCAAAAAAAATTGTTGCAGCTATTCAATGCAACAACATTAGTCCCTAGCTTTTGCAAACAGTAGTTTGTGTCCTCCAATCTTATTTCCGTTTAAGTCCCTGTTATACAATTAAATTATTTTGGACGCATGACATTTATAAGTTATTCCAACAAAGTCATATATCCTCTCTGTGAAGGTCGGCATTCGTTCCCCAGATCAATAAATTTCCACTCCTCGCCCCCGCGTCGCTCCCGCACGACGACTCGAGCGGCCCCAACCCTAACCCCACCACCAGCTCGCACCCCATCCCTTCCGCCTCACCGCCGTCGGAGGGGGCTTCCGGGAGGCCCACCCCACCTCCCCCTCCCCCCCCCCCCCCGCCAGGATGGCGGCGGCGAGGCCTTCCGCCTAGCTATGTCAGATCCTGGTGCGGGGCGACACTCGGCAGTGATGGGGGCTCATGGCGGCGCGTCGGTGTGGCAAAGGCGGTGTGCGGAGACGCGGCGGAGGAGAAGGAGTTGGCTGTGTGCCCGGCCCTCTCCTTCCTCTTCGCTCCTCCTGCTTGTCGATCTTTCGGTGGCGCGCCGGCGAAGGAAGGTGTGGTGGTCGGCTGGCTCAGCGGATCTGTGCCCCTTATGGCCGGATCTGGGCCCTCCCTCCCTGGATCTGATTCGCGAGCAGTGTGTTCTTCGACATCGGCGGAGTGCGCGGCGCGCCGCCCAGGGGCTGGTCGCGGTCCTCGGGCACGGTCGTCTGAGAAGCTGATGATGATCTTCCGATGAAGGCAGCCTTCCGCGTTGGCCGGGCGTAGAGTCGACGGGGGTGGCGGCGGTTGGGTGAAAACCTCTCCTAGCGTGTCATGCGGGGCCACCGGCGGTGGTATTGTCTGTGCCACGCACCTTGTTGAAGGCGTCACTGAAGCATCTGCACCAAGTACTTCGTGCTGTGGTCGAGGAAGAAGCATCCAATCTTCAATGGTAGTCGGTGTCTAACGTTTTCAATACCTTTATTAGGTCTGACAAATATATTTGGCGACTTTATCTTGATGTTGGTGATCTTATTCTAGTGGAGTTGACATCACGGTGCAAGTCAGAGGTCGCGTAAGACTACTTGAGCTCCTTGTTGGGGATGTATTTTTTCTGTCAGTTTCTTTCTTTTTATCTTTGATCTTGTAATAATTTGGTTTGATTCTACCGACGGATAGATAAAGCCGGATATTTTCTATCCTTTATCTAAAAAAATATCCTCTCTGTGAAAAAATCCCAGTAATTCTTGGATAGATTATGTACATTGAAAATGACACATGTAACTCTAATCTGCCCTTCCTAGCGCATTGGAGGGTCTGTTAGTATAAACAAACTCCACGAAATGTTGCATGCATGGTTTAAAGATAATCCACATGATTGCATTTTAGGGAAAAAATTTTGATATTTAAACTTGAATTGCTTTTGGAACGGACTGAATATGTATACATTATGTTAAGAATTATTATTAATGATTAATTAGAGCTTAATCCCTAAATAATGTGTTTTCATTTTTCTCTTTCCAACTTTTAACTAGTACTTCCTCCGTCATAAAAAACATGTACTTCTAGCACAATGTCATTATCGAATAACTGGATTTAGGGTATCCATTCAGATAGACAAAAGACCTAGACGAGGAAGTTTTAAAGCGATGCCTTTTGGACCAGGCAGAATCATGGGCCGGATTGACGCTCCAAGAGACTAAACTTCTGGCCCACGGGCCACAACATCCCTTGGCACGCAACCTTGTCCCTAACAAGATCGACTTTAGGTCCGCCTCGTCTGACATGGGCAAGGATCCGACGTCGGTCCACCTCGCCCGACGTGGGCAAGGAGCCAACGTCGGTCCACCTCGTCCGACGTGAGAGGACCAATAAACGTCAGCAGTGACGCATGATCCGGGCGACGCCTCATTTAATACCGCAGCACGCCATTTTACCCGACGTCGTACGATTCTTGATCAGAATGGAGTGGCCGTCAAGCACGGGTGTAAGAAACACCAGGGCCCGGAGTGGTCGTACCAGAACGATGGATTATCTCTGGCGACCATCCGGGGCAAAAAGAACGAACAATCCGCATATTCTTCGGAAGCAAGATAAGCATCAATACTAACAAATTTAGCTACCTTCTCCTTTTCACTTTCCTACCTGTGTAACCAACCCCTCCGTGGACTATAAAATGAGAGGCGCAGCCATCACTCAAGGCACCGAACAACACAACATCCATTTGCATATACTCAGTTAACTCACCCACGCACAGAGACTTGGGAGCCCATTTCCCTGTCTCGACCAAGCTTGTACACCCCCGGCAAGTAAAGAGACAAGGAACATGAGTACCACCACACACTGGATATAGGTGGACATAGGGATTGTTTTGTCCGAACCAGTATAAACCTTAGTCTCATTGTCTCACCATCCGATCCCGACGCGCGTACAAAAGTTTACTAGTTGGTTGTTTCATAACATCAACAGTCATGGTTTAATATCTCAAGATTAACCAATTATAGATTATAGATAAAAAAAACTATCAATATTTATGTTATCAAATAAATATCATTTGATTCATTATGAAATGTTTTTTAATAAATTAGTTTGAATTCCTAAATGTGAATAATATTTAGTAGAAATTTAGTCAAACATACACTATTTTTGATGACAGACAACCTATAGTTACACGCTTTGTAGGACAGAGGGAATATTTATAATAGTTTTTTTTTGTTGTAGATGTAGATTTGGCTTTCCAAGGCTAACTGCCATTGCAGTGTCTATCATCATGATATGACTTGACCTTTCACTTATTTTAGAGGTTGTTGTTTGGCAGTTTTTTTTATTGAGGAGCTTACTCGGTGGAGCCAGAGCCGTTTCAAATTTGAGGCTTGTCCAAAATAACTCCAGCTTCTTTGTATTTTCGTTAAAAATGGCTCATCCATAAAAAGCGTTAGTCCTACTAAATAAGCCCTTAGTCTAGAGCCCTGTGGCAATAGGCCAATAGGAATAATTGGACCTTGTCATTTTATTGTTTATTTTTCCCTTTATCTGATTAGAAATTAGAGTATGTTGTATATACTAGTACATGTTAGATGCAAATAATAAATGTTCTTTAATGTTTGTAGGGCCAGCCAACTAACTAGTCAAGTCAAGGACGGGTTTAAGAAGTACCCTTAGGGCGAGAGGGGCTAAGGAGCGGTTGATTTTTTTTTCACCAGAGCAGTGGCCGGCTTCGAGTGTGAACTGAAAACAGATAGACTTTGGGAAGTGGGTCCTACATAAAATGTTGTCCTCCTACAACAACAGTCCTTTTGCGACAAAATCTAAATCCTACAACTATGGTCTTTTTTTTAGGAGGAACGGCGGGGGAGGGGGGGAGTCCGTACTTAGAACATCCTCTCTCACTCATCAGGTCTTGCTCCGAAGAGAGGAAGATCTGTTAAGTTGGGAGGAAGAGAAAATAATTTAAGAAAAATGGAGTTCGTCGGAATCTCCATGAAGTCGGTGGTGGTCAAGCTCAGGGACTTGCTCTCCGAGGATCTCATGCTGATCCGAGACGTCCGTGGCGACATCAAGTGCATCAGGGACCAACTTAGCTTCGGTGACGATTCCTCCTTCCTCTGTAGCCTCGATCTGTTTGACAGGGGTAGCCATGAACAGTCGCCGGAGATAAGGAGGTGGACAAGGCAGATGCGCGATGCCGCGTATGATGCCGGGGACTTCGTCGACCGCATCAGGCTCCAGCACAACCGCCGGCCTGAGCCCCTGGACGGAGGCTTCTTTTCTGTCGTCCGCATGGCCTTGTATATGGTCTGCACTCTGTACTTGCGCCGCAGCCTTGCCGACGAGATCCACCGTATCCGGAACAGAGTGGAAGATCTCGTCGGTGAAGGGCGGCGCAATAAGTACCTCGTGGAGAACCATCGGCTTTCCGGCAAAAGAAGAGGCGGAGCTTCCACCTCAGCTCCCCACGTCGTCCAACGCACGCTGGCTGCCCCCCTGCCCACGGGCGTGGAGGAGCCAGTGGGGATCGAACAAGCTATGGAGGACGTCAAGGTTTGGTTTAACAAGGACCCTATACAGCTGAGGGTCTTCGCCATTGTTGGGTGCGGTGGCCTTGGTAAGACCACATTTGCTGGTGCGCTGCTCCGTATGTATGGTGAGCAGTTTGATTCCCAAGCAATGGTGCTCGCATCTCGCGATTTCAATCTTGGAGGTTTTCTGCGGAGCTTACTCAAGCAGATCATGCCGCCACTGTATTACCATGAGTTGCAGCTTGGCGGCTCAGATGGATGGAAGGATGAGGAGCTCTGTGAGAAAGTGGAGGAACAGCTTCTTGAGAAAAGGTACCAGTCGATGTTTTTTTTTCTAGTTCACTATGGCTTGTACCAAGTCAGATTTAATTCTGAACAAAATTATAGAAAGATCCATCAACATCTATAATATCAAATTTGCTTCATCAATGTTTTCATGAAACATGTTGTTATTGTGCATCCATTTAAACTTAACTATTCCTTTTTCATGGAGATTGGTTATAATTAGAAAATTTTAATATGGTAAAGTCAATATGAGCTACAGTTTGGACGGATTAGGTGCCAGATTACGTGTGCTTATATGATCTAATAAGGGGGGAAACTTTGTCCAAACAAACTTTTCTGGATTGTGGATTCTCATGAAGTAAATACTGATAAAGTAATAATACACTACACTCACCCAATTTTGTTCATGCTGTTTATCACAGGTATATTGTAGTAGTTGATGACGTCTGGATAGAATCATCATGGAAAAGCATCCGCAAAATTTTTCCTGAAAATGATAAGGGTAGTAGAATAATTGTGACGACGAGGATCGGTTCTGTTGCTGAAGCGGCTACAGCTGACCATCAGCAAGGTTATGTGTATCCGGTGAGGATCGATTCTGTTGCTGAAGCGACTACAGCTGATCATCAGCAAGGTTGTGTGTATCCGACGAGGATCGACTCTGTTTCTCAAGCAGCTACAGCTGACCATCAGCAAGGTCGTGTGTATCTGCATCCACTTAATGCAGATTTTTCTCACCGTTTACTTCAAAGGATTCTTGGTGATAATCATACATGCCCTTCTCGAGCTGATTGTCCCACATCAACAATCCTAGAGAAATGTGATGGTCTGCCTTTGGCTATAGTTGCAGTCACTGGTCTCTTGGTTAATAGGCTGGCGTCAGGTTCTAGCCTGACTACGGCATGTGGTTCTTTAATTTCCGAGGTGGAGAAGGGAGCTGCTCATGAGGAAAATTTAAGTAATATATTGAATCTCTGCTACAATGATTTACCAGCTGAGCTCAAGACCGTTTTCTTGTTCCTGAGGATATTTCCAGTGGGTTCCAGCATCAGCAGAAAGCGACTTATCAGAAGATGGATAGCTGAAGGGTTCATTACCGATAAGCATGGGAAGACTCTCGAGCAAGTTGCTGAGGAGTTGTTTATTGGCCTGATTCTAAGGAACTTGATTCAACCAGTCGACATCAGCATCAGTGGAAAAGTAAAAACTTTCCAAGTTCATCATGTCATACTTGAGAACATTTTGTCAAAGTCACGCGAAGAGAATTTTATCAGTACAGTCAACAGCTATTCTTCTGGACTAGAGCTGCCACAAAACGAAGTTCGTTGGTTGTCAATCCACAGAAGCAGCAGCAACCGGTTGTCAATCCACAGAAGCAGCATTTCCCGCCTGTATCCAAGAAAAAATATGAAGAACATGAACTTGTTGCACATTCGATCATTGACAGCCTTTGGAAAAATAAAGCATCTCAAATATTTTGAAATACTACAGGTGTTGGATCTAGAAGGTTGCACAGATTTGGGTACGGAACAGCTATCCGTGATATACAGAATGTGTCTCCTCAAGTATTTAAGCCTACGAGGGACGTATATCAAGGCGCTTCCACCGAGAATTTACCGCCTGCAATGTTTGGAGATGTTGGACATAAGGGAGACCAATGTATCCAGGTTACCTAGAAATGCTGGTCGGCTTAAGCAAATGGTTCATCTCCTTGGCGGTGACAAGAGCAGGAGACTTGCTTTGAAATTTACAAGGGCGATGACTAAGATGTCCAAGCTTCAAACACTATCAGGCATTATGGTCCCTAGGCGATCAACTTCAGGACTTGAAGGCATGGGCAACCTCACTAATCTGAACAAGCTCAGCATTCACATGAAAGCACATCCGGAGTTTCTTTCCAGCTGTTCCTCCCTGATGTCTCTTTCTATAGGTCTTGATGGATTCACTGGTAACATTGATGATACTTTGGATGGTATGCCTGCTTGTTTCAACAACCTCCACATCCTTAAACTTTCTGGCAAGCTCTGTCGAGTGCCTCGCTGGATAAAGCATATGCAGTGCCTTGAGGAATTGACTCTTTCTCTGACTTCACTCAAGACAGATTCTTTGGAACTTCTATCCAATCTGCCTATGCTTTCTTTTCTCTCGTTTTCAGTCCGTTCAGGAAAGGAGTACCCCGATCTCATCACCATTCTACAAGAAAACATATCCAAATCTGGAGGGGAGATCTGCATTCCTGCTTGCGGGTTTCATGGCCTCCATTCGCTCCGCTTCGCTGGCCTTGCAATACCCTTGCTTAGCTTCCTGCAAGGATCGATGCCTGCACTTCAAATGCTTGAGCTAAGATTCAGAATGTTTGAAGGCGTATATGGACTGCAAAATTTAGCAAATCTACAAAAGTTGCACCTTGGAGTCAGCAAACAGGCCTCTGAACTTACCGAGGAGAAGGTCCATCAAATCATTAGTTCAGTAAAGAAGCACCCAAGGAGACCCACAGTGATTCGCGATGAATACCACGAGTGTTAAGTCATTGTTGCTTAGTAACAATATACTAGTTCTTATTCGTCCATCAACCTATGCTCTTGCACGGGCAGAATCTTAGGGTACATCTGCATTACTTACTTTAATACCTTGCTCCATCCAATAAAATGTACTTATATTAAATTGCATGTTTTCTTTTATCACACCCTACTTTTAAGGATAAAAGTAGAATGCATAAATAGCCTTATATGTGTCCCAGGAACAGTCGCACATATAGGATGACAAATTACAAAGAGTATCATCACCTTGTTTATTACATAACGTACCATTATTTATTACAGAGTATTACGCATAAACAATAAAATCTAAGATAACATTATTGCGGAAGCTCCCACAAAGACACGTCGACTGGTGAACACCAAGCCTAGTACTCATCCCGATAGCTCACATCCCAGCCTTCATCTGTTACCCATCCGGGATTTTTCTAAAATTAAGAATAAAACAAGCGTAAGTACACAACCATACTCAGCAAGTATAACATGGGTTAATGAGGCTCAAGTAAGCTGACACGGTTTGACTGCATTTAGCTTTTATGTGTTAATCAAGTTGATCAGTTAAGCAGCATCAAGGTGGCAAGTATTTCCCAAAACCATCATGATCAACGTGACATAAATGAATAGTAAACATAACAGCAACTGTATGACCCATTTAACATAACCAGAGAAATTATCATTAGTGTAAGGAGTTTCCAAGGCCGCTCATGTCCTTGAGCAAGGCTAGTATACCAGTTTATTAAACTCTGCGCAGAGGTGTACACTTTCACTGTGAGCCGTGAATCTCTTAGCCTTCTACCAAGGAAGGCCGGCAGGGTTTACTATGAAGCCTTTCAAAGGTTCGTCTAACACATTAGGGCCACTGAGGTTTCTGTGCCCTACGGATATAGTATCCCTCCTTCTGATGGCACACGACCACAGCCTATACACATACAGACAGGGGTCCAACTACACCCAACCCGAAACACACCCCCCTTGCGCCATAAAGGGAACCTCTAACATGCTAGAAAAGGTCCTCATACTGAGCTAAAACCAGAGCCATGTAGCCGTCACAGTTGTACTGTAAATCCCGGAAGGTACGTTACTGATAAATCCTCAGGTAGTTAAAAATCATTATTACTGTTCATGGCACAATTACTCATCAAGCCACAGGATCATGATATCATTAAGCACTAGCATCATTGCTACCCAATGCAACCCAAAAGGTTTAAGGAATCAGGATATCAAAGCTAGTTATAGTTTCTAAGTCATCAAACAGACACATGCATATGTATTAATATTTAAAGTGAATAGGTAACAAGGAAGATCCATGCTATACTTGCCTTGATTTGCAAAGTCCTGTTGAACCTGTTGATCCTCAGAATAGCTTGGCTCAACAAAACCCTCACCGTCTGAACTCGATATTAAAAACAACACCAGACAATCCAAGCGAGCATACATACACGAAGCAAACAAAGAGCCATTAGAGAAACAGTACACCATTATCATTAAAATAGAATAAAATATTTTTAAAACTATTCTACTCGATCCCACGATCACACAGACGTCAAGTTCACTGAAATCGGAGTTATAACGGCGAAGTTATGAATTTTCAAAGATTTTCTATAGATAAATAAATACATTAATTATAGGCTAAAAAATAAAAAGTTTCTAAAATACTTCAAAAGTAATACCACTGCGTAGATTATGAAATTATGAATCTAACGCAATTTGAACGGACCAAATCGGAGCTAAAACGTGAAAGATATAAGCCTTTAAAGCTAATGGCAAAATTGTAAATAGCTGAAAACGTAAATTGACTCTGAAAAGAGAAAACACGTCTTCCAGAGAAGAAAATGTATTCTGGAAGCTATTATAAGGAAAATACGCTTTCCAGTGGTCAAAGCGTATTTTAGATCTGTTCAGCAAGAAGTACGTTTTCCAACGGAGTAAACGCATTCTGCCGAACACGCCGAGGGCTCTTAATTAAATAAGCCAGAACTCAGGGGGTTTTCTGCAAAGTTGCCACACGACGGCCGTTCGAATCAAAATCGACGGCGCAGATTCAAAGTGCCAAAACGGACAACCGATCGGACAACCGATCGGTTACCCGATCGTCCGTGAGATCCCGACGCGGCGGCGGCCATCGCCGGCGTCGAAGGAGTTCGCCGGCGTTCGCACAGGTAATGATCCCGGCCACCATTTGACACGAGACCGGTGCCGTTCGATAGAGGAGCTTACACCGCGCTTACCTATGGAGAAGATGAAAACCGAGGCGAGGCGGGGACGGCGGATGGCTCGGAATGGCGGACGGCGGTCGACTGCGTAAGGTGGAGGTCCAGGTTAGATGGATTCAAGCCAAATTGAAGATACCTTCGTGCTCAGGAGTTCATGGTGAGACTAGAGGCCAACTTACACCAATAATTGTTCACGGGTTGCGGCGGAATTCAAGGTCCGGCGGCGTCAATGGCGGCTAGGGTTTCGTCGATTTCTCAATGAAACCGAAGGCGGCGCTGACTTAGGGTTGCGGGTAGGAGTTGCGGCGTGGAGTCAAGGCTTAAATAGCCTTAGGTCAAGAGGTGTGACCGAGCGGACGTCGGGTCAATTGCGCGGGATCGGGCTCGGAGCTCCGACTCGAGTCCCGGTCGGTTGAAGGAGAAGACGACGCGGGGTCCACCTGTCGGCGGCAGCGCGAGAGGGAGGCGTCCGTGCGGACGGACGGCGCGCCTTACTGGGCCGCGGCCTCGGCCCAAGATGAAGCGGCGGCGCGGATGGGAAGGAGCGGAGGCGGGAAAAGCGGGCCGCTGACAGGCCGAGCGGGCTGAAAGCCAGGGAGGAGAAAAGAAATGGTTTTCCATTTGTTTAAAACATTTTCAAAGCAAATTTCAAATAAATTTTGATTTCCAAATCAAATTCAAACATCACACAATAAAAATATGCACCAGCATGAATGCTCAAGCAAGTTTCTACCCCATTTTCATAAAACCTTTACTTTTCCTATTTAACTATTTTCTAAAAGAAATGCATTTTGCTATTTTTGAAGTTTTGAAAAATTAGGGTTGTCACATCTTTTCTCTTTGTTCATTTTCTAACACAATACACATAATTGATATAAATACTATGCAGTTTGTATATCCAGTTGTAATAAACTTGTCGATTACTGATTTATATGTTTTGTCATCTAATATGTCTACTGATTTTTCCTTTGTATGCCACCTACATGTATATATATTCAATATGTATTTAGTTGAAACCATACCTTAAACTTTGGTGACTCTTATTGCAGCCCATATCATACGACATGAATCTAAATTTTGATTTAAAATTTTAATATTATTAATTGCTGCAATTTTTTCTCAAGTGTACTTGAAACTCTTGTGCGGCTCACCCTTTTATATTTGATAAAAATAAAGATTTTAGGTCATAAATAATATTGCACTCTCTAATTAGGTTTATGGTGGTAAAATATTCATTTCAAATGTCATTTAAGTATCTATTGTGGAGAGCTGGATTCTATTAGCCTAATAAGGTTGTCTGTTGCTTACGTTACAACAAAAGTTGAGGGGTGCAAGAACTTTGTTAATATTCATATGACACCTGGCGCGATGCTACATCCGTGATGTGAAAACTTGATCATTTAGAGGCTGGGGTTAGGATTTCATTAGGCAATTACCTATCCCCAACTGAAGGGACGTATGTCTGGGGTAAAATATGGCCGATGAATGTTTGTAATTGTCATAATTCTTAGTTGCTTTTTGTTTCAAACAATTATTTTTTTGGCACACAAACTACGCCAAAAAAGGGAGGGCAGCATATGCCTGTTGTCAAAAGTTACCACACGTCAAAATACAAGGACAAGAGTCAGGTGCCTTTGTCCTATCAGTATTTTGCATTTCCCTGTCGACGTCATACCGCTGAGAGAAAATTGGTACACTGAAGGAAATTCATCCACGGATTGTCTATCGCTTTATTCGGTTGATATTTTCATGTCAATTATGACAAGGAAATTAATTTTCCAATTTTCCTATCAGTATTTTGTATAATTTTCCTATCAGTATTTTGTATTTCCCTATCTGTTTTGCACCAATAGGGAAATTTAGGTTTCCAATAGATCTTGAGGTTTCAAAGAAGATGGGTTTTGGCGGTGTGATATCGTGAGTGGGTTCTTATCGACATCTTCAACACAAATCCTTCTTGCTGGAATTCCTCGAGAGGTAATTTTACATTGGCGTGGGCAGCTAAGGAGACCCCCACCTATGCCTTTTAGTTTGCTCAGGGACATTTTGAATCATTTGGTGACAAGTTCCTCTGAAGAAGGGATTATGCAGCCCTTTTCTTTCTGATCGTTGAAGCATCGAATTTATATATATGCTGATGATGTGGTGATTTTTCCTCAACCTACAATAAGTTACATTGAGGTAACTATTGATATTCTAAATTTGTTTGGCGAGGCAACAATACTCGAGACAATGGTACATAAGAACAACATTCTTCCTATCAGTAGTGTGCATGGCTTTCTGTTGACAACCAAAATTATCCATTTTGTGATTTGTCAAAATGCTAATTAGACTTCACCATTGTGTTCCTCTCATCAAGATGGTAAAAAAACATGTATGGAGCGTCCAATTTGGAGTTCGGATGAAGGATTACGCATTCCCACGTCAGAAGTTTCAATACGCTTCAAAAGTCCGACAAACTAGTAAAAAAACCCACTAGGGTGCCCATGGTGATCATCCCCATGGCAGAAGTTCCGACAGGCATCAAAACTTCTAGCGGACTATGCCGGGGGAGCTCATGCCTAGAGAGCTCCATCACCGCTGGAGTTTTTGCCTCATCACCGCTGGAGTCTTCCTCTCGTCAGAGAGGAGGAAGATGATGGAAGCAGTGGAGGAGCTCTTAGTGCCCCCTCTCTAGGATCCGGCCTCCCCTTATATTCTAGGGTAGGTCAGGGACATGGTGGTTTGGGGGGATTAGTTTATGGTTTACATGTGCCGGAGTTCAGGAGGGTCTTGCATCTATGTTCGGTGGAGTGTGGAGATATCATGGAGCCGAAGAAGCTATGGGCATCGTTTGGCTGCTCTATCCTAACACCCTGTGTGTTAGGCTTTGTCGGCTTGGATCGGCCCTCCCCCAGGCAAGCCTTCCGCAGTGTTCCTGGTGGTGAGGGAGGCCAGCTCTTTGGGGCTGATGCGTTGTCCTGGAAGCATTTGAGCCCTAGAGGCCGAGGAGGAGCTTATCCTCTTGTGTCATACTCCATGTGTGACCCTATCGGGCCAGGGAACGACCAGCAAGGATGCTCCCAAGGAGAGGCGTCTGGGAGCCCCAAGCCTCGGTGGCATAGTGCATGTCTTCTTGTGTTCGAGCCTCGGCTGGCGCTAGAGGCCTGGTGGGAGCTAAGGATTGGGTATAGGCTCTCGTTGATCAAGAGCCTGGGGATCATGTGAGCCCCCAGGACTTGAGCAAAGGCGGTGGGCGTGCTTGTGCTCGGCCTGATTCCTTAGCCTAAGGGTGTGCACAAGCACTGTGGGGTGTAGCCTGTAACATCCACAATGTTAGGCTTAACAAATCTTGCATTATATTGCATAAGCATCTCATGAGCATCTCATTTGCATCTTGTTTTGGGTTTGGTGCTTGCTTGTTATACTTCAAATAAATGATTAATTGATATTTCAGAACCTTTTTTAGAAAATATTATTTACATTGCTCATCTCAAGTTGGACCTTCAATACGATTTGTAGAGAAAATAATTTAGAGCAAAAAGTTTATTTTCACAAAATCATGAAAATGATTTTTAGTCCCTCAAAAATGACAAAAAAGTGTCTATGTATTAATATTTATAAATTTTATAATTTAGATTTGAGAAAAATTTGTATTTTCAAAAATATGCCGAATTAGCAAAACTCTCTATATATGAAATGTTCCTCTCTTCAAATGGAGCAACTTTTGTATTTTGATTTTTTGAAATTCGCAATATTTTGCAAACTACAGAGGGTCAAAGTTTTCAGTTCAATTTGAATAGAGGTGGGACCCACCTGGCCCCACCTGTCAGCCTCTCTCCTCCTCCCTTGTCTCCTTCCTCCCGCTGCCGTGCGCTAGAGCGTGCAGCACAGCCCCGGTACCGCTGCTGCAGCGCCTCGCTGCCGCCCTGCCCGCTTGCTGCTCCAAGCGCCCGCACTCGAGCACGCTAGGGCACTCGAGTGCGCATGCCTCCGCGGCTGCCCGGTCACCAGCTCCCGCGCCGCATTGCCCACAGGGCCAACGCACTGTGCCATTCACCCCACCGGACGCCATCGCCATGCCACGCGCCTCGCTCTGCTACAAAAGCTACACGACACGACTAATCGAGCACGCGAGCGAGTGCTCAAGTGCCCACGCCTGCCTGCCCGCTCGCCCTTGCTGACCCGCTACAAATGCTGCCCCGCTGCGCCGAGCGCTAATGGCACCGTCCCGTCGCCCCTGCCGCTTGGGCCGGCCACGCACGCCACGGCTCAAATTGAAGAGCCTGAGCCACCCTTTATTGTCATATATCATTTTAATGGACTAAAATAAGATATAAAAAAGCCTTACATGCGTCCCAGGATGTCGCACATATAAGTTAACAAATTATAAATAGTACCAAATCAGAGTTTATTACATAGAGCACGAATAGCATGACATTGTCTTTAACAAGAATAAGACATAAATAAGATAACTCTAGATGATGGCTCCACCACAGGGACAAGTCAACTGGTTGACACAAGCTAGTAGTAATGCTGATAACTCTCACTCCAATCTTGATTGGTTACCCATCCGTGATTTTCCAAGTAATGAAATAAAACAAGTGTAAGTACATACGTACTTAGCAAGCATATGAGGGGTTCATGAAGCTCAATAAAGGTTGACACGGTTTAACAACAAGTAGTTTTTAGTGTATGTCACATTTTAGCAATTAGCATCAAGGTAGTAACAAACCCATAACCATATGATCAGGTAGACATGATTAAGAATATGATAAAAACAACATTATCATGTAACACAAGTTAAGTTGATGATTCATTCCATAAGAACCCCTTGGCCGCCCTAACCGTGGGCACGGACGATATATCGGTTTAACTCTGCGTAGAGGTGTACACTTTCACTACAGGTCATGATTTCTAAACGCATGGGTTAATTACTCCCAAACACTTAAAAATCACATAAAGCCACTCATAGGTTCGTCTAACAAGTTAGGGCCGCAGGGTCATCGGACATAGGAAATTCCCCCTTCTAATATGGCACATGGCCTACCCGGTTATTCACATACTGAAGAGGCCGTCCTATACCCAACTCGCAGGTCCTCTAATTCGCTAGAAAAGGTCCTATGAACAACTAGATCCAGAGCCATGAGCCCCATAGCTGTACGTTATGTCCCGGATGATCACTTATAGTATGGATCTTATTGAAAACCATCTTTTCACTTGTTGCATAGTCATCAATCGTGTTACAAGATCATGGTTATAAAGCACTAGCATTAACTACCCATATGCAACATCCCTAGTTATCAAGGTAACCCAACGCAACTTGAACAGATCGAATCGGAGCTAAAACGAAGAAGTTATAAGCCTTTGAAACCAGTGGCAAATCTATAAATAGAGAAAAACGCATTTTTGAATCTGTTAAAAGAAAATTACACTTTCTAGTGAACTAAACGTATTTTGCGGAAATCACAAAGGATTCTTAATTAAATCTACCAAAGGGCGAGGGCTTTTCTGCGAAAATGACCGACGAAGGGGCTCATCGGGGAAGACGGCTGTCCTGGCGGCGGACATGGCCGATGACGGTGGAGCTCATCGAAAAAGGTTAAACCGGCCATAGAGGCCACCAAATGACATGGGACTTAGACCAAATGAAAGCGGAGGTTTAGGCGATCTCACCTGCGGCAAAGGTGTTGACCCGAGCGGACGGAGGCGAGCTGACGACGTACGATGGCGATGGTGAGCTTCCTACAACACATCGGCAACAGGGGTGAGGAACCTAGAATAAGAAGAAGGGAAAAAGGAGAACCGGTGACTTCACGAGCTCTACTCATAGCTCGGTAGATAGCTTATGGAGGCAGAGAGATGGTGGAACAACGAACTCGAGCTTGGGGCGGCGCTCGGCAATAGCGGTTAGGGTTTCACGATGGTTCTAGCTGCGGAAAACGCGGAGGTCACGGGGTCAAGGCAGCGCACGGCGGTCACTATTTATGGACGGGCTCGAGTGGGACACACACCAAGGCGACGCGAAGTCGGGGCGCCGGCGGACACCGAGCGGTGTCCTGCTTGGACACAAGCAGAGGGAAGGAGAAGGTGCTGATGTGCGGGCCCCGGCTGTCTACGGGACAGAGAGAGGGAGGCGGGCGCGCGCACACGGCTGCTGCTGGGCCGGCCCAAGAACAGAGCCGAGCGGGCCGGGGCGCTGGGAGCGGGCCTTCGGGCTAGGAGGTGAAGGGGGCAGGCCGATCGGCCAGTTGGGCTGCTCGGGCCGAAAAGGAAGGAGGGAGGGGGAGAGAAAAAGAAAAGCTTTTTTATTTTATTTAAACCATTTTCAAAAGAGATTTTCAAATTCTTTTGAATTCATTTTGAAATTTGATCAAATCCACACATTATAAAATAAATTATGCAACAACAAGAATGCACAAACATGCTTCTTGACCTATATTTGATTTTACTTTTTATAAAAAGTATTGTTTTCTATGTTTTAAAGCTTCACCCAAATGCATAATGAAATCATTTTGGCTATTTTAAAATCATGCAAATTTTAGGGTGTTACATTTATCTACCCCTCCACCTGCCTCACTCCTTCCCCTACAACTTTTCCCTCTCATTTTCACCCTCGCAAGCCACCGCGGCCACCGAAGCCCGCCATGGCCGCCGCCAAGCTCGCTGCCGCCTAACCCTCTCCCCCGCCACTCATTTTCAAAATTAAGGGCATCATCTTGTTCGCCGTCGCCTCCTCCACCTTTGTGGCAACTCGCACGACCGATTTCGCAAGGTAGTGGCTGATTTGGGTTGTCCCCTTTTCCCCACGCACCACGGCCGTCATGGCAGCCGGAGCGGTTCGTCGTGGCTGTGCTCCCTCCATCCCTCTCCGCTCTGTTTCACTTGTGTTCTAGGGTCGCTAGGGTCAGCAGATACCCGAATCGAAGTTAAATGATGCAGTTCATGGTCTCGTTTCACCGGAGCACCGGCCACCATCGTGTGTAGCGCCGCCGCTCATCGGCAGCCCTCGCGATCAGAAGCCCGGCCACATTGACCTCATGGATCTCGTGCGCTAGTCGTTGCCCATCGTCGAGGCTGAATCTGGCAAGCTCGTCGACATGCAGCACCGCTGCTCGCCAGGGTTCCGCGTCGCCGTCAATTTTGGCCACCGTGGCCTTCATCTTCTATCGCAACGAGTTTGCCTCGTCGTGCTGAGTCCGTAGGTACGGGCCTTTTCGCCGGAGGTGCTTGCCGCCGGCCGGCGGCTATTCCCTGTTCGGTCCCGCTGACCGGTGGGCCCATGCTGACGTCAGCTTCTGGTGTCAGCAGGGTGTCTGCCACAGTCGGGTGGAGTTAGCGTAGGAACCTGTCTGGGTACACGCGGGGTACGCGTAGCATTTTTGGTTCGATTTTTCTAAAAAATATACATTTACAGATTTTTGGAAAAAGCTTGTAAAAATCATAACTTATTCATTTTAAGTCCAAATGAGGTGGTTCAACTTGTAATATTTTTTCTTATGAGGAGTACTATGCATGAAAAATGTGAGTTGAGCTTTTTCAGATACTTTTTTGTATAGTTTTATTTAAAGATTTTAAATAAATAAATATTTTGAAATGCATAATTAATTTTAGGTTTATAATAAAAATATGATTCTTGTTTTATTGCTCTAGTTAGGAGATTCTAGATCTAGAAAAAATGTTAGTTGGCCATGCCATGTGTAAAAGTTGCTCTGTCTTTTTAGGGTGCTAGTTTTGATAAAGGATTAAGAAATTCATAATTAAATAATTAAGTAAGAGAATTGCTTGATAATTTTTGTAGGCTATTTTAGGGCTAAATAGAAGCTAGTTATGCTCTGAAATATACTATTTGACTGGTTTCACTGTACAAAGTATTTTATGCCTAATTATTTTCATTGCCTTGTGAATTTTATGTGGGATAGAATACTTACATTTTTAACCTAAAAATTTTATAGTAGACTTGGTTTAACATTCTTAAGCTTCTATAATTTTTGTAGATTTTTCTGAGTAGTTTAAAAAGGTGTTCCAATTCTACCCTAGATTAATTAGGTGTTTAATTAGGGTTTTTGTTGTTATTTCATGTAATTGCGATGCTCTGTTCGTTAACAAAGATAATTGCCGGTGGATTGCTGAAAGCTAGCTTAGGGTTTTTCTTAGTAATACCAACATATCGCGTGCATTCTATCGTCTGCCACATGATCATGCATACATTCATAACATACATCATGCCCGCTGTAATGCATACTTGGTATTTATGTGCATCAATGCATCATACAGGTTTACCGACGGACCCCACGCCGGTAGTTCAAGAGGAGCTAATAGGGGAAGGACAGTCGGGAGCAGTGCTGTAGGAGGCAGCAGAGGATGAGGACCCAGAAGCTAATTTGACAGAGTGCCCTGACCATCAGCCTAGCTGCTTTGAGAAAGGCAAGCCCCAGAGCATTCCTCCCTACAGTTTTACAAATAACTTAATTTGAGTCTTTTATTGTTTATGATGCATTAAGTTTATAGGCGTTGATCGATACCATTGATGCATTATGATTATCTTTGTCCACCTGAGTTACCCATACAACCTTTTAGGTATAGGCTTGTTTATATGCTTAGCCCTGCCTAATTAGACCGGTAGAAGTCGGGTGATTTCCTGTCATCTACGAGTTATAGGTGGTGACTCATAATGGTGAGCTATATTGATTTCTTGGAATAACCATGAGGAGTAATAAATCAAGACCGGGCGGGATTGGTGCTGTGGACAGAACTGGAGGTTCTATGTTGTTTTATCCCTTCTGTGTCGAGCTAAGGCCCCATCCGATGTCTCGGCCCTCTTGTCATGTTGAACGCATGCCCCACAGATAGCTGCAAGGGTGCGATCATCCGACTGCGAAGCCTCGAGTTCTGTTTGGGTCGGGTTTTGACATGAATGCATCGTATTGGAGAAGGTGGTGTGACCACAGGAGCGCGGAGAGTGAGACCTTAAGATGGGGCATATCATTTGATGGAGCGCTGACCTGTTGGTAGTCAGGCGGCCCCTAGGTACAATGATTCATGTTGATCCCGCGACTCTACCTAAACAGACCTAGTTGACCTAAGGTGCCTTCGCACGGCATGTCTGGGTTTGTGTGGGGAATACCTCACCAGCTGGTTTGCAATCGATTATAATCGCCATCGTTCCTGGATAGTGAACACTGACTTGAGCACCGGCATCGTAGTAAGAACTTGAACAAAGAGATGAGATGGTTATGATGTTGATGCTGAAAGATGGTCAACCAAAAATTGGTTACTATTCTTGCTTGATAATTACAACATGACTGTGTAGACCAAGTGCTAATCTAGCATGATTAGGTTAATGACTTTAAAATGCAAAGGTTATAATAAATGTTCTTAATAAGCTCAAGCTTTTATTTAAAGAAATGAGTCAGCTAGCCTCCTTATAAAGCCTTGCATACTCCTTGGAGTCATTTTATTTTTAGTTTATGACGGGTAAGTCTAGCTGAGTACATTCTCATACTGAGGGTTTTATTTCCCATGTTGTTGCAAATGGTGAGATGTTCTATGGCAACTGCCAGACCTGTTTCTACCCAGCTCTGGGAGATGAATAGACCTTGAGCAAGGTCACTCCGTATTATCATACCTCTATGCTTTTGTTGGATTTGATATGGTCCTGTCACTATGTTCGAAACTATGTGTGCATTTGTGAACCAAAACCTATGTTTGCTTTCGCTATTTAAACTTGAATTTGGTATTGTAGTAACTTCATTATGACTCTGATGTAATCAACTATGTGCGAACTTTATGTAATATTATGGATGGTGTATGTTGAACCTTATCCGATCTGGGTAACAAGTTGAGATGTTTGAAATCCTTCGAGATTTCATGGACTACCGGGTTAATATGGGCACAATGTGCCAACTAAATTGCTTCGGTGGTTTACTTAGTACCTTGGGTTTATATTAATTAGGCGGTTCTGTCACAGCTGGCATCAGAGCAAGGTTCAATGTATACCGTTTGTAAGTATTTAAAAACAAAAGATTTTTTTTACAAAAGTAATTATAAACTTATAGCCACTTAAACATATATAGGGTTTCCAAAAGTGTGTGGTTTTCAACCTATATATATGTGCCATGGACCTGTCATATCCTCTATGCCCAGTTTAGGACATAGGTGGCTTATATAAGTACTAATTGGGGTATTCTATCATATTTTCTATTTGTCGCGTTCATACATGACGGATATGTATGGGGGCCATTCACTTGAATGGTTATGTATGGATCAATTTTCCTCTATGCCATGGTAAGTGTGAGTTGTGAGAGAATGATCGGATGTAATGTTGATCTAGGGGAGTGCTTAATGGTGCTAAATTATATACATGCTCACACATGTTTATATGAAGGTACCCCATGTGAGGGTGTCATCTTCTGGCGACTTGTTGGGTAGTGCACCTAGGAATGGGTGCAAGTAATCAAAGTTTTCACCTTGTTCGAAAGGTGCGTGGAATTTTACATCGCATGCATTCATTGGGAAATTAGGCTATAATGAATCTTCTGCAGGTACCACTAACCGCACAAATGAGTAGAACGTTTAGAATTCAGTATATCAATGAGAGCACATACTGTATGCCACTGCCTAGATGTTAGTAATTCTAGGAAGTGAGGACGTACGTAACATGCATGCATCATAAATTTAAATTGCTCATGTCATGCATTACATTCTTCCCCTTTCCTTATAATTAAATTTGTCCTGTTCCTTATAAATGCTTATATTATAGAACATGTGCTTACCAGGATACCAAAAATTTTTACAGATGGCTCAGACCAAGTAGACAGCCCACAAGAGTGCGTGTCCTCCTCACCGCCGCAGGGTTGCTTCCCCTATGGATGCACCCCTTGTGGTTCACCGGTTGTCATCCTGCCAGCGCAGAGAGGCTGGCACTTTCCTGGAGCAGGGTTGTTTTCCTACTCTCCTCTGGAGGTTGCTGCACAGTGCTGGTTACCCGTAGGAGCAGAGTCATGGTACTACTGGATCAAAGATGACATGGAAAACAATGGTTTTGCATCCGTGGTGGTTGTGGTGCCACCCTTGGGCCTTGATGAGAGTTGGACTGGTTGGACAACTAAGGGTGAGGGTATCACTCTTTTTGATGGTGCCTTGGATGCTGCTTTTCAGATCATTGAGAGGATTTTTGTGGAGCTGCCCAATGAGTTGGAGCGGATTCTCCCTGGTGTCTTCCCATTAGCTTGCCCCCACAATGATAAGTGGAGGCATGCTAAAGGCATAGCACCGACGACAGGACCACAGGAGGCTGAGAGCAGTCATGCATCTACATAGAGTGTTGTGTTCGCCTTGATGAAGGCGTATGCAGCACAGGAGGACCTTGCCCTCTCTAGGTACAATGAGCCGAAGCGTGCCAGCAAAGAGTAGGAGGAGTAGCAGGAGAAGTACGAGGAGCTCAGAGAGGAGTTGGCACTAGTGATTGAGGAGGAGAAGTAGCAGGAGAAGTACCAGGCAGTCCAGAGGGACGAGCTAGCCACGCAGCAAGTTCAGGAGCTTCAGGCAAAGCTTCACTGTCGTGACGCCGCTCTTAAGAACTGTGAGGATGCCTTGAGCCGCACCGTGCTGGAGCGGAATGCAGCTTGGACTGAGGCACGTGGTTTGAGGTCTGCACAGCACATTCTAAGGAAGGACCTACATGAGCAGGAGTCTTCTCCACCCAGTGGTGTGGCCAATCAGGGAGCCACCAGTCACAGACGCCAGGTCTAGAGAGAGACTGTCCGGAGGGTGCTAGTTAAGGTTTTGCTAGTCCATAGTTGAGCTTTTGTGACTCTTGTATCAGTTGGGCATGTGATGTTAGTATGCTAGGGAGACTAAGATGCGACCTTGGATCTCGACTTATGTATGCGATGTACCTTAAACGCCTTTAAAAGTCTAGTGCATGTATGCTGGCAACCATGGATATTGTATAACCTCTATAATGTTTTGACTTAATATTATTATTAGTGCAGTTGTGATGTGGAAAATGAATTATTATGCCTGTGAGATTGATTGTATGAATTTATTCTCTCCAATTTATTCCGCGTGGCATAATTTATGCATTTTTTTACCCTCAATAATCCAACTCCTAATAATTGGACATGGTTATGATTGAAA
The DNA here is from genome assembly GCA_023333625.1 of Bothriochloa decipiens. Taxonomy (NCBI): domain Eukaryota; kingdom Viridiplantae; phylum Streptophyta; class Magnoliopsida; order Poales; family Poaceae; genus Bothriochloa; species Bothriochloa decipiens. Next base: position 45,627,133 of record CM041633.1, on the reverse strand, counting down.
CATGCAGATGGTGGACACCCACAATGGAGCTAGTGGTAGTCATGGTGGTGGTCGGGGTGGTGAAGAGGCACATGGTGCGCCACCTCCTCCTTCTCCTACCGTCGAGCAGCTCTTTGCACAATTCCTGGGAGGTCAGTGCAACATTGAGCTGTTGTTGCGTGAGAACTTGGAGGCCAATCGCAACATCTGTCAGGGTCATCAGCCTAACCAGTACAGTGACTTTAAGGACTTCATTGACACCAAGCCTCCAGTGTTCAAGGATGCCCCGGAGCCACTTATGGCTGATGCTTGGATTAACACCATGGAAGAAAGGTTCTATTTGCTAAGGCTGTCAGAAGACCCGAAGGCTACCTATGCTGCGCACATGCTTGAAGGTGACGCAAGGCTGTGGTGGAGATAGCATCGCAACACCTTTCCTGCTAGTCAACCTATCACTTGGAATCAGTTTGTTGCTGCCTTTCATGCAGCCTACATTCCTGCCACTCTTATAGCAATGAAAAAGGCTGAGTTCCATGTTTTGACCATGGGTACTCATTCTGTGAAGGAGTACTTCCATGCTTTCAACAACCTGTCCCGTTATGCACCAGAATTTGTGAAAAATGATGAGAACAAGATTGCCGCCTTCAAGAAGGGCCTCAGTACTAAGTTGATGAAGACCATGGGTACTTCTACCCGGGTGACTTTTAACGACTTCTACAATGACTGTTTGACTTAGGAGAATCAGAATAACTTGCACGCTGCTGCCAAGAATTGGAAGAGGGCGCATGAGGGTGGTCCTTCCCATCCGAGGGCTCCACCTGCATACAGTCCTCCTTATCATCCTCAAGGTTTGGGGTCTAAGTTTAGGCATCCACGGTAGAAGAATGTTCCCACTCAGAACCAACAGAAGTCTTAGAGGGCCTTCAGGATGCCTGTTCCATAGGGAAAGCCAGGATAGACCAGTGCTATAGGTGCCAAGACTAGAATGTTTGGCCCCTGCTACAATTGTGGCCAAAACGGACAGTTCATCAAGTATTGTCTTTATCCTAAGAAGCAACAGCCTGCACATGTGCATCACACTTCCCTGGAGGAGATTCTTGCTGGAAAACCCATGACAGCTGGTATGTTTCTTGTGAATCAGATCCCTACTACTGTTCTATTTGATATCACATTCCTTTATGAGTCAAGCATTTGTACATAAGCATAATCAATCCAGAACTGAATTGAGCATAGAGTTTCATGTGAGCTCAGCTGGGGCCGATGTAAACACGAGATAGATAGCACAGGGGGCAACTTTGGATTTAAACAAGTGGAGATTCCGGCTAATCTTCATAGTTCTTCTCGGATTGGGTGTGGATGTGATAGTGGGGATGAGTTGGATGAATCATTGAGGTGTAGTGTTGCATACTACAAATAGGATGGTGTCAATCCGAAATCCACTAAGTGAAGGAACTTTCTAGGTGTCCTTACCTCAAAAGTTTAAGTTGGAGAGTATGTCGTATGCTACTAAGGTGACCCCTCTACCTGAAATCCCAGTAGTATGCGAGTTTTCAGATGTCTTATAGACGAGCTTCCAAGCCTTCCACTAGACAGGGATGTTGAGTTTTGTATTGAGTTGCTGCTTGGAACAGCTCCAATATCTAGGAGACCTTGTCGCATGCCACCAAATGAGCTAAGAGAACTTAAGAAGCAGTTGAAAGAATTGTTGGATAAGGGTTTGATTCGTCCTAGTGCATCCGAATGGGGTAGTCCCATTCTATTCGTGAAGAAAAAGGACCAATCTCTATGAATGTGCATGGATTATCGCCAACTAAATGCAGTGACAGTCAAGAACAAATACCCTTTGCCCCGTATCGACATTTTGTTTGATTAGTTATCTAAGGCTAAGGTTTTCTCCAAGATAGATTTGAGGTCAGGTTACCATCAGATCAAGATCAGGCCACAGGACATTCCTAAGACCGCTTTTTCTACTAGATACGGGTTGTATGAGTATTTGAAGATGTCCTTTGGATTAACCAATGCTCTTGCATACTTTATGTATTTGATGATTTTGGTCTTTATGCCCAAACTTGATACCTTTGTGGTGGTGTTTGTTGATGATATCTTGGTATATTCAAAGAATAAGGAAGATCATGCTAAGCACTCAAGGATTGTATTGGAGAGACTTAGGAAACACAAATTATATGCCAAGTTTAGCAAGTGTGAATTTTGGCTGAGGAAAGTTCACTTCCTTGGTCATATTCTGTCTGAAGAAGGCATATCAGTGGATCCTAGCAATATAGAGAAGGTCATGGAATGGGAAGCACCAACTTCAGTCCACGAAATTTGAAGTTGACTTGGTTTAGCCGGATATTATCATCGTTTCATTCCTGACTTCTCAAAGATTGCCAAGCCAATGACAAATTTGTTACAGAAGGAGCAGAAGTTCGTTTGGACAGAGGAGTGCGAAGAAGCTTTTCGCACCTTGCGAAAGATGTTGACCACTGCTCCTATTCTAGCATGGCCAGATATAGAAAAACCATTTGATGCATATTGTGATGCCTCAAAGATAGGTTTGGGATGTGTGCTTATGCAAGAAGGTAGAGTCATAGCTTATGCCTCCTGACAGTTGAAGAAGCATGAGATGAACTATCCGACACATGATTTAGAGCTTGCAGCAGTAGTCCATGCTTTGAAGTACATATTTACTCAAAATGAGCTGAACATGAGGCAACACAGATGGTTTGAGTTGATTAAGTATTATGACTTGCCGCTGCAATACCATCCTGGCAAAGCTAATGTGGCCGCCGACGCTTTGAGTCAAAAATCACATTGTCATGCTCATCGGCCGCTGATCGTAGAAGGCTTTGACGTTATGCATCCGGTGATCCTGAAGAATATTCAAATCAGCTGTGAACTTGAAAGCAAGATTATAGAGGGTTAGAAATCAGATAGTGAGATAACTGCTATTAAAGAAAGAATAAAAACTAATCCATCTCAGCACTTTAAGGAAGATGACCATGGAGTCCTATGGTTCGATGATAGATTAGTTGTGCCAAAGAACCAAGAGCCCAGAACTCAAATTATGGATGAAGCCCATTTGTCCAAGTTATTCATTCATCCTGGTAGTAGCAAGATGTTCCAAGACTTGAAGACTCATTTTTGGTGGTCACATATGAAAAGTGATATCGCAGAGTATGTAGCTAAATGTGACAATTGTTGTAGAGTGAAAGCTATGCACCTGAAGCCTAGTGGTTTACTCCAATCATCGTCCATTCTAGAATGGAAGTAGGAAGATATTTGTATGGATTTTATTACTAGCCTTCCCACCTCTCCAAATGGTAACAATTCTATTTGGATGATCGTGGATCGACTCACCAAGTCAGCACATTTTCTACCTGTTCACACTGAGTTTTGAGCACCTCAATATGATGATTTATATATCAAAAAGATTGTGAGGTTACATGGTGTGCCCAAGACCATTTTATCTAATAGGGGATCTCAATTCATGGCGCACTTTTGGGACCAGTTACAGAGAGGCTAAGGGACCAAATTGTTTTGTTGTTCTGCTTATCATCCTCAGACCTCGAGTCAAGTGGAAAGGGTAAATCAAATCCTGGAAGATATGTTACACGCCTGCGTGCTTTCTGCTAAAGGTTCATGGGAGAAGTGGTTGCCTTTAGTTGAGTTCTCATATAATAATAGTTACCAGGAGAGTAGTAAAATGTCTCCTTTCGAGGCACTATATGGTATAAGGTGTAGAACACCCTTGAGTTGGGTTGAAGAGGGAGACAAAAGCTACTTTGGTGCTAACCTTGTTAAAGAGGCTGCTGATCAGGTAAAAATTATCTAGCAACACCTTGCCGCCGCTCAGTCCCGACAAAAGAGTTATGGCGACAAGAGGCGAAGACCCCTATTCTTCGAAGTTGGTGATCATGTGTATCTGAAGGTTTCACCTATGAAGAAAGTGCAACGGTTTGGTGTGAAATGAAAGTTGGCACCTCATTTCATAGGACCTTTTAAGATCCTAGAACAAAAAGGGGAAGTGGCATATAAGCTGGAATTGCCTGAAGAGATGAATGCAATTTTTCCTGTCTTCCATGTATCACAACTCAAGAAATGTGTACATGTCCCATCCGAGAAAGTGAAAGAAAGAGACATCCAAATAAGATCAGATTTACCTTATGATGAGCAGGCAACCAAGATTCTTGATGTTAGGGAGAGAATAACTCAGAATCGGGTGGTCAAAGTTTACAAGGTGTGTTGGAGTCACCATGATGATCTAGATGCCACTTAGGAGACCGAGGACTATCTTAAAGATGTGTATCCTGGTTTTCACAAAACATGGTTAGTATACTTAAATCTCGGGATGAGATTTCTTTAATGGGGATAGGCTGCAACATCCACAATGTTAGGCTTAACAAATCTTGCATTACATTGCATAAGCACCTAATGAGCATCTCATTTGCATCTTGTTTTGGGTTTGGTGCTTGCTTCTTATATTTGAAATAAATGATTAATTGAGATTTTAGAACCTTTTTAGAAAATGTTACTTACATTGCTCGTCTCAAGATAGACCTTTAATATGATTTGTAGAGAAAATAATTTAGAGCAAAAAGTTTATTTTCACCAAATCATGAAAATGTTTTTTAGTCCCTCAAAAATGGCAAAAACAGTGTCTATGTATTAATATTTATTAATTTTATAATTTAGATTTGAGCCAAATTTGTATTTTCAAAAATATGCCAAATTAGCAAAAACTCTCTACATATGAAATGTTCCTCTCCTGAAACAGAGCAACTTTCATATTTTGAGTTCTTTGAAATTCGCAATATTTTGCAAACTACAAAGGCTCAAAATTTTTAGTTCAATTTGAATAGAGGTGGGACCCACCTGGCCCCACCTGTCAGCCTCTCTCCTGCTCCCTTGTCTTCCTCCCGCTGCCGTGCGCCAGAGCGTGTAGCACAGCACCGCTGCCGCCCTGCCCGCTCGCTGCTCCAAGCGCCCGCACTCGAGTCGCATTGCCCACCGGATGCCATTCGTCCCGCCGGATGCCATCGCCGTGCCGCGCGGCTTGCTCCGCTACAAAAGCTACACGACATGGCTAATCAAGCACGCAAGCGGGTGCTCAAGTGCCCACGCCTGCCTGATCGCTCACCCTTGCTTCCTCGCTGCAAATGCTGCCCCACTGCGCCGAGCGCCATTGGCGCCGTCCCGTAGCCCTCGCCGCTCGGGCCAGCCGCGCACGCCACGGCTCGAATTGAAGAGCTCGAGCCACCCTTTATCTACCCCTCCACCTGCCTCACTCCTTCCCCTACTCCTTGTCATCTCATTTTCACCCTAGCAAGCCACCGTGGCCACCGAAGTCTGCCATGGCCGCCGCCAAGCTTGCCACCGCCTAACCCTCTCCCCCGCCGCTCATTTTCCAAATTGAGGGAATCATCTTGTTCGCCGTCGCCTCCTCCACCTTTGTGCCAACCTCCCATGATCGATTTTGTAAGGTAGTGGCCGATTTTGGCTGTCCCCTTTTCCCCGCATGCCACGGCCGCCATGGCCGCCGAAGTTATTCGCCATGGCCGTGCTCCCTCCGTCCCTCTCCGCTCTATTTCTATTGCGTTCTAGGGTCGCTAGGGTCAGTAGATACCCGAATCAAAGTTAATGACGTAGTTCATGGTCTTGTTTCACCAGAGCACTGGCTAGCGTCGTGTGTAGTGCCGCCGCTCACCGGCAGCCCTCGTGGTCGGCAGCCTGGCTACCTTTTCCTTCATTTTCTTGCGTATGCACATCGCCTTGACCTCATAGAGCTCGTGCGCTTGTCGTTGCCCATCACTGAGGTTGAATCCGGCAAGCTCATCGACATGCAGCACCATCGCTTGCCGACGTTCCGTCACGTCAATTTCGGCCACTGTGGCCTTCATCTTCTACCTCAACGTGTTCGCCTCGTCGTGCTGAGTCCGTAGGTACCTGCCTTTTCACCGGAGGTGCTCGCCGCCTGTGAGGAGCCGCCGGCCGGCGGCCATTCCCTGTTCGATCCCGCTGACTAGTGGGGCCGTGCTGGCATCAGCAGGGTGCCTGCCTCGGTACACAATCGGGTGGAGTTAGCGTAGGAACCTATCTGGGTACATGCGGGTACGCGTAGCATTTTTTGTTCGATTTTTCAGAAAAATATACATTTACAGATTTTGGGAAAAAGCTTGTAAAAATCATAACTCATTCATTTTAAGTCCAAATGAGGTGGTTCAACTTGAAATATTTTTTCTTATGAGGAGTACTATGCATGAAAATGTGAGTTAAGATTTTTGAGATACTTTTTGATATAGTTTTATTTAAGGATTTTAAATGAATAAATCTTTAGAAATGTGTGATAGAACCGACCAATTTATTAGAGCACAAGCACGTAATTCACCATTAAGATAGCAAAGTACATGATTGAGACCTAATAAATTCGGTAGTCATTCTCAAAATCTGGAAGGATTTCCAACTTTTTGGCATAGCCAAGATCGTAATAAGTTTAGCCGTCACCATTCACAACATACATAGTTCGCACATAGTTTAAAACATCAGAGTTCAAAATAAGCTATTACAACCCAAGTTCAAATTCAAAATAAAGCGAAAGCGATTTAGTTCAAATCCACACACACACCCTTAGTTCAAATACAGTGCCAGGTCCTCGGTCAATATCCAGCAAAAGCATAAGGTAGAGTAGAGTGACCATGCCCAAGGTCTAATCATCACCCAACGCGGGGTAGAAGCAGTGCTGGCAATAACCATAGTACATCTCACCATCTGCAACAACATGGGAAATAAAACCCTGAGTACGAGAATGTACTCAGCTAGACTTACCCGTCATAAACTAAAAATAAATTGACTCCAAGAAGTATGCAAGGCTGGATAAGTAGGATAGCTGACTCATAAGTTGCGGAAAAGCTTGCATTAAAGAAAGATTTGACCATAACCTTCTAGCATTGTATTTTAATTTGATTAACCTTATCATGCTAAATTAGCACTTGTACTAAATAAGCATGGTAATAATTATTCAACAATAATAGTAACCAAATCTGGTTGAGTGCCTTTCAACATCACGGCTCAACCATCTCATCTTTTTGTTCAAGTTATTACTACGATGCCACTGCTCAAGTCAAGTGTTCACTGTCCAGGAACGATGGCGATTATAATCGATTACTAACTAGCTGGTGGGGTATTCCTCACACAAACCACACTCACCCGCTAAAGTGAGCTACAGATCACCGAAAATTTGATTCGAAAGAATCATGGGATCAACAGGTACCATCGTATCCGGGAATAGCCCGGCTGCCTTATTCAGGGCGACCCTGACCTCGGACTTACTCTCCGCGTAACCCATGGTCCCCCATCTTCTCCAATATGATGCGTACAGCAGGTCGACTCCTGGCCCAAACCAAACCCAGGCTTCGCGGTCAGAATGACTTATCCTTCTAGCTAAATGTGAGGCATGCGTTCAATGTGACTTGAGGACGTACAACGGACGGGGTCCTAGTTCGACACAGACGGGATAACCTCACCGAACCTCCAGTTCAGTCCCAACACCAATCCTGCCCAGTCTCGATTTATTATCTCCACATGGTTATCCAAGATAACAAAGTATTCAACTATTCCGAGTCACCACCTATAACTCATGGATGACAGGAAATCACCCGACTTCTACCGATCTAGTTAAGCAAGGCTAAGCAGATAATCGCACCTGAACCTAACAGGGTAGAATTATATCAAGTGGGCAAGGAATATAAGTAATCAACAACGGTATAAAACAATGCCTATAACTTAATGCATCAAACAAGTAAAGGACTTAAGTTAGATATTTTTCAAACCACAGGGAGAATGCTCCGGGGCTTGCCTTTTAGGAAAGATCTTGGCTAATGGTCGGGACACTCGGGAAGATCAACATCGGGATCCTCTTCTGCTGCTATCCCTTGCACCAAGGCTTCCTGCTGGCCTTCCTCTCCTTGTACTCCGGGAACTACTGTTTCGAGCTCTGACGATCATGTATGATGCATGGTGCGTATGGATACTATGAATATATAGTAAATACAAGGTACATGCTGATGGTGAATGAATGCTCAGTTGAAGATAATTGACATGATTTTAAAACATGTATGATAAGCACATGTCATCTGCATTCTCTTCTACAATCAAATCTTATACAAGCCTCACATTACAATTTACTTACACATTAAAAAAAGCCTCACAAGGAATTATAAACAACTATTGTTTTGCACACTACCCTCTACTGAACCAAAACCAAAAACAGATTTCACCTATCACAAACATCAAAAAAAGCATTATTATACACATGAAATAATAACTTAAAGCATTATTAATTATTAAAAGAAATCAGGACAGAACTGCAACATGACCTTAGATTACTCAGAAAATTCTGTAAAAATTATAGAAGCTTAAGAAGCTTAAGCATGCCTAATGTAGACTACCATAATATTTTCAGGTCAAAATAGTAAGTACTTTATCCTACACAAAAATGACCAGGCAGCATAATTTAATGGGCATAAAATACTTTGTACATAAAAAAATATCAAACAACAGATCTTAGAACATTCTTAGCTCTAGATTAGCATCAAAACACTCTTCAAAAAATTTTATGCATAAATCACTTATATATTATTTATTATGAATTATTTATCATCTACTTAAAAAAGGCACCATAATTAAATAGGACAATATTTAGACATGACATAGCCTTTCAACATTTTTCACAGATAGAGCATGACATAAGAAGACTAACAAACTTAGATTCATATTTTTCTGAGCAACAGAGAATTACTTATGCATTTTCCGAGATAAAGGCATTTAATAGGGATAAATAAATCTATATAGAAAAGTATCACAAAAATCATATTTCATATTTTTCACGCATAGATCTACTCATAAGAAAAATACTGCAAGTTGAACCAACTCATTTAGACTAAAAATGAGTGAGATATGATTTTTGAAAGCTTTTACCAAAAATCTAGAAAACAGATTCTTTAAAACAAAATAGAAAACAGTTTTGCACCGGGAACCCTGGACTTTCTAGTAATTAATCGAGCCCTAAAAAGAAATTCTCTGTGTCTGGCAGTTTTGCACTTAAGTCCGAAAAAGAACATAAATGACGCACGCGGTCCACGCCGAGGGGAAAGGTCGCCGGCGGTCGGCAATCTCGCCGGCGGCGAGGTCTCTGGCCAAACTACGGCCACCATTCGACTCAACTCAACGTTTGCAAACCCAACGGTGTACAAGATGAAGGCTTTTAGTGCGGTTTTGACCGACGACCATGCACGACGGTGGACGACGGCGAGGGTCGGCGGTGTGCATGCCAACACGGGCCACGGCGGGTCGCAAGGACTAGCCTACCGGGTACAGCAGGCCAAGGCGACTCGGATTAACTAAAAACGTGAAGAGATGTTGGCCGGAACAACAACGGTGATGCATGCCAGCGAGCGGCAGCGCGACCCGCGACGGCGGTCGGCCAAAATCCGACGAACCCTAACCCTAATCGATCCCATAAACTACACCAACCTGTTCTACTCATGCAGGCGACCATGATGCGCAAGATAAAGAAGGGAGAAAGGGGTTGCTGGTCATGGTGGACCGTGCGGCGGTCGAGGCTGCTATGGCCGGCAAAGGGGGAAATGGTCAATTCGACCTCTACCTTAGGTCATTGGGGCAGGGAGTGTGCGCATGGTGTGCCTCGCACCACGGCGGAGCTACTGGCGAGCTCTGGGAAGAAAATGGCAGGGCTGTGAGGTGCGGTGACGATGCGAGCTTTAGGCGGCGGCAATGGCGGGCTTCGCGTCCGCTTGAGCTCGGGGAGGGAAATGCGAGGCGAGGATGGGCGTCTGGTGGTGATTGGTGGAGAGTGAAGGCGAGAGGCGCGGTCGGGACGCATTGAAGTGAGCTAATGGCCGGAGGGCCGAGCCATGGCGTCGGGCTTCGGCGTGCGCGTGGCGCGCGGGTAGGTGATGCGGGACCGGGGCGAGGGACGCGTGGGCGAGCGGTGGGGCCAGGCTGAGTGCGGGGGCGAGCGGCGCTCGGATGGGAGGCCAAACAGCGGGCCGCGACGTCGCCCGGCGTACGAACGCCACGCGGCCGGCGTCGGCACGGACACCGTCGGCGCGAGGAAGAAGAAGAGAGGGAAGGAGGCCGACGGGTGGGTCCCACTGCGCTAAGATTCATGCAAAACTGATTTACTCCATATTTCAAAAATTAAGCCGAATTTGAAGAAACTTTTAAAAGATTAAATGTTTCTCTCAAAGAGTAGAACCTTTTACTTTTAAACATCAAAGCCTAATTCTGCCTAGAATTTGAAATTCAAAAATAGGGATTTAAAATCCATTTAAAATTAAAATAAAAACATTTTTATAAACTGTTTTTGACATTTTTGACCCACTTTCAAGCCTTTTCATGAAATGCTCCAAAAATAAGTTTTGCTCCAAATAATTTTCTCTATAAACTTCATTTAACACTCAGCCCCAAATAAGCAACTTATCACATAGCTCTAGTTCAAATCAAAGCAAGCACATATTTCATTTTATCATTTCATGTAAACAATGACTATGCAGAAAGATGATTATGTTCATGATATGCAAGATAATGCATGCTTAACACCATGGGTGTTACAAAATGCATAACTAATTCTAGATTTATCATAAAAATGTGACTCTTGTTTTGTTGCTCTAGTTAGGGGATTCTGGATCTAGGAAAAATGTTTGTTGGCCATGTCATGTGTAAAAGTTGCTCTGTCTTTTTAGGGTGTTAGTTTTGCTAAAGGATTAAGAAATTCATAATTAAATAATTAAGTAAGAGAATTGCTTGATAATTTTTATAGGATGTTTTTGGGCTAAATAGAAGCTAGTTATGCTCTGAAATATACCATTTGACTGGTTTCACTGTGCAAAGTATTTTATGCCTAATTATTGTTACTTCCTTGTAAATTTTGTGTGGGATAAAATACTTATTATTTTAACCTAAAATTTTACAGTACACTTGGTTTAACATTCTTAAACATCTGTAATTTTTGTAGATTTTTTTGAGTAGTTTAAAAAGGTATTCTAGTTCTACCGTAGTTCATTAGGTGTTTAATTAGTGTTTGTGTTGTTATTTCCTGTAATTGCGATGCTCTATTTGTTTCTTAACAAAGATAACTGCTGGTGGGTTGCTGAAAGCTAGCTTAGGGCTTTTCTTAGTAATACCATGGTATCGTGTGCATTCTATCGTCTGCCACATGGTAATGCATACATTCATAGCATACATCATGCCTGTTGTAATGTATACATGGTATTCATGTGCATCGATGCATCATAAAGGTTTATCGACAGACCCTACGTCGGTAGTTCAGGGGGAGCCGGAAGGGGAAGGACAGCCGGGAGCAGTGCTGCAGGAGGCAACAGAGGACGAGGACCCAGAAGTTAACTTGCCAGAGTACCCTAACCATCAACCTAGCTGCTTTGAGAAAGGCAAGCCCCGGAGCATTCCTCCCTACAGTTTTACCAATAACTTAATTTACGTCTTTTATTATTTATGATGCATTAAGTTTATAGGCGTTGATCGATACCGTTGATGCTTTATGATTATCCTTGTCCACCTGAGTTACTAAAACACCCTGTTAGGTATAGGCTCATTTATATGCTTAGCCCTGCCTAATTAGACCGGTAGAAGTTGGGTGATTTCCTATCATCCGCGAGTTATAGGTGGTGACTCTTAATTGTGAGCTATATTGATTTCTTGGAATAACCATGAGGAGTAATAAATCGAGAGCGGATGGGATTGGTGCTGTGGATAGAACTGGAGGTTCTGTGTTGTTTTATCCTGTCTGTGTCAGGCTAGGGTCCCGTCCGATGTCTCGGCCCCTTGTCATGTTGAACGCATGCCCCACAGATAGCTGGAAGGGTGCGATCATCCGACTACGAAGCCTCGAGTTCTGTTTGGGCTGGGTTTTGACATGAATGCATCGTATCGGAGAATGTGCTGTGACCACAGGGATGCGGAGAGTGAGACCTTAAGATAAGGTGTATCATTTGATGGAGCGCTGACCTGTTGGCAGCTGGGCGGCCCCTGGGTGACCTATGGTGCCTTCGCGCGGCATGTCTGGGTTTGTGTGGGGAATACCTCGCAAGCTGGTTTGCAATTGATTATAATCACCATCGTTCCTGGATAGTGAACACTGATTTGAGCACCGACATCATAGTAAGAACTTGAACAAAGAAATGAAATGGTTGCTGAAAGACGCTCAACCAAAAATTATTTACTATTCTTGCTTGATAATTACACCATGACTGTCTAGACCAGGTGCTAATCTAGTAGGATCAGGTTAATGACTTTAAAATGCAAAGCTAGAAGGTTGTAATAAATGTTCTCAATAAGCTCAAGCTTTTATGCAAAGAAATGAGTCAGCTAGCCTCCTTATAAAGCCTTGCATACTCCTTAGAGTCATTTTATTTTTAGTTTATGACGGGTAAGTCTAGCTGAGTACATTCTCGTACTCAGGGTTTTATCTCCCATGTTGTTGCAGATGGTGAGATGTTCTATGACTACTAACAGACTTGTTTCTACCTAGCTCTGGGAGATGAATAGATCTTGGACAAGGTCACTCTGTATTATCGTACCTCTATGCTTTTGTTGGATTCGATATGGGCCTAGCACTATGTTCAAAATTATGTGTGCGTTTGTGAACCAAAACCTATGTTTGCTTCCGCTATTTGAACTTGAATTTGGTATTGTAATAACTTTATTATGACTCTGATGTAATCAACTATGTGCAAACTTTATGTAATATTATGGATGGTGTATGTTGAACCTTATCCGATCTGGGTAACAAGTTGAGATGTTTGAAATCCTTTGAGATTTCATGGACTACCCGGTTAATATGGGCACAATGTGCTAACAAAATTGCTTCGGTGGTTTACTTAGTACCTTGGGTTTAATTAATTGGGCGGTTCTGTTACATAGCCCTTGAGCAATTCAAGAAGGATAGGTTAGGGTTCTCTCAGTCAGGAATCTTGATCCCGAGGCGTAACATACTCATATGTTTGGATCTTGTCCCTTAGCCATCTTCTTAGAGCGGCCTGCTCCACCACACTATATGCCCCATCTTCATTACACCACTAGAGAACTCCAGCCATGGAGACATGATGGGAAGCAGAGACGAAAGGAACAAAAAAGGGCATAGATGTGGGATGACCTAGTTTGGTTTATTCATGCAATGAGTTTGCCCCTAAATCCCAACTAATCACTTGTAAAAGTAGTTCATCTCATCTCACTACGGTAGATGCCTGCTTCGCTGAGTGTCAAAGACACTCGGCAAAGGGTCCTTTACACTCGGTGAAGCCTTTGCCGAGTGTCGCACTCCACGAAGAGGTGTCGGCAGTGAAGCTCTTCACCGAGTGCCGTATCTCAGGCACTCGGCAAAGACTTCGCCGATTGTTGGGCGACAGTCGGCAAAGAAAAGTAGCCGTTACGACCACATGTACGTTAACAGACCTCTTTGCCGAGTGTCAACAGGTGGCACTTAGCAAAGAATTTATTTAAATTTTTTTAAACAAAATTCTTTGCCGAGTGCCATACACGGCACTCGGCAAAGAATTTTCTTTTTTTTATCCTTTGTCGAGTGCCATGTTCAACACTCGGCAAAGAAAGTTTTTTTGAAAAAAAGAAAAACCTTCGCCGATTGTCCTGGTCAGGGCACTCGGCAAAGAATTATTATTTAAAAAAAGAAAAAAATCTTTGCTGAGTGCCTTGGTCGTGGCACTCGGCAAAGGTGCCCCAAATTTTTTTTGTTTTTCACATTTCAATCATACAAATAAGACATATATATCAATAATATCACATCGGTCACAAACGACCACAATATATCAACAATAGGTCACGAATGGCCACAATATATCAATAATAGGTCGTGAATGACCACAATTTATCACAAATCACAAGTCACACAAGTCCAAGCTTCAAAGTTGTCAAGTTTACAAATCCAAAGTCCAAAGTTCACATAGTTAACTAGAGCTATAACAAATGTTTCTGCGAGATGGTCACGGCGACGGTCCTGCCTGCGACCCCGGCAACGGTCCGAGTGGCCCAACGCTTGACCCCGGCGACGGTACTGCCTGCGACCCCGGCGACGGTCCTGCCTGCGATCTCGGTGACCCTGCGAAGTGGGTCGATGCCATGCCCGATCGATGCTACACAATAGAGAGTTTGCACATGAGAGACAACATAGATATGTAAATAGTTTGAAGATGTGAACAAAGGTGTTTCTGTTAGGTTGGGCACTAACACCACGACCACCACATCACCACCACTAGCACACCACTAACACCACATCACCACAACCAACACCACCACACCACTACCACCACCACCACCACCTCCACAACCATATCACCACCATCACCACGACCACCACACCACCACCACCACCACATCACCACCATCACCACCACACCACCACCACCACCACATCACACCATCACCACTACCACCACACCACAACCACCTTCACATTTCTAGTCCACTAGATTTCACTAGGTTTGAGCATAAAAAGTAAAACATTCATACTCATACTCACCGGCTTAGAATAAGGAGGTGGAGGTGGACTTGGAGCAACCAGCTGTTGTGGGACCTGATATCCAACTTGCTGCATGAACTTTATCATCTCTGCCATCTGCTGCTGATCATGCTCCTGCTGGACCTCCAGAGCTACTAACCTCTGCCGCTCGGCCTCCCACTCTACCCGCTCGGCCTTCTTCTCGGCTTCCCGCTATGCCCGCTCGGGCTCCTGCTCGGCTCGCAGTTCCTGCACCATTGGACCCCAAAGTTTCAAAAATGCATATATATGGTATGTAAAAGTAATGAACGACGAATGAAATAGGAATACTTACCTGGAGTGCCGACACTGCAGTCGGCCGTTGGCTAATGGGCAGGCTTGAGCTCGTGCTTCGTTCTTGAATCTGGTGGAGAGAAGGAGTAGAGGCTGTGTCGAGGAGGCTATTGCCAATCCAGAACCGCCCATGCTTCTTGTCTTGGCCCACCTTCATCACGTGCTCCGCATCAAGGCGCTCCTCGGTGCCCGGATCATAGGTCGGCCCGTGTATTGACCTTGATGCCTCTGTGTATGAAGTGACTTTGGTGTAGGCACTGGAGTTGGTGTACGCTTCAGGTGGGGCATCCGGCCTGTGCTCGGTGTCCGTCGTCGCCTTGCCCATGTGGGCCAAGGCAAATGCCTGGAGGTGACCGATAGGCTGTCCACCATGTGACGAGGACTGCAACAAAGACAACATGTGGTTAGATATCATGCAGAATTGAGCATAACTAGCTTAGAGTAATGGTTTGGCCTACATAAGCCTTCGCAAATCCATTGAGGCTGCAGCTGCCTTGATTGTGTGGTGCACCTAGCATCTCTAAACGCCTTTTGCGAGCCGCATTATGCTTCTTGCGCCAGCCCTCACTCAACCACTTGTTCACAAAAAATTCCCAGCACTTGGGGTGTGTGTCTAACCACTATGGACGAACCTACAGGACATGAAGCACACGAAATATCAGAAGATCAAATTAAGCATACTTAATCTCAACAGAAATCAATATTCATGATTTATTTACCAGCAGGTACTCCTCCCGGGTCAGCGTGATCACTCTTGCCTTGTCCTTGCTCAAAGGTTGCTCGAGGATATCCACATAGTAGTCTATGTGTGCCTGGACGCGGGCATCATAAATCATGTCTATGACATGCTTTTGACATGATTTGGTCACCACAATAGCCACCCTTTGCTCCTATCTCTCCTGGCATCTGAAAAAGTCCTGTATAAATAACACGAGGTATCCATTATTTATTTCAATAAAGTCCAATGAATGTGATGAACTGAGGAATGTATTGGGAGGAAGACTTACCCACAACTCCCTAAGCACCGTCCTGCCTTGATTCTGTAGTGGTTGCCCTCAGTATCTTCGGCATCGAGGGCAAGCTCATAGTCTTTGAACTTTTCGGTCGGTACCATGTTCCCTCCTTTTGAAATCAATCCAGGGTAGTGCTCCTTGGATAGAAGTGTCAAAGTGCCATTTACATTACGTGCCTTGCCTCCCTCATTCACAAGTGTCCAGTGCCTGCACAAGTGGTTACCAAAAGTTATTAGTACTTATTTTTATTTTGAACATGTGAAATGAAGAACATATGAAGTAACTTACATATCCTCTTCAGGTGCAATCAACAGGTGCCTCTCCATAGGTATTGGTCGCTTCGGGAGCTGCGAGGGACCTCGTGAGTAGGGTTTCAACCTACCAGTGGAAGGGGAACCACCTGCGATCGCTGCCAAGTCGTCATCTATCTGTGGCACCGCCTCCGTGTCCACCGTGTCCTCAACAGCGTCATCGACCGTCTGTGCCATCGCCTTCCCATCCACTGTGTCTTGAAGGACGTCGTTGTCCCCTGATGCGGAGCTGCTCCTGAGGGCACTCAACTCATTCTGACTGGGCCTGCCCCTCTGCCTCCTCGGCCTCTCTGACAGCTCCAGCTCCTGAGCCACACTAGTGGGCCGGGTGGCGGAAAGCGAGGTACACCTCCCAGTGGGCCCCATCACCTGCAATTAAAAAGAGTAAACCAGTAAGTAAAGATAAATGAGACGTACTTAGTAAGAGATGTTGTTGACGGTCCTTAACACCTCATTTTATACCATCAACAATACCTAAATTGGTCAAATAAGTGATATAAACCATAGTCGTAGGGTTTATTTCTAACCATTTTCACTAGTTGTGATGACTATGTGAGTATAGGTAAAAGGTGGCCAACTTCATGGTAAAATGACATCATAAAATGCCCATTTTGACTACACCATGTTGAGGATCTCATTGAGATGCATGAAATGGAGTTTTGGTTTGTCTAATTCGGAGTTCGGATGACAAAGTTATGCCTTCTGAAAGATTGCAAATGGATTTCAGGAGTAGCTCGGAGTAAATCGGCCATAACGAGCTCATCCGAACTCTATTTTGGGTGATCCAGGTGGCCACACAAAGCTAATGAGGAGGGCTACCCATTAGGGCCAAGTTCTATGGTGCTTGCCCTGGCCAGGGTGCCCGTCCCCGTGCTGACGATGTCTGACCCTAGAACCGACTCTGCCACATCACTAATCCGTGTGACCGACTCCTCACGGCTTTCACACCGTCCAACAAGGTTGGTTTGATCCGATGGTGGTTGATGGATGTCACATGGATCCTTAGGGCCACCATTATCCACTTGGAATACCAAAGTCAGTCCAAAACTGACTCAAAACCGACTTCAGTCACATGCAACCGACTCGGGAAAGCCATCCATCACCGTTGGATGCAAAGGCGATGCGAGTGGACGGTATGTCCAGGGCGCCCACCCTGGCCAGGGCACCCGCCCTGGACCCAGGGTGCCCTCCCCTGTGGTCACAACTATCGACCTCCAGACCACTATAAATATGTCCCTCATCCTTCATTTGTAACACACACCATGAACACACCATGAATATCAAATACTTCTTCCGTTAGAGTACTCACTCTCCACATGAGAATAGTAGTTCAATGGCTCTCTTAGAGAAGTAGAAGATAGAAAGAGAGTGCAGAGAAGCTTGGAGAGGAGTCCAGCATGTCGGCGACCTCTCCACTTGTAGCTCGGTGGAGTCAACTCTTCTTCGAGTAATAAAGTCTGCCTTCTTCTTCTTCTATCGTGTGGTAACTTTGTTCTATTGCATTACTTAAGTATTACTTTACTTTATTGTTCATTACTTATTTCACCTCCAGGTTAAGGTGCTCTAGTTCTAGGTACCGAATTAGAGTAGTCAAATTTATAGATTAAGCGAGGTGCTTAAGCTATAGCTTGCCTGTGAATGCTCCTAAATCTCCAAAGGTGGTAGCAATAGGTGGTGACAGCCCTATTGCCTGTGTAGTCCACCACGATAGGTTTAGCTTGAGTAGAGCTCGAGGTGCTTACTATTGGAGCCATTTGCTGTGGTGAGTTCCGAGGGAGTGCTCTCACAATAATTAACTTTAGTAAGGTCTTATTTAGATTTGCCTTAGTCAGAGAACCCACACATATTCCACCTATCCTTTTATCACCTATACTAGGATACACTTAGTTCTTCACTAGTTCACTTCATGTTCCTTGTGGACATTTGATACCTTGGAATACTCCTTGGTGAAAACTACATTGACATACGTGCGCTTGCGGGTATATCTGGGTGTTATATCCAGCGTCAATAGATGCAAAATAAAGAAAATATAATTACAAAATAACATAGTATTACATGTATTAATATTCTTCATCATCTTGATTATCTAGATGATAATTATCGTCGTCACTATCAATATTGTCCCAGTCCTCAACCGCCTCATCCTCATCATTGTCATTGCCTAGTCGGTCAAGCATTTCCATGTCCTTCGGATCTTGCACCTCATCTGCTGCGTCCTTGTCAACAACCCATTCCTCATCTACTTCCATTTTGAACTATCCGATTAAGTCCATCTCAAGCATCCCTGGTAGCCCATCTTCTTGATAGATTTCTTCATCATGTGTGTTTGGGTTGTGGTGGTAATCATCATTGTTTGGGCGAGGTAATTTACTGTGTGGTGATACCTTGTGCACAATATACCAACCCTGTAGATATGGGTCGATTTTGCATGTATATGGACAATATTAAACTTGGGAGACTTGTCGAGCCATAATATAAGGCCGCCAATGACATACAAGGCATGAAGGCGAACAACCTGGGATGCTTTATACCTTGGGTGGCGGTGGAGTCGGGCGACGCGGTGCTGTTGAACCCCAATTTACTTGTCTATCTATCTACAAGTAGTACAAGGTGTACCCAAACTTAGTACAACAAGTGAACATAATGGAACAAGTAGTACAAGGTGTACCCAAACTTAGTACATCAATTATACAAATCTGTTATTCCAATACCTGAATAAAAAAGCTCATACATAGCTCACAGGAACCAACATCCATGCTGCATGAGTGACCTGCAGATTGTCGAATGGAGTTCAACAAGCACATTACATAACAAATACATGTCCAAAACTGAATTCCATTTGCATTAGCAGATGCAGATCGACTTAGCCAGCAGGGGCATAGCACAAAGCAGAGCACATGTATTGCTTATCTGGTTCTACACGAATAGATTGCTTGAATCCCCGGTTTCAAGCAAAATGCAAATAGAAAATAAGCGACCCAACCATTTACATTTCTAGTCGGGATCCAGGGACGGTGGATAGCAGGGCCACGAGGACTTACTTGGGTGAGCAGACGGAGGCGCGGCGAGTAGGTGGAGAGGGAAACGGGGGCGTCGGTCACTGGTGACGCGTCGCGAGTCGCCTGCTCGCAGGGCGGCGTTCCAGGGCTGCGGCGGCGGGGCTCCTGGGTGGCGGGGGCTGTCCGCGGTGGCGGATGACGTCCGAGGTGGCACTCCAGGGAGGTGGGTGCGGTCCTGGGCAGCGGGGATGGTGGCGGCGGTCTGAGACGGCGCCGGCGCAGCGGGGCGACGACGAAGCTCCGGGGAGGCGGGGGCGGTGGCGGCGGTATGGGGCGGCGTCGGCGCTGCGGGGTGAGTGCCGACAGTGGACGGACGGGTCGGGGTCGGGGGGGGTGAGAGAGTTGTCGTGTGTGTTGTGTGTAGCGTGTGTGTTAGCGGGCTGGCCCGCTAGGGTTTAGTTGGGTGCTAGAATTCTTTTTTTACACAAATATTCTTTGCCGAGTGCTGCCATCTTGGCACTCGACAAAGAGGTGTCTTTGCCGAGTGCCAAGTCCAACACTCGACGAAGTATTTTTTTTATGATTTTAGCTTCCAAATATTTTCTATGGGTTTCATACACTATATTAAATAACGTGTTATAATATGGAACTTTTCTATGACATTTTGGTATATATTTTAAATTTTTATGTTTACTTGATTTTTCTTAAAAAAGTAAATTTAAACTGCAGCTGCATGAAATATCGGAGTTTGGTGATTCAAAAAATGACATTCATGTTTCTGAGTGTATTTCGAGGCCGTATGCAGTGACACATGTGAAATTTTGAACGCCTTGTTCACGAAACGTGATCATCTCGTTCCGAGAGAAGTGTTTTTTAATTATATAAAATGCAAACGAATTTCAAAAATCATAAAACCTTGTCGACGTGTCATGTCATCGCATGTGGAGGCTGTGGTAAAAAATTTAGAATGTTTCGATCAAGTTGTGACGTCGGATGCCTAAAATCCAAACATCTCCTAACGTGATCTTATGTGATCACATGTGGAGATGTGAGGATTTAGACATCCGAAGTCATAACTTACTCGAAACATTCTAAATTTTTTGCCACGGCCTCCACATGTGATAACATGACATATCGATAAGTTTCATGATTTTCAGACTTCGTTTGTATTTTATATAATTAAAAAACGCTTCTCCTGCATCTAGATGGTCATGTTTCGTGAACAAGGCGTTCAAAATTTTGGGCGAGTTCCTGGATACGGCCTCAAAATACACTTTCTAACATGAATATTATTTTTAATGGCTCAATTTCATTATTTAATGCATCTGCAGTTCAAATTTATCTTTTCAAAAAATGTAAGGAAATAAAAATAATTCAGAAAATATAGCAAAATATTTTTAAAAAGTCCCAAATTTTGAAATGTGCTTCATGGTACTGTATAATATTTACAGAAAAAATCTAGAGACAAAAAACAAGAAAAATAGAAATATCTTCGCCGATCTGTCCTTGCCGAGTGCCTAACGGCGACACTCGGCAAAGGGTGACGGAGGTAGGTAACCGTCGCCTGAAAATATTCTTTCCCGAGTGTTATACTTTGCCAAGTGCCTGCCACTCGACAAATAAATTCTTTGCCGAGTGTCCCTCTTTGCCGAGTGTCTGACACTCGGTAGTGCTTTCTTTGCCGAGTGCCCGACTTTTGACACTCGGCAAAGACCGCTGCACTCGGCAACGTTCCAGTCTGCCGTATTGTCTTGTTCCATATAGTCCTTCCAAACACTATCATAAGAAACTGCTGAGATACAAACGTCCATT
Source organism: Bothriochloa decipiens (assembly GCA_023333625.1). Classification (NCBI taxonomy): domain Eukaryota; kingdom Viridiplantae; phylum Streptophyta; class Magnoliopsida; order Poales; family Poaceae; genus Bothriochloa; species Bothriochloa decipiens. The sequence goes on along the minus strand of CM041633.1, from coordinate 45,606,138 downwards.
CTAAGGCACCACCGTCAAATGGTGGGTCTCATGGTAACAACAACGGATGATAAAATGCTCACTCTATGGACTAACTTCCTTAAACAAGAGAATATAATTCTAAGTTTAGAATAAATCAAACTTTCTACGTTTATTAACTGAGTTTACAGAGAACTCTTTTTTAGCAATAGTTAGGTCTACTATCAAAATTTATTTTATAATCAGTTTAGTGATATTTATTTAGCATCATAAATATCCGTAATCTCTTTTAGAAATTTAGTCAAACTTAAAATCATTTGAAGCCTTGGAAGTTGGAAGATAAAAGTTGCATTCTTTCCTATCTTTTTTTTTTGGAAGGAGTACGTTACACGCACAGCGCTGGGGTGCTGCCATTATTCAGCTCGCAGAACAAGGAGGGCCTCCCAAATTCCTCGTCGCATATCTCACTCCTTCTCAGTTGCCCCTCTCGCCCTTCCCCTCGCTCTCTTTTGCAACTCATCTTTCAGCTCCTTCCCCACCTGTCCGCTGCCGCCCTGCATCTAGCTAGTTCTGGCCGGATCCGGCGGCCCCTACCCCCAACCTGCAACGCCTCCCTTATCTGAGCGACCATATGTAACACACCATCGATTTATAGCAGAGCTAGATAAAGAGACAGCAAGGAGAGTAGCCAACAACCAAGCACGCAAAGATGTCTCCCGTGAGCACTGAGCTGGGAAGATTCTTCAAGTTCGACAACATCACTCGCACAGCCAACGTCGAGCTGTGGGTGGTGTTGACGACGCTGCTGCTGGTGGTGAAGTTCGCTATCGACTCCGTCGCGCCCTGGTACTTCAGCAAACAGATGTTTGTAGCTGGCCAGTTCCTCGAAGGCCTGAATAGCTCCATGGTGCAGTACACGATCGGCATCATGCAGCTGTCGTCCACTAAGAACGACTTCTTCCAGGTATGGGCGGTACTCATGGTTACTCTGCGATATAGTGTTAAGGTCGGCCGCCCATATGGTAGATCCAAGAAGCTGACTCTGTCCGACATGATGTCCTCCCTCTGGACAGCTAATCTCCTCCGGAGCAAGACTTCTATGCTTTTAGTTGCCATCCCCCTTTGGTTGATCTGGTCCTTCAACGCGCTTCGCATAATAGGATACTTCGTAGCCTCCGAGAGGGCATCTAGGACAAACAAGGAGAACCTGAGGCTTGTGACAGATTACATGAGGTATGAGCATGAATTTAGCACGGGCATTAACCCTGACCCAGTGACGATGAGAGGATACAAGTATCTTGTGTACGGGGAAGACATGCAAGAAAGGAGAGTTGAGGCTCCCGATTTCAGGTTCAGATTGGACGTTAAGCACGAGAGGCTCATCACAGCTGAGAGAGTCTGGAGCCTTCAGGACGACGAGCTGTTGGGCAACCACGCGGACGCCCAAAACAAGCTCAAGGACGTCTGCCTCTCATATGCGCTCTACAAGCTGCTGCGCCGCAGGTTCCACAACCTCCCCTTGCACGAGGCTGACCAGGACAAGACGAGGCGCCTCATCCTCAATGGTGTTCTCCACCAACAGGCCGGCGGTGCTGACAAAGGCAGCGGCTCCGGCGGTGCTGACAATGGCAGCGGCTCCGGAGCAGGCTGCGGTGGTTGTGGAGGATCCTCTGAAAGAGCTTTCCGAATCACAGCGATAGAACTGTCCTTCCTCCAAGACAGCTTCCATGGCAACCACGCTGTCATGTTTGTGAATGGATTCCCTTTGCGAAGGCTGATACTGTCGGTGGTGCTGGTTGCTGCCCTCTCGTTTCTTGCATATCCTGTTTACTACATACCCATATCAACTAATACGGGGAACATAGAGGAAGTAGTCACTCGTGGTGTCCCTGTTACTTATGGTATCCTCTTCCTTATTATTCTCAAGGAGTCCTGGGAGATTTATGTTTATGTCTTCTCCCAATGGACCATGGCTTGGATGCTCTGCGTGTACATCATGTCACCAAAGCTGCGGTGTTCATTGATGCGACGAGTGGTGAGACTGATGCACAGACTAATCACCAGGGGACGATGGGACCAACAGGTGGGGCAGTACAACCTTTTGATCCAGTGTTCTAATTTGAAGTTCATTTTGAGCATCCAGCGTCCTACAACTGTGAAGCTGCAGACCCATGTTAAGGACGCAATGCTCGAGTTTCTTCAGGGCCTGCAAAGTCCACAAAGCCTGAATTCCTACTTCCCAAATGCCTTCCGGGACAATCAAGATCGCATCGAGCAGTTTTCATGGGCAAATAAATTTGAGGCTGACACCCACAGGATACTAGTGTGGCACATAGCCACATGTCTCTGTGAGATTCAGCTATGTGGCAAGACAGCCGCATCTCTCAAGCCTTTCTGCTTGCGACCAAGGCTTTTTGTCCATAGATCAAAGATACCCCCGGACTGCGAAGATACGTGGGGTGATTATGTCGTCTCTGTAACCTTATCCAACTATTGTGCATATCTGCTTACTCGGCAACCAAGGCTGGTACCAGACAATGTCCTCGTGTGTGGGAAGGTATTTTTTGCTGTTAAACATGAGGTCTATTCAGCCACTCGCAGGGATAGATCGCTGCAGGCCATCCATGAACACCTTGTGGGTAAGGCGGAAGTGGCCGACGGGAAGCATATGGCAACTGTGAAGATGGGCGCAGAGCTAGCGCGGCAGCTGTTGGAGACGTATAAAGAAGGTGATGCTCATTGGCAAATTTTATCTAAATTCTGGAGAGGTTTCCTTTTGCACATGGCTGCGTCCACGAAAGCCGAGAGGCACAAAACACATCTCAAAGGACGCGGGGAGCTCATAACACACTTGTGGGCTCTGCTTTGCCATGCCGGCTTTCATGGGACCAGTGGCGATGAGCAAATGTCTGATACAGAGATTGATTTAGATTGAGGATAACGGACTTATAGTTGGGGCTTAGATAATCTCCAACCATGTCTTTACTGTTTGTGGAACCATTTAAGTTGCATTGAGAGATATTGATGCATATTCTTTGCTGTCTTTACAAAATGGCTGATCAGCTTATGTACTCTTCTGTTATTGATGCATTGAGAGATATTGATGCACTGAAGCACTCTTCTGTTACAAGATGCTTATCAGCTTATGTACTGATTTTTATCATTAAATGTTTCAATGGTTTTTGTCTGTGCGTGGGACTAAATAAATAAATAATGATTAGCATTATATATTTAAATAAATAAATAGTGATTAGCATTATATATTTATATCACATCAGCTTTTGGATACCCTAAGCCTTTATTTGGAATGAACCATCCCTGGTTTTTTTGTGTACAATGTATTGGTCTTGTTCCCCTCCTTTTGCGATTAACTGTGCATCACATATCAATACCTAGATCAATAGCTAATTCTCACAGGTTGAACAAATTGATATAAAAACATACTTTTATTGTTAACGGAAAAACACATTTACAACAACTAAAAAATTACATAGCTTGGGGCATGGCCTTACCCAACAAACATCATAGATCCATTTGGCTCACAGGTGGCATAATGCATCGTTGATCCTTGAGTTTGACTATCATTTGGTGGTCGTCAAGCTGCGCACCAATGTACGTAATCGCTCCTCCGTTTGGCAAATCATGGAGGAGGCGCAAGAGATCGCAGGTCAGTTGAGGAGGTTGGAGTTTGTGAAGATCAGCAGAGTACAAACAAAATAACCTAGCTCACGAGTTGTCACAGTTTAGCATTACGTCTATGTAGTCTCAGTGCTTTTTTTGCTTGTTTTTCAGAATGGATTTCTTCACTCTCTTGTAAGGATGTTACTTAGAGTTTTAATTAATAATAAAGTTTCCTTGTTTGCAAAAAATGGTCCAATAGCATGGGTTTCATTCATATAAGCAACTTGGGTGTGGACGTAGCCTTCCTTGGGCATCTAGTCCTACGACTTCATCCTCATTTATACTCATGTGATTCCATCCATGGTTAGACTCGAAGAGATTTTCATCCTTTTGTAAGCTTCTATAACTTCATTTCTAAAACCGCATCACAATGTGGTTTTAGTACATAAGGGTAATCAAACAAGGCCCAACATAGATGGGGTTTAGGTGTAGGCTTTTGGGGTGCTGTAGATGGAAAAGGGGTTGCTTGAGAAGGGCCTAGGTTTCAAATTAGAGTTTAGAAAGCTAGTGGGTAATAATATGGGTTATATAGAGGTTTCAAGGTATCGTGTTGAAACAGAGTGGTTGGAGGAAAAAAATCCAAAAAAAAGTGGTTGGAGGAAAGGTGAACAAGATTCAAAAGTAGGGCTTTTGTGGAAAGAACCATTTGAAATATAGGAGAGTTTTGAAAAGAAAGATGGTTTTCAAAACAAGAAATAAAACAAGATTTTTAAAAGTGAAGCGCGTTTAAAAAATATGAGAAAACAAGGGTTAGAAGAGGCCTTTTAAAAAATAGAATGAACGAGATTTTGACCAAGATTTTCAAAAATATAAAACAACATCTTGAAGACGGGTTCGGTCATAGGCCCAACGTGGGATGCACCTCTTGGTGAAGAAAATGGGCCAACAAAGGCCCGAAGTGGACACCAGGCCCACAGCGAACCAGGTGTGAACTATAGTGCCATGGGTACTATTCATCCGCTGCCGCCGCCGCTGCCCTGTCGCAGCTCTTGGTGGTTTAGGTCACTTCGGGTTCAAGTCTCCCACGACTATAAATACGAGTGACCTTGTAACCGTTGAATCCTCAAGAAACAAGTAGTCGAAAGACCTATCCCTTCTTCTAAGCCTTGGTCTTCTCTCCTCTCTCTCGAAACCCTAGTCGCTGATTCCTCTTGTGGCAGAACCTCCTAAATCATATGGCCCACATGCATTATTATTGTCTAAACAGACTCCTAATAACCATGAATGTGTTCCATAAGACTTAAAAGGTCTGTCAGGTAAATCCCAAATCATCCACAATTCTCCGAGCAGGATCAATCATTACAAAGAGACATTGCAGTATTACAACAGTTTTATACAAATAAGATACATTAGAGTAAAACAGCGAAAAGGTTATAATAACATAAGTTTACCAACCTTTTAGTTTCAAATCTTACAAACCATAAGTTCAATTTATACAGACCATAATAGTAGTGGAGTAGCAAAATAACTTTATTACAATACTAGGCGATGAGCTCTGCCCAAGAGCCAAACATCCTACTCGTCGTCACTCTCCGCAATGACAGTCATGCAGCAGGATGCGAAGCACTCCTGCCCATGGGACTCACCTGCAACAAGGGTTCAACAAACCTTGAGTACAAAGGTACTCAACAAGACTGGCCCGACGAAAAAGAGGGGTGAACATTCAGGAAATGCAGGCTAGAGGGACAAAGTAAGGCTTGCAGGAGATAAGAAATTTTTGCAGAAAAGCTCGACAGAAAGAAAAGTTGTCTTGCTCTAGATCAAGATTATCAACCAACTTCATTCTTAAACCTTAAACATCATTTAAGTTTTTACTACGATGATGAACACCGATCGAGTCTTCTTCTTCGAGAAGCAACGGCGATTCGAATCCATTTTCATACCCAGCTGGGACCTAGATCACTGGGATACCGGAGACTTTAACTCCGATGCATACCAGATCACAGATATACCGGGATAACAACCGTAGCCATATATCATCACATGATACATGTGGGCACTATGACCCAGTGTATCGATATACGTGGGAACGTAAACCCACAACATACCACACTATGACATATGTGGGGACTCTGGCCCACTATATATCACTCCATGACATACGTGGGGACTCTGGCCCACTGTATATCACTTCATGCATGTGAATTTTCTAGTTTCTTGATATCACCAGTTCACCATCGACACGGGACCTAGGGCATCAATAGACGGAAACACTACAGAGGGACTCCTTTCCCAAGGCAAGTTAACCGTCCGGACTCGATTTATTAACTGTCATCATGATTCCAACAGACAAAACCATACTCATCTTTTTCATTCTTTTACTTTTTCAAAACCTATCTAACTAAGTAGGGCTAAGCATTACTATGCATTTTCCAGTTAACAGGTAACAAGAAATAAGAAAGTAAGACAGGTAATGCAATTGGTAGGTTTTCACTCAACTCCTATTACTAATGCAACATTTCACAACTGAAGCGATAAAACTTTTATAAAATAAGAGTAGGGTTTGAATGCATCCGGGGCTTGCCTTGGTGGTCAGGGTAAACAGTCTCGAGTTCTAGATCAACTCCGAACGCATGAGTCTGCTCTTCCTTGGGATCTGGTGCGACAACGTTAAACTCTCCTTTAACGGAAACTATACAATAGAATGATATGCGTCAACATGATGCTCGATGGATACATGATCAGATTAAGGGCTTGAGTACAACTTTCCTTCATGATAAAGTTGCAAGCCAACAAACTTACTAAGTTCATTAGGGTTAACTATTTCATAAGAGTTCATTAAACACATAAAATAACATTGATTAAACCCTAATGACATGATCCAGGTAAGCGCAAATAATTAATTAAAGTGCCAAGGGTCATTAAGGTTAATAACCCAAGGGCATCAACGAATCCCAAAGTCAAACAAATCCTATAATGATTAAACTTAATTAAAGGGATTAATTAATTATTTAAAAGCATAATTTAAGGGCACAAAACTAAGTTGTCTAATTGAGCTCAAAATTTTATTTTGAAAAGCTCTTGGCCTAATTAGATGGCAAAATAAATTTTAGAAATAAAAGCCAATTATTTTATTTATTAAAAATCATAGAATATGTATTTTTTAATTAAAAGAGCTAATTTTAAATTAAGCAAAAGTACTCAAATTTGGCATTTCATATTTTTCCTAGGTAGAGAACATCATAAAGATCATACATATAAATTTTTAAAATTTTTGGAGCTATACATGAATTACTATGATTTTCTAAAGAAAACAGCATTTAAATTATTTTCTAAAAATAAAAAAAATGGGAACAGTGTCCCCGCGCTGACCAACGTCGGCACGACGGTTGACCGGCGATATCTCCCCGGCGGCGAGGTCTCCGGCGTCGGGGCTTGGCCCTACAGAATTAGCTCGACACGGGGAGCAAGATAATCTAGCTAATGAAGCGGCGGAGCGGCAGTAGCACCCGCGTCGGCGGCCATGGCGGCGCGGCGACGCGGCGGCTCGACGTTAGAGCTCACTGGAGCTTCTCTGGTGACAAAGAGGACACGAAAAGCTCCTACACGACAACACGAACGCAGTGTGCAACTCAATCGAGCCCGAATCGGCTCTGGTCCCCGACTGCTATGCGCGCGGTGGCGCTAGCAAAGCCATGCCGGAGGCGAGCCACGACGGCTGGACACTACGACGCGATAGAGGTGAAGGTGAGGGTATGGAGGGGTGTAGGAGCTCACCGCAGATCTGGTGCACTCGAAGATGAAGGCTCAAAGTGGCAGAGTCGAGCTGCAGACGGCGACGCTGATGGCGGCGGCGGTGCTCCGGTGGCAAGAACGGCGTCACGGCGTGTCCTGTCCACGAAATGAGGGAATGAAGAGAGAATCAGGTGCAGCAGATCAAAGTGACCATGACTTCCAAAAGAATTGAGAAAATGAACATGGACGACGATGAACGACGATGGCGAAGTCACGGCGGCTTGGCGATCGGCCGTGAGGAAGACAACGACGGGACGACGCTACGGGCGACGAGGGCTTGCACTGCTGGGCTCTACGTGATCGCAAGAACAAGGCAAAACTGATGGGGAAGAAATTGGAGGTGGGGCGTGCTCAGTGGTGGCGAATTTCAACGGCGGAGGACGGTCGTCGGCGGTGAAGCAGAGAAGAAGAAGAAGAAGAAGAAGAAGGGAAACGGCGATGGCCGACCTTCATTTATAGTCCAACAGCGAGTTATGGACGGGCGACATGGGGTGGTGCTGCTTCACGCGCGAGAGGGGCAAGCTGGTGGTGGCAGCACGCCGGCATGTGCGCGACGGACACGGCGGCAGCGATGAACAGAGGGGAATTGAAGGCGATGACGTCAGCAACTACAGTAACCAGTGATGTCACCCAAAAAAATCTCAAATTACTCTAGATTTTTCATAACAACATGAAAATCTCCAAAAATAAAGTTTGCATAACTTTTCAAGAGCTACATTTTTCATTTAACAAACATTTTTAAATTCTATGTAGTTTTTGAAATATGAATTCAAATTAAAAAGGGGAACAAAACCCTAGAAATAAATATTTGAAATTACTTTTGATTTTTCAATAAAACTTGAAAATATTCAAAACAATGGAATGTTTAAATTTTCAAACTAAACATTTTTCACATACAAAGTTTTCTCAAATTATGCATAATTTTTGAATTATGGTTTTAAAATCAAAAGGGGGATAAATGCTAGAAAACTGTATTTTCAAATTCATTTGAAATTCTTTTTGGAAATTTGAAAAACTTTGAATACCAAACTTGTAGCTCTTGTCAAGATATACAAACTATGTTTTGAGAGTATCTCCAAATTCTTTATAGATTTTATAATATAGAAAAGAGGGTAAAACAAGATTTTGAAATAAAGGGCTTTTGAAACTGAACTCAAACTTGATTTGGTTTCTAAATTAATTGGTTGGTCATTAGTGATCTCAAACATCATCCAAGGATATTTTTAGGTTGATGACCCAATGACACCCTTGGTTGACCAAGTTAACTTTTGAAAAACATTTTTATAGCTTTCCAATTTGAATTTAAATTTGAATCGCAAGCCTTGGGAATAAGCTTTGAAATCCAAATTCAACTTCAGATATGGAATTCATTATTAAGGGTTGGACTTAGATTTATACACTATGCTTGACACTAGTGTAAACACGGTTTACACCTCAAGTACCAAGTATTTTAGATTACATTCGAAAGTAGGGTTTTATGATTTCATGTGACAAAAAATTCCATAAAAACAACCAACCTATGAAATGTAAACTTGTTTTAGTTGATGCACATTAAGGTTGACTTAAACATGAATGCTTTTAAATGCATATGATGACATGGCATGTTTTAGTTAATATAACACCAGGGGTGTTACACCTCTCTCCTGTGCGCTACTACTGCCCCTGCTCCTTCCCTGCACCGTGGCTTCAGCATGCCCAACCCTAGTGTCACCGCCCCTCTCCCTGCCCTAACCCTAGCCGCTGCCATCCCATAACCATAGCTACTGTCTCCTAGGGCACCCCCATCATCATGCTTGTGACAATTGGTATTCGAAGACCGATTTGATCCTAAGACACCTATGGCCTCCAACACCACCGCCATGAATCAGATCTTTGAGAACTTCTCCAATGCCCTTGCCAAACTCGATGACATCACTGATAAGATCATCAAATGTCGAAACATGTCTCACAAATATGGAGAAGGGGCACGGAGCGATAGACGTCACCAAGGAGGACCCCCATACCTTCATTAATCATTGGGAAAAGAAGATCGCCAATTTCTTTGATCGACAGAACACATAACAAAAGTATGTCCCCTACCAAGACAACCAATGATCCCAATATCTCCACAAGTAGAGGCATTGCCACTGCTAGAACTAGCCGTATAGGCAAAACTATAGCAAAGGACACCAATCTAACGACTAGTGAGGAGAAGCTGACATGCCCCCAAGGAGGCGCCACCATCACCACTACAGTTCAAACCAGTCGATCTGTACGTCCCCATCGACAACCTTGTTGTAGAGACACAACAGGCTATGATCATCGCCGACAAATCCTTCGTCAACACCAAGATGGAGGAATCTCTCTCATCTAGAACTTCTCAGATTGTCAATGAGATTGACAACAACGAGCATCCCCTGGTCATCACTGTCTAGGCGCCCGACGCTCGGTGTAACAACGATGATTCATGCCCCAAGGAAAGCCCGATGAAAGCACGGTCACCCAACCAGAACGAGAGGTAACTCCTATGGCACAATTATAGTTTTTTCCCTCTCCTCCAACCCAGATGCAGCACCAGAAACATGATGTTGCAATGGTTGTCACCTACAGAGTTTGTTCGTTGCACCACCAACACTGCAATTTTCCCATAGGGTATATGCATAGGAGTTGTCACGCCTTGCTAGAGGCCGCTATCAACTATTGGGAGAGTAGGAGTACTCAGTCCATGTCTATGTGTGCATGAACCCATAGGGTCGCACGCTTAAGGGTTGGAAGCCTAGTTCGGGTTGGACCCGGATTAGACAAGGCTTAGGTTTTCTGATGGGCCTCCAGGTCGGGGTAGCATAGGGACGCCTATATAAGCAAGGGGAAGGAGCGAGGCAATGAACGAGAATCAGATAGATCTGATCTAGTCTATTCAGTCATCGTCGTCCACCCTACGCTCACGCCTTTGCACCTCGCGGACCTAGCAGTCCGGTTGCGCGTTGCTTCCTCCCGCACGTGTGTGATACCTCGGAGGTGCTGCATCTGTGGTACAAGGATGGACCTGGTCAGTCACGGTGGTCAGCAACTGGCCGGCGCCTAGTTGGACTGGTTGGCGACTAGCTGGACTGGTCCAGAACATGGTCGGGAACGTGCTCGGATGATTCGCAAGCGAAGGGTGTACTTGACGGACGACCATACAATTGCATGGCACTGCTGTGATGCGTTCGACTACATCAAGTCTTCCGCTACACCTGCGCGTCAAGTGGTAATCCTATGACCTATATCTAGTAGTAGATCCTAGTTTATGAGGTAGAAAATCTTTGTTTTCTGGCTAGCGTAGCACCCTCATAACCCTACAGTTCTACCATTGTAGAGCATGATCCCTTCAGCAATGCTAGTACCACTACTACGCCAACCAACCATCATGGCTCAACAAACATCCTGAACAAACAAATGGCTCCACAGATCCATTAGCATGGACCTCCATCCTGCAACTACTCTTCAGCCCGACAGGCACACTAGCAGATGACTAGGTTTGCTACACAATGTTTCATCTAACCAATGTAGTGAAGCCATCTGGCCCACTCGAAGAATACAAGAGCTGCCAACATTAGACTGGAGAGCCTTCAAGTGGCACTTCATCTGCGACCTCATTTCGTGCATCGACTGGGAAATGATCAGTGACCTCGCACCTCCTATGCATGCTAGAACCATGCATAACTCTACTAACTACTTCATCATCTACATACTACACATTGGCATTGCCAGCAAACCTCACCTGAAGCATCACCAACTTGCATCAACCTCGACAATCAGTGATGTGATGCACCATCCCAAGACCATGGTGTTGCCAGTATCTTTTTCTAACAAAAAGGAGCATCATGAGACAACAACAACCATTCCACGAGCTATCTCTGACTTCAACACCAATCCCGACCAAACAATTGAGCAGAACATTGATGCCACATCGGGTAAGATATATCACAGTTCAACAAAACCTTCTCCTGCAGCAGCTTTGACAGGCTATCACACCCCAACGAGGGATCTCCTCACACTCATCAGCTACAACACTAAAATGACTACACATGATGACAACAACAACATCTATGCAACTTCCTCATGATGCCTGATGTCCCATGGTATGTCGTGATTGGCTGGCACACCATGTGCCCAGCAAGCGTAATATTTGGCACTGCGACAACATAATGATATATGCAGGAGTGACTCACAACCTCAACAACAACACCAACATCCTCCTCATGATGCCAGGTACATCAAAGTCACAGGTTCGTGACTGTCATCCAATATACCTCGCAGGAGCAGTGAAGAAACCAATGCCCACACGATGGTCAACACAACCGCCACACACAAACATCATCGAATATCAACCCCTCTCACCCCATCAACCACACCAAGAGCAACGCACCGACACCACCAATAGCAAGACCAGGCCAGCTTGGTCACTCAACTAAGGTCTCCCATTCTCTGATGGTCACCTCTATCTTCCAGCAACATCAGTATTACTCCATGACGCCTTACAGATTCTACATCAAAGTGGCTCAGCCAGCATGGAGTTGTTGGCTTTCAACACACACCTTCCACCAACACGGGGACAACACAACAAGGTGCCCACCAACATCATTGGTTTCCCTTGGCTACTGAGATGCTCCACTGCGGCAGCAATGCTGGTCCTCTTTGACAACATCAAATGTCTCCTCATTGGCATCAACAACATCCATGATGCTCTATAGCCTGAATCTGACAAACATCGATCATCTATTGCTAGGCAAGTTTGACTTGGGTACCTTCATCTTTGGTAACATGCTCGACTTAGCGACATCATCACCGACATACTATGCCTCCATGGTTTGGCACCAACTCCCTGCTGGCTTCACCCCCGAGGATGGCCACCACAATGATGACTTTATCACTACACCCCAGGAGATGGTGCACTTCAACTTCCGGACAGCTACCTCACGACCTCTGCTTGCTGTGTCACGTGACAATATTGGAGCAAGGACGAACACAGGCAACCACCTCTATCTCATCTTCGGCTACACCAGCAACATTTAGCACTATGATAAGAGTACAAGGAAGAACTTCATCCTCACCAACCACATCTACGCCCACATGACCTGCCACCTGGAGGCCATCTTGTCAGAAAAAGTGCTCTCTCTCGACGACATCAACGCCTAGTCCTATTTCAGCACGAGGATGCACTGAGCAGAGAATGGGGGAGTATTGTCATAGGCCCAACACAGGATGACCTCTCATTGAAGAAAATGGGCCAACAAAGGCCTAAAGTGGACGCCGGGCCCAAAGCAGACAAGGCGTGAACAGTATCGACGGGTACCATAGCACCATGGGTACTGTCCATCTACCATCGCCGCTGCCTTGCCGTTGCTCTAGGTTAGGTTTAGGTCACTTAGCGATCAAGTCTCCAAGACTATAAATATGAGGGACCTTGTAGCCGTCAAATCTTTAAGAAAGAAGTAGCTGAAAGGCTCTTATCCCTTCCTCCTTCCAAGCGTAGGTCTTCTCTCCTCTCTCTCCAAACCCTAGCCACCACTTTCTCTCTCCAATGTGGTGCCGCGTCCACCACGCCCAACCCTCACGCCGCCTTCACTCTCCTGCCCTAAACCTAGCCGTCGCTAGCCCCATCACCATAACCGCCTCCTCCTAGGGCACCCCTATCGTCATGCTTGCGATAGGTTATAATGGTATCCTTAGGGAGAAGTCATCATTCTCTGCATAGTGGACGAGCATTGTTGATATTTTCATTTTTTTCATTTAATCCAACTATTATAGACAGTGTTAGAACGTAGGTGTAGAGGGGAGTTTCGTTTCAAAATAATGAGGATAAATCACAAACTTCAAAAAAAAGGGGAAGAATCACCTTTAGCCTGTGGGATAGGATGGAATACAAGTACTTTCCTTCAAAAGAATATCAATATTTTTCTTTGATACAAAGAAAAGGGCCCCTACGTGTGGAGCGGGCAGTGGTAGCTTTGAATTGAACGATATTGACGTTAGGATAGAAGTTAAAGTCCCTATCGAACGATAATTGTGGAGAGGACCCTACTGACATGTGGATTTGTTGATCCCAAAACAAGGACTGCCCGCCATTGTTTCCACACCTCATCAGAAAGAAGTCCTAGCAATGCAAGAAAGCCCCTGACCTGCTCGCCTCTTGAGAAATCTGTTGGGAATATGCCCTAGAGGTAATCATAGAGATGATGATATTCTAGTTGTATCTATGACATGAATTAAGTGTTCATTGAATATCCATTATAGACAACTTGTGTTGATTGGTAATTATGTGAATTGCTTGTGGAACTCAACTACTTGAATTGTTATTCTAAAGTTGTCCCTGGCCAGCGTTCTTGTGAGAACACACTTGAATATTAGACCAGCATATGTATTAGTTGATGGCTATGTTTCACAAGTCATGGACATGGAGATGTCAAACTAACAATGTGGGCACATGTGAGACATATAGGCTGGACTGACCCGACATGAAATAGTCTCTATTCACATCATGTACATTATGTCCTTAGACCTGAGATTGTGGTATGTACTCAGATGTAAAATGTCCTACTTAGGGATTACCAAATGCTGCTCCGTAACTGGGTAGTTATAAAGGTGGTCTTCGGGTGGTCGGGAAGCATGCTGTGAGACATAGACAATCAAGATGGAATTTTCCCCTCCCTGTATGAGGGAGATATCACTGGATCACTCAAGTGATTGGATCAACAAATGCATGGCCGTGCTTGGGTTAAGTGTTAACCCATGACTTGAACCATATATCAGTGGCAAAGGGAATAACTTGTACGTGGTCATAGTGGTTCATCTGATATGATCTTTGCGTATGCATAGGAGTTGTCACGCCTTGCTAGAGGCCACTGTCAACTATTGGGCGAGTAGGAGTACTCAGTCCATGTCTATGTGTGCGTGAACCCATAGGGTCGCACGCTTAAGGGTTGGAAGCCTAGTTCGGGTTGGACTCGGATTAGACAAGGCTTAGGGTTCCTGATGGGTCTCCAGGTCGGGGTCGCATAGGGACGCCTATATAAGCAAGGGGTAAGGGCGAGACAAGAAAACAATGATCAGACAGATCCAATCTTGTCTATTCAGCTGCCGTCGCCTACCCTACGCTCACGCCTTTGCACCTTGCAGACCTAGCAGTCTGGTTGCGCATTGCTTCCTCCCACACGTGTGTGACACCTCGGAGGTGCTGCATCTGTGGTAGAAGGATGGACCTGGTCGGTCACGGTGGTCGGCAACTGGTCGGCGCCCAGTTGGACTGGTCGGCGACTAGCTGGACTGGTCGGGAACATGGTCGGGAATGTGCTCGGACAAACCGCAAGCAAAGGGTGTACTTGACAGATGACCACGCAACTGCATGGCACTACTGCAACGCGTTCGACTACATTGAGTCTTCTCCTGCACCTGCGCGTCTAGTGATAATCCCATTACCTATATCTAGCAGTAGATCCTGGTTTATGAGGTAGAAAAGTTTTGTTTTCTGGCTAGCGTAGCACCCTCATAACCCTACAGTGGTATCAGAGCTAGTTGCTGCTTTGTCATAGGTCCGGCTGTGGGCATATGGTGATATGCACCGTAGTAGTTGAGTCCCTGATCTTGGTTCATCATCTTGCCACATTGGTCTTGTAATGATCTACTCGTACCGATCAGAATTCCACCATCCGAGTTAAGTGATACATGTAAAACCAGTCATGGCGAGTTTGAGATCAATCAGATTGATCGAATTGAGCCTTAGGTCAAGTTCCAAGCACATGCAATGTGCGGCCGTAGTAGATGGGATCTATTACTGGGCACTGGGTTGCCTAGAAAAGTTTTAGGCCTTGCAACATTAGACGTCTATATCGGCTAACTCTGTTTTACAAAAATTCATGACTGGTATAGCCCTTATGTGTATGAGATACATGTAAGTAATTAATTCATGCCTTGCATGTCATGAGGATAATATGGGCAAGAGCCTTATAGATATTGTCAATTTGATGTAATGGCTTGCATGCCAATCAGTGATGATCCGCGACTATGTAAATTTTAATTCACGGAGTGATAGCTAGTCTTGGCGGATGCATCACAGATTGACATACATGGACCATGGAGATGGAGATCACCATGATGAACAGATTGACATTGAGATGGAGATCTCAAAGTAACAATGGGCTATACCAAGTCATATCTGTGTTTATGTCGTTCTTACTATGTTCTACTTTCACATGCTATAATGTTTTGTCTACATTCGTGCGGTAGTGAAGTAGAATGATCCCTCAGTAATATTTAAGTTGTATGCTTCCCCAAACCTTGCACTGTTACAAGTCTTATACAATCGGTGGTGGGTCTATGAAATTATGGTGCACTAGTTTTCCTTGACTAGACATGTTCGTATCGGATACTTACTGCAAGAAGGTTTGGTTACTTAAACAAGATTATCCTAATGGTTAGGGATCTTGAAGCATGGGAAGGTTGAGTGCTCGGCATAGAGATGCTGGCCCAACAACAAGAGTCATATGAGATATGATTAGTAAGGTGTTGCTTACCGATCTACCATACCGACCAGTGGTGATGCTAAAGCTCACTGGTCGGGATGTTAGTTGTGGGTCTTGAATCACTAAGTATCAATTGAGGGATATTGATTTTAGTGGGAGTAAAATCTATTTGATATGATTTACTCTTCATAGATACATTGTCTTAGTATTTTGCATTTGTTGTAGGTAAATGGCCGCCCGTAATCAACCATTTACTTTGTGTTCAATTCTTGAGAAAGATAAGTTGAATGGAATAAATTATGCAGATTGGATCCGCAACCTGAGAATTGTTCTCAAGGCTGAGAAAAAGGAAGAAATTCTAGACACCCTATTACCAGATGAGCCTAAAGAAAATGCACCTGCTGCTAAAAGAACCGCTTACAGGAGAGCATTAGATGCTGACCTGGAAGTGAGTTGCCTTATTCTTGCTTACATGGACCAGATCTGCAGATGCAGTTCGATAATAATCATTCAGCGAATGATATGATCGTGGTGCTTGAAGAGATCTTCCGTACGCAAGCCAGGACTGAAAGGTTCAATGTCTCTAAGGCGCTTGCTGAAATCAAGCTTGCAGAGGGTGCAACAGTCGGATCACACGTAATCAAGATGGTTGGTTACACTCAGAGGTTGGAGAAGCTAGGCTTCCCAATCAGCCAAGAGTTGGCTACTGATTTTATCCTCTCGTCTCTTCCACCCAGTTATGGAAACTTCATCTCGAACTACCATATGCATGGGACGGAGAGAGGCTTGAGTGAGTTGTGTGGCATGCTGAAAACCGCAGAAGCCGACATCAAGAAAGGTGCCGGCAGTAGCCAAGTGTTGGCTGTCCAGAATAGGCCTCGGTTCAAGAGGAAGGGCAAGAAGAAGGGCAAGGCTAAAGATGAGATCTCTAAGCCAAACCCATCTGCTGCCAAGACTGGACCATCTGCAAATTCTGATTGCTTTTATTGTAAGGGGAAAGGTCACTAGAAAAGGAACTGCAGGAGTACTTGGCATCCTTAGAGAAGGATGGCGGCGGTAAAGGTATTACTGCTGCTTGTACCCTTGTTGTTCACATTACGGACATTTTTCTCGCTAACTCCTATATCAATTCTTGGGTATTTGATACCGGATCGGTTGCTCATATTTGCAATACGATGCAGGGAATGATAAGAAGTAGAAGCGTTGAAAAGGGAGAGGTTGACTTCCACGTGGGCAACAATGCAAGAGTTGCTACGTTGAACGTCGGGACGATGCAACTTCACCTACCATCAGGATTTATTATGAAATTGAATAATTGTTATTTTTTCCTAGCTTAAGTCAAAACATTGTATCACCTTCATGTTTGATGAAGGAAGGTTATTCTTTTGCGAGTAAAGACAATGGTTGTTTGATCTCCAAGAATGACATGTTTGTGGCTTTTGCATCCATTGTGAATGGATTATTTATTTTAAATCTTGATGATGCTCCTATCTATAATATTACTGCTAAAAGGCCTCGGCTTAATGAGTTAAGTCCTACATATATGTGGCACTGTCGTTTGGGTCATATAAGTGAAAATCGCATGAAGAGGCTCCATGATGGACTTCTAACTTCGTTTGATTTTGAATCTTACGAGACATGTGAAGCTTGTCTACTCGGCAAGATGACCAAGGCGCCTTTCATAGGTTTTCCTAAGAGAGAGTCTAACTTGTTGGAACTCATACATACTGATGTCTGCGGACCACTAAGCACGACAGCTAGAGGCGGATTCCAATACTTCATTACATTTACTGATGACTTTAGTAGATATGGATATGTCTACCAAATGAAGTATAAGTCTAAAACATTTGAAAAGTTCAAAGAATTTCAGAATGAAGTTGAGAATCAATGTGGTAAGAAAATTAAAGCCTTGCGATCTGATCGTGGAGGCGAATATTTGAGTCACGAGTTTAGCAATCATCTTAAGAGTTGCAGAATTGTTTCACAACTTATGCCACCCGGAACACCGTAGAGAAATAGCGTGTCCGAGCGTCGTAATCGGACCTTGTTGGACATGGTTCGGTCTATGATGAGCCGGTCAGACCTACCTTTATCATTTTGGGGATACGCTCTAGAAACAGCCGCTTTCACATTAAATAGGGTACCATCTAAGTCCGTAGAGAAGACACCATATGAGATGTGGACTGGTTGGCGTCCCATTTTGTGTTTTCTAAAAGTTTGGGGTTGTGAAGCTTATGTCAAACGGTTGATATCTGATAAGCTAGCACCAAAGTCAGACAAGTGTTTCTTCGTGGGATATCCAAAGAAAACTTTAGGGTATTACTTTTATAACCGATCAGAGGGCAAAGTGTTTGTTGCTTGGAACGGCGTCTTCTAGAGAAAGAGTTTCTCAAAGGAGATAGGAGTGGTCCGAAGGTATATCTTGAAGAGGTTCAAGATGAGTCATTAGTGAATGACCCGACGAGTGATGCTAATGTAGCAGAACAAGTCAATATACCCGTGGTCAGTACATCCCAACCACCTATGCTCGGTACACCACACCAACCACCTATGGTCGGTATATCCTAACCACCTGTGCTCGGTACTCTGCCCTAACCATGAAGATCAGCAAGACTTCACGAATTGCATGGTGATCTATTGTTGTTAGACAATGACGAACCTGCAAATTATGCGGAAGCAATGATGGGCCCAAATTCTGAGAAATGGCAGAATGCCATGAGATCCGAAATAGATTCCATGGGAGATAATCAAGTTTGGAACTTGGTTGACCCGCCTGATGGGGTTAGACCCATTGAGTGCAAATGAATCTTCAAGAAGAAGAAGGATATGGACAGAAATGTTCACGTCTATAAAGCTTGGCTTGTCGCAAAGGGTTTTCGGCAAGTTCAAGGGGTTGACTACAACGAGACGTTCTCGCCAGTAGTGATGCTTAAATCTATTCGGATCATTCTAGCAATTGTTGCGTATTTTGATTATGAGACATGGCAGATGGATGTTAAAACAGCCTTTCTAAATGGAGATTTAGAAGAGGACGTGTATATGATACAGCCCGAAGGCTTTGTTGATCCTAAAAGTGCTGGAAAAATATGCAAGCTTAAGAAATCCATTTATGGGTTAAAGCAAGCTTCTCAGAGTTGGAATATTCATTTTGATGAGGTCATCAAAGGGTTTAGCTTCCGTTAGAATGAAGAAAAACCTTGTGTTTAAAGAAGGAAAGTGGGAGCGTTGTTGTGTTTTTTATTTTGTATGTGGATGACATATCACTGAATAATAGTTTTTCTATGAAAGATTTAGGAGAAGCAACATACATCGTGGGCATTAAGATCTATAGAGATAGATCGAGAAGGCTAATAGGATTAAGCCAAGACACGTACATTAACAAGATGTTGAAGCGTTCAACATGGAACAGTCCAAGAAAGGGTTCTTGCTTGTGTCACATGGTGTGCGCTTCAGTGATAAGCAGTGTCCTTCCACTGATGCTGAGCGCAAGCGCATGAGTAAGGTTCCATATGCTTCGGCAGTTGGTTTCATCATGTACGCCATGATATGTACTCACCCAGATGTAGCCTATGCTCTAAGTGTTGCGAGCAGGTACCAAGCCAATCCTGGTGAGAGTCGTTGGACGTTGGTTAAAAACATTCTTAAGTTCTTGAGAAGGACTAAGGATTTGTTCCTTATCTATGGTGGTGAGGAGGAGCTCGTTGTAAATGATTACACCGATGCTAGCTTCCAAACTGACCAGGATGATTCACTATCTCAATCAGGTTTTGTGTTCACAATAAATGGTGGTGCAGTAAGCTGGAAGAGTTCCAAGAAAGAAGCGGTCAATGATTCTACAACAGAAGTCGAGTACATTGCGGCTGGTGGAGCTGCAAAGGAAGGTGTTTGGTTGAGGAGGTTCCTCATTGAACTTGGTGTGTTTTCTAATGCGTCGGGCCCATTGTATTTACACTGTGATAACAATGAGGCGATTGCACAGGCTAAGCAGCCTAGGGATCACCAGAAGAACAAACATGTACTCCTAAAGTTTCATCTCATTCGACAGTTTGTGAAACTAGAAGAGATCAAACTATGCAAAATACATACGGATTTGAATATAGAAGATCCATTAAAAAAGGCTCTTCCACTGTCTAAACATGAGGCGCATGTGAGGTCTATGGGGATTAGACATCTTAGAGATTAATTCTAGTGCAAGTGAAACTCAACTTGTGGTCATTGAATATCCATTATAGACAACTTGTGTTGATTGGCAATTATGTGAATTGCTTGTGGAACTCAACTACTTGAATCGTTATTCTAAAATTGTCCCTGGTCGGCATTCTTATGAGAACACACTTGAATATTAAACCAGCACATGTAAGTCATGGACATGGAGATGTCAAACTAATAATGTGGGCACATATGAGACATGTAGGCTGGACTGACCTGACATGTACGTTATGTCCTTAGACCTGAGATTGTGGTATGTACTCAAGATGTGAAACGGCCTACTTAGGGATTACCAAACGCTGCTCCGTAACTGGGTAGTTATAAAGGTGGTCTTCAGGTGGTCGGGAAGCATGCTGTGAGATATAGACAGTCAAGATGGAATTTGCCCCTCTCTGTATGAGGGAGATATCACTGGATCACTCAAGTGATTGGATCAACAAATACATAGCCGTGCTTGGGTTAAGTGTTAACCCACGAGTTGAACCATATATCAGTGGCAAAGGGAATAACTTGTACGTGGTCGTAGTGGTTCATCTGATATGATCTTTGCGTATGCATAGAAGTTGTCACGCCTTGCTAGAAGCCACTGTCAACTATTGGGCGAGTAGGAGTACTCGGTCCATGTCTATGTGTGCGTGAACCCATAGGGTCGCACGCTTAAGGGTTGGAAGCCTAGTTCGGGTTGGACTCGGATTAGACAAGGCTTAGGGTTTCTGATGGGCCTCCAGGTCGGGGTCGCATAGGGACGCCTATATAAGCAAGGGGTAAGGGCGAGGCAAGAAAACGGTGATCAGACAGATCCGATCTAGTCTATTCAGCTGTCGTCGCCCACTCTACGCTCACGCCTTTGCACCTCGCGGATCTAGCAGTCTGGTTGCGCATTGCTTTCTCCCGCACGTGTGTGACACCTCAGAGGTGCTCCATCTGCGGTACAAGGACGGACCTGGTCGGTCACGGTGGTCGGCAACTGGTCAGCGTCCAGTCGGACTGGTCAGCGACTAGCTAGACTGGTCGGGAACGTGGTCGGGAACGTGCTCAGATGATCCGTAAGCGAAGGGTGTACTTGACGGACGACCACGCAACTGCACGGCACTGCTGCGACGCGTTCGACTACATCGAGTCTTCTGCTGCACCTACGCATCTAGTGGTAATCTCGTGGCATATATCTAACAGTAAATCCTGATTTATGAGGTTAAAAAAATTATTTTTTAGCTAGTCTAGCACCCTGGTAGCCATACAAAATCACTCCTCGGGAGACCACTGCTGGCAAGCGAAGGCACCAAAGTTTTTGCCTGCAATGAGCAAATTCCGTCGGTAAAAATTATATAAATCTCAAATTTCAACAAGTCAGTCGAGACAGAGCAAAAACACTTGTCAGCTCGACTGAAGAAAAACCAAGGCCGAGCTAACCTAAATGCTACTGCACATTTTCGACCAATCATGCCCTCGATCAGCAGCAAAGACGACCCAGCTGGCAGGGGCGCACATGGCCCCGGCCCAGCGCGGTCAGGACGGGCGGAGCAGGGCAAGAGGATAGAGGCATATTCACGGCGTGGCACGAATTGATATCACAGCCGGGTGCAGGACCCAGCGAGGCCAGCAGCGTGGGACGTCGCATTTGCTGATGCGCGTCAGAACGGACGGTGGTGAGGAAGCCTGAGCACGGTCGCTCTTTGGACGCCGTGTACATGCCAAAGGAAATTAAATCATGCTGGGCCCAATCATGCCAAAGGACGCCGTGCGCTCTTGGAAGCATCCGCAGTGTATGGGTCGACGTCGGTCCTATGCAATAAATGCACAGATAAAATAAAAAATCGTTTCTCTCTCAGTACGGGAAGAACAGAGAAAGGGGATCAGTTGTTTTTCTTCGAGCATGGCCCACGCATGGAACCAGCCCCTGAGATTAGGTGAGGTCTAATCATGTGTGGGGTCCGACTAAGGACCGGCCGAACGATACATTGCTGGTGCTCAAGTGTGAGGGGCTCCATCTGGACTGGGTGCAGTGAGGCAGGAACGGCAGTCACTGCATGGGCCTTGTTGATCATCCAAAATTATTAATTTTTTTATTTTCTTTTATCATATTAAATATTATATCATATATATAGAACATTAAATATTAGTAAATAAATAATTAATTATATAGATTAGTTCTATATCATAAGATGAATCTTTTAATTCTAGTTAGCCTAAAATTAGATAATATTTATTAAATACAAAAAAATACTATAATACTTTTTAAGCTAGAAATTTCGTGATCCAGTCAATGAGCTGGAGAGCCTGGCTTCTCCTTTATTTTTTGTTGACTGGTTCAAGTGGAAACATACTCCAGTAAATGACTGGTCTGCTCAGTCCTGCCAATCAGTCTAGCCCTGGATCTGGTGTGGGTCTTGTTTATGTGGCTCTGGGCGTTGTATATTCGCTAGGAGAATAAACCAAACTAAAGTCCTCACATTGCAGAACTAAACCAAACTAAAGTGACATGTATATTGACTGTAATTTTTGTTTCCTTTAATAAACAGGCTCAGAGCAGGTTTAATTCAAATACAGGCAAGCTTATCATTTTTAATTTCTGCATATTTATATCCACGCTCAAAGAAAGTTTTTTGGCCATGTTATATTCAGTAATATATAATACTTGTTTCCAAATGAAAAAAGGGGGCAAGTAGCATCTTTTGTATTTACCATCATGCATCGTGTAGCTTGAGGAACTCGTATGTTGCCTACACAGGTCGAGGAAACAGTGAGTTCCAAGTCACGACATTCTGAATGGGCATTTCATCGAACAGTGTTGGGGTGTCCATCAAGCTGCTGCGGCAGGCATGGAGCTGGCAAGGCGTCGCCCCACGCCTCACCTGTGCCGTCGTTGCTCCAAGCTGCGCTGGGCCTCCGTCATTGCGGCCTTGGGCGCCTAGTCACGGAGTCGCGCAGCCATGGGCCCAAGAGGACGGCGATGGACTGATGGAGCATGGAGTGCAGGATACTGTTAGGAAGAGCGGCGGCCCACGCCACAGAGAGATCGAGCCTCCACCAAACGGCGAGCTTGGTTCTCCATCGTGCTGCTGACGCCTCCTAGACAGCCCACGCCCACTACAAATGAAGCGGCGGTGTAAAGGCGGAGGGGCGGGAATAGCCGTGCAGGTTTCGCGACAGTTCGTGAGAGATGGGCCACCGGCCCACCATGATATTCCAGATCGAATAATCAATATCGCAAATTTTCAGGATCAGACGATGTCGATTTGGAAGGTGCCACGTGGCCAAATAATATGCCTCATGCTATGGTGGGGCTTTCGTCTTCTTGTAATAATATTGTAATAATAAAGAAAGATTGGTAGCTGGCTTTCGTCTTCAAGTGATCTTGCATGTCTGTTTCGGGGGTTCTGCCATTCTGATTACTAGCTGTGTGGGTGGGCGTGGGCTGCCGGGCAGCTGAGAAGTTGTCAGACGAGAGAAGAGCGTCGACATTTTGGAGGCGAGAGGGGACAAGGAGAGGAGATGCACAAGGAAGAAGCAGCGGATGGTTGGAATGCAAGTTTACCTAGCAGGTGTCAACCAACAAACCGCTAGCTTTGAATAGGAGGATTCAACCAGCAGTGAAGCAAAACCCCCCAGATGTTGATCGGAGCACAGCTTGCTTGTAGCAGGAGATGTAATGTGTGTCGTAACCGTATTCAACTACCAAGACTATTAGTATCAGGAAATGCTCCTTTGATTTCTTCCCAATCTGATGCCTTGCGTATGCCATCCATAATGATGAGGTACCCAATAAACATCGAGAATAGTGAGAACGAGATCAACAACTATAGATTCGGAGTGAAAAATATATAGTGACGCCGAAGCTAATCAATTAAGTTGTTATCATTGGTAACACACCTCTTATCTTGCATGTGCTCCGAAATCAGGCAGACTAACTAGGACTTCCATTCTATTGACTTGTGACAGGTCAGATGAAAATGTTGTTGCTGCTGGTTCTGAAACTTGGGAGAGGATATCTTGAAGAAGAATGTTTCTCAGTCCCCCGTCAGACTTGAGCCATACCATTGCACTGGTAATAGTCGTAGCATCCTCCACTGGTTTTCATGCCTGAGTTGGTTGCGGAGTGTAACACCCTAAAATTTGCATGAATTCAAAATAGTCAATTTGATTTAATTTTGTATTTTTTGTGAACATTCAACCTAGGCAAAATAATAATTTTTATAAAATTAAAATCAATCCTAGGTCAAGAAGCATGTTTGTGCATTCATGCTGGTGCATAATTTATTTTGTGATGTTTGGATTTGGTTGGATTTGAATTGGATTTTAAATTCCTTTGAAAATGTGTTTGAAAAAGGATTCAAATAAAAGAAAAACAATTTCTTTCCCTCCCTTCACCCTTCCTTCCATTCGGCCCGACCAAGCCCGGCGGCTTGCTTCCCTTTCCTTCTGCCTTTCGGCCCGAGCGGCGCAACCGGCCCAGCGGCCTGCCCTCCTTCCCCGCACTCCCGCGGCCCACTCCTGCTTCCCGGCCCAGCCCGCAACCGCCGGCAGCCGCGTGCGCCCGACCCTTCCTTCTTGGGCCGCCAGGCCGGCCCAGCCGAAAGCCGCGTCGCGCGTCATCGTCCGCCTCCCGCTTTCTCCGGCTGACAGGTGGGACCCACCAGATATTGTAAAGTATACTCATGTCATTATTAATCATACGGAATACTAATTTAGTTCTAAATAATGCTTCTAATTTAGTCTGAAACTCCTGAATGGAGATGGCGCCACTCTCCCTTTCTAGCTTCACCTGAAGAAGCAGAGATGGATGGAAACCGCCTTCAAGGCTAGAATGTGAGAAGAAAATACGTCTCTCCTGCTGGAACACGGGTTCAAGCTATGGATCTTATTCACAGTTTGAATGTTTATCACTCTCCGTTTTACACAGCCTGTTTCACGCTCTCCTATGTCAACTTTAAAAGCATCAGCACCATTTGTTTTACATAGGTATTTGTAGGAGAAAACTTTTGCTGAGTTTCACTCATACACTATATATTACATAGGTTTGCCAATTCTAATGCAAATCAACAATACTATTTACACTTCACACGGAGGGCACATGGATGGGCTGTTATTCAAACATAGTAATGGCATAATGTGACAATTGCAAGGATTACAGTTACAAAGAGATATTTCAATGTTTATCACTCATAGTACTCATCAATAATTATATTATGAGTTTCTTCCCATGCATGCTTACTGAACTTCTGGTATTGGTCACTTTTTCCTTAGATAAACTTGTTGAAGACTTGCAAGGTTTCCTCCAATGCATGCTTAATGAACTTTTGATATTAGACATTTTTTCTTTAGTAGGCTCAGAATCCTATCGGCTAACTTCCATTCATATGTGTCTGAAGCATGCTAATATGCTGGTAAACCATCCATGTGCTCTCGGTCACACATGCAATGACAAGTGGGGCAGCATGATCAATAGTTTTTTCTTTTGCCCGTTAGGCAAGCACGGGCCAAGGGGAAAAGCCCTCAGGGGCATTTTTTGTCTTTTAGATCAGCTATATTTTTCCTTTTTATAATTTTTTGCCATTTAATATGAGGAGCACTAAAGATATTATATAGTAGGTAGATAGAGGTTTTGTTTGGAAAAAAACGAGAATAAAAATACAAAGTTAAAAAGGTAAAGGTAAAATCATAATTGGAGTTCAAAATAAGGGTAGAATCACCAGATTTCTTTTTTCCTACCGGCTAACTTCTATTCATGTGTCTGAAACATGCTAATATATGCTGGTAAACCATCGACGTGCTTGCGGTCACACATGCTCTGACAGGTGGGGCATGATCAACGATTGATTCTAATCGGTCAACACTCAATGGTCAAATTGACCGGCCGAAACTAAGCTAAGATGGGGCGGATATTGGCCACAGGATCAGTTCTTGGGCTGTCATAGTCTGGACACATGTCCGGCACGGCGCCATGCCATGTGGCAACCTGAGTGGCGCGATTGTGCTCTGCCAAGTCAATAGTCTACCGTACCGGTGCATGGTGGACAAGGCCTCAGCGCATGATGAACCCCTACTTAGTTGATGATGCACCGAGTTTAGACAAGCTCAGGGTGGTCAATGCCCACAGAACCAGGAGGTGGAGCCGTGGAGGAGAAATGAGAGTGGTTCACGTGCCACGTATGTTTGCCAAAATGCTGAACTCAGCTTCGACACTAGTGAAACTGTGAACGGGAAAAAAGGAGGGCCATCTTCAATGTGTGGTGGAGGCCAATGAGGAAGCAAATTGGCCCCGGTCCGTCAGGGGCGAACGCTTGCCTGCTGCACCTTCGCCGCTTTGACCATGGTTAAGCTAGTTTTTTAGATATGTATTTTTCATAACGGTGAAGGTGTATATTTTTTAAGCCGAATAGATTCAATAGATTTTATCAACAATAGCCATGTTTGGATCCCTCTAGCTCGGCTAGAGCTATAGTTAGTTTCTAACTTTAGCCCTGAACTAGTTAAGTGTTTGGTTGTAAGGTTAGTTTGATAATAAATACAGTTATCTAGTAATTCGACTCATTTAAACCATCTCTCTATCCGGATTTGGCATGATAGGCTCTCGTGTGGCCTTCTCCTACTCACAAATAACACAAATAAATTATTTTTACAAATTAAACATCCAAATCTTAATAAATTTTAATTTGTCCATACAAATAAGATGTCTCACACGAGCTTACAAGTCTTCAATCATGCTAAACAAAAAATACACTCCATGAAACAAAGCATGAGCCAAATCATCACAGAAGTCATTCATGTTGATGTCTTCAACAAGAGGTTCATTTCCTGGCCACGTCAATGCCGAAGAACTAGGCATTGGGTGATAATTTTCATCCATATCATAGGCTTCAAATTCCCTATCCGCAATTCCGCTCTATCGAATAAAATAATGAATCACCCACGAAAAAAATAGCGCACTACTTTCGTGCTATAGCGGCCCAAAGAACGTGACACGAAGCTATTGGTCTTTTTTACGCTATCGGCGCTATTGCCGCTATAGCGCCGCTATAGCTAAATAGCGTCGTAGCGCCGCTATAGCTAAATAGCGTCTATCCCGGAATTGCTCAGCTCGCTCGAATTGACTGTCATACTATGGACTTATGACTTATGAAGTTATCACTTATGAACTTATGATTATTGCTGACACTCATTAATGCTTAAATTTACCTATCAGTTATTGCTTAAAAACATTTGAAATAAATCATAAAGCATGGTTGTAGGATATTGAAACTAACAAGCTCCACGAGTGTTGGTGTTTTCACTTGATTGCAGGATTATCTTTATTTTATCACAGAAAAGTATTTCGGATGAAGAATTAGAGCACACTATTGTGAAGAGTTTGTCGAGACGATCAAAACGGACATATCACTTGCTATATTTAGAGTCCCGATGAAAGAGTCCACTTTGGGATACGCCTTGAACTTTCTAGAAGACACCAGAATCATCACCAAGCAAGAGTTTTCTGGACTAACATAATAATTTCTATAGGTTTGGTGAATTTTCATCTTTCAGGGATTGGATCAGAAATAGCCGAGGAAGAGTAGGAGTCAAGAAACCGAATCAAATCAAGTTGGATTTCCACAAGAATTGACTGAAAGGTTCTAGAGGACACCAGAGGACACCAGAGCAAAGGAAAAGTCCACCTGGCATTGGGCCAGGTCGACCGGCCTGCCATGTGGGGCTGGTCGGCCCAGGTGGCCCCCACCTGGCGACCTCCACGACGCATCTTGACCATTGTTTCAAGTCGGTTTGATCCAAGGGCTGCGGTTCATCCCACCTGGCTATATAAGCAAGGGCAGACCCCCTAGAGGCATCTATCTCTCAATTGATCTATCAACTCATTCATTATCTCCAGAGTAGATCTTAGGAGAGGGGTCCGTTGAATGGACTTCCTCTCTAGAGCTTAGCAATCAAGAAGAAGGTTAGTACACCTCTAGTTAGGTTTAGATCTAGTCTTATACTAGAACTAGAAGAGAGAGAGAGGTAGAAGATCTAGAGGAAGCCCCAGGCGTGTCAGTGCTCCTCTATGGTTTGTACCTACGGATTCAAGTTCTTCAAGAGTTTGGATCAGAGATTTCTACTGTCATAACTTTTATGAATCTGTGAGTAATTGTTCTTATTGTTCTTCTATTTTCGCAACTCTTTGAGTACTTTGATACTGATAGCTCTAGGGTTAGAGGAGTTATCGTTCGTAAACGTGGTGCTTAGGTTCGATTGCTTGTGGAATGCCCCCTATGTTCCGGGCCATGTGGTAGATCACGATGACAGCTTCATTGAGTCCTCTGTAGTCCACTCCCTGAATATAGGACTTGCAGGAGATTTGGTTACATGGTAGATTCGTACTCTGTTTGCGGTCTTCCATTGTAGTCCCATAGCAGACTGATAAGAGCAATACTTTCTAAAAGTAGAACTAGACAACCCCAGTCATCTCCCTCAACCTTCTAAGCGTCTCATCCTTGATTGTGCTCAAGGATTAAGCATAGATCAGGATCCCTCCTTCCGTTCCTTTGGGTTCGATATTTAAAAACTGGGTCGTCCTGGTGAAGTGCTATATCGGTATATTAACTGTGCGCTTGCGGATAACTTTCATATTTTTGTTGCACTTAATAAATACAAACAAGCATATCTGGCGCCATTGCCGGGGAACAGTTGCTAGCTGATCTCGAGTCTAGCTTAATCTTGTATTATACTTTTATTTTCCTTTTATTTTATTTATTCTTTTTATCCCATGGATTTCTCAGAATCTTCCAAAGATTCAAAGGATTCCATCCCTATCCAACTTTGCCATTTTCCTAAAACCGTAGGTTTAGAGCCGACACCATCTGATAAACCTATCCTTTCTGATGGCTTTGAGCTACGCTCATGCTTAATAAAGATGGTCAAGAACTAAACCTTTTCGGGCAAGGTTGATGAAAATCCTCATACTCACCTTAATGAGTTCGAACAGACATGTTCATGTCTTCATATAAAAGGCATGTCCGATGAAACCCGTAGATGGAAGCTTTTTCCTTTCTCTTTGGAAGGAAGGGCTAAAATTTGGTATTCTAGAACCACACCGAGTAAGGAAGGGAATTGGAAAGCTTTTTGTTCTAGCTTTTGCCTAGACTTCTTTCCAGTTTCTAAAATCGCCAAACTGCGTGTAGATATCTTATCTTTTGCTCAAAAGGAAAATAAATCTCTAGTTGCTGCCTAGGAACGTTTTGACAATCTTGTCCGTTCAGGTCCATCCTTATGCATTCCAGACCCTATGTTTCTACAACATTTTTATGTAGGTCTGAAAAAGGAAACTTTTTCTTTTCTTAACATAGCTTCTAATGGACCTTTCCTGCACATATCTGCCCCCACAGCAAGAGAGCTATTGCTCAAGATTGCTGAATCCACACCTGAAGCTGAGCCCATAGAGTTCTTAGAAGAGAAAGAAACCTAGATAGTTGAACCAGAAATCCTTTTCAATCCATCAACTTCAGCTATCTTAAACTCTGATGAGGAGGAAACTCTAGTTATAGAGATCTTCAATTTCGAGGATGATTATTTCACCGAGTTTGGTGATACCTCAAAATATCATATGATAAAAAAGCCTCGGAATCCCAAACTTTTAGAAAAACCTTTAGATATGACTAATCAAGCTTTCTTACATGAGGCTACAAAAGGGTTAGTCTCCATGATAATCCATGAATGGTTAGAAGAGTCAGATCCTCCTTCGATGTAATTTGTTTAGATTCACCTTCTACTTCCATTTGTTGCCAAATTCATGAGGACCCTTTTGATGCCTTATACAATCTAGTTGTAGGGGTTAATATCATGTCTGCAATGTTTGCTCAAGATTTACTAGCATACATGCCATTAAACCTAACATCAAAACTTCTAAAAAGCCCTTCGGGACATATTCTTCCCTATTTAGGAATTTTATATGTCTTACCTATCCGGTTAGATGACAATCTGGTGAATTTGAGTTTTTACATATTTGACATCATTGAGTTCAACCTGTTGATAGGCCAACCAATTAAAAGGCTTATTCATGAAGGACATACAGGGAAACTAAACATTTGTCTGGGGAAAAACTTTCATTCCCATTATCCATCACCCATTCTTTAAATGTTGGGAGTGAACCCTGTTTAGAGACAGACCTGATGGAAGAGGTTAATGTAGCATCTTTAGAACCTTTAATAGAACCCAACTTAGAAGAAGATGCTCAGTTTTTCATAGAGGAAGAGGAGGATCAACCTCCACAACCTCTAGATCCTTCTGAAGAACCCCCTAAACCTCCCATTGAGTTGAAACCTCTACCTCCAAGACTTCGTTATGTTTTCTTAATGATGATCCGGACACTCCCGTGATTATAAGTGATAAACTTTCTTCAGAAGAGACATTACGCTTAATCACTATCTTAGAAAAACACAGATCAACTTTTGGCTATTCACTCCAAGATCTCAAGGGGATTAACCCTGCCCTTTGTACTCATCGTATTCCTATAGATCCTAATGTTTTACCTTCTAGAGAACCTCAAAAGAGGCTCAATAATGCGATGAGAGAAGTGGTTAAGAAAGAGGTTTTGAAATCATTACACGTCGGTATTATTTATCCTGTGCCACACAGTGAGTGGGTAAGCCCCGTGCAAGTTGTGCCTAAGAAGGGAGGCATGACTGTTGTGAGGAACGAGAAGAATGAATTAATTCTTCAAAGAACCGTCACTGGATGGCGAATGTGTATTGATTATAGAAAACTCAACAAGGCAACAAAGAAAGATCACTTTTCTTTGCCTTTCATTGATGAAATGTTAGAGTGCTTGGCGAACCACTCTTTCTTTTGTTTTCTTGATGGATATTCTGGATATCATCAGATTCCAATCCATCCGAATGATCAAAACAAAACCACTTTTACATGTCCATATGGAACCTATGCTTATCGCAGAATGTCTTTTGGATTATGTAATGCCCCTACTTCTTTTCAAAGATGTATGATGTCTATATTTTCTAAGATGATTGAAGAAAGCATGGAAGTTTTCATGGATGATTTTTCTGTATATGGAAAAACTTTTGATGATTGTCTTAAAAATTTAGACAATGTTTTGCATAGATGTGAAGAAAAGCACTTAGTCCTTAATTGGGAAAATGTCATTTTATGGTTAGAGAAGGCATAGTGCTTGGGCATTTAATTTCTGAGCATGGAATTAAGGTAGATATAGCTAAAATTGAAGTAATTGAACAATTACCTCCACCCGTGAATATTAAAGGAATACGGAGTTTTCTTGGCCATGCTGGTTTTTATTGTCGGTTTATAAAAGATTTCTCACATATTGCTAGACCGCTTACTAATCTTTTGGCTAAGGATGTTCATTTTGAATTTGATGATGCTTGTCTTAAAGCTTTTGTAAGTTTGAAAAAAGCACTCACTTCTACTCCAATCACTCAACCTCTTGATTGGTCTTTGCCTTTTGAGATCATGTGTGATGCAAGTGATTATGTAGTAGGTGTTGTGCTAGGATAATGAAAAGATAAGAAATACCATGCAATTGCTTATGCTAGCAAAACTTTGACAGGACTACAACTTAATTATGCAACTATTGAAAAAAGAACTTCTGGCAATTGTTTTTGCTATTGATAAATTTAGATCTTACTTGGTAGGAGCTAAGGTAATTGTATACACTGATCATGCTGCTCTTAAATACCTGCTCACTAAGAAAGATGCTAAACATCGCTTGATAAGATGGATTTTGTTACTCCAAGAATTTAACTTAGAAATTAAAGATAAAAAGGGAGTAGCAAATTTTGTTGTTGATCACTTGTCAAGATTGTAGATTGAAAGTCCACAGGAATTTCCCATCAATAATTCACTCAGGGATAATATGCTTTACCAAGTCTCTACTACTGACCCCTGGTTTGCAGATATTGTTAATTTTATAGTTTCAGGATATGTACCACCAGGAGGAGACAAGAGGAAGCTCATCTATGAGAGTCGTGTTCACCTATGGGATGATCTCTACCTCTTTAGGATCAGTGCAGATGGATTACTTAGAAGATGTGTACCAATTGAAGAAGGAATCAAAATTATTGAAAGATGTCATTCAGCACCCTATGGAGGACAATATGGAGCATTCCGTACACATTCGAAGATCTAGCAAAGTGGATTTTTCTAGCCAACCATGTATGAAGACACAAAAGAATTTGTCCGGAGATGTAGAGCATGTCCAAAGCATGGCAACGTCAATTCAAGAGATGCCATGCCACTAACAACCTCCAGATCGAACTCTTTGACTGCTGGGGAATTGACTACATGGGACGGTTTCCAAAATTCGAGAATTTTGAGAATATTCTGGTGGCAGTTGACTATGTTTCCAAATGGGTTGAAGCCATGCCATGTAGAATCTCTGATTCAAATAACTCCGAGAAGATGCTTGAAGAAATAATTTTTTCAAGATTTGGAGTTCCAAGGATGGTGATTAGTGATGGAGGCACTCACTTTATCGACAAGAGTTTTTGCAAGTACTTGATGAATCATGGGATCCGTCACAATATTTCTACTCCTTACCATCCTCAGACAATTGGCCAAGCAGAAACATCAAACAAGCAGATCAAGAACATTCTACAGAAGACAGTCAATGAGATGGGAACCAAGTGGAAGAACAAGTTACCCGATGCATTGTGGGCCTATCGAACGGCTTACAAAACACCGTTGGGGATGTCTCCATATCAACTCATCTACGGAAAGACCTGTCACTTGCCTGTTGAGCTAGAATTCAAAGCTCATTGGGCAATCAAGAGATGGAATATGGATCTTGAAGCAGCTAGAGTCAAGCGTCAAATGCAATTATGAGAGCTTGATGAATGGCATGAAAAAGCTTATCATAACTCCAAGATATACAAAGAGAGGACAAAAAGATGGCATGACAAGAGGATCAAGACAAAGACCTTCACCCCGAGAGATAAGGTATTACTTTTTAATTCCAGGGTCAAGCTATTCGGACATGGAAAGTTACGAAGCAAATGGGAAGGCCCATTTATGGTGGTCAGCTCTTCATCGCACGGAGCGGTAACTCTCCAAAATGACGAAGGTACGTTATTCAAGGTAAATGGACAACGCCTTAAAATTTTTCTAGAACCTGATAAGAGTCCAGCTAAGATAGACGTAGTTGAGTTTATTCTTTTCCATTAATTTGATCCTTCTGCGGTTACAAATCATTGTGCAACCAAAAAGGTAGGAAATCTGAGTTAGAGTCGAATTAGAAGGAAATATGAAAAACATGCATGGGACCGGCAGCAAGTAGAGCTGGCCAGCCCCACATGCTAGGTCGATCGGCCTGCCTTAGTGGCAGACCGAGTCTCGTCGCCTCTCATGTCCCTTCTTGAGCTTTCCTAATTTTGATCTTTTCCTTTTTTTGTGTGATTTTATTTCCTCGTGTAGAGCTTAGATCAACCTCTCCTCTAGGTTGATCCAGGCTATAAAACCAGACCCCCTTTGCCCCCTCAAAGCCAAACCAAGCCTCCAATCTTTTCTTGCAGTAGCCAAAGCTCTACTTGCATAAGCTCCAATGGATTCCTACGACAAGACCAACCACGGCGACTCTTTCCCTTCCGATGAGTCGATGGCCCTCATCGTTGCTCAACCGAAGCCTCTTGTTGCTGTCCCGCCGAAGGATCTTGCCGTTGTGCAACCAAGGGAGGAGGTGCCAGTTCATCATCAACAATCCTACTACGCCCAAGCCATGCCAACACTTCGCCTTGCACCACCACCATCTCATCTTTCCATTGAAGGACCTCATAATCAAGAGATGCCAAGGTTTCGTGTTTCCAAGGAGTTAGATCTTCATCATCCTAAGCCCAATGAGATGCTGACAGGGTTGAAGACTAACAAGTTTGGAGAAGTCACTTGTGCGAAGTATAGGTCCACCGTCCCACGTGTCACTTTTGATGGAGTTCAGGCTATGTTTGAACAGATTCAAGTCAAGCCGCCAAGGACTAGATCTCCATCTTCATCCTCATCACCCAACTCTAGCGGAACAAAGCGCAAAAGGAGAACTTATGAAGAGTTAGAGAAGAAAATTGAGACCCTACTAGAGTCTATTGAGATTCTTACCAAGGCCCATGCTAGGGATAGACAAAGCTTAGCTGCCTTCAATGTCATGATCGATAGGTTTACTAGACGTGTAGACACAAATGAGGTCAAGCACAATGGCCTGAAAGCTAAGGTCAACATCATGTGTCGCACTGTTGCTAATCATCTAGAAGGAGAAGCTGAGAAGAAGAGGAACAAGTCAGAAAAGAAGAGAAAGTAGAGCCGATTTGAAAGGATCAAGATGCCCAAGAGGGGGGTGAATTGGGCTATTCTAAAATTTCTTGCGGAATTAAAACCTATTGTCCCATTTCACCCTATGTGCCTATGTGTGTTCCTAAGGATTCTACCGA
>CM041633.1:45478063-45561661 GCA_023333625.1 Bothriochloa decipiens | reverse complement strand
CCAGCGTCCGGTGCGTTCAAACATTCTGCTGCACACGCAAATGAATACACCGGACGCGTCCGGTCCTCTTCGATCCAGCGTCTGGTGCAGCTAAAACAACCGTTCCACTTCGAATTCGACGATCTTTGTGAACGGCTTTAACTCCAACGTACCTTAGGGCCTTTTTGTAGTTACCTAGTGCTAAGTTTCACAAGTGTGCATCACACCTAAACCATTAGACTTATCTAGGTCAAGCTACCCGTTTGCACCCCCCTTAATAGTACAACCAAAGGAAAAACAAAGTCCTAACGACTAATCCGACGTCACCCAACACCATGGATGATCGGAACTAACCATTCTTGACCTTGTCGTCCATCCTTTGAAAACCGAAATGATTTCCATCGTCAAGGGAGCATGAAACCCGTATTGCCCACGGTATCCATCACCATGACCTAACTTACCAATGTTTCTGCAAAACACACGTTAGTTATGGTAAATATTGTCATCAATTATCGAAACCACATTAAGGGGCCTAGATGCTTTCACGATTGATAGGGCGCTCGTGTTTTTGAAGAGTCAAGTTTGTTAGAGTCTTTAATTTTGTCGATTAGTTTGGATAAGTTGCTTGGATTTGTGTGCCCTAAATGATATCAATAAAGTTTTATTAGTGTCATAATCTCTCTCTATTTTTGGAAATATGTGTTTTTGTCTCCACATGTTGTGATTGCAAGGATAAACAAAGAACAAGTGTGAGGGATTCCACACTTAGCACCCCAGGAAAGAAGAAGCAAAGATCACTATGAATAGATCATGGCAAGGAACTAGACTTGGACACCCAGCTCTCCTGCCAGGCTGCCTTGCCTTTCACTATCTTGTTCCTAATCCTTTCTCCATGATTAAGGTAAGTTATCCACACATTTTAAATTTCTTTTTGTTTTGGGTTTTAACTTTGAAAGACACATTAAATGAAATATTAATCAAAAACTTGAGTTAAGTAATGATTGCTTTATTATGACTAAGAGATAGACTTGCACAACACTATTTCTGAAAATCTTGTTGCTGTTGGGAACATTTTATTAGGGACCCCATATTACTTAAGTCATTGAGGAGTATGATATAGAAGAATAATGAGCACCTGATTCTTGATATCTTGTCTTTTGGAGAATTTCTTTTCAAAAATCTTAAAATGTATATAGCTGCCTTTCTCCTCTGTGGTGATGATTAAATGCCTATTAGAGCCATGTATTGAATTATTTAACCCAGCACATACGCTACTTTCATTGCATTGAGTTTGGTCATCCCGTGTTAGACCCTTGTCAAGAGATTGCTCATATCCTCAAGATCAAGATTCACTTACACCCAGATATATTCTGCTACTCCTACCCTGGGAGTACGCAAAAATATGCCCTTTTTCACCCATAAAAATCTATCTCCTACACCGAGAGAAGATCCAAAAATATTGTTAGGATTCAGAATAAATGCTCCAAGATTGAGTTCAAGATTGCAATTTCTTTTTCAAGTCTATTGTAATTTTTGTTGGCATGAGGCTATAAAAAAGAGAAAAAGAAAGAAAGGAAAGAAAATAGCCCATGACCCTCTTTACAAGTGCTTCAAGTGTATCAATCAAGAAAGAAGAAGAAAGTTCAAGATCTTCAAAGCAAAGTTCATTGTCGATTCATCGTTTGAAGGAAGTTCTCTCTAGGAGTAATATAGAATTAGGATTAGCCACCAAATATACCACACACATGCACAATCTTGATCTAAGGGTATGACTGTCCCTCCGAGGATCCCATTATGACTGGGCAACACATGCAGAGTAAGTATGTCATTCCTTGAATTATCTTTAAACTCCACATAAGCTTTTGTAGAAGTAGGAATGTTATCAAGGCATCCATCATTTATGCCTCATTGAGATTTCATAAATACCACATATAATGAGTGATTTGAGTGCACTACATGATGGAGAAGGTATGCTATGTTTTCAAAAACCTAATAAAAAACTCCAGGTGATAAGATCGAAGGATGAAAGGAGCTCTGTTTCACGCTGTTCCATTTTTCAACCGCTCAAAGTTTTATGGTAGACACGTTAAATCCCGCAGTATACATTGATGACTGGGAACGGTCTACTGCTAATGTCTTGTCTTGCAGTTATGTTCAAGTTAATCTGACCTTTCCTTGAGGACGAGTAAGACTAAGTGTAGTGGAACTTGTTGACACTCATTAATGCTTAAATTTACCTATCAATTATTGCTTAAAAAATCTGAAATAAATCATAAAGCATAGATGTAGGATATTGAAACTAACAAGTTCCACGAGTGTTGGTGTTTTTACTTGATTGCAGGATTATCCTTATTTTATCACGGAAAAGTATCTCAGATGAAGAATTAGAGCACACGATTGTGAAGATCTCGTCGAGACGATCAAAAGGACATATCACTTGCTATATTTGGAGTCCAGACAAAAGAGTCCACTTTGGGATACGCTTTGAACTTTCTAGAAGACATTAGAATCATCACCAAGCAATAGTTTTCTGGACTAACATAATAATTTCACAGCTTTGGTGAATTGTTATCTTTCAGGGATTGGATCAGAAATAGCCTAGGAAGAGTACGAGTCAAGAAACCGAATCAAATCAAGTCGGATTTCCGCAAGAATTGACGGGAAGGTTCTAGAGGACACCAGAGCAAAGGAGAAGTCCACCTAGCACTGGGCCAGGCCGACCGGCCTGCCATGTGGGGCTGGCAGGCCCAGGTGGGTCCCACCTGGCGGTCTCCTTCAGAGTTCAATCTCCAACCGACCTCCACGACGCATCTTGGCCATTGTTTCAAGTCTGTTTGATCCAAGGGCTGCGGTTCATCCCACCGAGCTATATAAGCAAGGCAAACCCCCCTGGAGGCATCTATCTCTCAATTGATCCATCAACTCATTCATTATCTCTAGAGTAGATCTTAGGAGAGGGGTCCCTTGAATGGACTTCCTCTCTAGAGCTTAGCAATCAAGAAGAAGGCTAGTACACGTCTAGTTAGGTTTAGATCTAGTCCTATACTAGAACTAGAAGAGAGAGAGAGGTAGAAGATCTGGAGGAAGCCCCGGGCATGTCAGTGCTCCTCTATGGTTTGTACCTGCAGATTCAATTTCTTCAAGAGTTTGGATCAGAGATTTCTACGGTCATAACTTTTATGAATCTGTGAGTAATTGTTCTTATTGTTCTTCTATTACGTGGTGTTGTCGATCCTAATAGCTCTAGGGTTAGAGGAGTTGTCATTTGTAAGCGTGGTGCTTAAGTTCGATTGCTTGTGGAATTCCCCCTATATTCCGGGCCATGTGGTAGATCGTGAAGGTGATAGCTTCATTGAGTCCTCTGTAGTCCACTCCCCGAATATAGGACTTGCAGGAGATTTGGTTACGTGGTAGATTCGTACTCTGTTTACGGTTTTCCATTGTAATCCCATAGCAGACTGATAAGAGAAGTACTTTCTAAAAGTAGAACTAGACAACCCTAGTCATCTCCGTCAACCTTCTAAGCGTCTCATCCTTGATTGTGCTTAGGAATTAAGCATACATCAAGATCCCTCCTTCCATTCCTTTGGGTTCGATATTTAAAAACTGGGTCATCCTAGTGAAGTGCTACATCGGTATATTATCTGTGAGCTTGCGGATAACTTTTATATTTTCGTTGTACTTAATAAATACCAACAATTATCATATTATGAACTTATGAACTTATTCAGGCACTATCATATTATGAATTTATGACTTATGATTATCATGGGCATATGTTTAGTGTTTAGTTGATTGACTGTTTTGTTGGTTTTGCCTGATTGTAATAAAATAGCACGCTCTAGCGCCGCTATAGCGTGCTAAGCTACCGGCGCTGCATCATATAGCCGGCACTATAGCGGCGCATAGCGCCTGGAAAGCTCGCCACGAAATTCTTTAGTGCGCGATTT
Source organism: Bothriochloa decipiens (assembly GCA_023333625.1). NCBI lineage: Eukaryota > Viridiplantae > Streptophyta > Magnoliopsida > Poales > Poaceae > Bothriochloa > Bothriochloa decipiens. The sequence continues at coordinate 45,557,732 of CM041633.1, read as the reverse complement.
AAATCATGGTGAATCCCATACAAGCAACAATAATTCTAGTTTGCTTTTTGAAGAGTAGTCACGACATCGGGCATGCAGCGTGTGGATCCCGTGTGGTTCGATAAGAAAGGAGTAATTACTTTTTGTGTGGGTCCCATGTAAACTGCCCAAATAAGTTTTTTTTTTTAGGTGGGCTACTAGCTCCAACCCTCCTGTTTGGTTACTTTTAGGCTAGTTGAATGCAAACTAGCCCAAACTAGGTCTAGCCCTTGGATTCAAACAAGGCCAATGATCATTAGATTCAACTAAATTAAATTGCCAAATGTTTTAAAAAATTATTGTAGGATTTTGTTTATTGTGGAGAATTAGTAATACTAAAATTAAAATTCTAGTCTTCTATAATGTTGCAATTTTTTTTGATGAAACCTATAATGCTGCATTGATGATAGCTGACTTATTACAATAGGTTGGCACATAACGGAGCTCTCTGCAATCCACTTGCTTGTTGACCTTCAATTCGAGTCGCATTTGCACAGCATCTCCCTGTGCCTCAATTCCACAAGCAATTCAGAAACAGCGACCGTTCTATTCTATTTCCACACTAAGCTACAGAAAATTGACCAGCATTTCAACCTTATTCAGTATCAGTTACGTCGCATCGTTGAAGATCTTCAAACAGTCATGATCTTCAGCCTCATTCATTATCCGTTATGTCACAACTAACCTAACTTTTAACGTCACAAGTAACCTAACTTCAAACATGGCCAGACTTTCCTTGACTTTGGAGCACAACTGATTTCACAGTTAGACCATTAGCTAAGATAAGTCAACATCTTTTGGATATTTTAGAACTAATTTCTTCTATATATATACGTATAATATCCTCTGGTCTTATTATAATATACAAAACTAAAAGATGGTGTTTCCATGGATTCCTACCTTCTCCTGGATGCCTTAGTACCAGCCGAACCTGAAGCAAGTTCCTCGTCGGGCCATAGCTATGCCAGCCACTGCTGCTCTGCTTGCTTTCAAAGCGCAGGTAGCAGATCCTCTTGGTATCCTTCGCAGCAATTGGACTTCAGGCTCCTCGTTCTGCCACTGGATTGGTGTCTCATGCAGTCGGCGTCGGCAGCGGGTCACTGCCTTGGCACTGCCCAACCTTCCCCTTGAAGGATTCTTTCTCTTGGCATAATAGCCTTTCAAATGCTGTGCCGTCTTCCATAGGAAATCTCACTGGACTTGAAGTTCTTAGTTCAACATACAACCACCTTTCTAGACATATCCCACCAGAGTTGGGAAATTTGTCTAATCTTAGGCAGATAGTTTTGCTGCACAATCTGTTAACGGGTCCAGTGCCAAAGAACATGTTTAACAACACTACCCACTTAACTTACATAAACTTTGGGAACAACAGTCTATCAGGACCAATACCCAGTGTTATTGGCTCATTGCACATGAATACCTTGTATTGAGCTGAAACCGGTTATCAGGACCAATAGCACCATCCATCGTCAACATGTCCAGAATACAAGTTTTTGGATCTTGGTAGCAACAATCTTACTGGATCAATTCCTAGCAATAAAAGCTATAGTCTCCCCCTGTTGCAATATCTGTCCCTCTATGACAATAATTTCACTGGTCCAATCCCATATGGACTCGTAACATGCCAATACCTCCAAGAACTTGATCTCTCTTATAATTCCTTTGTAGATGTTGTGCCACCATGGTTGGCCAAGTTGCCTAACAATCCCAAATGAAAGAGCTCTCAAGGATACATCTAACAAGAAATCAATTGATGGGTTTTATCAAAATTATCTTTCTTAGTATTCCATGATAATCTATTAAGCGGAAGAGTACCATCAACAATTGGCAACATCAGATCTCTTAACTTTCTCAGTCTTGGATGGACCCTCCTTGAAGGTGAACTTGACTTTTTCACCACTCTTTCTAACAGTAGACAACTCCAGTTTATTGACATATCTAATTGTTATTTCAGTAGCAATATTCCATACTACATGGGTAACCTCTCTAGACATCTAATGATTATCATAGCATATGAAAACAAGTTAACAGGAAGCCTTCCTGCTACTTTATCCAGTCTTAGTGCTCTCAACTCCATATATCTTTCACATAACCAGCTTAGTGGGATAATCCCAGAATCAATTACGACACTGGAGAATCTCCAGTTCCTTGACCTTGGCATTAACAAGATCACCGGACCAATCCCAACACAAATTTCAATGCTAAGGAACCTGGAACGATTTTTTCTTGACCAAAATAAGCTTTCTGGTTCTATTCCAGATGGCATTGGCAACCTTAGCGGGCTAGAATACCTTTATCTGTCTAGTAACCCAACTATCTTCAACTATACCACCAAACATATTCCAATTCAACCAACTTGTCGAACTTAACCTGTCCCACAACTACTTAACTGGTGTGTTGCCATCTGATATCAGCAATTTGGTAGACATTGACTTAACGGATATCTCTTCCAATCACTTGTTTCCTAGCCTTCCCAATTCATCAGGACCTCTTGAAATGACCTACTTGAATCTGTCATATAACATGTTCAATGGCTCAATTCCTGACTCTTTTAAGATGCTATCAAGTATAGACACACTTGACCTATCCTGGAACCATTTGTCTGGTGACATTCCAAGGTACTTAGCAAATCTTACCAACCCCAAAAACCTTACCATCACATACAATAATCTGAAAGGTCAGATACCAGAGGGTGGTGTTTTCACAAACATTACTCTGCAATCTTTGATGGGCAACTCTGGGCTGTGTGGAGATTCTCGTTTAGGATTTTCACCATGTCCAGGAAATTCTTACTCATCACATTCACACATCCTAAAGTTCATACTTCCTGCAACTGCAATTGTAGCACTATGTGTTATAGCTTCTTGCTTGTACCTGTTGATCACAAAGAAAAAAATCAAATCAGAGGGAGGTAATGGGTTCTGCCAGGATGGCTGATGCTATTGGACATGGTATAATCTCCTACCATGATATTGTGCGTGCTACTGGTACTTTCAGTGAGCAAAATTTGGTGGGATCTGGAAGCTTTGGTAAAGTTTACAAGGCCCAACTGGGTGACAATTTGCTTGTTGCAATAAAAGTTCTGAATATGCAGCTTCAACAGGCTGTGAGGAGTTTTGATGCTGAATGCCAAGTATTGCGCATGGCTCGGCATCGCAACTTGATACGAATTGTTAACACCTGTTCCAACCTAGACTTTAGAGCACTGGTGCTTGAGTACATGCCTTATGGTAGCTTGCAGGCACACCTGCACAGTGAAGGCATGCCACGCCATGGATTCCTTAAGAGATTAGACATTATGCTAGATGTGTCGATGGCAATGGAGTATCTTCACCATGAGCACTATGAGGTGGTCCTACATTGTGACTTGAAGCCTAGCAATGTGCTATTTGACGAAGCAATGACAGCACATGTTGCAGACTTTGGCATTGCAAAACTGCTCCTAGGTGAGGAGAGCTCCATGATTTCAGCAAGCATGCCTGGAACAATAGCATACATGGCACCAGGTACCCCACTAATTCCACTTACACAGTCACGCTGTTAATTATTATTATTGACAATGTGTAATAATGTTGTTGTGGCTACCGTCTAACCTATGGTGATACCATTGCTTGTCACCAGATTATGGCTCCATGGGTAAAGCCTCAAGGTAGAGTGATGTATTCAGCTTCGGCATCATGTTACTGGAAGTCTTCAATGGAAAGATGCCAACTGATTCAATGTTCACTGGAGAACGTCTGGACGCTGAACTTGTACAAGATATTGAAGAAAACTGTGGCTTTATCGGTAATCATGGTAACAATCCCTCAGAGTCTCATAGCAGCCTAATTGACCTTGTCCCAATATTCGAGTTGGGTCTTGCTGCGCTCAAGAGATGCACCTGATGAAAGGTTGACAATGAAGGATGTGGTTGTGAAGTTGAAGAGGATGAAGGACTATGTTGATTCTGCGGTGAGAGCTGAATGACAACAAAATCTTGATCCATGAATCATTTATCGGGTGCTATATCATGCATCTCCTAAGGTATTATCAAGAGTAACCATGGTTTTATTTTCATTACCTCAAGGGGTTGAAGGTTCATCGTCTGGCAGCAAAGAATGAAAATCTACGTTCTCATTTGTGAATGAACTCTGTCGCCAGTTCTGATCTCTGTTGATGCACTGGCGTAGTAAAGTGTTACTACTAGTTATGTGACACTGTTGATGCAATAGAAATGTAAAAACAATTTACTGGTTTGGCATATTTTGTCATCTTGGTTAATAAATTTAGTGCATATAAGGAAGATGTGCTTGGCAATAGAATGAATTGATTGGAGGTATCCTAGGGTTCATAGAATCAGATACCCAATCAATGGACATCCTTGGGAGCAATCATCTACCACTAACCCCCCTGGGCGCCTAGGTCCATCTAGCCAGCCCATTAGCCCTCTAATATCAAATACATTTCTGGGACCGAGGGAGTAGAACACAGATAAGAAGCATCTACAAGTGCAAAGTTTCAATTAGTGTAATATCAAATCCATTTTTCAGAACAAGGTACTGTGGGCAAACTAACCTTAACTCCACCATACATGATGTAGATCATATAAGTTTGATATCTTCAGAGTATTTAATAAAGAATTGTTTCAGAGTATTTAATAAAGACTTGTTACCCTGTAGAAATATAAGGATTCACAAGAATTGCATCAAACAAATTAAAATAAGGTTCAAATGAAATACGACTATAGTCCTAACGATATAACAATTTTGTGTCCATATGAACAACTTACTTTATTTGTACTCACGTGGTTTATGCAAAAGCAGACCCCATACAAATCCTCAAACAGCTCTTATCCAATCCATTAATCAATATCTGGTCATCTTAACCTTCACATGGATATTTTATAAGATTAACGAGTATGCAAGAGCAAAAAATTAGACAAAGTAATACTGGATAAACATTATATTATAGTTCATGGCACTAAATAAGAAAGAGATATACCATTTACAACCATTGATAGGCATAGAAGCTGGGCTAAAAAGGAACACCGAGCGCTACTGTCAAATTTCTATGCTGCATGAGTGGGAGAAATTCAGATTGCCCCCTTACAAATCAAACAATAACTGCAATACCCTTTTTCTTAAAGCCAGAAGTCCGCTTTGTGATCTTTTCAGATATTTCAGAAGCTAGAGCATATCTATTGCTTTCATAGCATGAATTGATGAAGCCTGTATAAGTTGCATGGTCAACAGCATAATGCTTGTCCAGAACATTTTTAAGGAAAAGACTAGCAGCATCCAAATTGCCAACATTACTGACCTTTCTAACTAGTGCGTCCACAGCATGAGCCTGTTGCCGTTTGTCCAGTCTATCCAAGAACGATTCACAAATGGTTGTGTTATTCCTTATGCAATATTCATAAGCTAAAGTGACACAAGTTACATCGCATGGCACCAAATGTCTATCAAGCATGGTCTCAAATAATGCCCTTGCTTCCTCTAGTCTTGATTCCTTGTATAACCCACTTATCAGTGTCCCATAAGTTAGAGTCAGGCATGCATCCATGTTGAACCATCCTCTCAAACACCTTGAGAGCCGAGGTCGATTTGCTAACTCTACAGTATCCTGCAATCATCGAGGTATAAGTTTGCTTGGTTGGCACTAACCCTACAGAAAGACATTTGTCAAAGTGCTGACTTTGCTCCATTTGCCTCTGCTGACAATACATAGCAATGATGGCGGTATATGTGTCTATATCAGGATGGCAACTGTTCTCTGCCATCTGGTTGAACAAATTCAGAGCATAAGTTATGTGGCCCTGTTTGCAATGTTCAGTTACCAGCATAGTGTACGTCACCTTATCAGGACACAGCCCCAGACTAGTGGCCATCCGGAGCACCTTGTAAGCCTGGTGGATCTTTCCCTTCTTGCAAAAACCCCCAATAATGGCATTATACGTGTAAATATTGGGCAGGAATCCTTCCATCTTCATCCTATCCATCAGCTCAAAGGCACGATCGAAGCTGCCCCCTCTGCAGTGCCCATCGATCAGCGTAGTGTACGTGTTTGTGTTCGGTGCCAGTCCCTGCTCAACCATCCTCCCTAACAGCATCTCGGCTCTCGCAATCTTCCCCTCTCTGCAGTACCCTCCAATCATCACAGTGTACGTGTGCACGTTCGGCTTGTACGCGCTACTCTTAACAAGTTTCAAGAACAGCCGGAACGCCCGCTCCGTCCACCCGATCTTGCACAGCCCATCAATGAGCGATGTATGTGTGTAAACGTTCGGCTTCAATCCTTTCTCACCCATCTCCTCCAGCACATGGAACGCCTGCTTGACATACCCCCTCTTGCACAGCCCGTCGATCCATGTGGTGCAGTTCACCACGTTCGGCTGCACTGCACACCCGTCTCCGCCATCCTCCCGAACAGCCCCGCCACGTCCCGGAACGGCCACTGGGCGCAGAACGCGCGCCCGACCGCCGTGCACGTCGCGCTGTCGAGGGAGAAGCCCCGCGCCCACATCGCCGCCAGCAGGGCGTCGGCCTCCTCGAACCGTCCGTCCCGGCAGCACCCGAGGACGAGCGCCCGGAAGCTGCGCGCGTCGGGGCGGACGCCGGTGCCAGCGCGGGTCATTCCGTCGAACGCCTGGCGCGCGTGGGCGAAGCTGCAACCTGGGTGGTGGTGCAGCCCGACGCGGAGCACCCAGTTGGCGGTCTCGATGGCGAGCGGGAGCCCGTGGGTGCGCAGCTCCAGCAGCATGTCCGCGGCCTCCCGGATGCGCCCGCGCTCCGCGAACGCGGCCACCATCGCGCGCGCGCACTCGTGCGCCATCGGCAGGTTCCCGCGCGCCACGAATAAGGTGGCGGCCGTCGCGTAGAGACGCATGAGGTAGCGGAGATCCGGGCGGGTGGTTAAGCGGCGGAAGAGCGCCAGCGCTGCCGCGGAGCCGTCCGAGGCCGCGATGGATGGGAGCAGCGCGATGGCGTCGTCCGGGGAGAGAGCGGACGGGTCCAGGTCGGAGGCGGTGGAGGAGGAGGCGGGGTTGGGAGGTGAGGAGGCCGTGCTGGCGCTGGTGGAGGGGGGCCGGGGATTGGCGAGGAGGAGGAGGCGGCGGACATGGCGATGCCGGAGGAGCATCTCTGTCAGTCTGAATGGAACTCTGAATCGAGATGGCGCCCCTCTCCCTCTCTAGCTTCACCAGAAGAAGCGGAAACACTTTCAAGGCTATGCTACAAATTACGTCTCTCCGTTTCGAATACGGGTTCAGGATTTGGACCGTTGCAAAGCCTGTTGTTCTGAACTTCTGATAGTCTGATACGGGAACTGATACGCTTTCGCCTGCTTCGCCGGCCCCGGCCGCCGCGCACCAATCGTGCTCCCTGGCGGCGCGCCCGCGCTTCCAGTTCCAGCTCCTCAGGGGAAACGGAAATCCCGTCGTACTGCCGCACCCGTATCGTCAGCATCCGCCAAGTAATTTCTTCACAACTTCATCTGTCAATGGTGATTATCCTGCAGCGGAGAGTATAATTTGTGGGTTAGTGTGTTGGGGAACTTTTGTCATCAGTTCACCTCTCATCTCAACGGATCTATTGTTGTAGATGGAGTATAGGATGAAGGAGGCGGCTGCTGATGCTCTCGTCCGTAGCCGCGCGCCGGCTCGCCGCTGCCTATGCCGGACCTCCGACCTCCGCCTCGTTCTCTCTCCGGTCTCCCGCTCCAGCCCCGTCGCGACAGGGGATCCAGGTTAGCCCCTGGAAAAACTCTTCAAAATTAAGCAGCCTAGCAAACAGCTCCCAATTTGGTTTCCAATTGTGTGTGATTACGTTTTCCTTCAATGAGACCTTTGACTAGTAGGATTGCACAATTAATAATTAGAAGGCCATAAAACTCACAAGAAACGTAGTAACAACAATACGAAAAATCTGAAACAGGTCAAATTTATAATTGAAAAACATAAGCATCAGCACTATTTGGTGTACACAAGTATTTGCATAAGAGAACTACTGCTGAGTTTCACGGCACTATTTGTAGGGGGTGCAAATGCAACACCCAAAATTTGAAAAAAAAAACAATAGTTTTGACTTAAATTTCACCATATATGCACCGTCATACCCACAAGTCAAGTGCACCACCCTTCAATTTGCTCTAGCTTCACTACTACTGAGTTTCACTCATTCGTACACCATATGACACTGGTTTGCCAATTCGAATGCAAATCAACAATTCAATTACACTTCACAAAGAGGACACATGGATGGGCTGTTATTCAAACATAGTGATGGCATAATCAGACAATTGCAAGGATTACAGTAAACAGAGCTGTTTCAGCGTTCATCACTCATAGTACTCATCAACTGCTATTGTGGGTTTCTTCCCATGCACGCTTACTGAACTTCTGATGTTAATCACTTTTTCCTTAGTAGCTTCAGAAGCCTGCTGGCTGACTCTTAGATAAACTTGTTGAAGACTTGCAAGGTTTTTCTAAACCATAAGCACCTTTGGATATCCTGAACTGAAGTTCAAGTCTTTGAAGTTCTGGCATTGCCCCTTCTAGGAAGCTTAGCAATGGTATCACCGGTGCCGACATTCTTAGCAGCTTGAGAGTCAAATCCACCAGCCGGTACAAAGATCTTGCCTCCTGTATCTATTGTATTCTTCTGCAGAATCTCCACAATGCTACTATCCTGTCCTTTTGCATTGATTGAAAATGTGAGAGAAAACAACTTAGGGAGCTGGGAAAGAACTTGTAAACAATCTGTCTGCATTGAAGTTAATGATAAAGTTAACTTTTCGAGAGTCTCCAGCTCCTTTATCCATTTAGGCACACGAAGCAATTTTCCAGAAAGATCAAGTGAGAGAATGTATTTTGGTGGAGTAGATAAATCATCTATTGAACTTAGAAAGCCAGTGAAGCCGTCGTCAATTGCAAGAGACTTAAGGGAGTAGCCACTTAAGTACTCAATGGCAGGCAGTAACTCGTTGTATTTGTCATTGCTGTTGCTGGTATGAAGGTCTCTTAGATTGTAGATGCTTAATTTCTTCAACTTGGTGAGGTTGTGCATGCTTCCAAGGTCTGGAGTTGAACTTGAACCCCTACTAATCTCAATCCCTGATAGTGTCTGTAACGCTGTCATTTTTGCAATTTCATCAGTTAATCTCAAGGAAAGACGTGTGGATTTGTTGCCAGCAAGCAGATGGGCCATTTTTTGGAGCCGACCAATTGATGAAGGCAACTCTGTCACTTCTGTCTCCCTAATATCCAGTGTCTCCAAATATTGGAGTTTTCCTATTTCTGATGGGAGCTTCTTGATGTACATATTACGTAGGCTCAGATACTTCAGTTGAAACATCTTAAAAATTTTCTTCAGATGATTGGTGTTTTTGCAACCTTCTAGATCCAGCACTTGCAGTATAACAGACTTGAAGGAATAAGAAGGCAGATGATGCAAATTTTCAAACACTGTTAGTGACCGGACATGCGACAAGTTCATGTTCTCTATTTTCTCTTTAACATCGTCATGTTCTCTATTTTCTCTTTAACATGCGCTGCTCCGGTGTTGCTCCGAGCAGCCGTGTTGCTCAGTGAGAGGGCCGCCCTAGCTGTCGCCGACGCGGACGGGGGCCGCCCTGCCCGGTATCCGTGCTCGGGGAAGGAGGAAGGAGCTCGGGGTAGGGCCCCCGTGCCATGGCCGCCTCGCGCGCCGCACCACCGAGGTCCTCCTCGCACGCCGTCGTGCTGCCGAGCTCGTCCACGCGCAACACGCCACCGCGCTCCGCCTCGCGCGCAGCGCCGCCACACTCCGCCAGCGTCATGGTGAGGGAGGCGGAGGGGCGCCGGTGAGGGAGGGAGGAGGAGGGCGCCGGTGAGGGAGATGAGGGGCGCCGACCGTCTGCTCGCGAGTCTAAGAAAGGAGAGGGGAGGCAGGTTAGGGTTTCGGTGAGAAGGCCGGCCGTAGGCGGTTTTATTGCCCCGAAGAGCGCGCGCGGCCGTTAGATGAAGAAACCCTGGATCAGACGACTGGCAGCGATCGGGCCGGGGTTGCCGGGCCTCTGTGGGCCGTCTGAGTCGCAGCATGGCGCGGGGGGCCGTTTGAGCACGCCTCGTGCTGATTTGAAGGATGGGCCGAATGGTTTGCTCTCGGCCCTGTATGAACAGTATATATTTTGAATTTGTTTTATTATTTCCAGAAACTAATTTTGATATATTACGTTAAGAATTGTAGAATTTGACGAATTGATGTTTAAATTTTTCGTAAAATTTAAAGTTAATAGGATAAATTTTACAGAGAATTAATGTGTACTAAAAATTCATGTAGAAAGTGATAATTAAATGTTTCCGCCGTCTCATTTGACCAAGTGATAATTAAATTTTTTTTAATGTTTAAACATATGACTAGTGTTTACTAATACTTTATCAAATACAGAAATGATTTATGTATCAAATGTAGATATTAATGTGTTGTATAATTTTTATATTAATTTTTTTTTCATTTGAGGTCATTTGGTGACATAATTGATCATGTTTGACCAAGTCAAATCTTGGGTTTTAAAAAATAACACTTACACAGCAGTTTTTTAAGCCCTAAAATGTTTTAGCTCAAAAAATCATGAATATTAAGATTGGTCCACTCATCAAGATCTATATTTGGTACATATGTCTTTTTTTATTGGACAAAGCGTTAGCAAAGTGTAGTTCTAAGTCCAAAAGTCTTACACATAGTTTTATAGTCTGTATGAGATTTATGATCTTGTGACTGGTATTTGCTAACACTTTCTTAAATGCAAAAATAACATATGCATCAAATATAGATCTTGATGAGTTCTACAAATATGGTATTCAAAAAGTTTTACATTCGAGGTCATTTAGTGCCTCATTTGATCAAGTTTGACCAAGTTAAATCATGGATTTTAAAAAATATGACCAGTGTTTCCTAACACTTTCTCAAATGCAGAAATGATTAATGTATCAAATATAGATCATGATGAGTTGTACAATCTTGATATTCAAAGTTTTTTATTTAAGGTAATTTAGTGGCTCATTTGACCAAATCAATTCCTAAATTTCAAAATAAATATGACTAGTGTTTACTAAAACTTTCTCAAATGCAAACATGAACTATGTGACTAATATAGATCTTCATATTTTTTACAATCTTGGTATTCAAAAGTTTTTTATTTGAGGTAATTTAGTGTCCTATTTCACCGAGTTTAACTAAATCAAATCCTGGATTTTAAAAACTTGTGACTAGTGTTTACTAACACTTTCTCAAATATAAAAATAAACTATGTAACAAATGTAAATCTTGATGAGATGTACTATCTTGGTATTCAAAAGTTTTTTATTTAAGATCATTTAGTGTCTCATTTGATTATTATGTCAAAAATCACTGTAAAGGCGGCTTCAAATACAGCCGTCCTTACACTGAAAGGGGGGTGTTTTATTTGTGGATTTTTCATATATTGTGCGTACATTACGAGGAGCAAGAAACATATTTCGACAATATACATAAAAAATTTAGAGTTAGTGGACATCAGAATATTGGATTACCCTGGTCTGTAGATTATGCATGCCTACAACTTCGATATAGATGCGTAGTAAGGTATACCATCGATTTTGCAAACGGATCTTAGCTAATAGATAAAAAAACAAAACATCTGAATCAAGGAAGTGCAAAATCAAAGTGAAATCGAATTTCGAACAAACCCAGAGCAACCCAGGATCGGGGCGAGAACGGTAGGAAAAAAAAAAGGATTCAACGACATCACTAGTTAAGTAACCCATGGGCTTCACATAGGGATGACTTTCGGCGGCAGCAGTGACGGTAAAGCTACCATGGTTGGGGCGAGGAGAGATGAGGTGGAGAAGAGAAGTGAACTTGCGATTTTGCTCAAGCAGAAATTGAGGGGGATAGGATTGGGGGGACGGAGAAAAAGAGGTAAACGGACGAACGTGGCACGGTTGCGTCAGCTATGGCGTGGCGACGAACTAGAGATGGCTATCACGTCCTCGGAGCCGGTGACAGAGACCAGTTTTTTTTTTTTTTTTTCTCATGATATGAACCGATGCAAAGTGAAGAAAGAAAAGGAAATAATAAAAAAATGGGGAGAGGACATGATAAGACCCGCCCACGACGTTTCAGTCCACGCTATTGATATCTTTGTGCCATGGGAGCCGACGGATGTTAGGCCAGTATCGATGTATGATTTCACCTCTTAATTTTTCAAGAAGTGAAACTTAATATAAAATCTGTCCTCCACTAAACCCCGTAATTTCCGGCCTTGCTAGTTCATTAGAACTGAACCGAAATTCCGACAGTTGCTGCTTTCATATTTGACAAAGAAATAACTACACCACCTTTCCATATTTGGTTGGCGCTGGAGTGCATGCAGTCGGAGTCACGCGTGTGCGCCAGGGGAGTTCCGAGCGGAGATCTTACACACGCACAACTTTCTATTTTTGGCAAAAAAAAGTCCACAATTTTTCTTTTCGGTGAGTTTTCTATATTTAACAAAAGACAGGTAAAGTTATAAATTCAAGTACATATCTTCCATTCTATAATTTATAAGCATAACTTATACACATAACTTACATAATTTTCGACGTTTATGAGTTATGTTTCTTACTTATACTATTACGTGAAAATACATATCTGACACGTTGTAAAATGTTAGTCTAACTTATACGCATAACTTACGTGATGTTCAATATTTCTAAATTATACTCATAACTTATATATTTAACTTATCACGTAAAAACACATATCTTACAATTGCAAAGTTAGAATCTAAATTATAAGCATAACTTTTAACTGTAACTTAGGTACCAGAACATAGAAAAACTTATACACACAATCACTGCAGTATATAAAAAAAGTGAAAAAAATCTTCGAAACATATCTAAGTGGGACCTAGTTTTGTTCGTCTTGTCACCTAAAACACACATGTGCGAACAGAATTAAAAACGAACATGTCATTCAAAACTTATTGCATTTTGAAATAGAATAGCTCGCTTTTTTAGGGTGACATCAACAACCTAAAAATAGAAAGAGAGAAGGAAACGGCCGCCATCAAGTAGGAGTGCATGCAGCCTTGGTACTAAGTGGGAGTGCATGCAGCTGGTCAGATCGTTCGCTTCAATAAAAAACAAGCGAACGACTGCCATATTGGATATGGGCATAATTTCACTACACGATTTTATAGGATTATTTATAGCCTTTATGGGTTCCACCGGTGTATATTTCTCTTGTTCTCTTCTCCGCCGCTATTTTCTCGCTCGCTATTTATAGTATTTCCATGAAAAGCCTAACACCTTTAGTGAGGATGTCATGCGGTTTCCGATATCTTGAAAACAACGCTAGTACATTCCGTGGAGATGAAACGTTTTCCTTCTCTCTCCTGTTTTCTCAGAAAAAATTCAAATCTACTAACGTGGCACCACGTTTTTAATATCCATGAAACCTATGACTGGCCTATAGCAGCAGGACAGAAAACCAGAGTAGAGACACTAGAAGGCAGTCCAAAATTCCTTTCAAAAAAAAAGAAGGCAGTCCAAAAGTGTGTTTTGACAAAGTCAAGATGGAAAAATGTGAACGGGCGGCCACTTGTCAAGATGATCGACGGAACCTTCGTCCCTCAGGGCTCAGTCAAGCACCTTGTGGAAGAAATCCACACGGGATCTACTAGTAGTAGAGGCGTCAACATCAGCTAGGCCTGCCTGGAGCTTTTGTTATCTATTTTTCATAATACAAATAAACCCCCAAGCTTGATCGATTCCATGGGTGCAAACAGCATCCGGAATGGGTACAAAGATGCCTCTAGGTCTCTCCCTGCTCTTGTTGCTCTCCACCCATGCTGCCCCTCGCGCCTCCTCGCTCTCCTTCAACCTCAGCTTCTCGGACCCGACATCTGCGGCCTGCGGTGTGCAGATCAACTGCAACAACTCGTACATCAACTCGCCATTGCTTGAGCTGACCAGAATCGACATAGATAAGGGCACCATCGACAGCATCGGCCGGGCCACCTACGCCAAGCCTGTGCCACTCTGGCGTGCTGGTGCTGGTGCCGTTGCCGGCGGCAAGCTGCTGGCAAGCTTCACCACGTCGTTCACTTTCAGAATCACGCCGGACCCAAAGCAGCCCAACACCGGAGATGGGATGGCCTTCTTCCTCACACCTTACCCGACGGCGAGCGAGATCCCGCCGCACAGCGGCGGTGGGAACCTTGGCCTTCTTGCAGGGGGAAAATCCACCGGGGACAACCGGTTCGTGTTCGTCGCCGTCGAGTTCGACACCTGGGACAACGGTCTGCCTGCCGACATCAGCGGCAACCATATGGGCATCGACAACACCTCCATCGTCTCCATGGCGTCCACCAACACGTCCTCTCCGACCGGGAACCTGACGTCGGATATCGACATGACCGCCACCATCAGCTACCACAACGGCTCCAAGCTGTTGACCGCCGATCTGCTGATCAACGGCAGTTCGTACCACGTCAACGCGACCATCGATCTGAGTAGCTACCTTCCCGAGGAGGTCGCCGTGGGCTTCTCGGCATCCACGGGCTTGTCCGCCGAACTGCACCGGGTACTAAACTGGTCCTTCAGTTCAACGCTCGCATCGGAGGCGACGACACATGTAGCTGGGAATGGAAACAGACTACGACTACTTTTATCCATAGCGGTGCCTATCCTATTTCTGTCACTGTGCGCCGCCGGGACCTGCTTAGTTTTTAGGCGGCGGCGGCGGCGGCGGCGGCGAGGGCGACATGAAGCAAGTGGTAGCAGCAGCGACTCGGAAGAACAGTTTGATAGAGCTGAGCTAGAGAGAGGGGTAGCTGCTGGTGGGCCCAAGAGGTACACATACGGCGAGCTGGCGAACACCACCAACAATTTTGCCGAGGAGAAGAAGCTCGGTCGTGGCGGCTTCGGAAGCGTCTACCTGGGTCAGCTCACGGTTCCTGGCCAAGATCGTGATCGTGCCGTGGCGATAAAGATTTTGTCGTCGGAGTCGTCAGCCCAAGGGAGGAGAGAGTTCGAGGCTGAGGTGAGGATCATAAGCCGGCTGAAGCATCGTAACCTTGTACAGCTGTTGGGTTGGTGCGACAGTCGCAGTGGTCTCTTGCTGGTCTATGAGCTGGTGGCCAAAGGCAGCCTTGACAGGCATCTCTACAGCCGTGATACATTCTTGACATGGCCACAAAGGTAACACAACAAACCTAACCAGCTACTGGAGATTTGTGTTTGGCTCCGTAGCCTACTGGTTATTTTCCACACTCCCCAGTACTTTGTAAATTCCTTTGTACAGTTTTTTATTTTTTCGTCTAATATAAAATAGCGTTTGTCGCTCCTTTAAAAAAAAAAAAAACCCAGCTAGCAGAAAGATGATGACCAGTGGTAGGTAGCTTAATTTTCACTTCCATTGCAGGTACAAGATCGTCCTTGGCTTGGGCTCGGCGTTACGGTATCTTCACAAGGAGTGGGAGCAGTGCATCGTCCATGGCGATATAAAGCCGAGTAACATCATGCTGGACGAGTCACACGGAACTAAGCTAGGGGACTTCGGCCTGGCAAGGCTAGTCGACCATGGCGCCGGGTGGCAGACCACCAAGGCAGTCCTCGGCACCGCGGGGTACATCGATCCAGAGTTCGTCAACACGCGCCGCCCGAGCACCTACTCTGACGTCTACAGCTTTGGCATCGTCCTGCTGGAGATCGTCTGCAACCGACCTCCGGTTATCATGCAGGATCGTCAGGAAGCTGCAGGCGAGGGGCAACAACCACCCTTCCAGCTGCTGAAATGGGTGTGGGGCCTTTACGGCCAGAATGCTACTCTTGACGCTGCAGATGAGCGGCTAAGGGGTGATGAGCTCGATGAGTTGTGTATGGAACGAGTGCTGGTGGTCGGCCTCTGGTGCGCACATCCTGACCCTAGTGAGCGGCCATCCATCGACCAAGCTATGCACGTTCTGCAGTCCGAGGATAAGAGTATGCTTCCGGCCCTGCCACCGCAGATGTACAAGACAGTGTTGGATGTTCCCATTCCGGCACGAGCATATGGCGCTTTGTCCATCGATGCCTGCAACAGCGGTACATGTTCTTCGGCAACCACCGGCAACACCAACCCTTTTTCTGAGTCATCGTCATCAGCTTTGCTCCGAAATTCACATGATTTACATTGATTTTTTTTCATTCCTTGTTTGGGATGAGTTCACCGGCAATTGTCTTCCGGTTGTAATCTGTAGTGCACAGCAAAACCACAGTAAAGTCACAAAAAAAAAACCACTGTAAGACTTTCCCCTCTATAAACTATTCTTTGGATGTTTTGTAAATAAACCCAACCTGTACTTCAGGGATGTATCTATCTAATACAAGAAAAAAAAACGCTTTGAATTTTATAGGCTTTTCAGAGGAATCAAAACAGAGATGGAGAGGATGAGCAGGGTAATATGCCTCATCAGCTGCTGTATGACTCTGTCAGACTAGAACTGACCATGAATTTAAATATGAACTCATGTTGAAAACTTCTAAACTCGGAATCATAGAAACAAAAAAAAAATTACAAATCAATCTATACATTCCTCTTCCCAATCGAACCCAGCTCATAATATACAGATGTCCCACCTATGCAGGTGAGAAAGGGAAGGCAAAGATCACAACCGTGAGTCACGACCAAATACATCACCTGATCCACCATGATGATGGTGATCAACCTGGAGGTGGCAGGGTGATTGGTCTGAGCATAAGCTGTATCTCGAAAGAACATTAGCTGAGCTGCTCGAGAAATTTGTCGAATCACTACCGGAAATCATGACTTTGCCAAGTGTATATTCTTTGTCGAGTGCTAAATCTCGGGCACTCGGCAAAGAAAGTCTTTGCCGAGTGCCAGACTTCGTACTCGGCAAAGAGATTTTTAAAAATACATTTTGAGGTACTAAATTAACTCAAATGAAAAACTTTTCTACTACAAACTTTCATAACTTTTTAAAATCTACAAAGTTTGTATTGATCATTTCTTCATTTGATAAATTGATAGTAAAGTTGTTTATAAATTCAATATCTCTTCGCAAAGTTTCATGAAAACAATTAGATAGGATTATATGAGAATTATGAATTATATAAGAATGACCACATTGGATGAATAAATAATCAAACAACCAAAATCTTGAGAAGTTATGAAATACTACAGTTGAAAACTTTTTCATTTGAGTTCACCTTTGCCATGTTAAACTACGTTTAAATTTTAAAAATTCAAAATATGAATTTCTTAAATAACCTCGGATGAAAAAACACCCAATATAAGGTTTATAGATCTCGAAAAGTTATGAAAGGTTATAGTTGATAACTTTTTCATTTGAGTTCATCTTGCCATGCTAAATCTACATTTGAATTTCTTAAATTTGAAATTTAAATTTTATAAATGACCTCGGATGGAAAAACTTCCTAAACAAAAAGTGTAGATCTCAAAAATTTATAAAACTTTGTAGTTGACAACTTTTTAATTTAAAATCATTTAGGGCATCAAAAAATTAATTTACACTTGGTTTGATATAATATGTGGGGAACTAAAACTACTAATAAACATATGTGATGTTGTAGTGCTCTGGTTAAGGTAGAAACCACGCGAAAGAGAGGTCGTGAGTTCGAATCCCCGTCGTCACAAAGTGTGCAAAAAATCCTAAAAAAAAACCATGGGTCAGGACTGGCCAGTGGGTCCCTTTCCTAATTAAAAAATTCTATTATTTTTGGGTTTCTTAAATTTTTATCTTTGCCGAGTGCGCAGCACTCGTGGCACTCGGCAAAAAAGTCTTTGCCATCGTTTTCTTTGCCAATAGCTCTTTGCCGAGTGCGGCACTCGGCAAAGCCTTTGCCGAGTGTATATCAAGCTTTGCCGCAAAAAAGCAGAATCCAGTAGTTAATGACCTCAGACGGCGAATGAACAACATCAAAGTTATAAATCGCAATCACATTAACAACTTTATAGTTGACGACTTTTTTATTTAAAATAGTTTAGGATTCTAAATATTTATTTTAGAATCCTCAAAAGTTCATACTAAAGGAATATATATACATGTCCTGTGGACTCGAGTGACTTAGAGGTGGAGTGGTTAGAGGAGTTATTGCCTTCGGTTCGAATCCTCGTACAACGTAACGTGTGGATTTTGTGCGGAAAAATGTGTGGCTTATGACTTATCGTGAAGGCCGACTCGTGGGGTCTTCCAGGTATTAAATCACTTTTTGCTATTTTTCCCATTTTGGTAGTTTTGCAAATCCTAATAATCACCATGAGCTAGTAACGCAAACCATCACCACCAGTTGGAAATCGGCGATAATGAAAATGGTCATCACCGCCAAGTTTCACTACTGAGGCCCAAAACCATCGGTGAAGGAGGGTCACGACAATGATGAACTTTTTAATAGTGCTAGCACCTATTCGTGCATAAGCTGATGTGGAATTCCTTTTCTATTAGTGATAACCTCTAATAGAGGGAGAAATGATCTACATGTTATGGATCCAAACAGCCTCTTGATTATAGTTTTCTAGCTAATAAAAGCTATTAAGTTGTTGGTTTGCTAACTATGAGTTGCTAATGGATTCAAACATACTCTTAATTAGTATTCTCTGTATTAAGATGTTTTCGCTTTTCTAAATACATAGGTTTTTCTATACTCGGGCATACATACTTTGCCTACGTACACAGGAAAATCAATTATCTAGAAAATTCAAAATGCTTTCAAATTTGAAACAAAGAGTGGGCATATGTCTTGTCTATCTTATATGCTTGCAGTTAGCATGGTCGAGTTAATTGTGATGAATGACGTTTATATAGTACTTTGATAGGGATTCTTGAGCAACTTCGAGAGTAATTGGGAGCACTCTTTTACCAAACAGTAGGCATCAAATTGCTCCTCATTCCACTTTTTGCGGCCGCAAGCGAAGCAAGAGAGCGAGCCACAACCAAGGGTGGCCACATGGACAATGATAGGATCTAGATGGCTAGAGGGGATGAATAGCCTATAAAAAATTCTCTACAAACTTCACAAATGTAGCAAAGGAGATTAATAAAATAGTAAGCCCTAATAGCTACTACTTTGCAATAGCTCTAATTCAACTTGGCAAGTCTCTATACACAAGACTACGAGCAATTGGATTCTAGTCCAAAGTACAACACCGCACAAGAGCTACTATCTACACAAAGCTGAACTAGAGAGCCACAAAAAAGCACAACTAAGAACTAGTTAATTACTACTACAACTAAAACTACACTACTATAGCAAGCTACCACTACAGGAAACTACCACACAAACACAAGATAGACAAGTAAATAAACAAGTGTAGAGCATAAAATAGAACCGAACATAAGATGTACTCAAGATTTATCCTCATGGTATGATTTGAGTTCTAAATTTGTAAACTAAAACTACTATGCTTTGTTCGAAAATTTCAGTGATTGATGCAATGAGTATTCTCATTAGCTTAATCTAAATTCGATAGACAAAGTATTGAATCTAGTAGTACAGAGTTTGTAATGTGATACTTTAAATTTTGTAAATTTTGATAATTTAAATTTATAAATTTTGAGTATAAAATTTTAAAACTAACAATATAAACTTTATAATGTGATAGTTTAAAGTTATTAAACCTAGAATTACAAAATTTATAAGGTCATAGTAGTTTTAATCTCAGCACTATAAAATTAAATTCTAAGAGTAAAATTTTGAACCTAGTCTAAAGTTTATATTCTGAGCATAAAGGTTTAAAAGAAGTAATATAAAGTTTGGAATATGACAGTTCAAAGTTTTAAATTTAGTGGTACAAACTTTTGGAATCAAGTTTGTTAAAGCTGCATTTTGGATATTGAATCAGTTGTTTATTGGACGTTTTGCAGTTCACCCACAAGATCCAAATACCCTAATGCTTATGTAAGTTCCTTTCATCATTTTGATAGTTTTTTTTGTTAATTTTGTTTCTTAATTTGATATCTGCTAAAATGTCTATGTAGCCCTGCAAATGGTGCAGTAGCAATCCCGAAGAAGCAGAGTCCAAGCAGGAGCCCATCTGGCTCACGCTCTCCTGATGTAAAATGATTGTACTCATATTTTTGTACCTGTTAATTGCAAAGACTACTAAACTGAAAACATTTTTATCAAATTTGCATGCGAAACCTGAATAGAATCGAAATGTCTGGATGTCCCATTTTTCTTTTTAATTTCTTTTGCTGGTAACTATTTTTTATTTTTTTATCATTTGAACTATTAATCTCGTATAAAGTTAGTAGAATTTCACTTGAAAATAGTACTTTCACTTCCATATGGATATCAAATCATCTCCCCGTCCTTTTTTCTCCCACAAACTCGCTGTCTTGAAAGAGAAAAAAATAGCTAATAGAATTTTAATTAAATTAGCTCGTTACACCCATAAATCTAGACAGGAGAACTAAAACAACTAAATCTAGACAGGAGAACCAAAACGACGTACAGGCCTGAAGCCAGACAGTTATACGGGGGCTTTAGGAAGGAAGATGGACAGGAGAGCCAGTACGTGTCCGTACAGCCTCAAACGCATGCGCACTGTTAATTTGTCGGAGCTGGCGTGCGCCGCGATGATTCCTGGCGCCCGTGTGCCGAGCAGCCACGCCCAAGTGCAGGGCCGAGGTACAGGCAGTGATCGACCGAGAATGGCCTGCAATCGAAGAAAAAATGAAATCCCTCATCCTCTCTGAAAAGGAGTACCAAGGTGAGTACCAAGGTGGTGGCGAGAGCTATTCAGATGAGGGTGAAGGCTCCTCCGATGGGAGCGAAGGCGAAGAAGAGGATGAACTCTACTACTAGAGGATGAGAGCGGTTCTGATGAGAGTGGAGAGGAAGATGACAAGAGAAGCAGAGGAGGTGCTCTGGAATGCCATGAGGCACATAGTCTAATGTATTTAATGAAGTGCACATGTCTTATCTATCTATAATATGCTTGCAGTTAGCAGGGTCTGAGTTATGTGACGAATGACATTTGTAGTAAGTTAAGTGCCTGTTGGATGCCTTGGCATATGATATAATTTATTGAAGTTAGTACTCTTATGTGTGTGTTACTGATTATGCTTTGCTGCAAAGAGTTTGCTTATAACTTCTCCACTACTACATTGTCATGACCTTGAAGTTGCACAGCAAAGTGTTTGAAAAATCGCAATGTTTGGGGTCGGCTTTGGCAGTTAATTCTGTCATGTCCCACTAGATTTCTCCTTATAACACTGAAATGCTTTGGTTGGTTTGTCACATGTTTGTGTTTCTAATCAGTTTGCCAGTTATCAGCTTTCTTATCATGCCTCTGTATGTCAAAATTTTCTTATTGCAGTATGTTCGTGTATATTTGAACACTAGGTGCAGTTTCAATGCCTTGGCTCAGTCCTTTTCAGATATTTTAACATATTCCAATAAAGCAAAGGGGCATGCAATTGATGTTTTCTTCCATCTATTATAGCAACTCCAATTTCGTTGACATTCTTGTTACTTATTGGTTGATTCGTCAGCCTTGTTCTCACTTTCCTGTGAATTACCCTTAGGGACTAATGGTGTTATCAGATTATTAATCAGTAGTTGTGCTTGATTCGTCAGCCTTGTTCTCACTTTCCTGTGAATTACCCTCAGGGACTAATGGTGTTATCAGATTACTAATCAGTAGTTGTGCTCTGTCATACTCTTTTCTCCCTAGGCAACACGCTTCAGATAACCCCCACATATATCCCCTATATGCAGGAAACTTGGTTTCACTAAGCAAGTGCACTAATTTACTGACTTTAACTTTGAGCATTGACATCAGGTGGTGCATAGTATACTAGCGTAGCCTATTGTTTGTCTAGATGATACCGGCAACTGGGGAAAATGTTATCAGAATGACTTTAACTTTGAGCCTGACACAATTCATTCTTCCGATATGGTTTTCAACCTGAATCTTATCTGGAATCTGGGTCGAGCATAACATGATGCCAAGCTTTATTTCTCTCTTTCCTTTAATTTTTTTTTACGGGTGATGGCAAGCTTTCTGATAGACCGTTGGTCTTGATTGTCCAGTGATCCTGTACTAACTCAGAGATAGCACTAGCAAGAGTCATCATGGACAAAAGTCCGAACCAGCTGTTTTATCTCGCGAACCTGATGGTATAATAAGAGATGATTAGGAACCATCTTATTAGCTAGAAAAGGGCTGGAGTTGGAGTTGCTGCGCGGCCTTAGGCCACAAGCCCATGACACAATCCATTGTACCCTGGAGGAACTATATTTATTTCTCAAAAAAATGCAGGAATTTTATTTTTCTCAACTAAAACATTTTCCTCTAGGCCCTGAAATTTAGCATAATAGCCCAGCTTACCCCCAAGCTCCCCAAACAGGCTTTCCTGGCTAAAGCTCCCCCCTTCCTGCCACTCCTCCTGCCTCCACCGCCGCTCTCTGGTGAGCGGCCTTCAGTGGCACCTAAAAGGAGCTTCGTCTGAGTCTAGTCCCGACTTTTCCCCTTCATGCCACCACCTTTCCTTTTTCTCCCGCATCTTCGGCGGATTGTGTGACCGGCAGAGCGGATCCAGGCCCTCCATTGCCGAATCTTGTGCCTCCATTGGTGGATCAGATGTTCGGTACGACGATGGTGGCATTGGCATGAGCGTGTTTTGGTCCCGTTAATCGGAGGTTCAAATCCTTCCGTCCCAGATTTTTTTGTGATGAAGGGAAAGATAAATCGTATTGGTGGCATTGGCATTATCGGTGCGGCAATAACCAACTCTCTTCCCTTTTGAGAGTGCGGGCACCCATGTGGGCTAGCAATGTTATCATGGGTCGAGCGGGACGCTATGGACGTGTTTGGTTTGTGTGCTAACGTAGCCTGGCGAGCAAAACCTGACAAGGATAGACCGATAGAGAGAGAGAGAGAGAGAGAGAGAGAGAGAGAGAGAGAGAGAGAGGCGGCTGAGTAGAAAGGTGAGTGAACAGTACCCTTGAAACCCTAGCCAAGCAATGAGACTCTGGTTTTATACGGTGGCCACGAATGGGCAGGCAGGCCCACATCCTTGCGCTCCACTTGGGCTGGCCGATTCGGCCGTTCGAGTCTGGCCTGGCTGACTTGGTACGGTTGGCTGGGTTAGGCAGGCCAGAACCCCTAGACAGACAACCAAACAGCAAGAAATTAGCCCCAGAGAAGCCTGGCTAGGCTTATGCAGCCAACCAAACATGTCCAATGCTTTCCAACCGGGCCACCGCTGGCCAAGAGAGCGAGCGGTCATGTTGGGCCAGCCACACCATCTAGGTAATGTTGGAGGTTTGCACGAGGGAGCCGTCAAGAGTGCCTCCAGTTGACCCACGTCGTGGTAAAAAAAACATGTCTGCCTTCTTGCTCTGGGCCGGTGGTGGTTGTGGCCAGACTTGCTCCGTGTTGTGCTATGCTTGTGTGTGTTTTAAGCTCCTCTTCGTATTAGTTTGTTCAGCAGTGAATGTTGGTGCTGCCAAGTCGCTTGCTTCTTTGCAGCGGATACTTTGCCACTATTGCTCTTTTTTGGCGAATTTGCTCGGGCGGATGTATTGTTGCCAACATCACTTTGGTCTCCCCTCTCAGACATGCTTTGCTACTGAGTGCGTGACGCCCCCCTCCAACTTGAAGATACTTTGCCAATTCGATTGCTTTGATAATGTCTCTAACGGATGCTTTTTGTCACCGTACCGCTCAAGGGCGATAAAATATCGCTGGGGTCGTCAGTCATCCAACAAGCTCCCAACTCACCTTCTGCTATTGTCAAAAAAAAACTCACCTTCTGCGGAGCATAATGCTCCTTGGCCTTATGTAGTATAATGCTCCTTGCTAGAACTAGAATGCTTCGCTGAGCATACCGGTGCGGTCACTGAACTAATCCAATGAGTTGATAGGTGTTGTTTTCTTCACTGGCCCTCACCTTCTGCTGCATATCTCTTCTCCTTGCGCCTGGACAAATCTGGCACTGTTGTTGCAATAGTACACGTGTACATAGTCCGATGGTCCCCTTTGGCTAACACTGGAGCTCTCTGGTGCACACTGCAGTGCGCAATCGACTTTCTTCAAGTGTCTTCTTCCTGGCTCTTCTATATTGTGTCTTGCACTTTTAGCATCACTTGTAGATTTTCTATAAATATGTTAATTAATGCCGTGCTTAAGGCGTTGATTATTTGGATCATCATTTTGCCCAAGTTTAGTCCACCTTGCATCCTCGTACCACTAGCAAATATCGTTAATCCATATGGTCATTTTGTTCATCGAACATCAAAATTAAACTTAAGTAATAGCCCACGGTCCATTTCCCTTACAATGCTAAAGTAATATTTTGTGTTAAAGCAGTGTAGCATTCATCCAACGACCTGCAGGCCATGTGGCGAAACGGTATGAACTAGAGTGAAATCCGGACAAAAGTTAATAGACCAATAATGCATTTAACATTTGTGGTATCCTGGATTGGAGAGGCTCCCAGCTGGATCTGGTAGTTTGCATGCACACCGTCAGCTCCGGATCTGGAAACCGTCAGATTAGTCGAGCCGTTTTTGGCGAGCAGATTAAGGTGAAAACATGTACACAAACCCTAGATATAATCTCTCTTTGCTTTACTTGTTAGCTTAGCTAGTGGCATGTCACATGTGCAGATCGGCTTCGCCCACGTACACTACTCTAGCTGGCCCGTCTCCATGTGCTTGATGCCAGAGCAGATAGACTGTGCCACCATGCATGGTAAAAAACGGACCTTATACATGGTAAAAAACAGCGCAGCCCCCGTTATGGCCAAGGCTGGGCCTAACCATCGGTGGCCCCTGTCAAGGGTGGACCTAGCCATCGATGAGTATTTCCTCTCGTTCCTTCGAATTAAGTGTTTTAGGATGCGGTTAATCTTAACCTTTTTCCCCTTATGTTACAAATTAGGACAATGTGCTTAAGACATCCATGAATTGGCAATCTTGGGAGATAAAATGCATTTAGACCACAACAACTGAGATGATTGGTATTAGATGGTCTTTTGTTCAAAAGGTATTTCTTCCTTGTTCGCATATTGCAATGATATGGGCCAACAAGTATTTACTTATGTGCTTAATTTATCTACCCATGTCATGACATGTCCTGAAAAAGATAACTTGTCTAACATGGCGACGTTGCAAAATGCTTTGGGATAATGAGAATGACCAAAGAAGGTGCTCACGTCCATATTATCTTAGCAATTGGCTTGGCTTCCACATGTAATATTCTTCTTGCTTAACAGATTTGTTATCGACTGCTCACAAAATGTTATTGATCAAAATTGGGAACGGTCAGCCGACCCAGTGGTCAGTGCAGGCTTAGTACCTACCAGTCGGCTTTCTCGATGCATGTGAGAAGATTTTGTTAAAGCCAGAAACTTAGGGACTGTCTAGCCACCGTGGATTGAGTTTAAAATTTTATTGATTTAACAGCTTTATTCTAAATAAAAGGTGGACTTTACTCATCCTTTAGCGATTGATTACTAGAATGCTACTTGGTTTCATAGTACTAAGTTGTTACATTAACCTCTACTTTAATTTGTTCGGAATCCCTAATACACATATTTACTTTTTATAGAGAAAATTCATAATGCTTCTTGCTCCCCGACCATTTCTTTCCTGTCAATGTTGCTTATGTTAGGTCATCCTTGACAACTTCGATCTATTTTTTTTTTTTTTTTACTTGGAGAATGATCCAAGGACACTGAGACCTGACAAAAGAAACCATGATGTATGATATCATCCATAGTATTCCACTGCAGCAGCTCCATCTTTTCTCATTATTTTATTTATTTACTTGGTAGAAGCATTAGCATCAGCCAAAATTTTTTCAAGATGACTACTTTCTATTCAATACTTCTTGGTGTCTCTCTTCATATTCCAATGCTTGTTTGATTACTTTTTTGTTGCCTGTAGCAATGCCCTTTGTCATTTGGCCTAGTTGTTTACTAGGATTGACACAACTTCTTTCATGGACAAAACTCATTGCTACTAGATGCCTATTATTTTTTAGTTTAAGATGAGTTAGCTCTTAAGCATTATGAAAGAACTCTCTATAGGTCTAAATCTTCCTCGATCAGAAATAGCAAGCTTGTTGACTTCACTATGTTGGATAACAACAGGGAATACATCATGTGCTCTTTCCATGTCGAAATCAGCTTTAGGGTCAATTTCTTGACTCTCTGTTTGTAGACAATAGGGTTGAAAGGTCAATTTCTCCCAGCCTAGGCAAATCAAGATACAAAAATTACACATGTTTTAATCCAAGATGGGTAGGATATGATACATCCTTAATACTACCGAGACTTGCTAGGATTTTGGAGATTGATGAAGTTGCATAAAGACTTGAAGACGCATTGTTGGTGTCCCAAGGTGCTTTTAGTTTTGGTCCTTCAGAGGAAATACAAAAATCTTAGGCACCTGAAAGTGCAATTTTTAACTCTAGTTATTTGATAATAATTTCTATCATACAACTAGGTGCTTGTCTTGAGGACAGTTTTTTGATGGACTATTTGACACACAATAAACATTGCTGTAGGACATCACGAAAATGGTGGATGCCATCTGCATAACCTTACCCTTATACCTCTCCTACAACATTTAGAAGTACTAGCACTGGATTACTAGATTTGTAGCATTCAAAACAGATTGAACACTTAAAGCATGGTAACCAGGATGTAGTATCGAGACTAAACAAACTATGAATTATTTAACTTTTCTCAAACATATTTGACATGTCCTTTTCTTTTTCATAACCTGTAAGGTATAAATTTGTTCATATTTGATAACATGCCATTTACCGTGCATTTTTAGGACAACAGAAGTCATGTTGCTGAGGAAATGAAAAAGGATGTTCCAGCAAATCAAACTTTTCAGTGGGGTTGGATCATATCATGTTTATTAGGTGATGTACACAGCTCAGTTACTTTGTAGATAGTATTTGTTAGCTCATTTTCAGGCTGGGTTAGTAAGCTGATCTCGTGGTTGCAATATCATTTTCTTTGTTGAAAGAATGGAGCTTTCTGACATTGTGCAGAACATGTATTATCAGGTTTAGTGCTGGCACATCTATGAGAGCTGCAGTGCACATTGGAGTGTGGTTCCAGTTGAGTTCTTGCTTACACGGTTACACCTGAACTGACTGCTCCCTCATACATACACCACGTTTCCTCATGTTGCATCACCCATATCAGTGTTCCTCATCTTTTTTTCCCGGAGAACTCTAGCTAGAGAACAAGTTTATATATATATATATATATATATATATATATATATACAGTGCAACAAGACAAGGCTAAGCATTGTTACAGACCAGTTCAGCTTGTCCAAACGTTCAAATAAGTTCAACAGGTACTTTATCTCAACTTGGTACTTCTTTCGTCCCACAATAATTCAACTGCTAGAATCATCCAAAGTTGGACTATAACTTTATAGGATATAAGAAAGAGTACCACATGATACAAATTAATTACACAATATATTTCAGGATGTTCTAATTTGATTTCATATTTATTTGTACTCTTCTCAATAAATTTAGTCAAACTTAAAATGATCATATAATAATTCAACTCCTAGAATCACCCTAAGTCGAAACTCTTAAATTTGACCAGTTGCTTTATAGGAGTTGATTAAATTATTCTATACATTACAAAATATATTTTCATAGTATGCTTATTTTGTGGCATATATGTGTCTGGATCCACCCCTCTAAACTTTAGCCCTCTAAACTTTAAAGCTAAAGTCTCAAAACAGGTGATCTAAAGTTAGTTCTAAACTTTAGATCATCTCACATTAGAGCTCCGGAGCACAAGACTGAGCTAAAGTGCTCTAAAGTTTAGAGGAAGAGATGTAAATACTTCTATGACACAAATAAGCATACTATATATGAAGATATATTTTGCAATGTATCTAGTGATACCAATTTGATTTCATAAATATTAATTGACCAAACATAAAATAATTATAAAATAACTCAACTCCTAGAATCACCCAAAGTCAAAGTATCATAAATTTTGACCAATTTTATAGGAAAGAGTAACACATGACACAAATAAGTAGACTGAAACACCCATATCATGATGGATTTGGTGATATTAATTTTATTTCATAAATTTAGTGCTATTTTCAATAAATTTAATCAAATTTAAAATAGTTTGACTTACATGTAACGTCGAGGAGCTCTATACGCTTTTGGGTTTCCCTTTTTTACTATTGTCTTTTTTTTATTTACTCCCATCTATCCCAAAGTAAGTGTGTACTGTATTTTGTTTGAATTTTGTCTCAAAATAACTACAGTTATAATAGAGTTATAACCACAGCCTGAAGCTGTAGTGGAAGTCCAGCCGATGATGTCTAGAAGAGCACTTTGAGATGGAGTGAATCATCGAGTTTGGTGAGTCCGATCTGTTTGTCAGGTGTACAACTACATACTTTTGTACAACCTAGAACATGTATTAATTTTTTGATGAAATGAACATGTATTGTTATTATTATTACTACTACATTGAACAAAGTGCGAAAAAACTTTGTGTGCATTTCCAAACAGGCTGAAAAAAAACAGGTACGCGGCACGCTGCTGGGCCCTCGGGAAAACCAGAAACGCCCCATCGTTCTTTAAAAAAAATATAGAGTAAAAAATTACCGTGTTACCTCGACAGCCCAAACCCCAAATCCGAGTTGCCCACACCGCCGTCGCCGCCGCCGCCGCCGCGCTCTCCAAGCCGCCCCACGCAACGTGGAACAGGTATAGATGTACCTCCTCCCGATTCCTCAGCTCCCTGCGAACGATTTCCAGGAAAGCCCGAACACACGAGAATCTCACGGCAGCGCGGCGGCCAAAACCCCTGTCGACGCTCGTCCCCACGGCCCACGCGCCGTATCCATTGCGGAACTACTGTGATTAGTGCTAGGATTTCATGTTCTTGTGGTCTGCGGATAATGCATCTGCAGTAGTTTTGTCTTTCCCTTTTTTGTATTCCACCTTGTAGTTGTATTATCCCACAATTTGACAAGTAATTTATGCTGGATGCCTTCCACAATGTTCCTGAATATATTGCAGACTTTGCTGATCTGTTCTGAGATGGTCAGTTAAGAACTAGCAACACAGT
This sequence comes from Bothriochloa decipiens, assembly GCA_023333625.1. Classification (NCBI taxonomy): domain Eukaryota; kingdom Viridiplantae; phylum Streptophyta; class Magnoliopsida; order Poales; family Poaceae; genus Bothriochloa; species Bothriochloa decipiens. The sequence goes on along the minus strand of CM041633.1, from coordinate 45,528,617 downwards.
GCTTCCATGTTTTTTAAAGCTTCCAAAATTGCTAGGGCTTCTTTATCATTGGTACACATTGCTGAAAAATCCCAAGTGTCCAACTCATGAATGATATTGGCTTGCCATTCAGCATCAGTACTGCTCCTATGGCATTTCCACTAGCATCTGCTTCCAAAACAAAGGGTAGAGTGAAGTTTGGCAGTGCCATTACTGGTGGGGTTGACATGATCTTTTTGAATTGTCGAAAAGCCTGCTGCTGTTGAGGATTCTAGTCAAATGCATTCTTCATTAGGGCATCAAATAGTGGCCTGCATATTACCTCATACCCCTTCACTAGTAGAGAAATGGCTTTTAAATCGGAGCTTTAGTCCTGGCCAATTTTTGGCCCGGGACTAAAAATTTGATTAATCCCGGTTGGTGTTTCCAACCGGGACTAAAGTACGTCCCAACGGCTCCAAACGGCTCCAAACGTAGCTTTTGTAGGTGCGTAGCAGGCCGGCCAATAGTCCCGATTGGTATGACCAACCGGGACTATGTTTCCCTATATATGTCTCAATTGCTGCTACCCCGCTCGAGACAACCCAAAATTTTTCAAACGGCTACGTGTTCTTACTTAGGGGAGCAAGAAGCCTTCCACCGTGCATCATCTTTTTAGAAGGTTAGCAACTTATTCATATATTTTCTAGTCTTTCAATGGTAAATAATTAGATCATTCCATGGTTAAGTCAAGATGGTAAATTTATTTTTATTTGTTCTACATACATTTCTACATAAATGTGAAGTCACGCGGTGAAATGGGTGAAGTCGCGAGGAAACTAATTCACTTCTCTTCGAACAATGGCTCCAAGATATTTCTTTGGTATATATACATATTTCTATATTTTTTTGTATTTCATTATTTAAGTTTATTTTACTTATTACTTGTTAAATTTTATCCATTAGGTTTCAACGTAGCACCTCGTCTACCGCCACCACAGGCACCGGGTTTCTACCCAGGCGATGAGCCATTTGCTCCAAATGTGTCCGTTCCGCGATTCCCTCAGCCAACTATTGTATTAAAAAATTTTAACATTTTTTATAATAATATAAATAAGTATAATTAGTTTAATATGATTATTGCATTGCATTTTTTATGTCGCAGTGGATGGAACCAGCAGAATGGCTACAAGATGCACTTTCCTTACTCCTTGCTGAGCACTTCGACATGGTTACGCTCCGTGTTTCCAATGCTCAGACCTGGCAGTGTGAAATTAGTTTTACCATCCCTTCGAGGAGGCGAGACCCAAATGCTCCTGGGCACACTATCCGCCGGAGGGGGACACCGGGCGCATCCATAAGTAGCGCCCAGCAATCTACAGTCGGCGTGTGTTTAGACGCACTTTGACATATAGGATATAATATGTGGGATTTCTCATACTACAAGGACATGGCTTTGTGTTGCCCTGGTTACACTTTTGTTACATTTAGCGAATGTAGCACGCAAAACAACACTCTTAATGTGGTAAAATCAGCTTATATTGATAATTCTATCATGCATATTATTTGTTGTTTACTAATATAATAATATTATCTTTATTTCTGTCACTTGCAGGTTACGCTCCAGGATGTTACCCATTCTTGATGGTCATTCTTAACCAAGCTACAGATTATTTCAACTATGATTGGGATTGAGTTGACACTACTGGCCAGGGTACTATTGATGGCAAACAGTTCGACATAAGGTTTACTCACCACGACAGTGAAGTTTCAGTAGGTTCTGTCTACGGTCGACCATTCTCTTTGTCTCACATGGCCCGAGAGAGTGCAATCATACGGGCACTGCACTATATCGATACTGAGAGGGGATACACGATCGGAGACCAAAACTGGCACATATTTGTAGATAGGTGGGTCGAAGTGAATGGTGATATCCCCTGAAGAGAGTGAATCACATGATAGTGATTAGTGTTTAGTTTGTTTGGTTTGTAAGGTTGTAGTTTAATTTGGTTTTAATTATAATTTGTATTTGTTGTGTCTGATTTGTAAGGTTCATGTTTTAATTTGGTCATGTAATAACTTATGTCTACAGTTGTATCGTGATGTTTTATTATCTTAATTACATCTTTTTGTATAGAGATGCTGAACCCGGTTTGTGATGTAACACCTCTTCGTGCTATATACAAATTTTTACTTTAGTAGATATCATGGTATGACCAATGAGTAATATAAATACATATATGTATCACAAAAAATTCAAATACTAAAATAAATTCTTTATCAAAATTTATTCATAGTTTTATACAAGAAGCCTACAAAAAAATTATTAGCCCCAAACTAGGTCTATATAATTCATTTATGAATTATTCCCAGAATAGCCCCTTAATCCCACTTGAACTACAACTTTATATTTTTACACAGCACATGCACATGGTACATTTTTCACAGATAGAACATCACCAAAGAAGACTAACAAAACTGAATCATATTTTTCTAAGCATCATAGATTTAGTTATGCATTTTTCAAGATTATTGAAAGGACCTAGGATATCGCCTAGAGGGGGGTGAATAGGCGTATTCAAAAATCCTGAAACTCATAAACTTGAAATGCGGAAGTTAAATACCAATCAGAACTTCCGATGGGTTGGATCGGAAGTTCTGGTCAGGACTAGAACTTCCGGTGCAAACCTGCCAGAACTTTCGGTGCCCTACTGAGCTATGAAATCAGAGTAAAATGAATTATGATTTTGATTCTAATTGTTACCACAGCCTTCTAGATGTTGATGATGATGTTGAACTCCACGGAGCTTGGAACCTCACCAAATCGTAGATCGGCTCCTCCAACCTATAAAATTAGGAGGTGGAGAAGAGAAACACGAAGAGTACAAGAACAAGGGCAGTCGATGTTACCGTCATAGCAAGACACAAGATTTATCCCGAGGTTCGACAATCCCCACACAGGGGTTCCTACGTCCTCCTTGTTGAGGTGACCACTAAGGTCCGACCACGAAGGTCTCCTCACTCAAGCAACCACGAAGGAAAACTTGAGATATTTACTAAGAGAGAAGGGTGATACAAACACTTCGGGGTGCCCTTACAAGTAAATCAACACGGGCAACCATGAAGAACGCCTAGCCGGCTAGGGTTCCAAGAACCCAAGAGTAATAAACACAAACCAAGCCGGCAAGACGGGGAATCCAAGTGCTCAAGTCGAAGATCGATGCTCTCGCTCTCTAATCTCACGTCCCTAGCTCAAACAATCAAGAATTGATGCTTGGAGGCGAAGGGGGAGAGAGAGTGGGTGAGTCAATGCTTGGAGGCTATTGGAGAATGCGTAGTGACAGTGCAATGCTCGAGCAATGGTTAGAAATGGAGGTAAGAAAGTATATATACTCTCAGCTCAGATGAGCTACCAGAACTTCCGGTGAGAACCATCGGACTTTCGGTCTCAAGAACATTACCGTTGGGCTGACCGATCTGGCACGAAGTCAACCGGAACCTCCGGTCAGGACACCGGATCTTCTGGTCACTATCGGAACTACCGGTTGCAGACCAGAAGTGTTTTCTCGCACGTGAACGCGCACACAACTTGAGCTGCCAAAACTTTTGGTCCAACTTCCGGTCCAACTTCCGGTCCAATCGGAACTTTCGATCCAACTTCCGGTCCAACTTTTGGTAGTTCAAAATTTGGATAACTGCGCGTGCAACTCAATACCACCGAAACTTCCGGTCTAGGTGACTGGAACTTCCGATATGACTAGAACCTCTGGTTTTTAACCGGAACCAAATGGAAGCGGGCGGTCGCTCGCAGGAGTACTACTACCGGAACTTCTGGTCCATGTACCGAAACTTCTGGATTTTGGCGGGAAACGAATCCTTGCACACGGTCGCACACGGGCCAAGCATTGCCGGTACTTCCGGTCCAGTTGACCAGAACTTCCGGTGTGCTGCCTGATAAACATCTAAGTGTCTGTGTGCAAGGTGTCTCTCAAGCGCGTAAAATAAACTAACATGAACACTTGTATCCTCATCTAGCTAGTCTAATTTGTATCCCTCATGATAGTGCGGCATTTCCTATAACTCAAGCGAATAATAAAAACTATTAAAGCACTTGAGACGAAACGCTTTCCATTCAAAGAAACTTTAGGGTGCTAGGATTACCAAATATCATCGTTCAAATCTTTCAATGTACTTCGAGGGGAGATAACATTTCAACTTTGATTTTTCTACTTGAGCAAAGCCATCTTGAGTACGTGACTTGATTCTATTCATCAAATATAGATAGATCCAAATATACCAAGTCACTTTTCATTTCAATGTAGCAAGCTTCGAATATGAGACCATTCCATATGCAATCCCTTATGTCTCATTATCTAACTCAACATGCTTGCTTCCCATGAATCATAGAAATCTCACAATAAATTTGCCTTTATATGAATTCTATTTGCATTGTTGTCTTGTGCTTGAACTAGATTGTTTATACAACAATGACACATCATTTTGGCTTTATACACTTAAATCAAGTACTTGTGAGATAATTAATTTCCTATCCAACACTTAGCAAAATCATTAGACCTTTAACTACATTGTCGATCAATTCACCAAAACCCACTAAAGGGCTAGATGCACTTTCAATTATCAATATATCAAAAATTAATTAAAGCTACATATAAAAGAACTACAAACATGGCATATTATATTTTTCACAGATAGCCCAAATCATAATAAAAATATAGAAACTTGAATCACCTTAATCGGAGCTATATTTTTCGCCGGAGCGCGGCACGCCGGGAAGGTTGCCGGAGCCTAGGCAGACGTGCCCACCGGGGCGCTGGCGTGATGGCCAGAGAGCGGGCGAGCATGACCGCCGGGGAGCCAGCAAGCAGGGCTGCCGGGTGCGCTAGAGCGGGGCCGTCGGGTAGCCGGCGAGCGGAGCCACTAGGGCGCGGTTAGCCGTGCCGCTGCCGTGGCTCCGGAGGGGACAGAACGGGGACGGGGACAAGCTCGGGGCGGCGAGGCGTAGCGCTCCGGCAAGGCCGGGCGGAGGAGCGAGCGAGGCCACCGGGCCTCGGCTCATGGCGGCAGTGGGGAATCGGGGCGCTGTCGGCACGGGGAAGAAAAGGAAAGGGGAAAAAAGAAAATAAAAAATTTAAGGGTATAAAGTCATTTTATCTTTTTTCCCAAATTGTGAAGCTGTTGCCAAACAAACTTTTAAAAGAGCTTTAGCTTCACTCAATAGGATGCTCATGAAGCTAAAACTTAAAAAAATAGCTTCATCGGTGAAGCTAAGCCCTCCCAAACGGGGCCTAAATATGCTTATGTTTTTTAAGGAAAAAGGGAGGAGGACGACCCTAAATGAATACTACGTTCTTGTAAAAAAAAATGAATACTACGTACTCCCGTAGAATAGAGACTAGAGCGCCGTACGTACTCCGTATCAAATTTTCTAGTTTGTAATGTTGATATCGTTAATAAAGGTCCGTTTGGTTATGACTTTCTGGCTTCTCGAGTGAAGCCCTCCCAAACATTGGCTCAAGAATGGCTTCATACGGTCTAATGAGTAGAAGCTGCTTTTTTACTAGGACCAGGATTAGGGATGAAAACGGTCGAAAACAATCAGTAGGAGCCCAAATTACTTTCACTTTCACAGTGTTTTCACGAAACGAAATCGGAACGATATTGTCGAAAACGAATACGGTGCCGGTATTCCGGTAGTTTCGAAAACGATAGTAGCCGATTGAAAAATACATCAATAACGGTCGAAATAAATGAGAACGGTATCTAAAAAACAATAAACATGCCGAAATGTAGAAAATAAGAAGAGTCATCATATAACTCGCTCCACCTATCTCACATGATAATAGTAAATAAAGGCACAAGTTCTAAGTTTAGTTGACGCAACATAGTCATAAAAGACATGAATTATTAGAGTTTCTTCTTAGGCTTCCTAGAGATGAACCTCAAGCATGTATGCGGTAACTAGGCTTCTTGTTTCTAAACGCATGGAATACTTGCCTAATAGTTTCTTTGTGCTCGCATGTGCGGATGAATGGTGGGATGGGCATGCTTATGTGGGCCTATTGGATCTAAATTCTTAAAGCATGTGTTGTATTGGTAATTACCATCGGTAAATTACCGGCTAAATACGGAAATCTTCGAAAACGATCGGACGAGGGTAAAATCATTTTTACATTTGTTTCCATTTAATTTTATCATTATCGTTTTCGTATTCTCGGTTACCGCTACTATTTTTATTTAGGTCTATAAATCGGAAAAAAAATCAAAAATGATTTTAAAAAATCGGAGATTATCATTTTGGTTTTCATCCCAACCAGGATGGTGAAGCCACGTAAAGAAGTTTCACCGGTGCTATTCCTTATCAAAGATATATTAAAATAGTTTGAATTAAGATAAACCAAATTTACTTAAGACTAGAAAATGGAAGGATGCAATGATATAGGCGAGTCCAAATAAATACATCGGAGAAGCTAAATAAAGAAAAGAGATAGAAGCGCCGCAAGGGACGGGGGATGCTCGCGCGTCACCATCCTCATCTGGACATTGGAAAGCGTGCACGGAAAATCTCAAAAAGTCAAAAAAGGCCAAACCCCACACGATCTATCCCTTTCTTCACCGCAACGAACAACAGAAGCCAATACGCACAGGAACCCAAGCGCACTCAGCTCCTGTCTCACTGATCTATGGGTCCAGGACGTACCATGGTTTCTTTGGTCCCACATGTCATTAGGATTGGTGGCTGATTCGTCGACCGAGCATTATCTCCACTACACATCACCATCCACGCGCTGACACGTCACCTCCATATCCCGGCGTCGTTGCCTGCCTTCACCGTCCTAGACTCTTAGCTCCATCAGAATCCCCAAAATCACCATCCAAAAAACACATATTTCCGTTGACCACCCCAATAAGGACTGAAACGTAACCACAAACTACCAACCAAACACAACACAAGCGTATAAATCAAAATCCAATGACTTTCAGGGACCCGCTCGTGCGACGCCCGCCGAGACCCCATTATTAAAGCCAATTCGTCTTCACCGTAACGGCACCACTTCCCCGTCTCCCATCCTTCCTTCCCTTCGCGCGCACGCCTCCTTGCCCCGCGCGATTTCGTCGAGCACCTCCGCGGCACGCCCATGGCTTCCGTCCGCGGCGAACCCGCCGCGGGAGAGGAGGAGTCCTCGGCGATGCGCCGCCTCCGCCGCCTGTCCCTGCACCTCCTCCACCCCGCCGCCGCTCCACCGCCGGCGCTGGCCCTCGCGGCGTGCGCGGGGCGGCGCGTGGAGGGCGGCGCGGACGTGGCGGCGGCGCTGGCGGCGTACCTGCGGGGGCGGCACCGCGCGACACAGATGCGGCTGTTCGACTTCTTCCGGGCGCGGCCGGACCTGCAGACGCCCGTGGAGCTGACCACGGCCGCGCACCGCGAGCTCTGCTACGCCCAGCTGCGCGCGCTGGTCCGCGAGGCCGGGGTGCGCCCTCTCACGCTCATGGCGAACGACCCAGCGGAGTACTTCGCCGTCATGGAGGCCGCTGGAGGGGCGGATATCTCCCTCGGCGTCAAGCTCGGCGTCCAGTACAGGTAACAGGTTGGTGGGTCGGTATTAGGATCGCGCGTGTCGTGTCTTGTGATCTTAATTGGCTGCTTTGGTAGATTAATTAGCCTGTTTCAATTGATGGTGACGATAGTGATGCTTCCACTAAGTTCCACAGCCCACATGTTTCATGTTGGTCGGTTGGTGGTGGAGGTAGATTAGTGTTCATTGGAGTTAGTTGTTGGTTAATCAGCACTGCAGAGGGCTTATGGATAAATATGTGTGCTAATTAACATTGCTAGGGGATGATGATTCATTAGTTGATAGCGATGCTTCCACAGTCACTCCCACATGTTTCATGTCGGTTGGTGGTGGAGGTAGATCAGTGTTCATTGGAGTTAGTTGTTGGTTAATCAGCAGTGCAGGGGGCTTATTGCTAAAAAAACGTGGTTATTAACATTGCTAGAGGATGATGAACAAAATTTATGTGCCACCGCTTCCAATTCGTTGTGAAATTTTGGGCTGTATGACTTTTGTCTGCCTGCTTTAAAAGAAAGCTGAAAATTCAAGTATGCAATTAAATATTACATGGCCGATCAGAGGGGACAGGGCATAGACCATCATGCTACCTAATTTATGAGCCAATTGAGTACACTTGTCTGTACAAATACCCAACAACCTTTTCTTTATAGAGTAAACATGCAATCTGTTGTCGCATTCAAAAGGATGCTCACATTTAAGGGTCTATCAGTATCTGAATTGTCCATTGAAGCCTCACCTGTATTGCTGCAAGTGGCTTTCAGTGACAGAGTTTATGAAAACAGAGTTTCAGCTATTTTTCCTTTCCATTATTTCCCCTTCTTTTACTGTGATGAGATTTTTTATTTTGGGTGTACATAGGATTTTAGTTCCCTTTTTGTTAATGGGGAACTGCTTAACATATTACCATGAAGATGCATTAATTACTCAGGACAATGGTTTGTTCAATCCCATGCAAAAATGTACTTGAGCAGTTGAGGTTGCTTTTCGAGAACTTTCTGCTGCGGCTGTTTTTCAGCCATTAAACTGATTGATAACGATCAGTTACTTGCCCTGAAATCACAACCAGTATGGACACTTTTTTATCTCAACTATATGGTTTTGTTTATTTTGATGATGGGCCTAGAACCAAACTCTGCTGCCATATGTTATCAGTTGTACATTTCAACATATTTCTGAAAGTGTCCTTGTGTAGCTAATTATATTGTACTAACTCAACCTCCTTGGTAATGCAGCCTCTGGGGTGGGTCTGTCATAAATCTAGGAACGAAAAAGCACAGAGATAAGTACTTTGATGGAATTGACAATTTGGATTATCCAGGCTGTTTTGCAATGACAGAACTACATCATGGTTAGGTTCTCCACTTATTTATTTATTTATTATTATCCACTAATTAGTATTGTCTCTATTCTTCTGCTGCTTAGCAATTTATCAATGTACAGTCCACAGTGTCACAGTACTGTTGCGTTGTTTGTTTTGAATGACGCACAGTAGGGCTTGTACCCAGCACCTAACGCACTGTTACATATTCAAAATAACTGACACTAAATACCCCTTACCATTATTACTCTTTTGCTGCAAATAGGATCGAATGTCCAAGCCTTACAGACTACCGCTACATTCGATCCTGTCAATGATGAATTCATCATTAACACCCCAAATGATGGAGCTATTAAGTGGTGGATTGGCAATGCTGCGGTTCATGGAAAATTTGCTACTGTCTTTGCAAGATTAATTTTACCCCTTCAAGGAAAAGGTGGAGAACCTGCTGATATGGGCATCCATGCATTTATTGTCCCCATACGGGACCTTGAAGCTCATGCTGTTCTTCCTGGAATTGAGATCAATGATTGTGGGCACAAGATTGGCCTAAATGGTGTAGACAATGGTGCATTGAGATTCCGCTCAGTTAGGATACCCAGAGATAATCTTCTGAATCGGTTTGGTGATGTGTCACGGGATGGAAAATACACAAGCAGTCTGCCCACAATTAACAAAAGATTTGCAGCCACCCTTGGGGAGCTTGTCGGTGGACGAGTTGGCATTGCATATAGTTCTGTGGGTGTTCTCAAAGTCGCAGTAACAATTGCTGTGAGGTATGCTCTTCTGCGCCACCAATTCGGTCCACCTAAGCAGCCTGAGATCAGTGTGTTGGATTATCAGTCTCACCAGAACAAACTAATGCCCATGTTAGCATCGTCATATGCATTTCACTTTGCCACGGTACAGTTAGTGGATAAGTACTCGGAAATGAAGAAAACCAATGATGAGGATCTTATTGCTGACGTACATGTTCTTTCATCTGGGTTGAAAGCCTACATAACTTCGTATACAGCGAAGTCCATAAGCATCTGCAGAGAAGCATGTGGTGGCCATGGCTATGCTGCTGTAAATCGTTTTGGAGCCCTGCGCAATGACCATGATATATTCCAAACATTTGAGGGGGACAACACTGTTCTTCTGCAGCAGGTACTGATCAGCATCCTTCATAAAAGCCAGCTGATGGCTTGTTTTCATACTGACTATTTGACGGGCATGTTTTCTGAAATAAGCTGAGTTCAGGGGAAGTTGGGATCAGTTTCTGAAAATGCTATGAAGTTACTCTTTAATAATGTGCATCATCCCATGCTCTTGTAGGTCGCTGGAGATCTCCTGAAGCAATACCAGGAGAAATTTAAGGGAGGGACACTTTCAGTTACCTGGAATTACTTGAGAGACTCCATGGGTACTTACCTGTCCCAACCTAATCCTGTCACTGCCCGATGGGAGGGCGAAGATCATCTGCGGGATCCTAATTTTCAGCTGGATGCATTCAGAGTGAGTCATTTCTTCCTAGTTACTGAAAGTTCTCTCATGTTCATTACTGTTACTGATTGGGCAACCTTTCTTCTCAGTACCGAACATCTCGGTTGCTACATAGTGTCGCTGCTCGGCTACAGAAACATAGCAAGACACTTGGGGGTTTTGGTGCGTGGAATAGATGTTTGAATCATCTGCTTACACTTGCAGAATCACACGTTGAGTCTGTCATCCTTGCAAAGTTCATTGAATCAGTAAAAAGGTAAATTCTTCTACTGAGTTTCTTCTGGTTGCATTTTTGCATCCACTTTGGTTCGGATTCTTTGTGCTTTAATTTTTTTTTTGTTCAATCATCAAGCCACAAAATCAATGAATATAGCAGAACCCAGGGACAGGGAATGCTTAGCTCTTTATATTGTTCTGTTATGGACACCCGACTTTAGCTACTTGAAACTCCTTTTTTGTTTTAACCCTTGTTATCCTAGCTTTTCTGTTTTACTGAACGGGCAAACCACAACAAATAAACCGGAGTTAAACTATATCTTAGGCAGCTTATCATTCAGATGTCTCTCTTTGCTCTTTTGAAATATTCTGGCTCTTTATTGGGACCACAATTGGCAATCACTTACAATGGATATGTGCAGTTGCCCTGATGAAAAAACACGTGAAGCATTGAAGCTTGTATGTGACCTTTATGCGCTCGACAGGATCTGGAAAGATATTGGAACATATCGGAATGTAGACTATGTTGCCCCAAATAAAGCTAAGGTGTGTGGTCTCATCTCATACTGCAATTTCAGCTCTGGCTCCATATCATACTGTAACCTGAATCCCAGAACCTGACAGCAGTTTTCCCTTGTATGTCCGCAGGCTATTCATAAGCTGACAGACTACCTCAGTTACCAAGTGAGGCTAGTGGCACGAGAACTCATCGACGCATTTGACCTTCCGGATCTCATCATCCGTGCCCCAATTGGCATGCAATCGGAGGCCTATGCACAGTACACCCAGTACGTTGGCTTCTAGTAGAGTATATACAAGCTCGGATAAGTTCATATATATAGTTAGTATATATAGATGAGCAAATAAGTTTTAGTACTAGTATATATGTAAACAGTAAATGTAAAACACTGCCTCCTTGTGAATAAATTGTCAGATTGGCTCAATTGTTTTGAATGAAGATTTTTGTCAGTGTGCTAAAATGGCTATATGTATACTTAATTTTCACTCTGTTTGACAAATTTCATATGAAGTATCTCGATCATTGTAAAAATTAATTCCAGTACCTATGTCATTGCTACAAGGTGAGTAGGATATTACATGCTTGCAGAACTCTTGTATAAGGTAATGCCGCACCTATGCCACAGCTGCAAAAGTCAGTGGGAGATTACATGGACGCAGAAATCATGATATCATCTTTTGTGAAAGCGTTTCTCATATGCCTTTCCAAGCATCAGGGCAGGTGATGAAGCTTAAAATCTGCCCAACACTCAAATCATACATAATTCATAGCACTAAATCAGTAACATTAGGCCAAAGAGTGTACTATAACCTGATTGTTCACAAAATATATACCAAAACGCTAGAATTTGTCATCCAGAACAGATAGGAAGAAGTCATACACCATAATCAACATAATCCTAAGCTAGTTGAGCATTTGGTCCAACTCTCTTATAATCAGCACAGGCCATCTCATAGTTCTGCTTGAGCTCCTCGTAGCACTTCAGTGATGCCTCTGAGAACTTTGTCAGGCGGTCAAGAACCGCCGTTAGTCTCGACTGCAGCCCTGCAGCTGATGCTACACTCCCACTTTTCGCCGCCTCCTGCTCGCTATTGTTCTCCAGCATCCCACACTCCTGCGACTCGCTTCTGGGCTTGTTCTGCTCGTCGTGGTGCTCAAACAAGCCACGGAGGAGCTGCATCACATCTTTGAGGGACTTGCATAGCTCGTCAGCAGGGAGAGATTCTGTCATGGCGAGCCAGTCCCTGCAGAGGATGAATATGGGAGGGGAGATGGCCTGGCGAGGAGGGAACGAGACCTTGCGCTTACGCCTGCGTCGATCCTGTGGTGGCTGCAGGAGACACTTCTGGAGCCATGCATTGAGAGCCTCAACATATGATTTGTGAGCAGTGACCCAGTTTTTGAAGCTGGAGGAGAAGCTCTCCATCTCATTCCACAGATGCATTGCCGCCTGGCGGCGGTGCTCACCTTGATGCACTGGGGTTGAGTTTTTTACATGGTATGCCAATGTGATCGTGATGAACTGTTTGTGGTGACATTCCAGCATCAATTTCCACATTCTGATGAGCCTATATGAAGTCAGATCAAGGTTAGTAGACAAGAAATGTCAAAAACAGGATTTTAATCAGCTAATACAAAAGGTACAATTATGAGCCATCATAATGTTTCAGCAAAAACAAAGTAACTTCTGAGAATAGGTTGTGAACTGTAATATTCTAATTCGCAGTATTGTACTATCATTCTGCCAAAAATAAATTTGGAGTGATACTGACAGTCAAAATGTTTACTAAACTTGCCAGAGCTGTGGAATCGGCATGCAATTGAGCATTTTCTACATATTAGTGGAATGGCATGCATCTCTCCTATGTGTTTGAGAAAAAAAATCTTTACTAACATACACTGAAAAAGAAATGAAAAAGGAAGATTGCATTCGAATTTGTGGTATAAGAAAGGAAATACTGTCTATCAGGTATATACCCTTGAATTAGCTCAACCAGCTGTGGCTGCAGTTCTTCATCCCTTATCTTCTCAATTCTTTTGGAGATTGCATCAACAGCTTGAATCGCAACAGATACCCTGGAATGGAGATCCTTCACAGCAGCTCTAGTCTTATCAATCAGCTGCGCATTTAGGCCTCGTGCAAATTGGCGCCGGAGGAGGTTACATTTCTCATCATAGGCCTTTCTAACATTTTCACTTGCCTACATAAACCAAGCAAGGCAGAAACAATGATTCGTTATGCCAGCAATTGTCCAAACACCTCATACCCTAGTTTCTTTGCTACTCTCTCCATTCCAAATTATAAGATGATTTGGCTTTTAAAGATACATTGTTTTACAATGTACCTAGATATAGTGTATATCTAAGTGCATAGCAGAAGGCAAAATGTCTAATAATCTGGTATAGAGAGAGTAGTTAGCACTTAGCACAATAAACGACCTACAAACTACATTTGAACTATTAGATTAAAAATGCATTATTAATTAAGAACATGCATTACATGTTCTCATTTATCAACCCTTGTGACAATGTACCACTTATCTCAAAAATTAAATCATAAGCGCTTCAAGATTAATCACGCCAGTTTTTACTTGACATCTATAAAAGCAGGCATTCCATGCAGAGGTATTCATGAGACTAGCAAAAGGTTTGAGATTGACAGCATATTAGATGAGCTTGCTGAATACATATTTATGATGTACCTTAATTTCATCGTATAGTTTTCTCTCCCATGCGTGTAGCCTGTCCAACGTAGAAGAGTGGCTTCCAGATACCATGGCGAATTCCTCAACAAAATCACTATTACTGTCATCCACATCATCTTTAATTATCGATGTCATAAGTGCACTCTTAGATGATGATGAAAGAGATGAGACAGAACGCTTCCATGTGACAACATTTGAGACATGCTGCGCAGTTTCTACAGAGACACTTAAAATTAGTACTTCAGGAAAACATTATGGTAGGGAAGAGAATAATGAAAACACCCCAGTTACCCTGGTTGAGAATAGCATCACGATTGCAGCACACTCGAAGTGCTGACACAAATCGGGCAGTAGGTAGCTTGCCTGGAGAACCTAGAATTTGGGTAATAAAACAATTAAAAAATTTGAAAAAAAAGAATGCTGACATGATCCTGAGAAAGACATGGAAGATATATCTAACACATGATTATCACCTGGCATTTTAGCACATATGTCAAGTCTGATCTTCTTGGTTTCAAGCATTCTGGAAACCTCATTTCCTGCTTCAGCTGCACGCATGAACCGGGTTTCAATGTCCTTCATGCTCGACACAAAATCTTTGGCTCGATGAGTGATGAATTCTGAAGGATCCTCTGCCTCTGCACATAATTCTTTTTCCATTTCACTTTCCTCCGACTTCGCAGCAACCTGCTCAGAGGTAGCTTTGGTTGAAGTATCCACCAACTGACTTGGTTTCCTGGTCCCACCTTGCTTTGGCTCTCTTTCCTGCTTAGATGGTGCATTATCACCAGGAAGTTCTGTATCCCTTCTTTCAGACATGATTTCTTCTTCACCTTCTTTCAATGGAACTACTTCAGTTACCCTTGACTCTCTTAGACCCTTCAATCTACTGAAATTCAGGGTTACCCCATTCTCAATGTTGGAGGAAGAGCTACCAGCAGCATCAATGGGATCAAAGAAGTCCCACGACGTACACAATTCTGGAGGCAATGGTGGTGGGGGTGGGACGAAAGCTGAGACCGGAGATTCATGGCCCACAAATTCAGCAGCTGATGGATCTATCACAAAGGTCAAAGGAGCGGTTGTTGCTGCTTTCATGCAATGGATTCTTGCTGAGGGCGGAGTACCCAATGGACTTGCTCGATGCGCCGGAGAGGCAAGATTCTCTACTACACGTGAAGGCGAGGGAGATGCCATAGAGGAATGCCACGGTGATTTATCCACTTCTGAAATGGAGAGTGATGATTCTGGTGAGATCTCAGACTCTGCATACCGCCGCAGTGCAGTACCCACAGTACGGAGGGATTGTGTGTAAGATAAGTGGGCTGCTGACAATGCATCTCTTGAGTCAATTGCTCGTCTAATATGGCGCATCCGATCCTTGCACAGCTCCAGGGCATCCTCTCCAGTGGCTTTGGAAGGAGAAGAACCCATTGAGTTCCACTAAACTGCAGATTCCCTACTGTATAGTAGAGACGAGTAAATTCATCACAATCCAACTACAGATAAAAGCTTCCACCAATTAGACATCTTGCTTATTGTAAGCAGGTCTTTGCTCCTCTGATCCTATCAATAGCAAAAAAACAGTACTTGTCAGACTACAGAACATATAAATGCAGAAATTAATTTAGCAGCATTGACCTAAATCAAACTTCAGAGCACTTGAATAAGACTAGCTAAATAATCAAAATAGTTCCACTGTCCACAAAAGTTGGCCACATCTGCCGCCAATTTGAGCTGAAATGGCACATTACACAGCCTCACGAGTCATGACAGTCATTTCAGGAAGATAATTAATCTGGTACACAAAAGATAAAAAGGGCAGAGCAATTGACACTGACTGAAGATATCAGACTATCAGAGTAAGACATGGCACAGGCCTAAGAACCAACCAATCGTAGAGCAAGTGAAACAAAGCAAAGAAACTCTTCTGTTGCTTCACAAGATAACCTCAAGCGCTCGGCAAATCCGAACCCAATGGAAGCGTATATTTCTTGAAAGCCCATGCCATGATTAAAGCAAGCAGTCTTATGATTAAAGCAAGCAGGGCGCTGTGGCAGCAGATAAGCTGGCAAAACAGAGCGAGAAAAGGAACTGGCAAAGTGGGACCTTTCCCCAATTCCAACATCTGACTCTGATCAAGCAACTGTATCATATAGTGAGAGACAGGGAAAAAAACTGATAAAACCCATCACTGCCTCAAAAGCAGCACTTCAACGCCACGGTAATCTGCCCAATGCAGCCCCCAAATCCCCAGGATGACCAGGGCACTAGTACGCAAATCCGGTTCTTGAAAGCTGAAACCAGCATTATCTTGAATTTCTACCAGCAAACGGAATGGGCAAATCCGGTTCTTGAAAGTTGAAACCAGCATTATCCTACATTCCTACCAGCAGCAGGACGGAATGGGCGAAGGGGGTAATTGGGGCAAAAATGTTTCCCCCCTCCCCCTCATTATCTTCCAATACAGTAGATGAGTAGAATGTGGTTTTCATTCAAGACGAAGGCGCCCCCAAATCGGCATGGGAACATCTCTAGAGGCCAAATCAAGATCCCTGAATCAATCAAATGCAGCGCACCGGAGAATCCAAACTAAACCAAGAATCCGTCAATAAACCACCAGGGCTTTAGCACAGTAATAAAGAACCCTACTTTCTTACCTACCCACCCCACCGGATTCCACAGTTGAAGAGCCTAGAACTCAAGAATCCCAGACCAAACCGTGACGAGAGAAGCTCACTCACCGAAACCCCCGTGGTGGCGGGCGGCGGCGACTCCAGAAGGGACGCGGCAATGCGGCGGCCGCCGCGGCTCGATCCCGTGCGAGCAGCGGGTCGCTCACGTGCGCACTGTAGCGGCAGGCAAGGCAGGCACAGGGTTTTGTTGGTTCTTGGCGAGGGGGGAGCCGGAGGGGTGGTGGTGTGGTGACCGTTTGAGGCAGGGGTGGTGGGTGGAGGCAGGCGAATGGGAGCAATGGGGGGAGTAATGGCCGGAGGTGCGGCGGTGGGACGCAGGAATCTCGAATTGCTGCTGCTGCTGATAGTGGGGTGTACTGCAGCGGCAGTAGGAGAGTGGAGATCTTTTATTTCGTTTTTTTTTTGTCCTGCCCTTTTTTGCCTTTTGATTTGAGCTGGCACATGTGTGGTGTTGCAAACACAGGGGTGTGTTTTTACCGTCTCCTAATCAGCCAATGTTTTGGCATGGTCAAAGTGTAGTCAACACAAATCGATTGCTATATGTTTGGCCATCAAAAATTATATTACTCAGAAGAAACAAAAACACGTCTTAGAAACTGGGCATTTTTGGATAAAGAGATGAGAATGGTTTCACATTAATCCTACGAGCTTCTTCTCTGCGTGACAGAATGGGCTGCGACAACAAATAGTAGCCAGCAAAACACGTGTGAATCATTGGTCAAATTGTATGTGGTAACAACTTGGCAACCATC
The DNA here is from genome assembly GCA_023333625.1 of Bothriochloa decipiens. Lineage (NCBI taxonomy): Eukaryota > Viridiplantae > Streptophyta > Magnoliopsida > Poales > Poaceae > Bothriochloa > Bothriochloa decipiens. Next base: position 45,511,372 of record CM041633.1, on the reverse strand, counting down.
TTAGTAGTCAATGGGACACAATATTCTACTGGCAGCTTAAGAAAAATTTTACTGGCTACTACAGCCAATCACACCCATGTCCCCTGGTCACGGACAGACAGTGAACTAGTGACTGCACACAGCGGACAAGTATTTCTCAAACCCTAATGAGAATCTCAAGTACGCATGGATTTGGATTTGGCGCCTGGGGCCCACACATCTAACAAACTGCCATGCCATTATGGTGATCATGCTACCTTTTTCACTCTAGCGAACGCTAAGACAAAATCTGATGCCCACAAAGTAGCAGACAACAACCATCCTATGACAAAAGAGCAAGAGAATAAATGGCAGCCACAAACCCTAGCTTTTACACAAAAGGGATGGTGAGTTAGTAAAGGATCTCTTGTACATGCCTCTTGTACTGGTACCTGGTATAGTGGTATGGATACATGGGTCACACAAATCAATTACAGTACAGAACAAACAAACAAAATCTAAAGTGCAAAAAGTGTGAATCCTCAATCCTCATCTTGTGTTCAGTCTGAGTCAGAATCTTGGGCAGTTGAAGATCTAATCCTCCTATTCTTAGACTCACTTTCTTCTTCTTCATCGTCGTCATCTTTCTTCTTCTCGTCAATTATCCCTAGAATTTGTTTTTGTACGTTAACACATTTTTCATCTGAAAATTGTGAAGGACTGCCGCATAGGTTTCATGGTTACCTTTCATCTTGAGAATATTTTCCAATGCTCTTGTTGAAAAATCATCTTTGCTTCTGAGATCTTGGAACCCAACTAACCGGTCAACGGCAATTCCCTTCCTGAAACAGGACAGGGGTCATAGTATGGTGAAGCCAGAATATTGCAGGGTACCAAACAGCAACACACATTATCAAATAGGCAGAAGTAATGAAAAACTTGTGCACTTACTTGAATAATATTACACATGGCAATGTTTTGATTGCCAGTTTGGCCACAAAGAATGGAGCATTCTGTATTTAGTTATAGATGACATTAGGCTTCATGATTATTAAAAGAAAGTAGTTTATAGCCAAGTGGTAGTATACAGACTTCAGCATCAAGCTTGATGAATTTTGTTCCCTCATAGATTGGGGCAAGGGCCTTCAAATGCTTATCCATGATCCTAGCAAATATTCAGAGAATAATTTCCATAAGTACCAAAAGCAAAACAATGTCATAAGAAACAAGAAATACAAGTTATGGCATACTTGCAACGGTAAAATTCACGGTGGTAAAAATGGCATATGACTTTTTCACTGCTAGTAACCTCCCCAAGGAAGTCCCCTTCAGTTATCTCCCTGTATTCACCATGACCTTTCCTTTTTAGCACTTCACGCTTCTCAGCTTCTTTCTGTTGCATAGAGAGATTTCATGAATAAAAAGAACATGACAGTTGCATAAGCCTCATAAGTGTTAGATGGTGGTCAGGACCTTAAGGGCAGCAATTCTCTCTGCGTGCAACTTCTCAAGCTCAGGGTCCTGGTGAAAAGTTCCATGAATTTAACAACCCACAATATGACACAATACAATGTGCCGTACAAATAAGGCAAATACAAGGGATAAGTAAATAACTTTTCAGCTTCTACTCACATCCAACAACTCATCAAGATCAACTTCATCATGGCTTGCAGGTGCTGCTTGAGCCTTGTCTTTAGCCACCATTTCCTAAGATGATGTGCAGCAATGTCAGCATGTCAAAATTAAAATTCATAATGGAACAAATAGAAAACATGCTCCATTTACAATGCCAGAGGTGAAATTCCAAGGGGAAAAAAAAAGGAGACATGTAATCTCTATTCCATAGTGGAAAGTCGAAAACAACTGAAAACGATAGAAACAAGATGGGGAGTCTGCCAACAACAGTACAATGGGGGAAAAACAATGACACAACAAATATGCAATTAATGTGGCCTAACAGAACCGCAAAAAATGACAAAAATAATGAAATTGATAAATGAAGTTTTCCATGATAGCCAGGCAAAGTAGTCAATAGGTCCATCTTCTGCTATATAAAGGGGTACAAAGTGAGTGAGGGGGCTCCTAGAAAAAACTCAATTTCACTAATCCATGGTCCTCCAACAGGATAAGAGTTGTAAACTCTACCAATTTCAAGCAATTCCTAGTCCATGCTCACTGCTGCCCTTTAACTAAGAATCCACTGCCATACACAAAGCACCTGAGACAATGCAGTGTGTCACAAGTATAATATTCATGATTAAACGCAAATATCCCCTAGACACATTGCAAAATCAGGAAGTTCACTTTTAAGATATTATTGTGCAGATCAAGAATTCAAGAAGAGTTCCTTCAAAAAAAAATCAAGAAGAGCAATTTGAATACCAGGATTCTCAATGGATACAACTCTGGTCTCAAGACAGGAAAATTCAGTTACTTATTCCCCCAAGCAGACTCCAACCACACAGAGAATCCAGTACATCCAGCTAGACAAAGCTCGTTTGCACAAACCCATGAAATGGTTTGTCCAAACTATCATTCTATAGAACACCTGAAAGCAATGGATTCTGGATTGATCCTGTCCGTTCCATTACTTCCATGGATCACATCCCACTACACTTTCCAACATAACACCAGATTACATTCGAACTAGCAAGCAGGTACTTAGACGCGAGCAAACAAGCAAGCGTTCCCAGAGTCGCAATTCAGCACCTCACGGGCCGAAGTCAGCAGCTACTATTCCGATCAATAAACCTAGTCTGGATCAAACTCCGCGCACGCGCGCGCCAGCCTTGAGATCCGGCGCGTGGGCGCTACCTACCTCCTAGCAAAACTACGCGATCCAGTGGCGGTAACCAAGGAAGAGACGCGGAATGCCGGCAGCGTAAGGCGGCGCCGGAATATTGAGGGGGAGGAGTCGGTCACCTTCTGGAGGTCCCGGGCGGCGGCGGCGATGACGTTGCCGAAGGCCAGGTTAGAGAGCGTCGACTTCACTGCGTCCGGATCCATCTCCGCTGCCTCCTCCTGATGCTCCTGCTCGCGCCGGCGTCTCCCTCCTCCTCCGCCGCCGCCGCTGCCGCCGACCGGCTCGCCGGATTTGCTCTGGTTTCGTTCGTGGGGAAGAAAGAGGGAAGCGAAGTGAGCTAGCAGGCCTCGGTGGCACGGAAGAAGCTCTTCATATGCGTCAATGGAAATGGGCCCACTGGACCGTAGTATTAAGCCCAACAGGCCCGCTTCCGACGTTGGGTTGAAAGAACTTGGGCAGTTGGCCTTGTGAGTTTTAAATCATTTTTATTTTCTACTCTTTATTTGTCTGAAAAAAATTCTACTCTTTATTTTTTTTGGAAGAAATCGTCCAGTACTATAAACTCGATATAATTTAATATTCTGCATGCGCTATAGAGTAGAAATGTAGAAAAATGGTTTTTGGTTGTCTCAGCTACAGAATTCAAGGTTCCTACAATGAATCCAAGTTGCCATTCTCAATGAGGATAGTCTGATTGACGAGTTCATACTCATATACATGAGAGCAACAGACAGTCACTTGCAGAGGTGAGAGGTTCTCGCAGACTTCAGTAGCTACGCGATTTCACTTGGTATAAAATTCTTTGGTTTCGTCAGGAGGAAATCTTTGCCGTCACAATGTACAAAAAGAAGAAAAAAAGATATCAATATTGCCGCATTTCAACACAGAATGCCTGACTTCCTGCTTTGTATTGCCTCTCCTGTACAGCTGGGTAATGCCATGCCGAGTCCTAGTTTATGGTGACCATCGCCGCCTACCATCAGGGTATGATGGCATGAGCTATTATAGAAGCCCCAGAGACTTCAGCTGGCTGATATGCTCCGCGGGAAGTGGCGGCGGACACCAGTCTGTGCACTCGCCATCGACATCCTCTACGACATACTCCTGGAAGATATTGACACCAACCATGAGTCAAACCATGGTAGATGAGCCAGCTGATGAATTACGAGGTAGTATTCACCTTAGTTAGCATTCGTTTGGCAAGAATGTGATAATGCCGCTGCCAGATCCGCTGGCCAACCATGGTTGCGACCAGGACACTGTAGAATATGCCAATGACAGTGAAAAGCCCAAGCACAATAACCCCCACGATGAGGAGCAGTGGTAGCCCGGCTTCCCCAGCACCTCCCAAGCAACCACCACACTCGCCAGCTGTGGTAGCGCAGCCTTCAAAGCAGGTAGTGCAGTCAGTCCACATGCAAAGCGTGCCAGGTAGATGGCAATCTGCACACATCCTGAATGAAATAGAACACATGTCAGTACAATCAAACAGTACAAGCATGAAAAACATGACCTGAGAATGTATGACGAACTAAGTATAAATGCATATGTACAAGTGAACATGCTTCATCAATCCAGTGAAAATTGGGTGCAATGAACTATCTTTGTGAAGTTTAGCATCCATTCAAATAATTAGATAAAAAAACATAACCTCTTTATGTTCCTTTTTCATAGATTTTTCCTATGCCACAATAACTATGTTAACAAGTGTTTTTCAGGGTTAAGACATAGCTTTAGTATAACAGTAGTTCATGACAAGAGTGAGCTAACTAATGCATACCCTGGTTGACAGCAACAAAGACATAATTCTCGACAAGGCTGGGCCAAGTCATTCCGCACTCTTCGGTCATAACAGGTTATGAAGCATCCGGATAGTCCCAACAAAGCAAAAAACAATAATGCACCTGCAATTAAGAGATCAGTTCAGAAGGAAAACAGTATGTGCCACATAATTGACTAAAATGTTAGCAACATAGTGTTCCAATAAAAGTTTGAGCAGTATATAATATTGTTGAAGTATATATGTCAATGATACAACTTTCTATATATCAAATGATAATAAAACTTTCAATGTCTGCTCTCTGAGCTTAGTTTTGTCACATGTCTGATAATTGCAAACACATCTTATCACTTCTATAAGAATAACAAACACATTGATCCGGGCCATGGATAGATGTTTAAGTTGCAAGCAAAGCTTTTCATGGCACCTTGCATTTTAACCCCCCTAATTGCATATTTATTCTGACAAAGAACACAAAATCCTAATACTTCTCATTATTCTTTACTCATATCATATTCTTTTTCACATTTATTTAGAAAGCTAAAAAATCCCATGTAATTAATGAGACCTTAGGATCCATGTTGACAATCTATCATAGAAATCAGGGCATGATTTTGATCAAGCAGGCATGCAAAAACAGGTGAAACTAGTGAGAAGGGAAAGATTAAGCAGTTTACCACATATATAATAAAAACTAACTTCATTATCAAAACCCCAGGCTGTCCTCAACCAATATTGCTGGTACCCATCAATAAAATGTACCAAATATGCCAATGCAGATATGACCTGAATGAAGGAATAAGAAAATACCACTAGTCACTCAATAGAATGCATATAGGGGATATGGATGAAAGAATGTTTCAAGAACTTACAATCTGGACTAGAGCAAAGATGAATATTATATCTCTAGTAACAAAGAAATGAAACTTCAGTGTTCGCCATTTCCTGTCAGTGTGGGAATGAACCCTCAAGTAATATGGAGCCTTGCAGGTGGTACAATGAGAAAATGCAAATCCTTCCTGTTTGTGAAGCATCAAAACATGGTTAGTTTACTGGTCTTAATAATATCAACAATCATTTTTTTTGAAAAGTTCAAGATAAAACAGGCGGCAAAATGAACACAAACTACCAAATTCTTTCATACTTAAACCAGGAGAAGATAGTATTTAATTTGTGTTGCACAAAGATTTCACATCTCAACAGATGAGTTGGTGGGGAAAAGGTGTAGTCTTTCTAACCCAAACATTAAACTTAACATGTTTCTTGGCATGACCTGAACCATCCAAGTTCAATCTAAGATCCCATCCAAATCTGCATCTGCGGTTACCGAAGCACAACTTCCAAATGGATGTAGACATTCCAACATCCTAACAGAAAGCAGAATTTGCAATACTACCAACCAGATCTTGACCTGGGAACCCCTGTCTAACCACTGGCACCCACATATTGGAATTCCAACTGAAGAGTAAAATATAAGCTAAAGAACAGGGAAAATGATCGACCTGTTACGACTCAAATCAAATAACTTTCATCAAAGGAAAAAAAAAAACACCATGACAAGTTTTCATTATATACACAGATTTTTATGCTTTAAAAGAACACCCCTTTGTGGTGAACTCAAGTCATGTCAAACTTTGTGTTTCAATCATATTGAGCCAGATCTTTATTACATGTGTAAACAGTGACAACAAATTTCTAGTCTTCAATGGGCTTCATTGAATAATCAAGCCAAATTGAGATAATATTGTCTGAATAAAGTTATCCATAACAGTTTAAAAAAATTATATTGATTTAATCATAGATCCAACTGATAAAACACAAATAACTTAAGGTACTTGTGAGAAACAGTAGCCTGATGCATAAAGTAAAATTATACATTATAGTTATGCTACTGTCCTGTCAAACACAAACTGAAATTTTACTTACATCAGGTGTAATAACAATGAATGGGAAAAAAAGGGGAAGAGCCCTACAAACAAACACACTAACAATACAAAAAGCATGCTACTAGCAATCCAGCACACTCGCCTGTGATTAAGGATGAAATGACCCAACCAAAGCAAACACACTAGACCAGCACAAGGGCAAGGAGGTTATGCAAATATGTAATGTGCCTTGTGAAAACAAGAAGCTATTACAAGTGATGTCAACAAAACCAGGCAACTAGCAAAGCTTTGTAAGCCAATTCCATTTGCCCATTAGACACAGATGAGACTCAATATGGCTTTAACCAAACATAGGGACATAAATAAAAATGGCTCCAATAAGAGGTCAATAGCTAATTCAGCCAATCTGATAGTCAATACATCTCCAATATAGAGGGAACAAAAGGTCCGCATCTCTCATGTTCTATCGGCTAAGTGATTGCAACTACTCACTGGTTTGCTACTAAACAAAAAACAGCAAAGTATTTGACAATTATAGATACACACAACACATCTCCAATGTAGAAGGAACAAAAGGTCTGCATCTCTCATGTTCTATTGGCTAAGTGATTGCCAACTACTCACTGGCTTGCTACTACACAAAAAACAGCAAGGTATTTTGACAATTATAGATACACACATCTCCAGAGGGCAAAGGTGTAAAGCTTCCACATTTGCATAGGTAAACCAATAAACCATGAAGAATACCACTGCAACCTTGAACACAGTCATAACAAATTCCTATCATTTATCGAAAAAATCTGGGATAAACAACAACAATGTAGCTCACTAAGAATATTGAAAAGAGAAGAATCGACAACCTACAAGAAATGCTGCTATGTGCTTTACAAATTACAGTAACAAGACCACGCAAGATATCACAGGGCACTAAAAAGCACCCAAACAAAACAAAAGGCTACTACATCTAAAACCAAATCAATAGAAACAATCCTCCACGTATTCACAGGATCAGGCAAATCAAGCCCCAGATTCAACGAATTCACCAATCACCACGCAATTCAATCACTTGCTGCATTCAGGATGTCACTGAAACAGCTCTAAGAAACAGAAAATGCAGACAAAACCCGGTCCACCCCAACTCTAATTCACATCATTTAGCAACTCCTGAGCATCCATCCGCGAAGAGGGGGGAGTTGTAACCGAGTAAGCACTGCAGCGAGCGTTCACCTTGACGGCCCTCCAGTGGTCGAGGCAGTCGCGGTGCACGTACTTGGACGTCCCCTTGCACTTACAGGGCGCGATGAAGTCCCTCCCTGCGCACGCACACCCACACAACCCAGTCAGATCTCCGCCGCCCTGCCATCCCTGCAAAACTAATCAGGGGGACAACAGAATAAAAAAACGCAGCCAGCAACGGCCCTCGCAGAGTCCGGCCGGGGCCACGGAGCCGCTCTCACCGTCGGTCTCGAGGCAGATCCGGCACTGCAGCTGCTCCCCGCCGCCGCCGCCCGCCTCCAGGTCGATCTCCGACGGCGGCGGGATCAGCGGCGACGACGTCTTCTCCTCCATCGCCGCCCGCCCGCCCGCCCGCCGCTCTCCCTCCCTTCCCCACGGACCACCGCCGCCTCTATAGCCGCCTCGCCGTCGGCGCCGCGCCCATCCGAATCCCTAGCCTCCTCCGCCCGCCGCCCGCTTCGGCCGAATCGAATCGACGCGACGGGGAGGTTGGCGAAGGAGCGAGCGAGCGGGGGTTAGGTGTGTGTGCGTGCGGGCGGGTGGAGAGAGGTGTGAGGTGGACTAGCGGCGAAGCGAGGTATAGCCTTGCTCCGCGACGCGGCGGCGGGCTAGCCGCGGCAGGATGACTTGCGGGGCCCGCCAGCGAGGCCGGTGGGGCTGGGATGTAAGTGGGTGCAGTGGACGCGGGTTGGCGGGCGCGCCCGCGAGCAAGCGCCCGGCCGTGTCGCCGAATGGTTGTCCCGGGTAGCGGACAACGCAGGAGGAGGAAGCTTCGGCTGTTCGGACTTCGGTGGGCTACTAGTGGGCTGCCCGAGTGAGGTTTTTTATTGTTGGACTTGGCCCATATGCGACGCTGTGGGTGGGGTCCGCCAGACAGGGCTCGGGGCGACAGACAAGCCTCTCAGTCCACCCACGCCGTTCGGCCTGCCACTGATACTAGCTTCGCTCTCCGAACGCGCTCCACCGCCCGGCGCAGCGGCTGGATGGAGCACGGGCGCGGCCGGAGCACCGGGATTGCCTTTTTCTGCTGTGCTGTGCTGTGCAGGTGAGTTGGCTTCAGATTAGGTCGCCCGATTGCCCGACGAAAAGAGAGGCGACTAGTCCTTTTTGGTCTTGATTTCCCGCGGTTCCGATCTGCCACCTCTTCTAGCGAATTGCTTACGTTGTATCTTGAGAATGCTGAGCTTGGGCCGAGATGTGAAGTTGTGCCTGACGAATATTGACGTATTTGATAGCACAGTGGGTGTTTGATTGTCTGGCTAAGGCCCGATATATGGCTCTAAATAGCCATGCTGTTTGTTGTGTGTGGGGGGCCTACGGCCTGGCTTGGGGCGGAGCCTGCCGTCCTGGGCTAGTCAGGCTTGGAAAGAACGTGGGGGTGCTCATTGTTTTTTTTTTTGAGCCAGGCTCGGCCCAGCATTGCGTGCCTCACTTTGTGGGCCCCACTAGCTTGCTCTGGCCATCGGTATAAAAGCAAGCCTCACCATCTGGCTAGGGTTTCGATCGGTTACTGTTTACTCGTGTTACTCAGCCGCCGCTCTCTCCTCTCGTCTCGCTCATCCCCTTCCGTCTCCGTCCTCGCTGGTGTCCCACCAGTAGCGATGCCCTCCGGCGACTTATCTGGTAAGATCGGAGTAGGACTGCTATGCGCCCTCGTTCTCTTTCTGTTGGTATTTGCACCTGCCCCCCTTGCCTTCGTCGGGCGATCCGGAGGAGGGAGGACGAGGGTCTCACCACACAGGAAAGAATGAGTAGGGCGTGGAGAAGATCAGATTGGCCGACGGGCCCACTAACAAATTTGCATTACATGGCACTGGAAATGGCACAGTGCTCCCCCCTTACAAGATACCCTCCTCCTGGTATTTATAGGGCATACCAGGGGTCAAGGGCTTTTTACTATAGGGTTTCTCCGTATATTACACTGTGCGCGGGCCATGGGCAGGGCCATTTTCATACAATGACCGGCTCGCCTAACCGCCTCCTGGCTCCCGTCTGGGCTCCACGCGTCAGCCTGTCAAAGCGCCACGCGTCGACCACTCTGAGGCGCCACGCGTCGGCCTCCCTGCGCGCCCGGTGTCGTCTCGCCCTCTGCTCACGCCATGACCGCTTCCCGCAGCTTCGTTGTGTCATCCGAGCCCTCGAAGGGACCTCCGGTACCTGCAGAACATGGGCCCAAGCGCGATTGCTCGCTGCTTGGAGAGATGCGTACCTTCGCCGTGATGAGGGACCTCGGCGGAGGTCGGCACCTTCGCGGCTGGCGCTCGTCGAAGGTCTTGGCGTCCTACCGACGCGAGAGGCGCAGGTAACAGAGATTCTTACCTTTGCAACCCGTCGCCTTATGGGTCTTGGCCCTTTGGTGGGTCGCGGAGCTGCATGGGGGCTCCTGGCGGAGGTTGCTCCCCCAACAGCAGCCCCTTGATGGTTCGACCCGGCTAGCAGGGTCAGAGCAACGCCTTTTAGAAATAGAGGGGGGCTCGACCGTCGTGTGCATGGCGGTGAGCCGGCCTCCGGCAGCGACGCCCCAGTGTTGCTCGCGGCCCGTGAAAGTTGGGCCTTGGTAATGGTGGATTTGCTTTGCTGGGCCTGGATTTGGGCTTGTGCACTGTTTGGCGATGTGACCGTTAGGGCTTGCGTGGTTCATGGAGAGACGTTGATCTGGCTCCCCTTGAGATACAGGAGCAGAAGTTACCGCGGTGAATGATGCCGACCTATAAATAGGCGGTGTGGGTGAAAGAGACCTCTACTGGCCTTTGCGCGTTTGCCCTGGGAGAGTTGTTGCCCTAAATCTCTTGAGAGCAAAGGTTGCTTGAGGTTGAGCACGAGGGTTTGGTGCGAAGGTTGATTGGAGCTTGTCATTCGGAGGTGGGACGGAGATGGTTAAGGTGGCGATGGGTGCCGTGAACACCATCTCGGTGTACGAGTTTGGGGTGAGTGGTGTGAAGGAGGGAGATCTGGACGTTTTCGCTAGCCGTGGTTGGCTGGAGCGGAGCCGAGCGCGTGCCAGCGAGGGTGAGGCGACTCTGCATCCCCATGATGATGAGGTGGTGGTATTTGAGGGCTTCTTTGAGGTGGGGCTTCGGTTCCCTGCGTTGCCGTTGGTGGTGCAGGTGCTGCGGAGGTTCGGCGTCCAATTTCACCAGCCGACGCCGAACAGTTTTCCAAAGCCGTGTGTTTTTGTGTGGGGTTGCCACTCACAAGGGTGGAACCGACTGTCGAAGGCTTCATCAAGTTGCACCGTATGCATACTCAGAAGCGCTCAAAGAAGGTGAAGACAGATGCAGGCGAAGTCACTGAGGAGGGCCAGTTTGGGGTGTACACCTTCTGCCGCCGTACCTCCGTGACCGTTCTAGTGGTGGCGCAGAAGAACAAATGGACGAGTGGATGGCATGAGCGGTGGTTTTACTACAGGTTGGCTGACAGCGAAGGTTTGGTGGGTGGTTTGGCTTCGCTATCCGAGGTGACTGTGGAGGCGGTAGAGGATGTTGGGTCCCGTCGCTGCAAGGATGCGATGCGTGACCTGTCATAATGCATTGCGGTCCGAGACCTATTCGAGGAGTATCATTGTGTGAAGTTTGTGCCCTTATCGACCGGTCAGAGCTGGGACGGTCTGGTGAAGGAAGGGGATACTTCGTACGTGGATCGGGGGTACAAAGGGCTGAGGGCGCTGAATGTTATGCGCGTGCTGCCTGGGCGGAGGTGCCGGGAGCTGCTACTACTAAAGTGGAGGGTCTGAAGAAGGTTTATGCTTTTGTGGTTGCGGAGGTCAATGAGCTGGTGGGTAGACTGGATGACACTGAGCTGGAAAAGATACGTGGGAAGCTTTCGGATGTGACCCGGGTGAACTGGGTGTTTGACATTCTTGGGATTAGTTATGGAGTGCATGCTATGGATAAAGAAAGCGGGAAAAGGAAGAGGAAGGCGACGGAGGTGGTGTCAGAGGAGACTTTGGCCGGTGATGCAGTGGGTCAAGGTGGTCGCGCAGGTCGGGGGGGTCGCTCGAAGACAGTGGCGACCAAGCAATGCAAGGTTGCTGGCGAAGGTGGCGGCGACGTTAACCTCGGAGCTACGACTGCTGCTGCCATGACGTCTCTTGTTGCGGCGGTGTCTTCGATGGTGCCCGGGGCCCAGGCTTCGATGAGAGCACTTGGGGGCCGGGCTTCGACGGCGACTCGGCCTCCACTGCCAGGGAGGGGTGAGCGCGGTGGGGGTCGGGGCGTCGATGGGGGTCGCTTGGCTCCGATTCAGATGGTGAGCGAAGTGCAGCTGACGCTAGCGCCCGTCCTCCCGAGCGACGATAAAGGCGGGTCGGGGGAGAGTAGCGACACCAGCTCGTCTGGGAGCTCGTCTGCGTCCGCTGGTCAGAAAACGACGGAGGTTTGGGCGGATGCTTCATCGCGGGACGCTGCCGCGGTGTCTCTTGCAGCGGCAAGTTCCACGTCCGCCTCGCAGGTGGAGGTGCCGATGGAGGAACCAGCATATCTTGGAAGTGCGGAGCAACTAGACTACGCGGGCCTTCACGTTTGGGCGAAAGGCAAAGAGGTCTAGCCGGATCCTGAAACCACCAGGGATGTGGGCGGTAAGCGTCCGCTCGGGGATGCAGCGCCGAGCATGCTGCCATTTTATGCTCAGCGCGCTGGTGTTAAGGATCCAATGGCGCATCTGTACACAAGCTCCGATCTGCGGAGCTGCTGACTTACTATCAATGAGGAGGAGCGGTGGTTTCTGGTTCTGATGTTTGAGCAGATTAGCCTGCCTGAGGCGAAGGTGTTCCTAGACAACCAACCGCTGAAGGATAACATGCTCGACACGGAGGTAAAGCTGGTGGAGGCCTTGCTACTGTCACGTACTGCGCGCCGCCAAGGCGAGGCCCAGGAGGAGGAATTTTGTAGGAAGTTGGTGGAGCTCGAGGCACAGAACCGAGCCTTGACTCAAAAAAATCATGAGCTCGAGGCGGACGCTGCTAGTTATAAGTCAGATCTCACGAGGCTGAGGGAGAATGCTCAGAAGGCAAACAAAGACTTGCAGGAGACGATGGACCGAAATGTGAACTTGGCGACGTCACTGAGGCGTAACAAGGCAGAGCTTGAAGAGGCGAAGAAGAAGGCGGAGGAGGCGAGGAAGAAAGCGGAGGACGCCGAGGGCCGTGAGGCTAAGATGAGGAGAAGGGTGGAGGGTGCCGAGGGCTGTGAGGCCGGTTTGATTGCTTAGTTGGTGGGGCAGATGGCGGAGGTGAAGTCCAGGCTCGATACCGTGCTGGCAGGCACCGGCGGTACCCCTACTAGCGACCTGCCCGTGGAGCCTTCGGTTGACTGTTATCGGGGGTGGCTGCAGGCGGAACTCAGCTTGCTACCCTAGGTTTTTGACAGCCTGACAGAGTATGGGGCTTATTGCGGAGGTTTGGTGACTATGTGTGCCTTAAAGAAGCTGCATTGCAAGCACCTGAAGAAGCTTCCATCCGACGATTTTGCGTATCCCTCGGTTGAGGATGTTCGAGCTTCGAGGAAGGATGCAGTCTGCAGTAACGCCGTCGTGTGCATTCTGTCGAAGTTCATGTACGAGGGTGGAAGAGCGTTGGCTTATAAGGAGGCGGCTGCGGTGACTGAAAGGGTGAGTTGCGCGGAGGTGGCGCCATTGGGTTTTCCTTTTGTGTTTGGGATCTGACTTGTGTGCTGGGGCTAATGGTGGTTTTCCTTTGGTTGTGTCGCGTAGGTGCGCGGGTGCTGCTGCTGCGGGGGAGGTCGTGCCTGGGGACGATGCGATGAACGCGATGACGACAACTATAGCAATGATGGTGACGGGGGGGTTGGTTCCGGGCTCCCTTGAGGGGGACGCGGTCGAGGCTCCGGGTGTGGTCGATGCTGGTGATGTGAACGAAGGCCCCGTCGAGGCTGAGGAACAGGTTCGTGCACATGACAGGACTGCAGCCGCGAAGGTTTAAATGACGAGATAACGATGTTGGGTGCTTCGCGTGGTGGGGCTTAGAACAAATTTGCTTTTGTGATGGTTTGGACGAGTTAAGTTGGTGGAATGGTTTATGACGCTTTTAAATTGTGGCGGTGGTTTGGAAAGATTTGGACCTTTAGCGGTGCTTGCTCTTGCACCTGTTGCTTCGCTTGATGCTTTGTGCACTTGCTCGGGGTGTTAGGGTTTTTCTTGTTGTTGTTGTTTGGTCAGAATTTAGGGCACTTGGCGGGGACTGACTGTGTGCCTTCGCTATAGAGGTTGATTCGAAGCCTGCGCATGAGGTTTTTAACATCGTGCCGTTGATGATGAATCAGCAGGACTTTTTGTGTCGGGGGAGAGCTGGGTGCAGTTTAGACTTAAGCATCCCCAGATTGATTTTGACGATTTCTGGTGGGGGAAGTTGCGGAGGTATGATCGATCTAATCAGGCGGCGAGGGATTTTTGGGATAAGGCGGATTTGACCGAACGACAAAGTATGCGCCTATTGTTTGGCTCCGTCCACGGTGAGGCTGCGGATGATAGTGATATTGATGATGAGATGGCGATGGATTATCTTTTCGATGAGGGTACCTCCGTTGTGGAGGAGGGCGGTAGGTTGAAGGTTCCAAAACCGGAGCCTGTGGAACTGGAGCCGCAGGATTTGCGGCGAAGCTTTCGTGCGAGGGTCCTAGAGGATGACCTTCCCTTGGTGCGGAAGAGCTGGCGGGGGTGGTGGGGGTCTACCGTTGTGATTGATGACGATGATGGTTTTGAGCAGGTGTCTCAGGCTGCCCACGAGGTTTTAGTGACGGAGGTGGTGGAGTTCATAGAGTTGGTCGTTAACGAGCTGGTGGATGCCGTCCTCGAAGATAAGGTGTGGCTGGAGGCGATTGACGTAGCCTGCCCACGTTCGGCAGGAAAGTTGGCGGGGTTTTTATGAAGCCTCTTTGAAGGGCATGAGAATGGATGATTGTAAATTGAAATAACGATTATACAGAATATGTTGTATTGTCGAGGTTGTGGGGGCTTGGGAATCTCTCCGATTTGCTATTTGATTCTGTGTGTTTTTCTTCGTGGAATATTTTGTGTGATTTACCTCCGTGCCTCCGTGGGCTCGCGATTAGTCGAAGGTAGAGTGCAGCGACGCCCCATTTTTTTTGAGCGAGGCTCGCGATTAGTCGAAGGTAGAGATCAGCGATGCTCCATTTTTCTTTAAGCGAGGCTCGTGATTAGTCGAAGGTAGAGCGCAGCGACGCCCCATTTTTCTTTAAGCGAGGCTCGTGATTAGTCGAAAGTAGAGCGTAGCGACGCCCTGTTTTTCTTTGAGCGAGGCTCGTGATTGGTCGAAGGTAGAGTGCAGTGCCGCCCCGCCTTTCCTTAAGCGAGGCTCACAATTAGTCAAAAGTGGAGCGCGACGACGCCCCGTTTTTCTTTGAGCGAGGCTCGCGATTAGTCGAAGGTAGATTGCAGCGATGCCCCATTTTTATTTAAGTGAGGCTCGTGATTAGTCGAAAGTAGAGTGCAGCGACGCCCCGCTTTTCTTTAAGCGAGGCTCGCGATTTTTTATTTCAGATTTTTAGACTCATGGCGAACATTTTTCTTGCGTAAGATTCTGTTTTTTGGGTAGGTGCTACTAGGTTGTTTGCACCTGATCCAGGTGGAGGTGAAGTTGAGTGCACTAGCCTCGCGCTTGGTTCCCCTTCGCTGGGACCCTCTGCTTGGTTATTTGCGGTCCTGAGGAGTGCTAACTTCGACTGATGATGCACCTTGGTTGTCGGAGGTGCATGCGCGACGGTTATGCCTAGGGGCACGATAGCTTCGCGACAGCCATCAGTGGTCTGAATTTAGAACCGTGCGCATGCTGAGCCGCTTGTTGATGCTCGAATTTTGGTTCGAGCACTACTTTTCCTGGATTCCCACCGAAGATTCACCATGCAGCAGCCACCAAGATATGATTCTGTGCGTGACTGTATAAAGCTGCAAGGTTGTTTAGGGGTGTTGGTTGGTGGTAGGTATGATTGCGTAGAGGCGCAGGAAGGTTTTGGGCTTCTTGGCCTAGACCCTCGCTGGCGGTTGGTGCGGAGGTCACAGTGGTTTTGGTTGAATGTTGCAGTTCCTACACGCTTTGGGGTTGGTGGGTGCGTGGCTGTTGGGGTCCTGCGAATCATGGTGGGTGGGCTTGGGATTTCACACCTTCGGCCGTTAGGCTCTCTTTTGCGCACTGTCCTAATGCCTCTCATTCTTAGTTGGTTTTGGGATTGGTGGTGTTTAGGCTATGTATGGTTGATTAGGGTGGGGATGTGCTGCCTTGGATCCTTTTGGTGGAGTGAGGCTAGGGGCAGCAGGGCTTTGTAGGTTGGGAGTCAGGGGGTGGCTGTTAATGGGAATAAATGGGGATGTACGGCAAGGGTATAGTGGTGGTTGGGGTTGGTGGGCTGAGTTAAGGCTTGGCGGTGGTTGTCTGGCGGTGGTGTGATTCGGGTTCTGCCCTCCGTGCCTCGCCCTTTTCGAGGGTCGAGGTGGGGTTTGCATATGGAGGCAACCCCTGGCCCGACTAGCGGGGGTCCGCTGTTTGTTTGACCTCCGTGCCTTGCCCTTTCCGAAGGTCGAGGTGGGGTTTGCATATGGAGGCAGCCCCTGGCTCGATTAGCGGGGGTATGCTGTTTGTTTGACCTCCGCAGACCCTTGACCGATGTTGATTGTCGGCCCAGAGAAATCCTTGTCTTTAGCGACGGCTGCTGATGAGGATGGGCCTTTGGCATCGCCCGTTTCAGCGTCAGAGACTCAGCGGAGGTTGCAGGGGAAATTGAATTTTATTACATGATGCTTGTTTTGGTTGCCTCGTTAAAAAACCTCGCGCTTCGGCACGAGGAAAAAGAGTGCAAAAAATTACTGGAATGGAGAATGAGCTGCGAAAAGTAAAAGTACATTCTATGACAGCCGCTAAGGATAATACTTACGAAGGTCGTCGACATTCCAAGTATGGGGTAGATCGTTGCCGTCAGCATCTTGGAGGTGGAAAGAGCCCAGCCTGGTAGTTTTGGTGATGACGAAGGGGCCGAGCCACTTGTGCTATAGCTTGCCCGCCATCTTCGCGTTGGGCTTCCTGATCAACACCATGTCGCCCTCACGGAGGTTATGGGGTTCGACCTTCTTGTCCCTCCACTTCTGTGTTTTGGCTTGGTAGTGATGAAGGTTGTTGATGGCGAGGCATCTTGTTTCTTCAGTGAGGTCTTTGTCGAGAGCTTCATCTTGAGTGGCGCTTTCGGAGGTTGTTCTTGGTGAACCATGACGAAGCTCTTCTGGGAGGACGGCTTCCTCGCCATAGAGCAGTTTGAAGGGCGTGATGCCTGTGTCCCTGCAATCGAAGGTGTTGTGTGACCAGACCACGGGTGTGAGTTCTTCGGCCCATTTGCCGAGGGGTTTGTCTTTGAGCTACTTCTTGATTCCTTCTAGAATGATGGCGTTGGCTCTTTCGACAAGGCCATTGGACTGAGGGTGTCGGACCGACGCAAAGCAGATCTTGGTGCCGATCTTGAAGCAGAATTCTTTGAAAGCGAAGCTGTCGAACTGGGTTTCGTTGTCGTTTGTCAGGTTTCTGGGTACACCGAAGCGGCAGATAACTTGTTGCCAGAAGAAGTTCTGAACTGTGGCGGAGGTGATCATGGCGAGGGCCCTTGCTTCGACCATTTTGTGAAGCACTCCACTATGACCACCGCGTAGTAGAGGTTTCCCAGGGCGGTTGGTAATGGGCCGACTAGATCCATCACCCATCGTTGGAGGGGCCAAGTTGGGCAGATCATTGTCGTTGGGGCTCCTAGCCTGTTTGAGTGGTGTGTGGCCATCTGGCAACCTTTGCAGTGTCGGACGAGAGATGTGGTGTCTGCTAGAGCTGTTGGCCAGTAGAAACCTTGCCTGAAGGTTTTGCCGACCAGCGCTCGAGGGCCGTTGTGAGACCCACATATGCCTTGATGTATCTCCCTTAGTATTGTGATGCCTTCGCTGGTGCTGATGCACTTCAACCATGGTGCGGTGATGGAGACTTTGTATAGCTATTGGTCTATGATCTTGTAGCCATGCGCCCTCTGCGTGATTCGCTTTTCGTCTTCCTTGGATTCGGGCTCGAGGTAACCTTTGATGTAAGCTGTGATTGGGGCTCTCCAATCTTCGCTGTGGACAATGTTGATTTTCTTTGCCAGTGGTATGTGACCTTCGGTTACGGGAAAGGTGAGGGTCTCGTAGACGACATCCGGAGGTAATGGGGTTGCTTATGCTACGGCCTTCGCTAGCTCGTCGACTTCTTTGTTCTCGCTTCGAGGAATATACTTTGTTGTGATGCCTAGGAAAAAGGTTTTGGATTTTTAGATGAGTTGCAGGTACTTTTGGAGCTCCGGGTCTTTTGCCTTGAACGATTTCTCAATCTGGCCTGCTATGACTTGAGAATCTGTTCTGATAACTATGTGGTGAGCTGACATGGCACGAAGCTTAGTGAGGGCGAGGATAACTGCCTCATATTCAGTGGAATTATTGGTGCAGGGGAACTCTAGCCTCGCTGCGTATCAGAGCTTCGTGCCCGAGGGTGAGGTTAGGATGGCCACAGTGCCCGTGCTCGTGGCTCCCCAGGCTCCGTCGATGTGGACTGTCCATGAGGCTTTGACCTCATCTGCCTTGTTGTGTCAGTCGAGGGTCCAATCCATGATGAAGTCTGCGAGTGCTTTGGGATTTGATCGTGCTTCTACTGACAAAGGTAATGATGTAGTCGCTCAGTTGGGTGGCCCACTTGGCTATTCTTTCGACTGCTTCGGGATTTCTGAATATGTTGTCGAGGGGGAACAGTGACGGCACTGTGATTGGGTGAGACTGGAAGTAGTACTTCAATTTCTCGGTGGCCATGACCACTGCGCATGCCACCTTTTTCTAGCTTGGGGTAGTGCTTCTTGGGGCCTTCGAGGATCTCAGAGACGTAGTAGATTGGGATCTGACGCTTCTGGTTCTCGTCGGAGGTTTCCTTTACCAGTACCGCACTGACGGCATGGGGCGAAGCGGCCACATACAGGAGTAGCGGCTCCCCGGGGGTTGGGCTGGCGAGGGTTGATAGCTTGACCAGGTAACTCTTGAGATCTTCGAATGTGGTTTGCTGCACTGGCCCCCAATTGAATGGTTCGAAGCCCTTGAGGGCTTCCAAGAATGGCAACCCTCGCTCTGCTGACCGTGATATGAACCTGCTAAGCGAAGCTAGTCTGTCGGTGAGGCGCTGAGCTTCTTTTCTTGAAGTCGGGGGTTGCATGGTTAGGATGGCGTCGATCTTGGTTGGGTTGGCTTCGATGCCCCTGGCGGACACCAGGCAGCCTAGCAGTTTTCCCTTGCTGACTCCGAACACGTATTTTTCTGGGTTCAGTTTGAGCTTTGCTCTTTTGAGGTTGGCGAAGGTTCTAGCCAGATCGTCGATGTGTCTGCCTTGAGCTTGCTTTGCACTACGATGTCGTCGACGTAGGCTGAGACTAACGGATCATCTTTGAATACCTCCGTAGTCATGCGTGCGAAGGTTGGGCCTGCATTATGGAGACCTTTGGCCATTTTGCGGAAGCAGTATGTGCCAAAGGGCGTGATGAAGCTTGTTTTCTCCTCGTCTTCTTTGTTCATCCAGATCTGGTGATACCCGGAGAAGCAATCAAGGGGAGACAGAAGTTTGCATCCCGCTGCCGCGTCGACGAGTGTGCTTATTCTTGGCAGTGGGAAGTCGTCCTTCAGGTAGGCCTTGTTTAGGTTGGTGAAATCGACGCACATTCGCCATTTGAGGTTCTTCTTCTGAACTAGCACGACGTTGGATAGCCAGGTTGGATACTTGACTGGGCGTATGACCCCCACGTCCAACAAGCAATTGACCTCTGCCTTGGTGGCTTGTTTCCTTTCTTCAGACATCTTGTGAAGCTTTTGCTTTACTTGGAGGTAGTTCTCTTTGACGTGCAAATTGTGCTTGATGAGGCCTCTATCTAAGCCTGTGAGGTCGGAGGCTGACCATGCGAAGGTATCATTGTTGTCTCAAAGGAACTGGGTTAGCCGGGCCTCGGTCTCGCTGTCAAGTAGGGCGAAGATGATGACCTTCTTCTCTGGGTCATTTGGGAATAGCTGGATTTTCTTTGTTTCTTCTTCGGGTTGGGCTCATGAGGGTAGCCAGGACGCGTCTACCTTCGACTTGGCTTCACGCTGTTCCTTTTTGGCTTCTTCTTGTGCTTCTCTTTCTTCCTTTCCTTGCAGGCAATGGATGTTCTTCTGCCCTGGAGTTGCCATTTGCGCCTCCATTCTGGCGGCGGTTTGATCTCCATAAACGGCGATGATACCTCCGGGAGCGGGCAGCTTCATGCAAAGGTATCCCGGGTGGATGGTTGCGCTGAACTGGTTGATGACCCCTCTGCAGAATATGGCGTTGTAGTTGTAGGGCATGTCGACCATGTCGAAGGTTATGTGCTCTATTCTGGAAATGCGCTTGTCGCCGAAGGAGACCGGCTAGGTGATCTTGCCGATCACCCTGACTTGCTGACCTCTAAACTCGAAAAGGGGATGCCCGGCCGATTGTAGTTGGTTTCTATTGAGTTTCATACCGTTGAACAGGATGTCAGCGGAACTACCGTTGTCGACCAAGATCTTTACGACGGTCCAACCGCCGATGTTGGTTTCGATTACCATCGCATCGGTGTGCGGGTATTCTTTCAGCTTGAGGTTGGACCCATCGAAGGTGCTGGGGATGTGTGACCAGTGTGCTGAGCATGTCCATATGGGTGGTGGGCGAAGGTTGGCTGAGGATAATAGTCTGGCTGGTGGTCTGTGGGAGTAACATGGTTGTTGTGATTGCGGCCCTTATGCCAGTTTTGAGGGTTGGGGGTCCTCTTCTAGTGTGGTTAACGGTGCCCGTCGGAGGTGCGGCGTTGGCTTGGCTGTCTCTATATTCTATCCCCTTGGCAAAGTAGATGCACTGCTTAGTGTAATGATCACTTTCGTTGCTGTAGAAGTGGCAATAATGACTCTGCTGTGTCAACTGCTTCTAGGGATTGGGGTAGGTCGTCTGCGATCTACTTGCGGCGCTGGTAATCTTGCTTGGCGAGGGTTCTGCCTTGTTTGCTGCTGTGGTGCTTTGTTGATTGCATTGACGCTGCTTTGTCCCATGTGAGGGTTGTCGTTGCAGTCATGGCAGGGGTTGAAGTTGCGGTCTCTCTGCTGACGTTGTGACGGCTGGCGTGGGGTTGATATGATTGAGTCTTAATGCGCTCATCATTGTCAGCCCGGATTTGTTTCTCCATGATGTCGTACAAATCGGTGAGGGTTTTGGTTTTCTCTCCTGGATAGTTTGGCCGAACAGGGCCCCGGCTAGATGCAGCTGATGGCAGCGATGATCATGATCTCATCTGTGACGTCGGGGGTGCGGTTCTTGGTCTGAACGAATCTTCGCCACCAATCCTGTAGAGGTTCATCGAACCCTTGTCTGCAGCTGAGAAGGGCCATTGCTTTGGTGGTGGACTTGCTGATGCCTTTGAAGTTTGTGCATAGTCTCTCGCGGATGTCATCCCAGTAGAGGATGGATCCCGGGCGAAGGTGGCTGTACCAGGACTGAGCAATGTCTCTGGCTACGATGATGAAAGCCTTAGCCATGGTGTCTTCATCTTCGCTGGCTGTGGAAACTATGGCCTCGTAGCTCATGAGGTACTGTCTTGTCTTGGTATGTCCGTCGTATCGTGGCAAGTGCTGCAAGTTGAACTCCGGTGGCCAGTTGGTGGTATAGAGGTCGTATGAGAGGGGAGACTTGGAGTCGTAGACTGATGGGCGGTGGTTAGCTCTAGGCTCCGGAGGCTGGTCATGCTGGAACTGACCTGCGCCTAGATACAACAAGTTGGTGCAAAGGTTCAGATCTGGGTGCGGTGGGTGGGGGTCTTGGTGTTGCTGCTCATGCTGTTGGACAGGTGGAGGTTGGACTGGCAAGGGCGGAGATGGAGGTTGGAGACCTTCACCACCGATGTTGGCTTTGGCCTCTGCTGCTGCTATGCTTTGCTTGATCTTGCGGAGCTCCACTGCTACTTGCTCGGTTCTGCGTCTGGTTGCTACTGCTCAGTTTTTCCTATTGATCTGGTCCAGTTGCCTTTTGCTCGCTGCAATGCGCTCGTTGAGCTCACTGAGTTGCTTGATCAGTTCTTCTTCATCCTGACCATCTTCGCCTACGACGGTTCCATCGCTGCCCCCACCGGAGGTGTGGGGGTGGGGGTGCCTAATGATGTTTTGGACCACTGAGCATCGCGGGCGATCTCTGCTCTGGTTGGTGAGAGTCTCGGCAGCCTATTCCTCTGCTATCGGATCAGCCGCCAGAGGCACGGCCTGAGTGCCGGCACCTTCGGCGTGAAACGGGTTAGCCGGAGCTCCTGTCGCTTGGGACTTGTCGCTGAGGTTTGGGGCCATGGCTCGGGTCTTGTTCGAACCCACGGTCGGCACCAACTGTTGGTATTTGCACCTGCCCCCTTGCCTTCATCGGGCGATCCGGGGGAGGGAGGACGAGGGTCTCACCACACAGGAAAGAATCGAGTAGGGCATGGAGAAGATCAGATTGGCCGGTGGGCCCACTAACAAATTTGCATTAAATGGCACTGGAAATGGCACAATGCTCCCCCTTACAAGATACCCTCCCCTGGTATTTATGGGGCATACCAGCGGTCAAGGGCTTTTTACTCTAGGGTTTCTTCGTACATTACATTGCAAGCGGGCCATGGCCAGGGCCATTTTCATACACTGACCGGCTTGCCTAACCGCCTCCTGGCTCCCGTCTGGGCTCCATGCGTCAGCCTGTCGAAGCACCATGCGTCGGCCTCCCGGTGCGCCCCGTGTCACCTCGCCCTCTGCTCATGCCTTAACCACTTCCTCTAGTTTTGCTATGTCATCCGAGCCCTCGAAGGGACCTCCGATACCTGCAGAACATGGGACCAAGCGTGATTGCTCGCTACTTGGAGAGATGCGTACCTTCGCCATGATGAGGACCTAGGCGGAGGTTGGCACCTTCGCAGCTTGCGCTCATCAAAGGTCTTGGTGTCCTACCGACGCGAGGAGGCATAGGTAACAGAGGTTCTTACCTTTGCAACCCATCTCCTTATGGGTCTTGGCCCTTTGGTGGGCCGCGGAGCTGCATGGGGGCTCCTGGCGGAGGTTGCTCCCCACAACACTTTCTCTTGGTTGTGTTGTTCTTTGGTTCATGATTGTGTATGCAGATTTTTCTTGTTCATATGAATTCATTTTCTTAGTGAGATTTAGGATTTGATCGATGGTTGACGTAGATCTGGGTGGCTAACCATTGGTGGTATGACACTTCATGTGATTTGCTTAGGGTCGTAGTCGTAATGTCCTGTTGTGGTCTGGATCCAACGATTTCGTTTTCTTCTTTACGGTTTGGTCGATGATTTATGCAGATCTGTGTAGCGCACCACTTGGTGTCACAGTCGTTCCTTCTACTTTGCCTTGGGTTAATGGTTGTAATTTGATACTAATTGTTACCCCCAATTTCCTTTGTTAGCTTCATGGATCCTTCAATTAGACGTCGCCAGCTAATCATTAGAGGCAAACAGTGACTGGTGCAGACAACAAAATGACTCTGTACTTGACTTCACTAAAGCACCTAGGACATGTCCATCCAACCAAACACAAACATAGTTGAACCAAGCCAATGATATAGCAACTCAGGCAAACATGTCCATGTTGGCTGGGTGGGAGAAGGCTTTGGCTAAACATACTAGGATTGTAGTGAGGCTAGGAATTGGTCAGGCAACCAAACACACCCATAGTTGTTTGGTTCCAATATGCCATTGCCTTTAGCTGATCGATAGAATTTGGCCAATGATCCCTTTGGAACAAGTTATATCTAAAAATATGACTAAAAGTCTAGGAAATTTTTAAGTCATGCACAATGCAATGTTGGATTTATGATCAAAATTATTTTGGGAAACTTTACTTCCACGCATTTTATTATCAACACAAGCTGGAAACTTACTATTGAAATTGAGACTTTTTGAGAAATTATGCTAAAACAAGAAGGCTATGTGGCAGTACCCACCATCTTTATGTAATTGCCAAACTAATGTTGGTGAATTTATAATTGCCGAACTAAGGTTGGCAATAGGAGAGTGCCAATCACAACGATGGAAAAAATTAAATTTCCTACCTCATTGAAACGCATGTTGCTCCTTTGCTTTTTTGTTTCTAGGACCAGCTGAACCTATGGCGAGCACACATGATTCGTGGTCGAACATCCCACCAAAGCTCACGGGATTCTTTCTTGGACTCCTTCATGCTCACGTCGATCATGTTCGCTTCGTAGCCGTGTGCCCCCAATGGCGCTCCACCGCACGGCAGGTCCGACTGGCTCCACCACTACCGATGCTCGCTCGTAAGGATGGGGGCACCTTCTATAGCATGCCCCGAGGTGAGCCGCTCCACTTTCCTGGCTGCAAAAATGGCTTTGCCACAACTTGCGGTAAATGGCTGGTGTACCTAGGCTTCCGCAAATTGCTCTTGGTGGACCCCTTCTCTGGTGCCACCATGACCCTTCCCGCACCAGCGAGGGTTTATCTCCCAGGTGAAGATGGGTGTGTTGGTTGTACCCACGACGGTGATGATTGTGCATGCAAGAAAGATGGGAGTGATGTTTTTGTGGATGGTTCTACACTACACTCTAGGGTTCATCTCACCTACAAAGACGTGGTTGGTGATTCTAGAGATGGTCATGATTGTGCAGAGGATGGTGAGAACTCTGAGGGTGGCCATGATTCTGTAGATGAGGGTGATTATTATAGTTATCTTTACTCTGATGAGTCAGAGCTAATAGAGGATTTGAAAACCTTCCAAGTGATCAAACTAATGGAGTACTCACCCAACCTCTTTGTTGCACTGTTCCAAGGTAGTGAATCCAATAAGATTGCAGTGTGCCGGCCAGGAAGCTCCAAATGGTCGGAAGCATGGGGCCTGCCTTTGGGGGTTGTTGACATGGCTTTCTACCAAGGGAAGCTCTACATTGTTGACTATTATGAGGACCTCTGGGCTATGGACATCGGTGTGGATGACAAGACGGGTGATCCACGAGTTTCTTGGATTGAAGAGGTCATCAAAGTTAAACTATCTAATAATAATGGCCAGACCTTATTGAGGATGGTCTACCTAGTTGAGTCATGTGGCTCATTGCTGCTAGTGCATAGAATGATTTCCCATAAGCATGTTCATGGTGAAGGACAGATACACACATTTGTTGGGAAGTGTGAGCCTGATGTTTTGATATTCGAGGCAGACTTTGGGCGATCATAGTGGGTCGAGGTGACAAACCTTGCTGACGATCAGGCACTATTTCTAGGGCCATGCTCTAGGGCTATTTGCATGCCTCAGGGTGACTTGTCCGACACTCGTGTGTGGTTCTTGGATGACTACAAGGACTTTCACATTTGGGATGAAGAAGAAGACAACTTCAGTTCTGGCACTAGCAGTGTGGCAAACCCTAAATCTTTCTTGCATCTGCCAAAGATCTTGTGTATGAGCTATCAGGGGAATGCAGGCGCTGCATGGCTCTTCCCTGCAAACTGATGCTTCTAGTTGGACTATTGTTAAAATAAAAAATGCACCATGTGTTTCTCTATTAGACTTATGGCATTCACAATGCTGATTTACTTTTGGATGATTATGTTGTGCTTAGCTTTGTGGACTTGTGATGGAACCATGTGGTATTATTGTGTTAGTTGCTAGTAACCTATTCTATAAAGCATTTAGATGGAAGTCACAATGTTTTTGTTTAATATATGAATTATGTGTTATCTATCATTAATATTTTATCGTGTACTAAGAGTTTGACTGGTTTGTGGGTTTCTTGCTATGCTATTAAGG
The DNA here is from genome assembly GCA_023333625.1 of Bothriochloa decipiens. Taxonomy (NCBI): domain Eukaryota; kingdom Viridiplantae; phylum Streptophyta; class Magnoliopsida; order Poales; family Poaceae; genus Bothriochloa; species Bothriochloa decipiens. Next base: position 45,485,868 of record CM041633.1, on the reverse strand, counting down.
TTAAGCCCATGGTCCTTGTGGCAGCAGAAGATAAATATGGCTGCAACCTTTTCTTGTTTGTGCGAACAATCTTGTTACCTGTAGGGCTTAGAATGAGATGTTTCTGTTTTGATGGATGGTGTTTCTGAATGGACGATTGGTGATCTCATCACATGTTTCCACGTAACTTCAAGTTATAATTGTGTAATTGGCATTATCTTTAGCTTAGGGCTAGAATTTTGCCCATGGTCCTTGATCCTCCCCTCCCATAATCCAGGGTCACAATGAGCTCTACGGTCCTTGTCCTTGGCTCGACCCCGCCCCTCGACCCCACCCATGCACCCTAATCGGACGATGGGAGACAACACGAGCGCGAATCGAACTATTGGGGTGCGGGAGACTGACAAAAATACAAAACTTTATTTAGTAATTTTCATTTATTATATGAAACTTCCCTTTCATACATTTTTGGATTGTCAACATGAGCCGCAAACTTTTATCATTGAAAATCCATTTTGAAAATGATGCTAAAGAAGAAATCTTTTGACATGTAGTCAACCACATAGTCGAGGACTCATACCATGGGTAATCCAATTCGCCTCCGATTAAAAGAAAGAACGAGGCCAAGATCCTTCGCTGGCTTTACTCTGAAGCATGGGTTCAAAGACACGAAGACGGGCCCAGGACACACCGCGGGCCGAAGCCAATCAAAAGGCTCATCCTGGTCGACAGATAACCGTGACCTGACAATGGCCTCCGCCCGACGTCGGTCCATCTCGCCCGACTTCAATCCGTCTCGCCCGACGTCAGTCCACCTCGCCCGATGTGAGAGACGTCGGGCAGGGAAAAGCTAAGCAGGAATATCCCACGCTTTCGTCAATAAGGTAGATGGAGTTCCCGAAGCAATTGGGACAAAGGGCAGAGACGGGCCTGGACTCGCCCTACTAAGGGACCTTCCCTCACTGACAGGTGGCCATGATTCACCAGAAGTACAGTTGAGTCTGGAACACGCGGTGTAGGCAACAGGGGAATCTCTAGACGAAATCGAGTGCTCATGCAGGGAAACTGAGGTCCCAGGAACCTCGGGTATGGAAGGAGGGGAAGCAAACAGGCCCCTACCATGTTGTACTACGGCACGCCATCCTCCGTTCTGAGTGAACGTGCCCCCTATTCCGTCCCCGTCTGAGGATAACGCGAAGGACGGGAATCTCTGGCAAATGGCGTGGAAGAGCGGGTCCGCCCGTCAAGAATGATGGCGACAGGAAGAAGATGCCTGACCAACGGTGAATTGTGAAGCAGCAAGGAGACGCCCATGCCAGGCTAAGGGTATCAGTCCCGGATGCTCGCCGGTTTACAACATCTCCTAGGCTCTCAATAGGACCAGACCCCTACAGGACATCTATTGGAGGATCGACATGAGGCCGGCTAGAAATCACCGCCAAAAGACAGTCACGTGAGGGATGAAACCCATGATGACCCCAACTTAGATAGGACACCTTGGAGACCTGAGAACCCATCTCTCTCTCGTTGCACTTGTACACCCCCACAAGTTTCTGAGATAATCAACATTGGCATCTGCCCGGACTGGATGTAGGGATCGTTCCACCTGAACCAGTATAAAATTCGGCTGTGTTTGTTTGTCTGACCATCCAATTCCTCTCGTGCAAGCATATTTTACTAGTCGAAAGATTTCGTGACACCGACAGTTGGCGCGCCAGGTAGGTGGATTGCGTGACTAGCTCAAAATCGGATGGCATCCCCATGTTCTGGTTCCTCTGACATATCTCACATCCGGTTCGGGAGCCTCGACTTCCTATGCTCCCCAGACGGGAGCACGGTCCGTGTCTTCGACGCCCCGCCCAACCGTGTCTCCTTGCCCATCGAGCAGGGAAATGATCACCACCTGGATGATCAGGTGGCCCCGACCATGGAGACCCCGCATGCGTCTCCTCGCAACAAGGTGGCTGTTTGTGAAGCTTGGGCTAGGCCATGCCCTCGGACCCTCGGCTTCCTCGTTCCACCTAGGGACACGGTAATCGGAGGGTCCAGGGGTCCCTCCGAGGGAACCCATGAGACTGGCGCACGCCGGGCCATAGCCAGCTTCATGCGAGCCCAGATGGATTACCTCCTTGGGTATCATGACTATGAGGATGATACCATAGTCAGTGACGACGACGTCTGGATGGTACGTAGCTTGGACAACGCCGACGAAGATTAATATACCACGTACAGTCCGGGAGACAACTACAACCCCTCTCGCGAGTGTTTCATGGTCCTTCACGGGGTCAAGGGCCACAACGGGGACAGGGGCATTGACCCTCCAGAGGTGCCATCGATCGTCCCCACCATAAACTTTGGAAGCCTCGAGTTCACCTTCATGGCTGACGGTGGGATGTCTCGCCTCGACACGACCAAAAAACCACAGTAGGACGTCGGCATCCAACAGCCGGGGAACCTGAGCATTCAGTCCCCAGACGATGACCACGGCCTCAATCGCCATGACTCCAATGACGATCTGTTGGCCACCCCAACCGCTGGGCTGACCTCTGAGGATTACTATGCCTCGGAAGAACTCTCGACCAACGATGAGGCACCGCCGCTCATCGATCACGCGAAGCTTGAGCGACAGCTCATGGCTCATTTGGGCCCTCGACTGATGATGGATGACATGAAAAACCTCGCTCTATCCTACATCAATGTTGCCATACAGATCAAGGGTGATGCCCTGCTCACGTCAGCCGAGCTGTTAGGTGATGTTCTGATAACATACCCATTCGGACTCACCAACGCCGCCTCCATCCTCGAGCAGCTCATGGCGATGGAAAGAAACGACCATCCCATGAGCAGCGAGTTCGTGGTGATGGTCGAATCCTTCTATGACCTATTGGATGAAGACGAACACCAAGCTTCGGACCATGACAACTCTGGCTTGGCTGGGGTAGAACCGAGGGATTCCTTCTCCGTCCCTCAAGAGTGCCTCATGTGTGAGGGGAGGTAGCCTACCCCGGATGGAGTCATCCGAGATGTTGATGCCAACGGCGATGAGATCCTCCTGGTGGGGACTCGGAGGCGGAAGGGGACTGATCCCCTTCCCAGATTAATGTTGACACACTACACGCCTGCCAAGAGGAGCTTGACGAGGCCCAACAGCAGATTGCCTCTGAACGAGCCCGCCTCGCGCAGGCAATTAGACGATGGTGACCTCGAATGACGCACGATTGCACGCAGGACATGTGGTGCTGCACCGTTAAAGATGATCACCAGACACCATTGTTCGACAGGGCTCAGCAGAACATAGCCGTCGTTGTGGTCCTTGTGCGGAGGTTCCCAGAGGCATCAATGCCCGAAGGAAAGAAGCTCTAGGAGGAGCTGTGCACCCTTCTCGATCGAGCCGCGGTCTAGCAGGCGGAAAGCTCAGCCTAGCGATGGGCTCCAAACGGTCGCAAGGATGTGCCCTGGAGGGACGTCTCCATGCACCAGAGTCCGCACCCCTCGTGAGATGTGTTCCAAACCTCTCCCCGAGAACAACGTGAGGAAAGAGAGGAAACCACACATCACTCCAGCCTCAGCCACCATCGGAGCCAGAGTGATCGCGGAAGCGATGAAGAAAGGTGACACGGACGTCACCCGCATCGAGGGGGAAGGTTTGACCCCGACGAGGATTGGGACCATAGCCCAGACGCGATGGGACCGCGCTGCTTCACTTCGCACATCCTCGCAGCCTGGGTCCCCTCACATTTCTGGCCGCCGACCTACATCTAGAAATACACCGGGGCAACAAACCCCGGCCTATGGCTGGATGACTATCGTTTCGCGTGCAAAGCAGGAGGGGCCAGCAATGAGAACTTCATCATCAGGCACCTACCTCTCTACCTATTAGATACCACACATGTTTGGCTCGAACACTTGCCAAAGGGAAAGATCCACGACTGGCATGACCTGCGCGAGGCATTCGTTGGCAACTTCCAGGGCACCTACGTGCGGCTTGGGAACTCATGGGATTTGAAAAATTGCAAACAGAAGAAGATGAAGTCCTTAAGAGATGACATCTGACGCTTCTCCCACAAGTGCAATGAGCTGCCCGACATGGCCGATGGGGACATTGTCATGGTGTTCATGTCCGGCATAACTTGTGAATCCCTGGTGCACAAGCTAGGGCAGAAGAAGCCAAAGATGATGAAGGACCTAATTGACATCGCCACCAACCACACCTTAGGGGAAGAGGCTGTGGCATGGTGTTCCAAGGGAGCACCAGCAAGGTATGGTGAGACGATAGTGACGCCACAACATTGGATCGCCCGCACAAGAAGGGGTGAAATCGGCAGAGGCGCGATGACTCCCTCATGGCCGCGATCGATCGCAGGGAAGGCAATGCAGAGGGGCAAAACAACGACTACTTCGAGAAGTTGCTAGAGGCTCCATGCCCCCACCACGTGACTCCGGTCAAACATCTCCTCAAGGACTGTAATGCCATGAAGAAGTTCATCAACGGGACCCTGAAGAAGAAGGGACCCAAGAAGAAGAAAGGCAACGGAGAGAGGTGCAAGGAGTAGAAGGAAGACAGCGATGTTCCAGCCGATGAAGCGTTGACGATCTTCAGAGGATCGGTGACGTACAGCTCCAAGCGACAATAGAAGGTCGCCCGGCAAGAGGTATATTCCACTACTCCTACGGTCCCCACATTTCTTAAATGGTCTGAATCACCGATCACCTTCAACCGCGATGATCACCCCGACTACATGCCGTACCCGAGAAGATACCAGCTCATCACCGACCCTATCATTGCCACCAAATGCCTCACCAAAGTGCTCATGGACGGTGGAAGCGGGCTGAACATCCTCTACGCCGAGACGCTCAATGCCATGAAGATCCCGCGCACCCGCCTGCGTCCCTCGGGGGCTCCTTTCTTTGGAGTCATCCCAGGGAAGTAGGCGGAGCCCATCGTCCAGATCGATCTGCCTGTCATGTTTTGGGGACCGGGCAACTTCTGAAAGGAGGTCCTCACCTTCGAGGTGGTCGACTTCCACGGAACCTACCACGCCATCCTTGGGAGGCCCTGCTACGCCAAGTTCATGGCCATCCCCAACTACACCTACCTCAAGCTCAAGATCCCTAATCTAAAGGGAGTCATCATTGTTGGCACGATGTATCGGCGTGCGTACGAGTATGACGCCGAGTGTTGCACATATGCCGCGGCACTCGTGGCCTCAAAGCAACTCGCTGCAGAAATCATGGTGGAGGCCGCCACGTCCACTAAGAAGAGGCCTGACGTGAAGAAGCCGAATGCGACCAAGCCCCCAGGGGAGGCGAGGCCGACGATCAAAGACAAAGAGTCAGGAGGAAAGAAGATGGGCTAGTTCGAGCCATCGGATGCAACAAAGTCGGTCGTCATGGGGGTGATCGACAGAGAAAATAAGGTGTAAACATTGGAACCACCCTCTCTGCCGAATACAAAGACGCGCTCGTCGACCACCTCCGCGTGAACATAGACGTATTCACGTGGAGGCCCTCGGACATGCCGCGCATTCCGAGGGAGATTGTCGAGCACTCCCTCTGCATAAAAGCCGGATCAAAACCGGTAAAGCAACGCTTATGCCGCTTTGACAATGAGCGGAAAGAAGCAATTGGCGCCGAGATTAAGAAGTTGTTAGCCGCCGGCTTTATCAAAGAAGCACCACACCCCGAGTGGCTAGCTAACCCTGTACTGGTGCGGAAAAAGAATGGGAAGTGGAGAATGTGTGTCGACTACACGAGCCTCAACAAGGCGTGCCCGAAGGACCCACACCCGCTCCAGCGAATAGACCAAATAGTAGATGCGACCGCGCAGTGCGAAACCCTTTGCTTCCTCAATGCCTATTCGGGGTACCACCAGATCAAGATGAATGAGGATGACCAACTCGCTACCTCGTTCATCCCCCCTTCGGCTCGTATTGCTACGTCACCATGCCATTCAGACTCAAGAACGCAGGGGAGACAATTTAGAAAACCATGGAAAGATGCTTCAAAGAGCTGATAGGCATGACCATTGAGGTCTACGTGGATGACATCGTCGTCAAGACTAAGCGGTGTGCCAACCAGGAGGCTCCATGTGGTCAATTGCAAGGAAGTTGTCTTTGTGGATTACTGACATGGTGTTCTACCAAGGGAAGCTCTACGTTGTTGACTATCAGGAGGACCTTTTAGCTCTGGACATCAGCATGAATGACAAGGGTGATCCACGGGTTGCTCGGATTAGGCGGGTCTTCAATGTTGGCCACTTTGATGATCAGTAGACATTGTTGAGGATGCTCTACCTGGTCGAGTCATGTGGCTCATTGCTGCTGGTGCATAGAAGGATTTTCAATGTGCACGTTCATGATGATGGACAGATACACACTTTTGCTGGACAATGTGAGCCTAGCATTTCGATATTTGAGGCAGACTTTGCGCAATCACAGTGGGTCAAGGTGACGACCCTTGCTGACAATCAGGCCCTGTTTCTAGGGCCATGCTCCAGGGCTGTTTGCTTGCCTCAGGGTGACTCATCAGGCAATCGCATGTGGTTCTTGGATGACTACAAGGACTTTCACTTTTGGAGTCCGTATCATTACATAGTGAATCCATCTGACACCAGTAGCATGGCAAAGCCCAAGCCTTTCTCGCCTCTGCCAATGATCTCATGGAAGGGCTACCTTGGGAATGCAGGTGCTGCATGGCTCTTCCCTTCAAACTGATGCTGTTGGTTGGACCATTATTACAAGCAAAGCTGTTAATCTCACCATGTGTTTGTCGATCCATAGTATGGTGGCTTTCTGGTGTTCGCATTGGTGACTTACTTTTGGATGATTATGTTGTGCTTAGCTTTGTGAACTTGTGATAGCATTCTGTTAGTTGCTGGTAACCTATTCTGCTAATCATTTAGATCGGGAAGCGGCAATGCTGCCTTTTGATCTCTGAATGTTGCTATCTTTCCTTAATGTTTTGTCGTGTAGTAATGCTGACTTAATTTTGGATGATTATGTTGTGCTTAGCTTTGTGGACTTGTGATGGAAACCTTGTGGTAGCATTCTGTTAGTTGCTAGTAACCTGTTCCGTTAAATCATTTATGCAGTCATGCCATTTGATCTCAATGTTGTTTTCTATCTTCAATCTTTTGTCGTGGAGTAATACTTTGATTGGTCTGTTGTTTTCTTGCTATGCTGTTTTAGGTTAAGCCTATGGTCCTTCTGATGAGAACTAAGGCTAAAAGCTAAAATTGGCTGTATGCATCCTATGGCACTGTTGGCTCTATGATTTATCACTTGTGTGACTGATGAGACTGTCATATGCATCTTTCAGTTTCATTATGCCTGTAGTCATGTACTGTTGGTACCAAAAAATGCACCGGCTAGAAGTATTGCGCGCCACATTACATTGTACCTTGAAGTTCAGGAATTACGGGGAATTCATAATAAAAAAGGATGCATCTTTGGATTGCCCACTGTAGAACACAAGTTTTTTTTTGGCAGATTGCAAATATGGTAATAAATGGTAGGGAGTTGTGTCTTATTTATATCTTCTCATCTATCACATGACTGATATTGGTGCCATGCTGGTGACTAGATAAAATCTGGAACCGCAAAATTAATGGTAAGAGTTGTCCAAGGGTGATATATAGTATCAGAATCTGCATATGAATTATCAAAGACAGGTTGCAGATTAACATAGTCACAATACATAGCATACCATTTGTTATTATGTCTTACATTATTACATATAGAATGACCTGACAAGAACATGAAAGTTCAGGCCCAAGGATTATATTTATAGCACACAGATACCCTTGCTAATACATCCCGTGCTTTGGA
>CM041633.1:45454609-45464762 GCA_023333625.1 Bothriochloa decipiens | reverse complement strand
GGCTGCTCGCAACGGTTGTCGCCGGCGGCGGCGTGTGTGGGGGCGTTCTGCGGGCAACGGATATGCCAAAGCCGCTCCTTTTTTTAATTATAATTAATAAATAATAATTAAACCGGTTTCTATTTTTGTTTGGACGCTGTGATGTTTGGTGGGGCCCACCCCTTGCTAGCAACCGATGGGAAACGGTGCCGAAAAAATATACTCGGGCCTCGTCTAGTTACCACTAAAATTATAAGTTTTTTTTATTATTTTTTCATCACATTAATCTTTAGACGCACGTATAAAATATTAAATATAAGTAAAAAAATAAATAATTATATAGTGTGGTTATAAATCAGGAGACAAATCTTTTTAGCCTAGTTAGTCTGTAATTGGATAATAGTTGTCAAATACAAACGAAAGTGCTATAGTAGCAAAGTTGTTCTGATCACTGTCGGTTTTCTTTTTTTTATACGCAAAACTGATTGGAAAAAGGGGTTGAGAATCTATGATGAAAATAGCGGCATCAAGAAATATGAAGCTGAGCAGCTTTGTGGCCTAAGATTTGTGTTGCAGATAAAGAAGTTATTTGGCACTGTGAACCCATAAGAGACGTGGTAGTTTATGACTCATCCATATGTAATAACAAAAGTAATGTATCTAGAAATGCTAGGAAGTATTATTTTATAAAAAAGAGTATTTGTTTAGTACTTGGAAAATATTTTACATCGAAACAGAATCTAGGCATTTCTAGTTTTCTACCGTTGCCTAGTGTTACGTATCCAGAAAACTAAAATCGGAAATGAAGGGAGATATATAAATTTAAAATACCGAGTATAGAAAATGATGGAGAACGAACCCATATGCAGGATCTTACTTGTAACACAAGAGGAAAACCACGAAAGTATATGCAAGCCGGTGGAAGAGAGACTACACAGTCCTCAGGAGCTTCTTAATGTGCCAACCAAGCTAGTTATGCACTGCAATCAGTTAGCAAATGCAACTCTGAAAATAAAAAGGCCATGAGCTTGTCTCACCAGATCATGTGTGTTTTGTTTCGTGGAGGTCTCGGGATGGGACAGAAACGTAACGTCCCGTCTCCTTGAGACCGGGTCTGCTTATATCTGACCTTTTATCTAAGACATAGACTTTCCTCATAGACCAACACTAGTCTTTTCTGCGCACTTTGTCCTCACTCGTGCGCATCCGGAAAGACTTCCTAGTTGGTCACCCATCCCTAAATTGCTTTAGGTCAAGCACGCTTAACCTCAGAGTTCTTTAGTGATGGGCTTTCAGAAAAGAAGTTACAACTTATTGGTACGAGTATCCTATTAATCCTATTAAGTCCTGGGCCGAGGTGTTACATACCCCAGGCCAGGAACTTCCCCTCTTGGCCACGTCCGTGTGTCCAGTGCCAGCGCATATGTCATGCTGTGTGACCACTCCGGATCCACACCAGCCATGCACACCATGCCTGCGCAACTGACACACGCACCCGTGAAACCGTAAGGGTTGGCTCTGATACCATTTGTAACGTCCCGCCTCCTTGAGACCGGGCCCGCTTACATCTGGCCGCTTATCTAGGACATAAACTTCCCTCACAGACCAACACTAGTCTTTTCTGCGCACTTTGTCCTCACTCGTGCGCACCCGGAAAGACTTCCCAGTTGGTCACCCATCCCTAAATTGTTCTAGGCCAAGCACGCTTAACCTCAGAGTTCTTTAGTGATGGGTTTCCAGAAAAGAAGTTGCAACTTGTTGGTACGAGTATCCTATTAATCCTATTAAGTCCTGGGCCGAGGTGTTACAAGAAAAATCCCCAACCTTATCATCGATGTTTGGTTTGCAATGTTGACGACTGTACATTAATATAACTATAAGTGTATGCTAACAAAAAAAAATCATTGATCATCAACTTAACGATGAGTTTTATGTTCATGCCGTCCCAATGCAACGGTCAGGGCTGAGCCTACCTCATTGTATTTTGTTGCTTTTTTTCAGCCGAGCCTATTTTGTTGCTGTATTATTATTGGATCCTAGACTATAAAGGCTTGGGCTGTGATCGACGGGAGCGCGACCTGGGCCTGCAAGGTGGGAGGGTAAAATGGAGGAGAAATTTTTTTATTAGTAAACTTATTTTTAAAAAAAATTACAAAATTAGTCTCCGTTTTCAAAAAATTACAGGAATAGGTCACTAGTCGCCCGTTGAAAGAGTGACGTGAGAGAATCGCCCGTTTAAAGGGCGACCAGGCCCACGTCGCCCGTTGAAAGGGCGACCAGGCCCACGTCGCCCGTTCAAAGGGCGACCAGGCCCACGTCGCCCGGCCAAAGGGCGACCAGGCTAGTCGCCCAGCCAAAGGGCGACCAGATGTTCGCCCCGCCGATGGGCGACCTGGTTTTTGGGATTTTTTAAAATAATATTTATTTATTTGGAAATTTCAGAAAATTTTTTGGATTTTTTTAAAATAATATTTATTTATTCAGAAATTTCAGAAAAAATATCGAAGTCGGAGAAATAGCAAAAATAATACGCAGTCATGCAATGGGCGTGCGAAAACGCCGTTGTCGTGTGCTCGCCCAAGCTTAATAGATGAAAAAATACAACAGTAAAACATTAATTAAGTTCTAAAAACTAAAATAGTATCAGTACAATATCATAGAAAACAACATCGGTGGCAAATCATACAAAACTAATATCGTCCACGCTTAGGTGCAACGCCCCTAATCGTGCCAGGCTTTGGTGCTTTGCGGCCCGCTCGCACATGGCCGGCTGAGTAAGTAAGCGGCGAAGGAGGAACTATAACACGTGCAGGACGGCCTCCAGCAGTAGCTGGTGTCGCGTACTCGTCCTGTGAGGGCTGTGTCTGTGGTGGTGCTTCACGTAACTGCGATGACGCAAGTACGTCCGCCGGCTCCTGCTCCAGGTAACTGTCAAGGTCGAAGGGTGACGGGGATCGCTGACGAAAAGTGTCAGCGTGCTCAGAGATGTCCGATCCCTCGTAGTCGTAACGGGTCGTCCCTAAACATATAAGACCAACGTTATGATAACGCTGATGGTAAAACTAATATATAACGTGTTGAACTCTTAAAAGTAGGTCATACCTGGAACCATGGGTACAGCGTGTGAAGAGGAACCTCCAAAATCGAACTGATGCCGCGAACCGTCAAAGTGCAAACCTGACCATGCAGAGTGAATGTAATGTTACGAATAAAGCAGTATTAGATAATATAATTAAATTTCACAACTATATCGTACCTGTAGGCATGTGAGTAGGCTGCGAAGATGATCCAATGATATCGAACTCCGGACGCCAACCGACAGAGTACGTAGGTAGACCTGAATAATGAAACTTATAAGTAACGAACAAGTTACCATTACTATATACGAAGAAAATATAAGTTACTCACCTGTTTGGTACGTAGGCCGCGGAGGTAATGGCGCCGTCGGTCCGTCAGGCCTGTGTGTCACGTGTGAACGTCGAGGGACGACATTCGGCTGTCGCCCGCAGGGCCGGCACGACGTCAACTTGACAACGTTTGCGGCAGAGTCATACATCCTCTGGACCGCAGCGGTAAGCTCGTGGCTGGTCATCTGAATGCCCTCCCTCAACCGGTGCAAGAGCGATCCACCATCCACAGTGATACGGTGAGCCATGTCGGCCTATTAACAAAACGAGAACATTAAAGTAATTACGATAAGAAAATATTAAACGAAGTGGGTTGAAGTTCATAAAGATCGTACCGCCAACGACATTGCCTGATCTCTGTGCACAGGGTACGTGTCCGTCAACCTAGGGACGTGGGTCCGTGGCTTCGCTGGTGTATACGTGACTCTGATCCGGGTGCGAGGAATATACCAACGTAAGTAGTCCCCGTAAGCCTCCAAGGAAAACGGTCTGGGCTCGTAGGTCACATCATGTAGTGCGTTGGCCCACTCGTCGACCCACGGCTGTATACGGGAGGACCAAGTAACGCCTGCCGGTAGACCCCTTCGCACGTAACTATGGATTTCAAAACGTATTAATTATCTTTCTATATATATTAAATACTCAATCTGAACGAATTAATTGTCTTATACTTACCCGTGCACGGAAAGAGGAACAATATGGGCAACCGAGAGTGGGAACGTCTGGTTACGACCAAACTGCCGCATCACTCTGTGAGGAGCGTAGTCCTCGACAAAGATGTCGAAAACGACAGCCTTACGTGTCAACCAGTACTTCTGATCCCTCGTGCAGAACGACGACAACCCATTAGGCGCTCGTACGACAATCTCCTCCATGCTGTAAGGTGTCCAGCGGACGTCGTCTGGCCTAATCCGGTCGAACGCCGCCATGTACTCAGGATAGGCTCTGTGAACCTGAATGTTTGCCCAAGTAGGCTGTATAGAAAATAATAGTAAGGTGCAATTTATTCAAAAATAAATAGAAACAGGTTCAACCGCGACATAGAAGACTTACCCGCTGCCGGACCCACAACGAACCCATCGTAGGGCCGTCCTCCTCCGTCTCCCCGTACAACCCTGCTCCGTAAGTCGAGAAATCCATGACTGGTCGTCCAATACTAAACCGCTCGTACGACCAGAGTTGAAGTAATAGTGGACAACCAGAGAGGATAGCTGACGGGTCGGTCTTTGTGCACGCATCACAAAGACCTCGGTACGTGGCTGCCAAGATAGCGGACGCCCAACTGTACTGCGGCACGGCGTCGAAAGGTGCGTCCGCTATCTCGCGCGCGAAGTGAATCAAGTGCTTCGCGACAGAGTTCCCATGCGACGATGTGAACATTATCCAACCAAACAACCACAACAGATAGGCCTCCAAGTGCCTCGACACAGTGGCCTCATCCGCCGCAGGGTGGATATACTCGGCCTGAATTAGAAAACAGAAGTTCAAATTTCATTTAACATACACATGAATATTTGATGTTAATGAACTATATCACAGTGTTATCTATTTACCTGAAACTGCAAGAGCCAGGTCTTCGTAGGCCCGTGATGCTGGTTTTCAGCAAGAGTTTGATACTCTGGAGCGTCTGGTCGACGCACAACACCCTCGAAACGGACTAGAAGGTCCTCACGCCAAGTGGCCTCCACGTCTGGACGGCTGACGGCCTGCCCAGCAGTGGTGACACCAAGTAAGTAGGAGACGTCCTCGAGTGTGGGAGTCATCTCCCCGCAAGGAAAGTGGAACGTGTGCGTCTCAGGCCTCCAGCGGTCCACCAATGCCGCAAGTAAGGAACGGTCAAAGTTGAACCGTGTCACCGCATCGGCCGGGGCCTCAACAGCACTAGCCTGCACAAGCCTACACAGAGGCAGTAGACCAGCTGCTCGTAGCCTGTAGCATATACAATATTTATATATAAATATATATTACCAAATTGTCTGTATGAGTAAAACAAATAAGTAAACGTGTTATCGTGCATACCTCGGTATCCATCGCTCGTCCAGCCGCCACAACTCCTGAGGTACCCTAGGCAGTAGAACAGGTAGCTCAGCAGCTGTCACAGCACTCAAGTAGGACCGGTGACGCTGGTCCAACTGTGCGTCCAACAACTCCAAGTGTCCCTCATCCATCGCCATACCTAAAATATCTTAATAATGTAAAAAAATAATGTACAAATATAATTAATACTATGACACAACAAATCAAAAAAATGCAGACATACTATTATTTTTAAAGAGCATTTTCGCCTTGATTCCGCAATCCACGACGTGCACGAGGGCACGGCCGTCTTGCGGATTCCCTGAAGGTCCTGCTTCTGCAGCTCCCTCTGTGGTGGTGGCACGCGTGCACTTTTTATAAGTATGTCCTGTGCCATTGCACTTGGTGCACCGATGCTCCAGTCTTCCCACTTCTGACTCATCCATATCATTTCTAATGCGCCGTGTCTTACGACGACCAGGCTTCTGTCTTAATTTGTCCTTATCGGGCCCCCGCAGGTAGTTACTGCCAGGATTCTTTGTAAAACTACCAAATATTGCGAAACCATAAATCTCTGCATTCTAGGTTGTCATGACTACCTCTTTCGTAAAATAATGTGAGACATACGGCTTCGGGGACAAATTAGTAAGCGAACAAGCTGCTATAACATGTGAGCATGGCCTGTGTAGAAGTTTCGGTTTCATGCACGAACAGCTGCATGAGTTATAACGAATAACACACTCTTGTGCAATTCTCTCTCGATTGCTATCACGACGGTCCCGATCCCTACACAGAACTTCAAAGTGATTCTCTGCTGTGCCCATAGGACGTGCACGATGCAAGCTTGCCTTCTCCACCTTTTTTTCATATAATTTGTCATGAATGTTGAAAAAATCAATGTATTATCTGCCATCGCATTAAAAGCAACCATATATCTTTCACGGAAGTACTTGCACGTTCCATGCAAAATACCCTCTACGATTGCTACAAGAGGTAATCCTCTCATGCCTCGAATGACCCAATTGTACACCTCCGCCAAATTTGTTGTCATTATTCCAAACCTCGCCCCATCCGTGTCATATAATAATGACCACTTCTCATTTGGCTCGTACTCAATCCAATCTGAGAAGCACCTGATTGATGACCCCAACCTCCGAACCACGTTCCTCAAGGCATCCGTTGGGAGGCCTAAAAGAGGAACAGACATATCATTCGGGTCTTGATTCGTACGAGTCGCTAACTCTTCTGTTTGCTTTGTTGTTAGTTCATCAAGACGTGTCCACATTGCATTGAATTTTCTTTGTTGGTTCTGATTGCACAACCTTTTAAACATATTCATAAGGTGTTTATTTTTGAAATGGCTGAAAAATTTGCACCCAAGTGCCTCATGCACCATCTTGATTGTATGTCCGACCATCGAGGAGGAAGATCACGCTCCACTGAACCATATTGCATATCCATTATCGCCTTCAACAAACCGGCATGTTGGTCATGTATGACACAAACATTAGGTCGCCCTTGCACCACTGCTAACTTCACACGCTCCAGAAACCAATACCAACTATCTGTGTTCTCACTTTTCACAAAAGCAAAAGCAACTGGTAGTACTTGATTATTCCCATCAACACCAATAGCAGTTAGAATCTGACCTTTATACTTTCTTGTTAAAAATGTACCATCCATGCATAAAATAGGTTTGCAATGACGAAATGCCATTATACATTGACCTAGTGCAAAAAAGGCTCGACGAAGTATTAACTTTCCGGCCTCTTTTGGATCAGATACATCCATGATATCATAATATGTACCAATATTTCTTTGTCTGACGGTTTCTAACAATCTTGGTAGGTTCTCATAAGATGCTTCGTACGAACCGAATCTCTTCTCAATGACCTTCTGTTTCGCTCGTCACGCCTTCGAATAGCTGATGGTGTATTTAAAATCTTCCTCTATAGTAGTCACTATAGATTTCGGCTCATATCTTAAATTATCAACAATTCGATTATACATGTACTCTGCAATGAAGCTCGATGTAAGAGCAGTATTGGACTTCTCTAATTCTTGTAAGTCACATGTATGTTCTGTTACTATAGAGCACTTCTAAATTATACTCCATTTTTGCTCATAAGCATGTACCCTAAATGGACAGTCCAAAAACACACATTTAACATCATACTTTCTTGTTGGACTTAACAACTACAAAAGACCACTTCATTGACAGAGACCAGTACTTCACGGCACTCATCACTTCATCTTTGCCTTTGTACATAGCTCCCTCTACTAGTTCATTCTCATGATATTCCCACGACACAGAATTTCCTTCGTTGATCATCAAATTCTTGGAACTGTTACTCTTCCACTCCAGTGGGACAGGATTTCATTCTCATCTTCAGATGAGTCAGTTTCAGATATATTCTCATTCTCCATATCTTCCATCGCCATCTCTTGAACTATATGCTCTATGCGCTCTCCTTCGTCCGCTTCACCCGTCGGTACCATAGATGACAGGTGATGATCACCCTCTTCATTATCTTCCTCATTATCATTGTGATTGTCATGGCTCGGACCTCCTTCTTCTTCTACACCGTGTACCCCATGAACCTCCTTCGTATATGCCTGAGCAAGAAGGACTAGAGGCCACCCACGTTCTACAGCTTTGTTGATGTATTTTCTCCATGTTGATGTTGTATTAAGCGGTACTAACTCCCAAAAAGTGCCCTCCCGAGCACGACTAACGATACCCATGACCTTAACGTCATGTTGGTTGCTGTCAAGCCCAAATATTCGCATCAACCAATTCTGCACACCACTAATTGTTCTCTCATTTGCCCTAGACACCCATCTACTTACTGAGGCAAATCCTGACAGATCAACCCCGTGTACACCTTGAATAATTTCTCCTTCTCCATAATAAATTTGAAATCCTAACTTCTCCGACATCTGTGTAATCTACAAATTTCAACTAAAATACCTTTTCAGTAATATATTACTAATAAGAATATAAATAATAAGAATATAAGAATATATAAAATACTACCGAAATATACTATTAATCGCTCAACTGCCGAAATACTACCGAAATACTACCGAAATAACTACCGAAATACTACCGAAATTTCAACTATAACTATTTAATTTAACAATATATATAAAATAAAAATACAAGTAATACTACTGAAATATAATATTAATCGCTCAACTGCTCATTACATTATCTAACAATTAATATAACACACATTAAATAATTATATATAAAATTATTTTTTTACTTACCGAAAATTTTCCTCTTCCTCTCTTCTCCTTCTTCCTCTCTTCTTCTTCTCTTCTCTTTCCCTCTCCTTCTCTTCTCTTCTACCCTTCAACTCTCCGCGTCAGCCGCGAGGCGCCTTATATAAAGCAGCCACGTCGCCCCCTGTTCGGGCGACAGGGGCAAAAGTCGCCCCCTGGTCGGGCGACGTGGGCACGTCGCCCATTTAGCGGGCGAGCATGGCAAAGTCGCCCCCTGGTCGGGCGACATGGGGCCCGCCGCGACACGTGGGGAACACGTCGCCCATCGGCCGGACGACGAGCTCCACGTCGCCTGTTGGTCGGGCGACATGGCCCAGGTAGCCCACCAGTCGGGCGACAAGGCCCATCTTCGCCCTTCTAACGGGCGACTGGTGGCCTATTCCTGCAAATTTTTGAAAACAGCGACTAATTTTGTAGTTTTTTTAAAAATACGTTTATTAATAAAAAAAGTTCAAATGGAGGAGGGACATGGATGGGATGGTTTGGGTCCAAGCGAGGGGAGAGAAAGGAAGAAGGTGAGTGGGTGAGGCCAGGCTGGGCTGGGCGGTGGTGGAGGCCAGTTGGGCCTCCAGGTGAAGGAAGGCGAGGCCTGGCTGATGGCAACTGCTGGGCTGAGAGAGAGAAGGAGAAGTGGGCCGCAGAAAAGAGAAGGAAGGAGAAGTTAGGCCCAAGAGAAAGCAAAGAGTTTTTTTCCCCATTTTGATTAAAGGAATTTAAGAGATATTAAAATTCAAGTAGGATTAAGATGAATTCTTTTTTCTCTCCAAACTACCAATGGAACTAAAACCAAAACCAACTCAAGAACACATGCACTCTCCCACAGTCAATTCTATATGAATGCAACAATTTATGCATAAACTAACAAATGGCATTTGGTGTCTGATCTTGCATGTCATTTTAGACAAGCCAATGGTAATGAGAAGTTCACCTCAAGTGATGATATAGAACGAAATGCTACTTGCAGAATAGCCATACAGAAACTACAAACTTTTCACACGACTGCCAAAGCAAAAGAATGGCCTTGCATGAACACCTCCCATATTTTCTCTTCCTCGAAAATTCTCTCTACTATATAACTAATTAGTAGAACAGCTCCTCAACTACCATAAAAACTTCAAATTGAAACAGGTGCTCGTTGAAAAGCAATAGCACAAAAGATACGACATGGTATATAAAGCGCGCACCATGCGGTGATCCGCGTTTGAATA
Source organism: Bothriochloa decipiens (assembly GCA_023333625.1). NCBI lineage: Eukaryota > Viridiplantae > Streptophyta > Magnoliopsida > Poales > Poaceae > Bothriochloa > Bothriochloa decipiens. Next base: position 45,454,864 of record CM041633.1, on the reverse strand, counting down.
CACAAGCAAATCATTGTCGTCCTCGACACAAGCATCACGGTGCACACACCAATGCAACCCTTGTCGTCCCCAACACAAGCATCACGGTGCACACACCAACGCAACCCCTTCCAAGGTTACCCCTATCCTCCCCGATCTCAACATACCTATTCATTCATTCCCCTGCCCCCCACCGATTACACACCGATTTCAATTGGAAAAACATAAGCTTAGCAAGCTTCGATCGACAACACCTCACAACGGATCCTTAACGCC
>CM041633.1:45388348-45444925 GCA_023333625.1 Bothriochloa decipiens | reverse complement strand
GTTAGTCATGATAATCGTTGTCATCAATCATCGAAACCCACATCAAAAGGGCCTAGATGCTTTCAAATATGTATTCCATGAGTCTAATATCCTGAGAGGAGATGCGTGACGGTATACTCTCACGCATTATTTTCGTGTGAGTAAAACCGTATTTCGTGACTGATTTGCACTCTCACGAAATATCTGGATTCTGGTAATGTCTGAGGGTGGCTGCCCAAAAAACCCCAACGAACTGGGGGAAAACAGTTTAGTATTATCGAGGATAGTGAAGAGGAATGGACTAGGGTTAAAGTAGATAGGAAAAAGAAGAAGAATAAGGAATGAAATGTCTCTTCTAGAATATTAGAGTATTAGAGCAAATTGGTAGGATTCCAGCTTTAGCTAATAGTATTAAAGAAAACCATGTTGATTTTGTTGGGGTTGTAGAAACTAAGATAGGAGAGTGCTAAACTGGCATGCAGAGGTCTATATCACTGGTAATGTTAGATTTAACTGGTGCTCCCTCAAACATATGTTGATGCGGTTTGAGAAAATCTCAGGGGTGAGAGTCAACTTCCAAAAGATTGAGCTTCTTACCATGAATTTAGAGGAAGAAACTAAGAGAGTAACTAGTCATTTTAATTGTGCCCCGTTGGGTCTTTCCCTCTTAAATATCTTGGTGTACCCCTCAATCATGATAATATGACTAGAGAGGACCTACAACCTCTAGTAGATAAGTTGCTAAGTAGAACTTTGTGGACGAGTATGTCTATACCCCTTTACCAGGTGTCTATGGTGGTCCAGAAATGTACTCTGCCCGGAAGACAAAAATGAGTCGTTGCAACAGAAGGTGGGATTGATCAAGGATGCAGCTGCGCATGTGTCCTGGCTTGGCTGGAAATAGCAGTTGATCGAAGCACCCTGGCAGAGGTGGGAGGATAAGATTCTTGCTAGCCTGCCCCAGATGCTTCTGGTTGAAGACGTCTGCAGTATAGTGTTGACTACGTCGAGTTTGTGGCTTGGCTAGTTGAAGTTTCTATGTAATAGAAGTCGGTTGAACTATGTGTTTTCTGGTTAGTAGAGAGTACGTAATAGTCCTCAGGGAGAGAGACTGGTTTCTGGTGGTACAAGGTGATGAACTCTTAAGTGTTTTCAGATGGCATACCCATCTTCTACGCTGTAATGAGATATTTTTTTCTGTTGATTTCGACTGATGGGGCATGTCCCTAGAATTGAAAAAAGAAAAAAAAACACAGGTGTGTGTGACTAAAACTGATGAGCAGCAAGCTAGTAGAAACCAATCAATCAGATTTTTCGATGTTAGCTTATTTATATTTCAAAAACTAATCAAATACAGTGGTCCATATGTATTATGTATATATATGTTGCAAGTAATTACATACTAATTGATTTATGTAATACGGAGACAAGATACTACAGGGGGTTACCGTAAGATATGGGTTGTGAACTTGTGATGCAGCTCAACGACCAGTCGACCACTGTGTGCAACTTGTGATGGTTCTCTCATGCGGCGTGCCTCGCTATTTCTAGTGGTATGTTACGACTCACGTCAGCTATCTATATTTTCCGTGGTACGTACTTGTTGAAGCAGTTGTGCTTGTCGGTTTTTTTATTTGGACTTTTCTCAACTGCAGAGGGTGTCATATTACTAATGGATGAAGCTCTGCCACTTGCACCCATCCCCATTGCTCATTATTTGGAATTTTCAACTGCACCCACTCTTTCTAGCACCAGCAGTATGTCCCGAATTAACTATATTGTCTAGGCTACTGTACATAGGCCTCACATACCCAACAGGTATTAGACATCCATACCCGTGTCCGCGAGGTGAAATTTTACCCGTCGGATTACCCGTAAACACGTGCTGATAGTAAAATGCTTCCATACCCGCATCCGCGCGGGTAATTTGTACCCGACGGATAACCCGTACCCGAAAGTATACCCGATAAAAATCAAAACAACATGAATATATTATATTTTTTGAATCATATATCATTAATTCTTTCTTAATAGAATTCAACAATTATAATATATAAATAAACTTCTCTAATTAATAGTATAATCATCATAGATATATCATATATATGTGCATTCCGTAGTAGTTGATGAATAAATATGCATTGCCAAGATGGGTATAAATTACCCGTGGATACACGGGTGTGGGTAGTATGTTCCCGTACCCATACCCGCATACCCGATGGGTAGAGATTTTTACCCACTAGTGTACCCACGGGTGAGGAATTGTTTTCATACCCACCTCTTTATTGGATAAAACCCATTGAGTAATCGGGTTTCGGGTACCCGTTGCCATCTTTACTCACGTCAGCTATCTATATTTTCCGTGATATGTACTTGTTGAAGCAGTTGTGCTTGTCGATTTTTTTATTTGGGCTTTTTCTCAACTGCAGATAGTGTCATATTACTAATGGATGAAGCTCTGGCACTTGCACCCATCCCCATTGCTCATTATTTGGAATTTTCAACTGCACCCACTCTTTCTAGCACCAGTAGTATGTCCCGAATTAACTATATTGTCTAGGCTACTGTACATGGGCCTCACATTTACGTCCAGATATGCAGCCTTATCCTGTCACCTGGTCACCCCATCGGCCCATCCCACCTCCCACGGTTCTTATCCACTCGTAACCTCCCTTTGTTGCCATCCACTCGTAACTACAATTAACCAAGAATCAAGAACCAAACCAAAAGAATCAAAACTGACACCAATAAAACCAAAACTGAAAATTTAGTTAACAGTTCGGTTATGAGTTGTTAGAAACCAAATTTTAGTGGGTTATTTTGATTTTAGCTCTAGGTTGACCGAACTAACCGAGATAAACAAAGAGGCCTAAGAAGCCCGCACAGTCCACAGCCCATTTAACTTGTATGTAATTACTGACAACATATACTCACTCTCTCAGCCTTTAATTTCCCTCCCTACCTTGGCACTTCTCCGGCCGCCACCCCTCCCCCACATCGCAAGTCCTTCTCAGATCTGACCTTCTCAAGTGGATGGGGACACGGGGGCATCAACGGTGCTTGACTGCTCGCCCCTCTATGTCTTTTCTTTTCTTTTTTTACTCTATGCTGGCATTTACTTGGTTTTTGAGTTATAACCAGAAATGAACCGAATTTGCTCGGTTCCACGTTTTTCAAAGAACCAATCGGTCCCTCTTTCTGAGATAACTAAAATTAAGTAAAAGATGAAGAATTGAATTGATTGGTTGCTGTTAACCGAATGCTTAGGGTGACTCATAATCGCAACCCTCGCCTTGCATGGCGTCGATGAGTCTCTCAAGTGGGCCGCCTTTGAGCCTTCGCCAGCGCCTCCTCACCTTCTCCTACTTCGTCAGTGCGCCCCCCTGATGCCCGAGCGCCCACCATGGCTGCCAAGGGAGCAAGGCGTGGTTAAGACGGAAGAGGCCAAGCGCCCTTAGAGTTGGTGGTTGGAGCACTCTCGCCTAAGCGCTTTCCTTTCACCTCTAGCGCAGTCCGGAGCGCACCTCCCGCTGCTCTGCGAGGGTCACAACCTCTGGGGGTGTGCGCCGATGAGGAGCTGCACGTCGTCGCCGAGCAGTTCATCGGACAGAGGCGAAATTGGCAGTGGAAGCACTAGTAGATCAAGTGCGACGGATAGGAGGATCCAGCGGGCCGGCATCAAGGTGGCCCTTGGCTAGAGATGCACGTCCTCTAAGGCGGTCATGTCTAGAGCTACGTGTCTCCCTCTATTTTTTAGTTGATTGATCCTATTTGTTGAGCTCCATGGATCAGATTGTGTTTGCAGCTAGACTTGTCAAGGGGAAATCAAGGCAACCGAAGAGGAGTGTCATGAGTTTTATAGGGGTATCTTGGTCTTTTAATGTTAGTGGATAGTGTGTCATGTTGATATGGACAACTAAATGTATGTTAGTGGGTGACATGTCTTGCTAAGATAGATATCAATTGTGCTAATGAACTTTAATTGCAAATGATAGTGGTGATAAGATGGACACCTAGCATGTCAAGAGAATTACTAGCGGGGTTTTACTTTATAATAGTGTTAGTGAACTTTAATTGCAAATGATCGTGGACTGATTAGGTGGACAGTTTGCATGTTAAGAGAATTGCTACTAGGATTTTACTCTAAGAGTTTCTTTATAAGAGTGCTAGTAAATTTTAATTATAAATGATAGTGGCTTGATGATAGTGGACTGATGATAAGATAGATATCTTGCATGTCAAAAGAAATAAGTGGTTTTTATTTTTAGTGGTTTTATACTAGTGAGGTTTGCTTTATACGAGTTATAGATATACCACAAAAATAGTGGTTTTTGTTCCTAACGAAATAAGTGGGTCGAACATATAACTAAAATGGGCTAAAATGGACAATCTATAGAAACTAGTGCAAATGGAAATTTGAAAAGAGCTAAAATATAATATTGTAGTAGGTGACATAACATGCAAAATTCATGTAAGGCTGCAAATGAGCACCTTTGATTCAAATCAAGAACGTTAGGTGTGGTCGACCTGTTGGCTTTACGTGAAAATGCTTAGTTTTGAAGGATAGTAAAAATTGATCGTTAAAAAAATCCAAAGTTAAAAATGACACTAAAAATCATGAATACTACATGAGTTTATGTTGTGAAATCCATTCAAGATTGCCCGTTCAAAGTTGGTTCCACACATATGAGATTAATTAAAAATAAAAAAAAAATCTTGTGCAGCACCAATGGATCACCAAAATCAAATTGAAATTATCAGTTCTTAAAACGTTGCACTTGAAATTGTGGAAGAACATACAGTATTATAATTATAATATTATATTTATATTATATTTACCAACTTATTTAACGAATTCTTTTGGGCTTTTTGGCCCGTGAAACGTTCGCAGTGCATCACTTCACCTCCACCGCTCCACGGCAGCACGGCCCAACTTTTCCTGTCCCTTCCCAGAACTCCGCCCACCGAGCTCTGCCGCTGGCCGGGCCGCCGCCACCGCCGCCGCCCGAACAGCAAGAGGAGGAGCACGATTCACCCTACCGCGGTCGTCGATTTCCGGTAATCCGCCAGCATGTCTTGGCCCCGAACTCACGCTCTTCTGTCCCTACTCCCTCGCCTCCTCCCACTCTCACCGGGGTCCGCGCGCGCAAGGCGTTCGATGCATTGCCTGTTTGCCTGCGATGCGAGCGCGCGCCGCCCACGAGATCGCATTGTGCCACCGGTTTATCATCGCAATGTGTGTCTTCGCTGACGGCTGTTTGTTTCTTGGTGATCCTGTTTGCAAGGTCGGATCGACGGATGGCGGATACCACGGGAACGTCATGGTCGGACATCTCGCTGGACCTCGCCGGCCGGATCCTCCGCCGCCTTCCTGCCCTCGTCGACCGCGTCCGGTTCGCGGCCGTGTGGCCCCAGTGGCGCGCCGCGGCGCGGGAGGTCCCCCTGCCCTCGCCACTGCCGCTGCTCGCGCTCCCAGACGGCACCGTGTACAGCCTCCCTGGGAGTCAGCCGCTCCGCTTCCCTGGCTGCGCAGGCTATGCTGATGCCTGTGGCAACTGGCTAGCCTTCTCAACCGAGGACGGCTGCTTCCTGAGGGATTCGTTCTCCAACGCCACCGTGACACTTCCTCAGCTGTTCCGCGTCCGAGCCCCACGTCGCCTCGGTGAGAGTGAGACATGGGTCTCATGGGTGGAAATGGAGGACGCCCCTGAGAAGCTGACTATGCACAAACTGGTATTTTGCTCCCATCAACTCATTGCTGCATTCATCAGGTTTCAGAACATTGCCAAGGTTGCGGTGTGCCAACCAGGGGCGGCCTCTTGGTGGTATTCCACCAAGGAAAGCTCTACATCCTCAATGGTGTCAACTATAACCTTTTTGCAATCGACATCAGTGTGGACCACAGAACGGGAGATCCATGGGTTTTTCGAGTTTGGCAAGTAATCTGCGGCGCCATGATTCGTACTCCTGCAATTGTGGCCATAGGTCAAAATGTAGCCCTGAGGATGTTCTACCTGGTCGAATTGGATCACATGGCACGTTGCTGATGGTGCACAGGAAGACATACGGCAAGGGTAGGATAGGACCCAGAGGTTTAGTGGCGGGCACATTTATCCCATCCGGGCGGATCAAGTTTGAGGTGTTCATGGCAGACTTCCAGCAATCAAAGTGGACCCAAGGTGACGACCATTGGCAATGACCAGGTGCTTTTCCTGCGAAGGCGGTGCTCCATGTTCGTCCGCGTCTCTCAGGAGGAGATGCCAGGGGACCGCATTGTCTTCCTGGACTGAGATGACGAGGACCATGACTGGTATGAAGAGGGGGGCTCTGATTCTTGCAAGGTCTATGACATGAGAGACGGCACTGTCTCGCCCTTTGTACCTAGTGTGCATTGGGAGTGTGGTTCTGTACCTGCAACGTGGCTCTTTCCTCATGTCTGAAGTGATGCTGTCACTGAGAGTGCCTGCTGTTAAATGCTTTGATTGTTGCTTATCACTCGAACAGACTGTGATCTCAGTAAGTCTGTGTTTATATTTTCATGCTCAATTTGTCAGCATGTTGCTTGACGGTAGTGATTTGAACTTGCTACGAGAGTATCAGTTTGATCTGAAACATGTTTGATGTTACGTAGGCATATTTCTATTATATTATTTTGGGTTGGGAACGGAATGGTCCATGTGGAACTTAGGCAAGCTTATAATATAATCATCTGATGACAGTGATGCTTTTATTGCCCATGTTATTAGTCACATGTTCCTGAAGCAAATGAAATGTATATGCTCCTTCTCTGAACTAGCATCTGATTTAATTTTGTGATCCACGGTGCGTGGTGTTAAGATTCAGATCATCATGCCATCTGATAAGTGTGTTTTCCCTGGAATCATGTACGCTGTCCAGTCCTGAAAAAGAATGGGAGTTCTGTGCTACATCAGCTGAAGTCATCTGTAGGCAATTTGTTGTTGTACTTGTACAGAAAATAGATATATTTAAAATGAAATGATATTAAAAAAACAAAAATGAACTAGAATTATGTCTGAGCCCTGAATGATATTCGAAAAGGAAAAAAAGGAAAACCATTGTGCATTGGTTGTTCTACAAAAAACAAATAAACTTATAATGAAATGATATTATAGAAAAAAAAACTAGAATTGTGTCTCAGCCCTGAAATGATATTTGAAGAGGCAAAAAAAGGAAAAGAATTGTGTATTTGTTGTTGTACAAGAAATATGACGATATTTTGAAAAGGAAAAAAAATATTGTGAATTGTGTCTCAGCGATGAAATGGTATTTTGAACAGCAAGAAAGGAAAAGAATTATGCATTTGTTGTACAGAGAAAAACAAAGGGCAGGCGAGGTGGAACGATGAGCTTCTAGTCATCTTGGACCGGCCACTATCATTTGCAATAGTTATTACGGGTGGTGTTTACATCGTCGAACACGACCACACTGGAGCGGTGATGCCCCCAATGGCTCAAAGACGAAGACGACGAAACCAGAGCGTGTACTGGGATTTTAAGGAAGCTAGAGAAAACCCCAAACTTTGTATGCCTCTTGCCCTCCGAAAATATAAGGATAGGCCGAGGAAACCTTAGTGGAGATGGACCAATCACACATTTGATCAGTAAATTGAACTCATTCCCAAAACCCTAGATTAGAGCTAGAAATATGCTCTCCTACTTTTCTCGATTATAGGAACTCACTTGAGAATTCTAACATACTCTTTGCTAGACGTAGGACTTCGAAGCCCAAACCAGGCTAAACCTTCTTGTGTCTTGAGTGTTAAGTAGAGGTCTTAACCACTCATCACTAGTCATGGTTACGAACCCACGATAGTTGCTGCACCAGGTAGCTAGGAAGTGTCACATGTGTTCCTCAATCTTTAGTGGCCCATGTCACCACCAATTCCTAAGTTGGAGGCACTACCCTTGAGGGTGGCTTTCACTTCTCTAACGAGGACTTCTCCACTGGCACCACCTTCCTTCCTAGCCAAACTCTCACTTTGGGAGCGACTAGGTCATTGATCATCACAATGAGCTCCATCGTGGTGATGGAGCGGTGGAGCTACGCCTTCCCATAGGTCGATCTGAAGGTCCTCTCTCACTACATCCATCTCGGGTTTGGACCCGAACCAAACCATGAGGGATCATCGCCAAATGTTGTGCACTCTGGCTGGCCAACATTCACACTAACTGCTACACTTCCAGTGCATCTTTAATATCCCTTATGGGATCTAAAATGTAGCCACCATCTTGTAATTTGAACCCACTTAGTTAATGAGTGGAGAAGCATCATACGATGTCTTCCTCACAAGCACCACCGAAACCAATGTCACATCGGTACGTATTCACTCAGGGCCTCACTCGGAGAACAACTCCTAAATGCTTTATAGTTGACTTTATAGTTCGAGCCCACTACAACTTTATAGTTGACTTTTTCGTATAAAATCATATAGGGCCAAAAATTATATTTGAATTTTTGAGATTTTGAAATTTTCAAACCAACTCATATGGAGAGACACCCCAAATCAGAGTTATAATATTCTTTGGGTTTAAAATATGCGTTAAGTTCTTCCAGAATGTTGAGAGAGAGAGAGAGAGATGGTATTCTAATCCATTATCTAAGGAAGTTGACTTGATACAAGTACTTAAATCTGGCTAATTATTCCTTCAGTGATAAATAGTGTGTTCGTCCTGTTAAAAATCTTTGATGATTTTGTGAATCTCTCAAGAGTCAAGACGTTTTGAACTTGTATTTCGAAGGCATATTACAACTACCTTTTAATAATTAATTTTTAATTATTATTATTGTCAATTGGTTTTTAGAATTATTATGCATAACTTTAACAGTACCATGTAAACCATTATGTACTAGCACACATAAACCATTGAATGTTATATTAGTAGTGAAAAAAAGCACAATTTATTACTTTTAGAAAAAACACAAATTAGTTCCTTTAAAAAAACGCAATTACTTTTTAATAAAAAGTACACAAATTAAATTTTAAAAACAAAATACTTTTAAAAAACACAAAATAGTTTTTTTAGCAAAAAAAGATACTTTCTTTTGGCACCACGCCACCACCTCCACAGGTCAAAGCGATCACATTCAATCCGGCGGCATTCCCGCTAGGCCGCTACTCCAGGCCACGACTTCACCGGGCCGCCGCATGCAGACCGCAACCGCCTCAGACGCCGGCGGGATCCCGGAGTACGATTTTTCCACTACGGTATCCTATTTCCGGTGTTCCACCCACCTTCGCCGCCTTTACTCCCCGTTGCTGGATCCCTTCGTTTGTCTTGATCTCGCCGGTTGTGGCGCACGCGAGCTGTTCGACGAATCGCCTGTGTGTTGAATCTTCTGTATGTGTTATGTGTTTGCGCCGCCCTGTTCGTCGTCGCCGGCGTTTTCCTTCCGGCCTTTTGGTTCGCTGTGTTTCCTCATCCTGACCCCAATGCTTCTGTCTTCGCAGCGTCAGCGCACGAGATGGTGCCGTCATCCTGGTCGGACATCCCGGTGGAGCTGGCCGGCCTGGTCCTCCGCCGCCTGCCCGCGCAGGTGGACCGCGTCCGGTTCGCCGCCGTGTGCACCCAGTGGCGCGCCGCCGCGCGGAAGGTCCTCCTGCCCTCGCCGCTGCCGCTGCTCGCCCTCCCAGATGGCACCGTGTACAGCCTCCCTAGTAGCGAGCCACTCCGCTTGCCCGGCTGCACAGGCTATGCTTACGCATGTGGCAACTGGCTGGCCTTCGAAACCGAGGACAGCTGCTTCTTGAGGGATCCGTTCTTCAACGCCACTGTGACACTTCCTCGGCTGTTCCGTTGTCGCCACGATGAGAGTGATGCACAGGTCTCATGGGTGGAAATGGAGGATGCCCCCGTGGAGCTGTCTATGCGTACACTGGTATTTTGCTCCCGTCAACTCATCGCCACATTTGTCAGGTTTCAGAACAGAACTAGGCTTGCAGTGTGCCAGCCAGTGGCGACCTGGTGGTCAGTTCATATGGATCACCGGTTTGAGCTGTTTGATGAAATGGCATTCTACCAAGGAAAGCTTTACATCCTGGAGGTCAATAATGACCTTTTTGAAATTGACATCAGTGTGGACCACAGAATGGGAGATCCATGGGTTTTTCGAGTTCAGCGAGTAATCAGCGGTAGTCCTGCAATTACAGGCATATATCGAAATATATCCCAGTGGACGCACCACCTGGTTGAATTGGAGTCACATGGAGTGTTGATGATGGTACACAGGAAGACATACCGCAAGGTGAGGACAATACCCAGCGATTTAGCGGCGGGCACATTTATCCCACCAGAGCGGATCGAGTTTGAGGTGTTCAAGGCAGACTTTCAGCAGTCCAAATGGACCAAGGTGATGTCCATTGGCCATGACCAGGTTCTTTTCCTGCGGAGGCGGTGCTCCAGATTCGTTTGCGTCTCTCCAGAAGAGATGCCGGGGGATCACATTGTCTTTCTGGATAAAGATGAGTGGTACATAGAAGGGGGTTCTGCCTCTGATTCTTGCAAGGTCTACGACATGAGAGATGGCACTGTCTCGCCCTTTGTACCAAGTGTGCATTGGGACTGTGGCTCTGTATCTGCAACGTGGCTCTCCCCTCATGTCTGAAGTGATGTTGTCACTGAGGTTGTCGGTTAAATGCTTTGATCGGTGCTTATCTCTCAGACTGTGATCTCAGTAAGTCTGGTGTTTATATTTCAATGCTCAATTTGTCATAACGTTTCTTGAGGGTAGTGATTTGAACTTACTACATGTTGGATGTTAAGTAGGCATATGTTATTTTGGGTTGGGAATGGAATGGTCCATGTGGAACTCATGCATGCTTATAATGTAATCATTTTATGACAATGATGCTTTTTTATCCATATTATTAGTCACATGTTCCAGCAGCAAATGGAATGCATGCTCTTTCTCTGAACTGGCATGTGATTTAATTCTGTGATCCGCAGTGCGTGCCATTAAGCTTCACATCAACATGCCATCTGATAAGTGTGTTTTCCCTAGAATCATGTATGTTGTCCACTCCTGATAGTCTTACAAAGTAATGTGATATAACAGCGGGGGCTATAGAGGTGGAAAAGAATGGGAGTTCTATGCTACATCAGCTGAAATCATTTGCAGGCAATTATTTGTTGTTGTACAAATGATGATATTTTTTATAAAAAAAGCAAAAAGGGCTAGAATTGTGTCTCAACCCTGAAATGATATTCGAAAAGGCAAGAAAAAGGAAAAGCATTGTTCATTTGTTCTTGTACAGAAAACAAATAAACTTAAAATGAAATGATATTTTGGAATAGAGAAAAAAAGAACCAGAATCGTGTCTCAGCCCTGAAATGATATTTGAAAAGGCACAAAGGGAAAATAATTGTGTATTTGTTGTTGTACAAGAAAAATACAATGATATTTTGAAAAGCAAAGAAGGAAAAGAATTATGTATTTTTTGTACAAAGAAAAAAAAAAAGCGAGCGAGCCAGCGACGGGCGAAACGATGAGCTCTTAGTCATCTTGGACCGGCCTCTGCCAAATGTACCACGGGCTGTTTCTGCATTGTCGACCATGACCACTCATGGAGTAGTGATGCCCCCAATGACTCAAAGGCGAAGACAACGAAGCTAGAGGGCTTGCCCAGATTTCAAGAAAGCTAGAGAAAACCCCAAATTTTGCATGCCCCTAGCCCTCCAAAGATATAAGGATGGGCTAGGGAAACCTTAGTGGACGTGGACCAATCAAACACTCGATCAAAAATTCAACTCACTCCCAAAAACTTGGATTAAAGTTATGCTCTCTCTCTCTCTCTCTCTCTCTCTCAAGAACTCTTTGCTGGATGTAGGGCTTCAAAGCTCGAACAAGGATAAAACTTCTTGTGTCTTTAGTGTTAACAATGAAAGTCCCGACCACGCATCAATAGTCATGGTTACAGACCCCATGATGGTTGGTGCACCAATTATTAAGTGTCATCTGTGTTCATTGATGGCACCAGTTACTAAGTTGGAGGGACCACTCATGAGGGTGGCTTTCACTTCTCTAATGAGGACTTCTCCACTAGCACCCCTTCCTTCCTATCCAAGCTCTCACTTTGGGAGCGATTTATGTCATGATCATCGATCCTGATGAGCTCCACCACAGTGGTGGCGACTTGAAGGTCCGCACTCACTAGACACATCGCAATTTGGGTCTCCGAACCCAACCGTGAGGGATCGTCGCTAGATGTTCACTCTTTGTAGCCAACTTTCACACCAACTCACCACTAGAGGGGAGCTACCACACTTCTAGAACATCTGCCAAATCAAACTTTATAAATGCCCCCTCATAGACCCCAATGACTAACCATCATGTCCCTCTCCCATGGTGTCAACCCTAGCTGACCTCATAGAGTCTGTTTGGACCTATAACCACAAATCTCATGTACCCAAAGACTCTTTGTCTCTCTACCTTTCCAGTGTGGCGGTGAAGCCACTGGCACGAATGTTATCGTGCGACTTGTGTAAACTAAGGTTCAATTTGAGAAAATTGTATCCCCAAGATCCCTTATCATCCCCAACCTTCTACCCCCTAGCTCTCATAGGAAGAATCTCCTCAAGTTGTTGGATAACCTTCAAACAAATCTCTAGTCCCCAAAAAGATCTATAATTTTGTAGTCTCCTCAAGTTTTACATTTTTAGTTTTTAAATTTTTAAACCAACTCAAATGGAGAGAAGCCCTAAATCAAAGTTACATTAATCAAATGAAATCCAAAACTTTGTAGTTCCAACCTTTTTTACTTGAAATTATTTAGAAACCAATTTTTTATTACAAAATCCATGAAGTATAATAAATATGCAATTGCAGTCCATCAGCTAGTCTCTATTTATAGTTTGAGGACCAGCGATCAATTTGTGGAACAAGAAACATAACACCTTTAAAAACCGTTTTACTTTAGATGTGTTGTGGCATCACTATTCCTTTTAAGCCCCCGGTTATTTAGCTTTACAAATGCTAGAATATACCACACGCGTTGTTGCGTAGATTACGAAGAATTTTGAATGAAATTAATTGAAGACAATGTGAATAACTTATAATTAAGACGATAAAAGGCCATTGTGTTCTAGCTTTACAAATACTAGAATATACTCCACGTGTTGTCGTGGAGATTACGAAGAACTTTGAATGAAATAAACCGAAGATGATGTGCATAACTTGTAATAAAGATATTGAAAGTTAGTAGAATGACATGTATTTTAGTGCGAGATAATGTTGATAGTTAGTGGAAGATGATGTAGATGTCTCGTATGTTGAGATACAAGATGATGTGGATAATTAGTGGAAGATGACGTGGATGGCATGCATGTTAAACTCGTAGTGAATATTAGCTTTACGCGAGATATAGATATAAATATAGATTATCATGAAAATAGTCATTTTTTCGTTCATGAGAAAACCGTGAGTGGCCGAATAGGTTTAATTCTAGTTCAAATGGACAATATATAGAAAATACTGCAAATTAAATTTTTAAAAGAACAAAAAGGTAAAACTTAGTAGGTGAGATAATAAGCAAAATCAAGTTTGAAATAAAATAAAATAAAACATATATGGCTGCAAAGGAACACTTTTGATTCAAAATTTCACGTTCAAATTTGGTTCTACATATATGAGATTAAAATAAAAATTTGGTTTTATGCAGCACCAATAGAACGTCGGCGTCCACCCCACCCCCACTAGACCTCCTCGCCAGCAACTCTTCATCTCCCCCACCCAGACCTGCCCACCAAGCTCTACCACCGCCGCCGCCTCCGCCCGAACAGCAAGAGGAGGAGCACGATTCACCCTGCCGCGGTCGTGGATCTCCGGTAATCCGCCAGCATTCCTTCCCCAAACTCGACGCTCTACTCTGTCCCTACTCCCTCTGCTCCTCCCACTCTCGCCGCACGTCGCGCGCGCAAGGTGTTCGACGCATTGCCTGTCGCCCACGAGCTGGCGTTTTGCTGCCGGTTTATCATCGCAATGTGTGTCTTCGCGGACTGATGCTCTTTTGCCAGATTGTATTTGCAGAGACGGATCGGGCGATGGCGGATACCACGGGAACATCATGGTCAGACATCCCGCTGGACCTCGCCGGCCGGATCCTCTGCTGCCTGCCTGCCCACGTCGACCGCGTCCGGTTCGCCGCCGTGTGCCCCCAGTGGCGCGCGGCCACGCGGCACGGGCCCCTGCCGCCGGCGCTGCCTCTGCTCTTGCTGTCAGACGGTACGGTGTACAGCCTACCTGGAAGCCAGCCGTTCCACGTCCCTGGATTCACTGGAACGAGGTATACGGACGCTTGTGGTGACTGGCTGGTGTTTTCATGTCAAGAGGGCTTCTTCCTGAGGGATCCTTTCTCTAATGCCACGGTAACACTTCCACCTCTATCCCGTGCCCGAGCCATCCGGGTGGGCAGGGATGGTAGAGCAGTTTGGAGCCAAATTTTGGAGCAGCGCACAAAGGAGTGGAAATTGTGTCTCTGTTCACACGATCTCGTTGTAGCTACAGTCCAGTTCAAAGGAGGCAAACGGATTGCTGTGTGCCGGGCACGGACCACCTCGTGGTGGTCTGTATGTTTGGACAATCACTGTGAAAACTTATTTGACATGGCATTCCATCAGGGCAAGCTATATGCCCTTGACCTCCACAATGCACTTGTCACCATCAATCTCAGCATGGACCACAGAGGTGATCCATGGATTTCTCAGATGGGAAAGGTCATCCTCAGTCCACGTTCAGTCATATCTTTTCTCCAAACTGGAGAGAGGGCCTATCTAGTTGAATCATGTGGTGTGTTGCTGCTGGTGGTGAGGAAGTTGCGCATAAATGATATACTTGAAGATGAGTTTGAGGTGTTTAAAGCCGACCTCAGTCAGTCAAAGTGGTCTAAAGTGACGACAATAGGGAACAATGAGGTTTTGTTTCTACGTTGGCGATGGAGCAGGTCTGTCTGTGTTTCTCATAACGCGTTGCCAGGGGATTGCATCTTCTTCCTGGAAAATGATGACAAGGATTGCGGTGGGTATGGTACATCGAGTTCCTGCAGTGTTTACAGCATGACGGACGGCAAGGTATCCACCCCACTGCCAATGGTGTCCTGGACGCGTCGCATGGTGTTTGGGACTTGGCTCTTCCCTCGGAACTGAAGTGAAGCTGTTGCTGAGCTAGGTGCTAAATTCGTCGAACCAACCTATCTTATGCTCGTAGTATGTTTAATGGTGTCTGATAATAACAGAAGCTAAGTGTATCAGTACTTGTCTGGTTCGAAGTATGTTTTTTTAAAAGAACACACAATTCAATTTGCATCATCAGAAGTTAAGTGTATCACTGTCTGACAGTGACCAAATCCAGGTTATGGGCTCTCAGAAATAGGACTGCATCATCAGCATAGCAGGAGGTCCTGTGCCGTGCTTGCTGAATGGGTAGAGGCTGCAATAAACCTGCTAGAGTAGCATAATTGACCAGGGAATTGAGGACATCCATAACAAGGATAAACAACATTGGTGACAAGGGGTCCCCCTGTCTGAGACCACGGTGATGCATAATGATATCTCCAGGTACTCCATTAACCAGTACTTGAGTCGAGGAGGTGGACAAAATCAAGCAAATAAGATCTCGCCACCGCTGACCGAACCCAACCTTGCCCATGACTTCCAAGAGAAACGACCAAGAGACAGAATCAAACGCCTTGGAGATGTCAAGTTTAAGAAGGACATGTGCCTCCTTCTTCTTGTGTAGAGATTTCACCATCCGTTGGACCAGCACAAAATTATCATGAATCTTCCTTCCCCGCACAAAAGTGCTCTGGTTTGCAGAGATTAAGGAAGGTAGCAGCGGCGCTAGCCGATTGGCCATAACCTTAGTTACCAACTTGGCAAAGCTATGAATCAGGCTTATGAGACGAAAATCCTTCACTTCGACTGCATCCACTTTCTTAGGCAGTAGTGTAACATAGGCCGTATTCAAAAGCCTAAATTTGAATACATGGCCCCGATGAATAGCATCCAAGGCCATCAGCACATCCCCCTTAATAATGTTCCAACAAGATTTGTAGAATCTCCCTGTGAAACCATCCGGCCCAGGTGCTTTGTCCATGTGCATGTCTTTTATGGTAGCCCAGACATCCTCCTCAGAGAATGGGGCATCAAGATCAGCAAGATCATGGTGCTGCACACTCATCTAAGTTAAGAGTAAAGTCCCTTACTTCAGCATTGCCAAAAATGCTCTCATAAAAATCATCTACTGCCTTCTGTTTATCCTCCTGAGAAATAACCACCTGATTGCCAACTTGTAGCCTTGCAATGAAATTTTTATTCTTTCTGTATCTAGCTTGTTGGTGAAAGAAAGCAGTATTGGCATCTCCCTCTTGAAGATACAGTATCCTAGATCGCAGTCGTGCAATGGTTCGCTCTAGAGAAGCCAAACCAAGACAATGCAGCTTGAGTTTCTTTCTCAGCCATTCCTCGCGCTCCGATAGTGCCCTTGAATCCCTCTCTATTTCCAGGCGGTATTTCCAGGCGGTGAAGAATTTCCCTGGCCAGCTCAAGCTGAACTTTAATATTCCCTATTTTCCGCTGCCCCCATTTTTTTAGTCCCCTACTAAGGCGCTGTAGTTTAATAAGGAGGCATTCAACAGCACAATTAGATTGTACCGGAGATTCCCAATTTAGTTTAGCAACATCAAGAAAACCGGGGATTTTGGTCCAGAAGCTCTCAAAATGAAATCGCCGCTTGCCACTAGTACTCACTTTCAACCCCAGAGTAAGAGGGCAGTGATCTGACACACCAGCTGCTGTGCTTTGCAGGACAGCATCAGGAAAAATATTGTCCCAATCACCACAGCAGAAAGCACGATCCAGCCTGACCAGAGTAGGCAATCTCCTCTCGTTGGACCAAGTATATTTTCGGCCCAAAAGCGGGATCTCCTTGAGATTCATGTCATCAAGAAAACGGCGAAATCTTCCCATCATTGCCCTATCCAAATTAGCATTGTTCTTGTCGGCAGCTTGGTAAATTAAATTAAAATCTCCCCTAAAAGCCAAGCTCCACTGCTCGGGGCCCTGATATTTCTTAGCTCTTGCAGAAAAATCACCTTCTCCTCATCTTCTTGTGGCCCATAGACACCAGTGAACCACCAATTGTGACCTTCTTGTTCCAAAAATAGTACAGAAGCAGAATATGTATCAACCCTTGAAGCTACTGCCTCGCAAGAACACCCTTTCCAAGCAATCAGAACCCCTCCTCTAGTCCCATTGGCCGGGAGCACAATTTATTTATCATACACAGACCCAAAGACCGAGAGAATCAAATGCTGAGACATGTTGGCGATCTTAGTTTCTTGCAAACAAACCATGTCAGCGTTGCCGGATAGAATAACTTCTCTAACAGAGTTCCTACGATCCCTTTGATTCAGGCCTCGCACGTTCCAAATTAATATAGATGAAGGATTCATCAGTCCCAATTCCCAAAGAACGACCCTCATGAACAACCAAAATCTTACATCATTGTAAGAACATTCGTAGCCCGCACCTGCTCCCCTTCACCAACCTCCCAACCAAAAATAGCGGCTAAAGCACAAACATGGGTGTCAGATAGGAGTGGCCTGAAAAGCTTACTATAATTATCCTGAGCATTCGGCTGAATAATCTCTCTTTCTTCAAAGCCAAGCTGTCGCATGACCCTCTTCTGAGCCTCCGAGAGCACCGGTCCTAGAGGGCTGGGGGCATGCACCAGCGATCCGACGGCTATGCCGTGGCAGAGACCCAGGAGGAGGAGCCTTCCTTCGCCGCTTCTGGATCACAGGCAGTGGGACGAGCTTATCGACAGGTATGCGTAGCTTCGCAAGCTTCCGTGAAGAGGGCTGAGCCGTCCACGGTGGTCGGCGAGTCCTGGCGCAACATCGTTGCCTGGAATAGACCCGAAGCTGGGGCGAGACGAAGACCTCACCCAGCGATGCTTGTTGAGCGCGCTGTGTGACAATCCTGGGCGGAGAAGGAGCCTCCGAGCTCAAGGGATCCCCACCCGTAGCCGGCGGAGTAGGCGCCTCTGAGCCCAGGGGCTCCCCAGTCCGGCCATCAGCGGCCGGCCCCGTGGTCGAGGAGGGATCCGGCGTCGGCGGGAAGAACCCCGGGAAGACAGACGTGGGAGATCGTTGAGGTGAGTGTGGTGAGGCCAGAGAAGGCTCAAGGAAGAGAGCACGGCGCCGTCGGTCGGCCGGGGGAGCTCCAGACCGTAGGCTCACCCAAAGGACGCCAAACTGAGAGACGGTCACAGGCCGAGGACCCAAGCCCGGCCCAAGCGAAACTGCGCCTGGTCCAGGAACCTCCGAAACACAGAGGCCCATCATCCACTTTGAACCGAACAAAAGTCGGGGAGGCCACCGAGGGATCCCCTGTAGTATCCGCAAACCATCCGCATTTGTTGCGTTTTCTGCAGCGGCCACAGTGACATCCTCGGGACTGCACGTCTCATTAATGAGGGCAGTATGACCGTCGCCTGCTATGTCTTGCGCCTGGACCTCATTGGAATCCGCGGCCAACGGCTCGGAGCCCGTTGCAAGAGAGTGGGCCACATGAGATATCTCCCTTGATCGGAGGATTCCACCCACCTGCTTCATGGCTCGAAGCACCACGACCCGCCGGAGGGGACCCCAGCTGGGCGGCGGCGAAGGAGAACGGGCGCGTCGCCGATGCCTTGTAGGGTCAACACCATCCCCTCCATCAGAGGGGGGAGGACTTGGCGCCAAGGCTTCAGGGCGGTGAGCATCGGAATACTGCAGCTGCTTTTTCACAGGAGGATCTTCAACGATGGCCGTTGGTGGCTGAACCACCCAGAGCTCCCTAGAAGAGGGGAGCGCAGAAGGGTCTGTACTCCAGGCCACGATCCCAAAGTATCAGGATGCACCTGCTGTACCCACGCGTGCGGGCTCAAGAGACGATCCACAATAGAGGTTTCCCAAACATGGCCTGGAATGCCCCGCAGCTCAACGTCGATCAGGAACGGCAGGATATGATCCTGGGCACCAGTCAGACAGGAGGCTAAAATTGAATCCGGACGAACTGAATGGCTGCCTCAACCCAACCAGATGATCCACCAGGGCCAAATCAGGGAGAACCAATAGGTAGCTTGAGGGCCAAGCCTTGCCAAGAACTAGAGAACTAGCGTCAACATCAATTCTGGTTGCAATTACCGCTGCTACCTCCGCCACCGCCGCTAGCGGACCATCACTGTCACTGCATTTTCCAGGCCATCTTCAGCTCTAGCCACATGATCACTCCAGTCGATGATACAAGGGGGAGGCCTCGAAGCATCAGCAGACGTCTCCGAGGAGGCAGCACCTAGCAACGGACCAGAAGACCGAGAGGGGTTAGGCTGATCGTGCACGGGGCGCTGCCGGAAGCGCGGACGTCGTCGACGACGCGACTGCCGCGCCTGCACACCATGGTCCTGAGCTTGTACGTTAGAAGGGCCCTGCGTCATGCCAGCGCCACCAGCCAATTCCGCCGGAGGAGGCCGTTGCGGAGAGGTAGCACTGGCAGCTTCGTGGGCCGGGGATATCCGTCGCCACACGGAGACGCGGCCAGTAGCAGGCTGACGATGCACGTTTCGCGCCATACCAGCGCCGACAACGCCCGCCGGAGGAGGCCGTTGCGGGATGTCAGCATTGGTAGCCCCGTGGGCCGGCAAAGTCCGTTGCCACACGGGGACACGAGGGTTAGCGCTCCGGCCACCCAACACCCCAGGGCACTCGAAGGAACGATGCCCCAGAACAGGCAGCGGAAACAGGCGACAGAAAGCAGCCGTATGCAACGTCCGGCGAGAAGCAGTTGAAACATTTGCCAGCGAGGTCCGCCGGGACCGACCGGCGAGGAGGACCGGTTGCGCGCATACGCCGACGCCGAGTACCGCGGGATTCGACCTTCTGCCACTTTCCCGGAATAGGACGCACTGCAGCAGTCGAGGACGAGGCGCCCCACCGTCCAGGACCGCCGCGCCTGAGCAGAGTGATCCTAGGGGCCCAGGAGGACTCCGGCGGGGGTGCAGCAGCCTCCACAGGCCCCGCCGATGGAGCACCCATGTCCGCCAGAAGAGGCCCCCCTTCACCCGGAGCCGAGGCTGCCGCACAAGACGCGGCCGAGGAAGAAGCCACCACGTCGCGGAAGGAAGGCCGAGAGCCGCCAGAAGTGGAGGATGACGGGGCCATCCGCGCACCAGGGCTCCTGCTTGGAGCGTCCGCACGAAACAAACGGCGCCCCTGGGGAAGAGACAGGGGAGGAGGGGGCCACCGTCCCCGAGAGGGAAGGCGGCGCATGCGTCGTTTGGGTGGCCGGCGGGTTCGGGGTGAACTCCGGCGGGGGGCTGGTGGAGGGAGGCGAGGCGGAGGGAGAGGGAGAGGGAGAGGGGACGGGAGTCATCGCGAAACCTACTATCAAAGAAACCAACCATTTTAAACTCAATGGTTTTTTTGACCATAGAAACAATGAACCGACAGCCTCACTATTGTTAGATCTGGTCATAATTAGAAGTTACTCAGTCCGTTCCAAATCATAAGACTTTTTTTTCCCTATATTCATTACTTTTTCTATGCACTTGAACATATTATAAAAAAAACATATTTTAAAAAAAAATAAAAATATTTTATAATTAAGAATGGATATTTTATTATTATCCATCTTTGGCACAAATTGCTCGGTACCTCCGCAAGTATTTCAACCCACTAGGCGCAAACTAGACGGTTCCCATTTTCACATTCATGCGCGCAACTCCAGTCCGCACTCCACACACTCGCCCGGCGGCCGCCACAGCCTCCGAGTCTCTGTCGCCGGCGGGAAGCCGGAACCCGGAACCCGGAGTAACGGGTACGATTCTTCCGCTACGGTAGCCAATTCCCGCTATTCCACCCCACCTTCGCCGCCTTTACTCCCCGCTGCTTGATCTCGCCGGTGGTGGCGCACGCCAGGTGTTCGACGAGTCGCCTGCCTACTCGCGCCGCCGTCTTCGATGTCGTCGTTTTCCTTTCGGTCTTTATGTTCGCGGTGTTTCCTCAGTCCTGACTCCTGCGCTGTCTTCACAGGGTCCGCGCACCCGATGGCGCCGCCGTCGCCGTCGTGGTCGGACATCCCGCTGGAGGTGGCCGGCCTGTTCCTCCGCCGCCTGCCCGCGCACGTGGACCGCGTCCGGTTCGCCGCCGTGTGCCCGCAGTGGCGCGCCGCCGCGCGGGAGGTTCTCCTGCCCTCGCCGCTGCCGCTGCTCGCCCTCCCAGATGGCACCGCGTACAGCCTCCCTGGGAGCGAGCCGCTCCGCTTCCCCGGCTGCGCAGGCTATGCTGATGCCTCTGGCAATTGGCTGGCCTTCAAAACAGAGGACGGCTTCTTCCTGAGGGA
The DNA here is from genome assembly GCA_023333625.1 of Bothriochloa decipiens. Classification (NCBI taxonomy): domain Eukaryota; kingdom Viridiplantae; phylum Streptophyta; class Magnoliopsida; order Poales; family Poaceae; genus Bothriochloa; species Bothriochloa decipiens. The sequence goes on along the minus strand of CM041633.1, from coordinate 45,423,551 downwards.
TCCATTCTCCAATGCCACCATGACACTTCCTCAGCTGTTCTGCTTCCGTCGCCGCGGTGAGAGCGAGGCACAGGTCTCATGGGTGGAAATAGAGGACGCCCCTGTGAAGCTGACTATGTGGAGATTGGTATTTTGCTCCCCTCAACTCATTGCCACATTCGTCAGGTTTAAGAACAGCACTGGGGTTGCGGTGTGCCAGCCCGGGGCGACCCGGTGGTCAGTTCATATGGATCACGAGTTTGAGTTTTTTGATGATATGACATTCCACCAAGGAAAGCTTTGCATCCTCACTGATGTCAACAATGGCTGCCTTTTTGAAATTGGCATCAGTGTGGACCACAGAACGGGAGATCCATGGGTTTCTCGAGTTCGGAGAGTAATCAGTGGCGTCGTGATTCCTAGTCCTGCAATTACGGGCATGTATCGAAATGTTTCCCAGTGGATGCACCACCTGGTCGAATTGGAATCACATGGGGTGTTGCTGATGGTGCACAGGAAGACATACAGCAAGGTGGGGATAGTAGCCGGAGGGTTAGCGGCGGGCAATTTTGCCCCACCCTGGCGGTTCGAGTTCGAGGTGTTCAGGGCAGACCTCCAGCACTGCAAATGGACCAAGGTGACAACCATTGGCGATGACCAGGTGCTTTTCCTGCGGCGGCGGTGCTCCAGATTCGTTTGCGTCTCTCCAGAGGAGACGCCAGGGGACCGCATTGTCTTCCTGGAGCAAGATGACTCGTGCAGAGCGTGGGATTCTGCCTCTGATTCTTGCAAGGTCTATGACATGAGAGATGGCACTGTCTCGCCCTTACAAAGTGTGCATTGGAAGCGTGGCACTGTACCTGCAACGTGGCTCTTCCCTCCAGTCTGAAGTGATGCTGTCACTGAGATTGCCAGCTGTTAAATGTGACTGTAATCTCAGTAAGTATGGCGTTTATATTTTCATGCTCAATTTGTCAGCCTGTTGCTTGAGGGTAGTAATTTCAACTTACTTGGAGGGTATCAGTTTGATCTGAAACGTGTTGGATGTTAGTTAGGCATATATCTGTTATGTGTTTTTTTGGGTTGGAAGTGGAATGGTTCATGTTTCCTAAGGCAACCTTATAATGTAATCGTCTATGACTCTGATGCTTTTGTTGTCCGTGTTATTCGTCGCGTGTTCCTGAAGCAAATGGGATGTATGCTCTTTCTGTGAATTACCACCTGAGTTGATTTTTTGATCCATAATGCATACCATTAAGCTTCAGATCAACTATCCACTTGATACGTGTGTTTTCCCTGGAATAATCGTGCATGCTGTTTAGTTCTCAACTCGACTGAACTCCTGATGGTCTTGTGGAGTAATCTGATGTATCAGTGGGGACTGAAGAGGTGAAAAAGGAATGGGAGTTTGCCATGAATCTGAATGAAGTAATACATATGCATTTTGCTGTGGTACAAAAAACAAAATACAAAAAAATGCGTATTTTGTGAAGCTGAAATGCTGGAACAAGCTGAAATTTTGGGTTGGAAGTGGAATGGCCCATGTGAAACTAAAGCAAGTGTATAATGCAATCATCGTACAGCCCTGATGCTTTTATTGTCCATTTTATTAGTCGCATGTTCCTCAAGTAAATGGAATGTATACTCTTTGTGTCATTCTGTGAAGTACCAGACTACCAGCTTTGTGATGCCCGATGAATCCATCTGCAGGAAGGAAGAGCGAATGAACTAAATTCAGCCTGTTCGTTTGAACTTATCAGTCAAATCAGCCAGCCATTCAACAGTATTTTTCTCTCATAAAAAATCAGCAGCAACCAGAACCAGCCAGCCAGAAACGACCAGGCGAACAGGACCAACTTACCATGAATCTGAATGAACTGAAGCAAAATTGAAAGGTGATGATGACTTACCATGAATTTAGTGTGTGAGACTAACGTGATAACCAACTATACCACCCAGACAACATGTCTTAGATGGGATTAAAACTCTATAAGTATTTAGATTTTGATTTCTACTTCCTCCGTCCTAAAAAGAATATAACTACGTGTTACGTGTCATTTAAAATGGTTCAAATTTAACTAAATTTTTACTAAATGATTATCATATTTATGACTCTAAATTAATTTATTATAAAAATATATTTTATAAATAATTTTATGGTACTAATTTGATATCATAAACATTTATACTTTTAAATCTATAATTGATTAAACTTAAAACATAAAAATAAAATACTATGCTAGAATTGCATGCTTTTTAGGACGGAGGAAGTATTAACTGTGAGTGACTGCCTCCATTTTTGCAGACAGATATCCAACGCCCCTCGCCACCGCCGGCGGCGACCCACCCATCGGCCGGCCCCCGGCAATGGGGAAGCGGAAGAAGGACAGAGCGGCCAAGGAACCCCGCAAGAACCATCACCTCCATCCACATTCCCGTTCCCGGCCCTCCACCTCCACCCGCGATACTGCCCCCACCACCGGCTCCGGCTCCGAATCCGACCCCTCGCCGCCGTCCACTCCGTCCGCCGTTCGCCGTCTAATCGATCCCTACTCGAAGCCCCGCCTCGTCGCCGTCCTCGCGGAGGCGGCAACGGCGAGTCCCGCGCTGCGCGCCCGCCTCGGCGCCGCCGCCGCCGCGTCGCCGTCCCACCGCCGGCTCTTCGTCCACGGCCTCCCGCCGCACGCCGACGGAGCCGCGCTCGCCGAGGCGTTCGCCCGCTTCGGTCCCCTCGCGGACTGCCACGCCGTCGTCTCGGACGGCCACGCCTCGGGGCGCTGCAAAGGGTACGGCTTCGTGTCCTTCGCCTCCCGCGCCGCCGCCCGCCGCGCGATTCGGGACGCCGCGCGCGTCACCGTCGCCGGCCGCCCCGTCTCTGTCCAGTTCGCGTCGGCAGGCACCGACCCGTCTGGCGGTTGCGGCGGTTCGGGGAGCTTGAGGGCGGGCCGTTCGGCTTCGACGCCGACGACGCGAGCACCGGGGCGTCCCGCTCCTGCGGGTACGCGCTGTTCGTGTACCGGGCGGCGGCCGGCGCCGTGAAGGCCGTCGAGGAGCCGTACCGCGTGTTCGAGGGGCGCACGCTGCATTGCCAGCTCGCCAACGAACCCGCGCGGAAGGCCAAGGCAGCCCCGGCGTCTCCACCGGCGGTGGTGGCAGCAGCATCGGCTGCCGGAACGTCACCAACGCGGGCGGTACGGTCACCGGCGCTGCAGTCGGTGCTTGATGCCGCCTCAGCCGCTGGCGTGATGGACCTTGCAGCTTACGCTCGTGACCCGGCACAGGCTGCGGCGTTGCTTGGCCGGAATCCTGCTCTTGCGGCTGCAGCATTGAGCACTGCATTGGCGTCCGAGGATGCTTCTGCCGTTCCCCTCATTCCGGCAGCTGCGTCTGTGCCAGTGGAAGTAGCAGCAGCTTCAGCCTCACCAAAACCGGCGGCTGCTGTAACAGTGGCACCATCGCCAATGAATGTTGGTGGTCGACCGAGTGGCAGACCAGGACTGCTTGGACCATACAAACCGCCATCGTTGCCAGTGGCGTCATCCTCCTCAGGGAGGAAAGGGACACTAATGGGCATGGGCACCTGATGGATTCATGGTAATTTGTAACCTTCTCTTGCTGCCAAAAATGGCCTTTTGTTATTTTACTTAAGCGGATTGCGATTGGTTTAGTGTCTTTTTCATTGATTGAGGTTCGATTTATTCATATCTTGACATTGGTTTGCAGAGAGGGACCTATGGGCACTGCAAATCGTAGTTGTGCTCAAGCTGAAGAGGCCTTCAGGAAGTATGTCGATGGCTTCTGTTTTTGTAATCCTGAGATTTGGGTGCAAATCTAGTTGAACGATCCTCCATTCCGTGGAATGGATCTGTGTAGTGTTTCATACTTTCACTTGCCTTTATAACCGCCTGATCTGCAAGAAAACTGTAAAATGTATTTTCATTATTAAACCTGAGCAGGTTTTGCCTTTCCGCAATCAGTATCGGTCTTCCAGGGGTCAGAAAATCTTGTTTCCTTGCATTGTTTTGACTCGGGTTTACTTTAATTGGTGCACTGTCTGATAGACTGATGAGCAGGGGGAGCGTCAGATTTGTGCTGGGATCGTTCTGAAGTTGTGATATGCTATACCCTGGAGTTGAAGGGCATAATTCTGATATGTTGTCCGATTTGATTCCATTACTCCTTTGTATAGCTACTACGCCTCACCAAGGGTGGCATAAAGTTTAGATCTCTGAAATATAGAAAGTTATTTTTTTCTTAGTGTCTCCCGTCAATTTTAAGCTCAATCGGTGTAAAAGTTCAGTGCCTCCCATTACATTCTTTTCAGTAGATAGATTTTCAAGTGTGAATTCTAAGCTTCAATCGGTGCCATCTGTTTGTTGATTTGATCAAATGATCATTTGTTGCTATTCAGAAGTACTAAATTTTGCTCTGTAATAATGTCTACAAATAATTATCTTCGCAAAAAAAAGTCGACAAATAATTATTTGTCAGTTCATGAAGCTTTGATACATACCATCTTGCAATAAGCACATTACATTTTTTTTCTTTCATGAATTCATTTCCGACAGAATAACCTATTTCGTTTGCCTGCTGTTTATTGATGTAATGCAGAACACACCAAACTAAATCTGCAGCATACAAATATAAAACAACCTGGTTTGTATTTGATATATTAATATGTATCAATTAGTACATGTTGTACAGGAGAAAGAACTGCATGTGAGGCTGTGATAAACAGCATTGTACAATATGTGGTTCTACTGTTGGAGTAGGAAAACTAACTGAATGAATATGATGGCATTTCCATTTCCATTCATTGCAAAAATAAAATATTCCTCCTTCAGAAACTGCCTGTATTATGTACAAGGTCACATAACCCTTCCTGCTACAGTATTTTTGGTCTTCTATGGTGCTACTAAGACTATGTTCTGCTGATGTATTCCGGTGCTTCTGCTGTTGATATACCGATTAAAACATACAGCGCAGCAGGCAGAGTAGCAAATACTGGTGTCTCCATGGTACGGTGTCACAGATGGCATTCTGCATTGCGAATGCCTCTATGGACCATGAAAGCTCAATTCCACCTCTTTGAGTTTTTAAGCCCCTTCGATTTTTGTTTGCTTTGTTGGAAGGCTTGCATCTTCTGCTTCTTTCTGACAGCTTTCTCTGCCTGCATTACAGTTCAGAAAACGAAAAGGACTGTTAGACTGGCAAACTAAAGTACACCAATTTTACAGTTCACACCTGAAGTGGCATAAATATTTACCTTGGACATTTTGGACTTAGCTTTTACTTTGGGGGCTTTCTCCTCGAGCTCTTCCTCACGAGCAAGTTCCCTTTCTCTGGCTTCAAGGTTCCTTTCAAGGTAATACTGCAAACATTTGATAAGGAAAAAACTTCATCATTGCTGGTTTTCTCATCTTCGAATGACCTAGACAGGTGCATTGATTTGAGCTAATTTATCACTGAATGGCTGGAGCCATTATGATTTTATTTCACAATTAGGTCATGTCAGATTCAGCATGTGAACTTTTTGACACAAATAGATTGTCATTACAGTTCTTCTCTATCACTGCATAGTTTCTGTCATACTAATCTCGTACATGACCATCTAATAGTTTCATTCAGAATGACAATACAAATCACTTATGCCATGTTAAGCAGATACCACTATAGATGGATGCAGTCAGTACTAAGGGGAACTATTATATGCAAATAGTTCAACATATAGGTGAGGTAAGTTTCTAAGATCATAGGACAGCTTACATTGTAATCTCCTTGATAGTCTTGGATAGTCTGATCTTTCACTTCAATGACTCTGTTCACAATTTGTTTTATAAAGTACCGGTCATGAGAAACTGTTATTACAGTACCTGTATATTCTGATATTGCCTCCTGTCATGCATGCAAAAAGTTATTAGGACTGCATGCTGATAGATAATAAAAAATGAGTATTGTATAGAACAAGAACTGTGTCTGACCTCAAGCATTTCTTTTGATGGGATATCAAGATGGTTTGTCGGTTCATCCAAGATGAGTAAAGTAGATGGAGTCACCATGAACTTGCAAAATGCAAGCCTTGCCTAAGAAGTCATAAATAAATAGTGAGCAAACGTAAAAAGGACAGTAATACTGTTCTACAAAAAATCATTGTCAACCACCAATGGAGAATATTTAGGCAGACCTTATAAAGGTGACTTGTGAAGAGTACAAAACTAAAAAGTAAAAACTGAACTGAAAATGTGCATTACCTTCTCTCCACCACTTAAAAACTGAACTTTTCTATCCAGCATGTCATCCCTGAAGTTACAACGGCCAAGGAGACCTTTGATATCATCAAGTGTCCAGTCCTCTGCAGCTTCTGCTACAGTGTCTAACACAGTCTTCTCTAAATCAAGAGCTTCTGCCTGGTAGAACATCATATCCCATTAATTTAATTGGAAAAGGACAACTTTTCTTGTATTTATTCAGTAGGAGCATGAATAATAACCAAGTGACCCCATGTTGACATCTTAGCTAAGCAACTGCAAGAGAAGATAACAAGTAGTGGAACTCTATTTACCTGATTCTGCTCGAAATAGTTCGGCAACACATTATGTTCCCCAAGAATCACCTCACCACCCTGTGGCTTCTCCATCCCCAAAATAAGTTTAAGCAATGTGCTCTTTCCACAACCATTGGGCCCAATAATAGCTATCTTTTCACCTCTCTCTACTATAAGATTAGCATTGTTGAACAAAGTCTGGACATACAACAAAGAATCAGGATAGGCACAAAAACTTGAAGTTGAGAATATCACAGTATAAAAAATCAGAAAACAAAAATTTTGGAAAAAATGGCCAATGGGCATTTACACAACAATGCTGACCTTATCCTCAAATCCAAATTGAAGATTGTTTATTGTCAACACAGTTCTCCCACTTCTTCCACGCTCAGGGAATCTGATCTTTAGCTGCTTCCTTTGGAAAGGTTTCAAAATCAACCCTTCTTTTTCAAGCTTCTCCAATTTCTGTTGAATTAAGATAAAAGTTAGTAGTCACATAAAAAATGTGTTAAAATATATGAAAAGAACTATTAGCTGAAAATACAATTCTGTCACAATGATTTGTTGCAAGATTCCAATGAGCAATCCATGTAGTTACCTTTTGCTCGCTGGAAGCACGTCCAGCATTAACTCCAGCACCAAGTCTGTTTATCAACTCCTTTGTCTGCTCAATCTCCTTCTGCTGCTTCTCCCACGCAGCAAACTGTGCCTGCACTGCTACTGCTTTGGCTAGAATGTACTCTGAATAGTTACCTTTATATGTCTTGGACACACCAAATTCAGTTTCCACTATCTTTGTACACAACTGATCAAGAAATGCCCTGTCATGAGATATAATGACCATCGGCACTTCCTGTGTCTTGAGATAGCTCTCCAGCCACTCAACAGTATCCAAATCGACATGATTCGTAGGCTCATCAAGCAAAAGCAAATCAGGGTCCTGCACAAAATCGAATTTACAATGTTACTAACAAATTGGGACACTATGCTTAGAACATCTAAAACTGAAATCAATTACCATCTCTTCTAACCCAATGACAATCTATCAGAATTCTCAGCCAATTTGCTAGTACAATGCAATTCCATTTCCAGATATCACAATTCCTCGAACTGTTGGTTTGTAAGGGTTAATTAATTAATGTTTATACCTGAAGAAGTATCTTGCCAAGAGACATCCTCATTTTCCACCCACCGCTGAAGGAGGCGACGAGGCGGTCGGCGTCCTCAGGCAAGAACCCGAGCTCCGGCATGAGCTTCTGCACCTTGACGTCGACCATATCAAGGTCCACATCCTGTGACCGTCGTTGCAACAGGTCAAGCTCATCAAGGAGCCGTCCCATGAGGTCCATGTCCTCGGTGGCGCCCTCGAGCGCGGCCTGCACCTGCTCGAGCCGGCGCTTCACCTCCATCTCCTCCTGGAACGCGCTGAAAAACTCCTCCCGGACGGTGCGGGAGGCCGAGACCTCGAATTCCTGGCTGAGGAAGGCGATCTTCATGTTGTCCTTGGCCTTGACGACGTTGCCGGCGTCGGGCTCCTCCAGCCCCGCGATGATGCGCAGCTGCGTCGTCTTGCCGGCGCCGTTCACGCCGACGAGACCCACCTTCTCGCCCCGCTGCACCTCCCAGGACACGTCCTTGAGCACCGTCACGCCCTTGTAGGACTTGGATATCCCCTCCAGCCGCACCCCCGACGGGATGCTGGATGCGCCGCTGCTGTTGCCGCCGGAGCGCTTCTTCTTGGTCCCCGCGGCGGCGGGGGCGGAGGGGTCGGAGGAGGTGAGGAGGGAGGAAAGGTCCTGGCTTTTGGCGTCCTGTTCCGCCTCGGTGGTTGTGGTGGTGGAAGGGGAGGAGGTGAGGCGGCAGTGGAGGGGGGCGTGACGGCGGCGGCGGAGACGGCGGGGTGTGGGGATGGAGTGGGAGGAGGAAGGAGCGGAGGGGAGGAGTGAGGAATGGAGGCGGAGGGAGCGTACGAGCTTGCCGGAGAGGAGGTCCATGGCGGCCATGGAGCTCTCCGTCGTCTCTCGGAGCCGGAGGGAACTGGGGGCCTCTTCCCGTGCTCTGTTTCTTGGTTGGGTTGGGTGAAGGGAGAGCGGCCACACACAGCACAGGGGAGAGTGTGTGGGCGAGGAAGGACTCAAGGAGGAGGGGTAGAAGATAATTTTGACGAGTAATTTTTTAGGGTCTATAAATAAACAAGTATTCTTTACCTAAACAATAACCTCTAATTTAAGTTTATTTTTTGAGAAATCCCTCTAAGTTTAAATGATGTTTATCATTTAAATTTCTTTTGATTTGGATTTTTAAGATAGAATTCCTTAATGCAAAGTTCTGTTTTTTTTATAGGAAAGAAATGATGTGCTTCCTTTCCATTTCCTAAAAATGTATTTATTTTTCCATTGAGGTTTTTTTATTTCAATTGCTTTAATTGTGGCCTCACCATTTTTGGGGATATATAGTGTCTAGAAGCTATTGTTGGTGTGTGATATTGACGCGGCAAAAGGATCAGGAATAGTGTTTTGGTTTTCATATGAGTTTTGGTTTCTTGAAGATATTGTTTTTTTATGAAAGCCTAGTTTTAGATTCTTCTAGAGAGGAGAAGGAGATAGTAGTTTATTTATTTCTTCCTTTGAGGTCTCTATTTGTTGATTTTTGTGGTCTAAATGTTTTTGGAGGATAAAACAGGTATGTATTGTCTCCCCTTGAAGTTGATGCTTTCCAACAAGTGAGGAAAAGTTCTTAGTATGCGACCTTCACCGCAAGGAGTATTTTTAAATATTTTTTCTAAAATAAATCATTAAGAAGGTTGGTTTCGAATACTCTCTTCTAATTTGTTATGTTAATATAAAAAAATCTCTTTCCTTTTGTTTTTAGGCAAAGGGGAGGCACCGGAGCTTTTTACCTTTTGAGTTTTTTCTTTATTATTAGGGTGAAGTCCTGTTCGCTAAAAAGAAGTTTTCCTTATTATATGTTGTTCAGTATGCTTGAGTACATTTTTGGACTGACCAACCTCTCATGAAAAAGCTGCACAGAAAAGAAAAAAAAGTCTCAAGAAACAAAACCTAGAACTTTCTGAGGAGGGTTGAATCTCTCTCTAATTCTAACGTTTTATGGAGCTTCCATGACGAAAATGTTCTTTTTTGGTTAAGTTTAATAAGATAAGAAAACCCTGTTTTGTTTTTTTTGGGTAGACAGAAAACCCTTTTTTGTGTTTATGAATGCGTGCGATACTCTTTTTTCGGCAGTAGTCCCGTGATGGTGGGCTGGGAAATTCCTGTGGCCTGTGTTCATTCTGGTTTCCTACGAGGCCGCGGTGGACCGCACTGCCGTCTGCGAATGGCCGAGCGGGCCCCAGGCGTGTGGCCGCGGGCGGTATCGTGTGGAGGTTCGCGGCCACTAGCAGCCGCCCACGTGGCGATCGTTAGCCATCCGGATCCGGTGCTTTGGCTCCCGCTTGTGGTGGTCCGCTAATGATAATAACAATTACAAAGCCAATTCAATCATTTTGGTCATTCTTTTTTTTCGAATCCATTTGGGTTAATTTTTTGCGAGACGAGGAGATAAATTGTAACACCCTTGGTTTTTTTTTAAATTTTCAAAATGGCAAAAAGAATTTTTTGGTGAATAAATAATTAGGCTAAATAAATGTTTTATGAAAATGAGGATGCATCATGGTAGAAACTTGTCTGAGCATTCATGCTGGTGCATATTTTTGTTGTGGTGGAGTTTGAATTTGAATTTGGATTCAAAATATATTGAAAATGCATTTGAAAGGAATTCAAATAAAAGAAAAAACCATTTCTTTCTCTTTCAGCTTTCGGCCCGACCAACCCAGGCGGCCCGGCCGGCCTGCTCCGCTCTCCTCCACGCGCAGGCGCCGCCTTCTCCTTCCTGGGCCGATAGGCCGAAGCCCATCAAGCCACCGCGTCGTCCGTCCGCGACCGCGCCGATCCTTCGCTCTGGCTGACAGGTGGACCCCACCACGTCTTCTTCCATCTCCGATCGGACTCGACACCAAGTCGGAAGCACCGACCCGCGCCTCCCCGTCCTCCGCTCGGTCGCATGGCCCCGCTTTCGGGCTATTTAAGGATTTAAGCCGCGTCCGCGAACCCTACCCGCAACCCTAAGCTAGCCGGCTTCGCTTTGAGTCAAAGCCACCACGCCGAACCCTAGCCGCCGTTGTCGCCCGCCACCAAAGCTTGCAATTGGCCGCCGTCCTTGGGTAATCTTCGTCATCTACTGGCCGGCAAGCTCCGCCCCGATCTCCTGCGCATCATGGTGCCATCCTTCTGGTGCAATTTCATCTAACCCGTGCCCTCACCGTTTGCAGTTGTCCGTCGTCCGCCTCTCCGAGCCGCTCGCCGACCCCGACACCTCTCGGCCGCCATCTTCTTGCCAGGTGAGCGCGGCGTAAGCTCCTCTATCGAATGGTACCAGTCCCGTTGCTAATGGTGGCCGAAATCGCCAGTTCCAATAACTCCGGCGAGCTCCGTACGCCGTCGGCGATGGCAGCCGCCGCGTCGGGCGTCTTTCCCGGCGAGGCCGACTGGCCAGACCGATCTGAACCGTTGATCTCAGATTCAACGGTCCACAGATGCCCGTAACCCTTCGCATGGCGGTTTTGCAAAAAACCCCTCGGAGTTCTGTGTAATCTGTTAAGAGTCCTTGGCGCCGTCAGCAGGATACGTTTTCTCCTCTGAAAAGCGTATTTTCTGTTTAACAGAGCTAGAATACACTTTGTCCACGGGAAAGCGTATTTTCCTTGTAACAGCTTCCAGAATACGTTTTCTTCTCTGAAAAACGTATTTTTCTTTTTCAGTTTCAGAATACGTGTTCATCTATTTACAGTTTTGCCATTATCTTTAAAGGCTTATATCTTTTATGTTTTAACTCCGATTTGGTTCGTTCAAATTTTGTTAGATTCATAATTTCATAATCTACGCAGTGGTGCTACTTTTGAAGTATTTTGGAAACTTTATATTTTTAGTCTATATTTAAAATATTTATTTATCTATAGGAAATCTTTGAAAATTCATATCTTCGCCGTTATAACTCCGTTTTCGGTGAACTTGATGTCTGTGTGATCGTGGAAGTGAGTAGAATAGTTTTATAAACTTTTTATTCTATTTTGATAAGATTGATGTACTGTTCCTCTAATAACTCTTTGTTTGCTTTGTGTATGTATGCTCGATTGGATTGTCTGATGTTGATTATTAATGTCGAGTTCAGACGGTGAGGTTTTTGCTGAGCAAGGCTACTTTGAGGATCAGCAGGATCAACAGGACTTTGTGAATCAAGGCAAGTATAGCATGGATCATCCTTGTTACCTATTTCACTATAAATAACTATTCATTTGCATGTGTCTTTGATGACCTAGAGATTATAACTAGCTTTGATATCCTGATTCCTTGAACCTTTTAGGTTGCATTGGGTAGTTATGATGCTAGCGCTCTAATGGTCATGATCTTATAACTTGATGTGTGTTATGCTATCAATGAAAACGATGACTTTTAACAAATATGGACTCTTGTCTGTAAGTGATTTATCATGGAGAATCCGTACAGCTGTGAGGGCTATATGGCTCTGGCTCTAGTCACTTGTAGGCCCTTTTCTAACTGGTTAGTGGTCTGGAAGTTGGGGTATAGGACTGCCTCTGTCCTTATGAGTATAGCCAGGAAGGATTGTGCCATATTGGAAGGGGGGTTTCTACACACAACGTATTTCCGTATCTCTGATTAGTTAGGAGAACCTATAGGAGGCTTTATATGTTTTGTGGTGGTTTGGAAGTTATAAGTCCACTCAGTTGCAAAACATGACTCACAGTGAAAGTGTACACCTCTGATCAGAGTTTAAATCAATATATTATCCGTGCCCTTCGGTTAGGGCGGCCTTGACACATTTACAAAAGATAATGGTTCTCAAATTGTTAATGTGTGTATCTTAATGTCGTTATTGCTACACACTGGTTAATGTTATTTTGATCATGAGAATATGAGAATTATCACTACCTTGATGCTATGCTTCAATATGATTAACTTATAAAAGCTAAATGCAGTCAAACCGTGTCAGCTTATTTGAGCCTTATGAACCCATGTTATGCTTGTTGAGTACGGTTGTGTACTTACGCTTGCTTTATTTTCAATTTTAGAAAATCCTGGATGGGTAACAGATGAAGGTTGGAATGAAAGCTATTTTGATGAGTACTAGGCTTGATGTTCACCAGTTGACGTATCCCTGTGTGGAGCTTTTGCGATAAAGATATCTTAGTTATTTATTATTTATGCGCAATAATCTATAATAAGTATTGGTACGCTATGTAATAAACAGGGTGATGATACTCTTTGTAATTTGTCATCCTATATGTGCGACTGTTCCTGGGGCACATATAAGGCTATTTATGCATTCTACTTTTATCCTTAAAAGTGGAGTGTGACAAGTTGGTATCAGAGCCGTTGTGGCAGAACCTCCTAAATCATATGGCCCGCATGCATGATTATTGTCTAAACAGACTCCAAATAACCATGACTGTGTTCCATATGACTTAAAAAGTCTGTCGGGTAAATCCCGAATCATCCACGATTCTCCGAGCAGGATCAATCATTGTAGAGAGACATTGCATTATTACAACAGTTTACCATAAATAATATACAACGGAGTAAAACAGCGGAAGACTTATAATAACATAAGTTTACAAACCTCTAGTTTTTAAATATTTACAATCATAAGTTTAAGTTATACAAACCATAATAGTAGTAGAGTAGCAGTAGATTACAATATTACACAAAAGCTCTGCCCAAGAGCTTAACATCTTTATTCGTCGTCGCTTTCCTCGACGACGGTCATGCAGCAGGATGCAAAACACTCCTGCCCATGAGGCTCACCTGCAACAGGGGTTCAACAAACCTTGAGTACAACAGTACTCAACAAGACTGACCCGATGAAAAAGAAGGGTAGAGAATTCAGAAATGCAGGCTAGAGGGACAAGGTAAGGTCTGTAGGAGATAAGAAGTTTTGCAGAAAAGCTTTACAGAAAGAGAAGTTGCTGGGACTAACTCCCATTATCAACCAACTCATTATTGATCCTTACTTTTTGTTCAAGTTGTTACTACGATGATGAACACCGATCGAGTCTTCTTCTCCGAGAAGCAACGGCGATTCGAATCCATTTTCATACCCAGCTGGGACCAAGGTGACTGAGCATACCGAAGACTTTAACTCCGAAGCACCCTAGGTGCACCGATATACCGGGATAACAACCTCAGCCGTATATCACCACATGATACATGTGAGCTCTGCGGCCCAGCGTACCGAGATACATGGGAACTTAAACCCCACAGTAAAACACACTATGACACAGATGGGATTCTCTGGCCCCACGCTAGGTCACTCCATGGCATACACGGCTCCAACCATCCGTATACCACTTCATGCATGTGGATTTCTAAATTCTCGATATCACCAGTTCACCAACGGACGGGACCTAGGGCATCAACAGACAAGAACACTACAGAGGAACTCCATTTCCAGTGCAAGTTCACCGTCCGGACTCGATTTATTACTATTATCCAGATTTCAACAGGAAAACCAATCTCATCTTTTTCATTCTTTTGCCTTTAAACAAACAAATAAATAAATAAGCAGGGCTAAGCATTACTACTTATCTTTCTAAACAGGTAACAAGGAATAAGGAAATAAGACAGGTAATGCAATTTGTGGGTTTTCACTCAACTCCTATTATTTAATGCAACATACCATAGCTGAAGCGGTAAAACTTTTATAAATAGAATAGGGTTTGAATGCATCCGGGGCTTGCCTTGATGTTCGGGGTAGAAGTTCTCAAACTCTGGATCAACTCCCGATTCTTGAATCTGATTGTCCTTCGGGTCTGGGTAACAACGTTAACTCTCCGTTAACGAAAACTATTCGATAATTAATATGCTTTGCATGATGGAATAGTAAACATGATGCTCGATGGATGTATGATCAGATTAAGGGATCGAGTATAACTTTTCTTCACGATAAAGTTGCAAGCCAACAAAACTTCGTTTAAATAATTCATTAGGGTTAACTACGTAATTTAAGAGGTTAATTAAACACATAAAATAACATTAATTAAGCCCTAATGACATGATTAAGGTAAGCACAAACAATTAATTAAAGCGCCAAAGGTCATTAGGGTTAATGACCTAAGGTCATCAATCAATCCCAAAGTCACACAACTCCTATAATGATTAAGTTAACAAAAAGGGGTTATTTAATTATTTAAAAGCATTAAATAAAGGCATAAAAATTAACCGTATAATGATCAGTCCCAAAGTCACACAACTCCTATAATGATGAGTCGGCGGCGACACACAACTCCTATAATGATCAGTCGGCGGCGAATTCGGGCGGCGGAGCGAGGTCGTCGGCGACGGCGGCGGGAGGAAGAAGAAAGAAAAACGGCGTTGGCCGACTGCTATTTATAGCAAGAAGATGATGCTTGAGCGAGTGACACGACGACGGTGAAGTTTCTCGCATCCGAAAACGCTCTGATGGCCGGGAAGGCGCGGCGGTGGACGGCGGCGCGCGATGAGAAGCCGGCCATGGCGGGCGCCGATAGGGTTAGGTACTGTTCGCAGAAATTACAGAAATACCATTCGGTTTAAAATACAAATTACTCCAAAATTCATATGAGAACTTGAAAATCTCCAAAAATATCATTTGCATAACTTTTCAAGAGCTACACTTTTCCTTTAGCTGATACCCTCAAATTCTATCTAGATTTTGAAATTTGAATTCAGATTTGAAAAGGGGATAAAACCCTAGAAACAAACATTTGAAATTACTTTTGATTTTTCAACAAAACTTGAAAATATTCAAAACTATTAAATGTTGAGCTTGTCAAACCTAACATTTTTAATATACAAAGTTTTCTCAAATTATGCAAAATTTTTGAATTATGGTTTTAAAATAAAAAGGGGATAAATGCTGGAAACTGTATTTTCAAATTAATTTGAAATTCCTTTTGGAACCTTGAAAAACTTTATATACCAACTTTGTAGCTCTTGTCAAGATCTACAAACTATCTTTTTAGAGTATCTCCAAATTCCTTATAGATGTTGAATTAGAGAAAAGGGGGTAAATCTAGGTTTGAAAATAACGGGTTTTTGAAATAGAATTTAAACTCAATTTGGTTTCTAACTTAATTGGTTGGTTGTTAGTGATCACAAACATCATCCAAGGATATTTTTAGGTCATTGACCCAATGACACCCTTGGTTGACCAAGTTGACTTTTGAAAAACCTTTCATAGCATTTCCAATTTGAATTTAAACTTGAATAGCCAGACTTAGAAATAAGCTTGGGAATCCAAATTTAATTTCAAATATGGAAATCATTTTTAGGGTTGGACTTAGAGTTATACACTATGCTTGACACTAGTGTAAACACAGTTTACACCTCAAGTACATAGAGTATAGACTAAGTATTTGCGATGACATTCGAAAATAGGGTTTTATCATTTCATGTGACAAACATTACAGAAGCTTACTCAACCTAGGAAATATAAACTTATTTTAGTTGATGCACATTAAGGTTGACTTAAGCATGAATGCTTTACAGTGCATATGATGACATGGCATGTTTTAGTTAATATAACACCAGAGGTGTTACAGCCTTTCCCCCTTAAGGAAATCTCGTCCCGAGATTTAAAGCCTCGAGTGAAGTAATGGAAAAGGAAATGTGTCAGGAAACACACTTTAACTTGGTTTACAAAGAAAAGGAATGGTACCACTCACATAGAGAAGTTACAACTCGTAGAGGGAACTATCTCTTAAATAGAAACATAAAACTCTGTAAAGTTTTCCAACAGATAATCTTCCGATTCCCAAGTAGCTTCTTCTTCTGTATGTTGATCCCATTGTATCTTATACCACTTGATTGTTCTACTTCAGGTAACACGATCCTTCTGATCCAAAACTCGGATTGGATACTCAGAATAAGTTAAATCAGGTTCAAGTTCAATACCTTCAACATCAATGACTTTATCTGGTACACGGAGGCACTTTTTGAATTAGGACACATGGAACACATTGTGTACAGCCGACAATTGTTCAGGTAATTGCAGACGATATGCTGACTGTCCACATCTTTCTATAATTGGAAAGGGTCCAATGTAACGAGGTGCTAACTTACCCTTGACTCCAAATCGGGTAACTCCTTTCATAAGTGACACCTTTAGATATACATGATCTCCCTTGTTGAAACACAATGGTCGACGCCTTTGGTCTGCATAACTTTTCTGACGAGATTGTGCTATCTTTATATTCTGTTGTATCTGTTTAACTTTTGCTTCAGTTTCTTTTACCAAATCAACTCCGAAAAATCTTCTTTCTCCGGGTTCAGACCAACTTAACGGAGTTCTACACCTGCGACCATATAATGCTTCAAATGGTGCCATTTTGATGCTTTCTTGATAACTATTATTATAAGAGAACTCGGCTAAGGGTAAACATTCATCCCATTTCTCTAGAAAATTAGGAACACATGCTCTCAACATATCTTCAAGTATTTGATTTACTCTTTCAGTCTGACCTCCTGTCTGAGGATGGTAGGCTGTACTATGCAGAAGATCAGTACCTAAAGACTTGTGTAATTGTTTCCAAAACTGGGAGACAAACTGCGTGCCTCTATCAGAAACAATAGTCTTTGGTATTCCATGAAGACTTATGATGCACTCAAAATACGGTTTGGCATATTGTGAAACTGAGTTTGTATTCTGAACTGGAAGGAAATGTGCTGTTTTTGTGAGTCGATCCACTATAACCCAAATTGAATCAGAACCTTTTGCTGTCCTAGGTAGACCCACTATAAAATCCATACTGATATCCTCCCATTTCCAAGCTGGAATAGGTAGTGGCTGAAGTTCTCCTGCTGACTTCAAATGTACAGCTTTGACTCTTTGACAAGTATCACACTGAGCCACATACTTAGCAATTTCTATTTTCATCTTGGTCCACCAAAATCTCTGTTTCAAATCATGATACATCTTATTACTTCCTGGATGAATAGAAAACCTTGACAGATGTGCTTCGTCAAAGATCTTTTGTTTTAACTCAGAATCTTTTGGTATGACCAGACGATTCTTATACCATAAGACATCTGCTTCATCAATTGTGAAACAAGAATTCTTTTCATTTTTAACTTTCTTTTTGATATGCTTAATTCCCTTATTACTTCTCTGAGCAGCAATAATTTGATCTCTTATGGTTGTCTCAACAGCAATGTTATACAAACTGCCTTGTTGCACCATCTCTATACCTAGTTTTTCTATGTCATGACATATAGAGATATCCAAAAGCTTCACTGTTAAGCAATGACAATGACTTTTTCGACTAAGTGCATCAGCCACTACATTGGCTTTTCTAGGATGGTAATAGATTTCCAAATCATAATCATTGATTAACTCTAACCATCTTCATTGCCTCATATTCAAATCATCTTGAGTGAATATGTATTTCAAACTCTTGTGATCACTGTAAATATTACATCTATTACCCCACAAATAATGTCGCCATATTTTTAAGGCATGAACAACGGCTGCCAATTCCAAATCATGTGTGGGATAATGCTCCTCATGTTTCTTCAGCTGTCTAGAAGCATATGCAATGACTCTCCCCTCTTGCATCAACACACATCCAATACCTATACCAGAAGCATCACAATAGACATCAAACGGCTTCTCAATGTTTGGCTGTGCTAGAACAGGTGCAGTAGTCATTAGTTTCTTCAATTTCTGAAATGCCTCTTCACAGGCAGGTGACCAAATAAACTTGACATCATTCTTTAACAATTCAGTTATTGGTTTGGATATCTTCGAGAAATCTGGTATGAAATGACGGTAATAACCCACCATTCCCAGAAAGCTTCAGACTTGGTGCACAGTCTTTGGTGGTTTCCAGTCCAGTATATCCTTTACTTTACTAGGATCAACAGCAACACCCTTGCTTGATAACACATGTCCAAGAAATTTCACTTCTTTCAGCCAAAACTCACATTTGCTAAACTTAGCATACAATTGATGTTCTCTTAAACACTGCAGAACAATGTTGAGATGTTCAGCATGTTCTTCTTCATTTTTGGAATATATCAATATGTCATCAATAAAGACAACCACAAACTTATCAAGTTCTGGCATGAACACTGAGTTCATCAAATACATAAAATAGGCCGGTGCATTGGTAAGTCCAAAAGACATAACCAAATATTCATACAGACCGTACCGAGTGGTAAAAGCGGTCTTTGGAACATCTTTCAGACGAATCTTTATTTGATGATATCCAGATCTAAGATCAATCTTAGAGAATACCTTTGCTTCTGCTAATTGATCAAAAAGTAGATCAATGCGGGGTAGAGGATACTTATTTTTAATGGTCACTTCATTCAAGGGACGATAGTCCACACATAACCTCAAACTTTGATCTTTCTTTTTTACAAAGAGGGCAGGGCATCCCCAGGGTGATGAGCTAGGCTGAATAAAACCCTTATCTCGTAGCTCTTGCAATTGAATCTTGAGTTCTGCTAACTCAGGTGGTGCCATCCGATAAGCTCTTCTAGATATAGGAGCGGTACCAGGTTTCAAATCAATTCTAAACTCCACATTTCTATCAGGAGGTAAACTAGGTAACTCTTCGGGAAATACATCAGGAAACTCACAAACCACTGGTATCTCCTCAATCTCTTTTACAGATGTGGCACATACCTTTTGAACATTCCTCTTAAGTGTCGAAAGTTGGATAAGAAGTGAAGTTTTGCAATTGGGTATGCTCAATCTCACTGTTCTATTTAGGATGTCTATCACAGTGCCATGCCGTTTCATCCAATTCATGCCTAGGATCACATCTATATCTTGATCCTTTAATATTATCATATCAGTGGGAAAAATATACCCACCCAAACTTATTGGCACATCATGTACCATTTCTTTAGTACACATACGCCCTCCAGGCGATTGTATAAAGAACTGTTCTTTTGTTCCCACTATTAGAATTTCATGTGTCTTAACAAATGTACCATTAATGAATGTATGTGATGCACCAGAATCAAATAGCATAATTATAGGATGATCAGCAACAGGAAACGTACCCATCATGACAAGCTCTCCTTCTGGGATCTCCCCAACTTGAGTGTAGAACACTCTACCAGACTTCTTTTCATTCTTACTATTCGACACCTTCTGATTTCCTGCCTTTTGCTGATTCTGTGGTTGTGGTTGTGGTACAAAAGTCCTGGGAACATAAGAGTTATACTGCCTCGGATGCGGGCAGTTTCGTGCAAAATGACCAGGCTTTCCACAGTTATAACAGGGGAAAATTGGTGGCTGGGAATTGGAGTTACGAACACCAGGGGCATTCGGCTGTCTTGGATATGAAAGATTAGCAACAGGACGAGCGAATGCCTGTTGCGGCGCTTGGTATTGTGGTGGACGATAAGGTGGACGAAAATGATTCTGAGGGTGATAGATTATTTTCTGGCGTTTTGGATTGCCACTAGAAAATCCAGAGGGTACATTTTTCTTCTTTTTGGTTTCCAGATGCTGACGATTCTTATCTTCATAGGATATAGCAATGTTCACTGCCTCATGAAAAGTGGCATTTGGATTTCCCGTCATCATTCTCTGAATTTTACTATTCAGACCTCTCAGAAAACACTCTTTCTTTTTACGGTCAGTACTAACATAGTCTGACGCGTATTGAGACAAGTGATTAAATTTGCCAAAATATTGCATTACCGACATATCACCTTGCCTCAAGGAAAGAAATTCTTCGAGCTTTATAGTCATTATTCCCTCGGGAATAAAATGTGCTCGAAAGGCTTCTCGAAACTCAGTCCAAGTAATGCGATGGCCTTCGGGCTGAGCAGCAACGAAATTTACCCACCAAGCTCCTGCAGTACCTCTCAACTGCTGGGCTACAAACATGGGCTTTTGATATTCTGTGCATTCAATCAGTCCAAACTTCTGCTCTATAGTGCGGAGCCAATCATCAGCCTCCATCGGTTCATGTACTGTACTGAAAACTGGAGGACGAGTGTCTGTGAAATCCACATATGTGGTTTCATCTCTATGGTTCCGCCCATGATTTCCCTGTCGGGCATTCTGATTCTGGTTTTGAGCCATCATTGTGGTTGCAGTGACTAATGCTGCAACTGCATCAGCTAGAGTGGGTGGAACTAGTGGAGGATTAGGGATATCACCTCCATCCTGAGATGAGCCAGCAGCATCACGGGAACGGGTGTGAGCAGGCATCTGTTGATAAACAAACTATACTTTATTCATAAAGCCTTATTGGATTTCATAAGGATATATTACAAAGGCGTAACATACTTATGTTACATTATTTTATTACATCAGTCTGCACTCCGGCAAGACTTTTCACACCTACTAGGCTTTAGAAAGCAAAGAAAGGATATATTACACATCTTACTTTCCAAACTCCTTACTCATCTTCCTCAGGATCCTCCTCCTCTTCAGGCTCTTCCTCTACTATTTCAGGATCTTCTTCTTCCATAACCTCTTCTTCTTCACTTTCATTCGCTATATCCATTTGGTTTTCCTCTTCTTCATCAAGGACATCCTCTTCAATAAATTCTAATCTTCAGGATCTTCCTCTTCCTCATCCTGACCCATTACAAGACCGAGGTCATCCTGAACTGCCTGTCTTTGATATTCAGGATCCAGTAAGTTATTCAACCTTACACATTCATCGTCAGCCTCCTCCGCATATTCCTTCAAATCTTCCACATAGTCTTCAAGTTCTAGGATACGAACATTTGCTGCATCTTCTCTTGCCCAAGCATCATTTCTTTGATGCTTCATATGCTTCCAAGATCGCCTCAACGAAGTGATTTCGGCGGCCTCTAAAATCCTGTCGGTTTCAGCCCTTTCTAACTTGGATCTAAGCCTTGCTATCTCGGCCTGCGGATTCTGATGCAGATTGCTACTGCTTTCTCCGATCTCATATTTATGAGCTAACTGATGTCGAGGTACTCCTTTTGGTCCAGTGCTCTTGCGAGGTGTCTGCTTGGTAATGGCCATCCTGAAGCAAGATAAGATAGATAGGAAGAAGTCTAAGGGTTAGCATGAAAAGGATTGACACTACTTAACCCAAACCACTTTAAAGGGGAAAGTAATTAAACAATTTAATTAAGCATGATGCATGAACGAACTTACGATCTAAACGTAAAAGAAGCATTATTTACATATAAATAACTTTTATAACATAGGGCAATATAATATGCTATTTCTCCACCACACTTTGTAAAATCAGAATAAGGGTCGATAGAAAGAATTATGGATAAGGAATAAGCAATTTGGACTCAAAATAGTTAAGTTAAAATCATTTGACTCAAAAACTTTGAAGTTTTCATAAGAGAATACTACAACGACTCTTTTCAACAACGATCCAGCTCTGATACCAGCTGTGGCAGAACCTCCTAAATCATATGGCCCACACGCATGATTATTGTCTAAACAGACTCCAAATAACCATGACTGTGTTCCATACGACTTAAAAAGTCTGTCGGGTAAATCCCGAATCATCCACGATTCTCCGAGCAGGATCAATCATTGTAGAGAGACATTGCATTATTACAACAGTTTACCATAAATAATACACAACGGAGTAAAACAGCGGAAGACTTATAATAACATAAGTTTACAAACCTCTAGTTTTCAAATATTTACAATCATAAGTTTAAGTTATACAAACCATAATAGTAGTGGAGTAGCAGTAGATTACAATATTACACAAAAGCTCTGCCCAAGAGCTTAACATCTTTATTCGTCATCGCTTTCCTCGACAACGGTCATGCAGCAGGATGCAAAACACTCCTGCCCATGAGGCTCACCTGCAACAGGGGTTCAACAAACCTTGAGTACAACAGTACTCAACAAGACTGACCCAACGAAAAAGAAGGGTAGAGAATTCAGAAATGCAGGCTAGAGGGACAAGGTAAGGTCTGTAGGAGATAAGAAGTTTTGCAGAAAAGCTTTACAGAAAGAGAAGTTGCTGGGACTAACTCCCATTATCAATTAACTTCATTATTGATCCTTACTTTTTGTTCAAGTTGTTACTACGATGATGAACACCGATCGAGTCTTCTTCTCCGAGAAGCAACGGCGATTCGAATCCATTTTCATACCCAGCTGGGACCTAGGTGACTGAGCATACCGGAGACTTTAACTCCGAAGCACCCCAGGTGCACCGATATACCGGGATAACAACCTCAGCCGTATATCACCACATGATACACGTGAGCTCTGTGGCCCAGCGTACCGAGATACATGGGAACTTAAACCCCACAGTAAAACACACTATGACACAGATGGGATTCTCTGGCCCCACGCTAGGTCACTCCATGGCATACACGGCTCCAACCATCCGTATACCACTTCATGCATGTGGATTTCTAAATTCTCGATATCACCAGTTCACCAACGGACGGGACCTAGGGCATCAATAGACGAGAACACTACAGAGGAACTCCATTTCCAGTGCAAGTTCACCATCCGGACTCGATTTATTACTATTATCCAGATTTCAACAGGAAAACCAATCTCATCTTTTTCATTCTTTTGCCTTTAAACAAACAAATAAATAAATAAGCAGGGCTAAGCATTACTACTTATCTTTCTAAACAGGTAACAAGGAATAAGGAAATAAGATAGGTAATGCAATTTGTGGGTTTTCACTCAACTCCTATTATTTAATGCAACATACCATAGCTGAAGCGGTAAAACTTTTATAAATAGAATAGGGTTTGAATGCATCCGGGGCTTGCCTTGATGTTCGGGGTAGAAGTTCTCAAACTCTGGATCAACTCCCGATTGTTGAATCTGATCGTCCTTCGGGTCTGGGTAACAACGTTAACTCTCCGTTAACGAAAACTATTCGATAATTAATATGCTTTACATGATGAAATAGTAAACATGATGCTCGATGGATGTATGATCAGATTAAGGGATCGAGTACAACTTTTCTTCACGATAAAGTTGCAAGCCAACAAAACTTCGTTTAAATAATTCATTAGGGTTAACTACGTAATTTAAGAGGTTAATTAAACACATAAAATAACATTAATTAAGCCCTAATGACATGATTAAGGTAAGCACAAAAAATTAATTAAAGTGCCAAAGGTCATTAGGGTTAATGACCTAAGGTCATCAATCAATCCCAAAGTCACACAACTCCTATAATGATTAAGTTAACAAAAAGGGGTTATTTAATTATTTAAAAGCATTAAATAAAGGCATAAAAATTAAAGTTATCAAATTAAGCCCAAAATTTTATTTTAGAAAGCTTTTAGCCTAATTAGATGGCAAAACAAATTTCAGAATTAAAAGCCAATTATTTTATTTATTAAAAATCATTAAAGGTCCATTTTTCAATTAAAAGGGCTAATTTTAACATATGCAAAAAGTACTCAAATTTTTCATTTCATATTTTTCATAGGTAGATGACATCATAAGGAGCACTCACAAAAATTTTCAAAATTTTTGGAGCTATATATGAATTACTATGAATTTTCAAAGAAAATAGCATTTAAATCATTTTCTGAAAATGAAAAAAGAAATTCGGCACAGTGCTCCCGGGTCAACAGTCGACCCCGCCGGAGTTGACCGGCGATTCTTCACCGTCGGTGAGGTTTCCGGTGATGGGGTTTTCTCCTACTTGCTCATCTCGACACGACGCGTCGATTGAGGTGGGTAACGGTGCTGGGGAGCGGCGGCGGCACCCACGCCGGCCGCCATGGCGGCGCGGCGGAGCTTCGGCCCGATGGCATCGCTCACCGGAGCGATTTTCGGTGATGGTAAGGCTACGGTTGGACGCAGGGCACTCAGGCAAGCGAGTTCGGCAACTTCATGCGGTCGCTCCATGTCCCTGGCTCAAACGGCAACGCGCGCGGCGGAGCGGCAGCACTGCACCGGCGGCGAGCTACGGCTACCGGTGGTCTCGACAAGGGATTGATGTAATTGATGGCATAGATAGATGCAGGAGCTCACCACGGCGCTGATGCGCACGTTAATAGAGGTCCGGAGTGGTTGGGTTGAGCTGCGGTCGACGACGGTGATGGCGGCGGCGGCGCTCCGATGGCACGACGGCGTCACGGCGGTCTCCGGCAATGCGCTGCTCAAACCAAGGTGCGCATCAGACGCAGGACGACACGGAGAACACAATTGCAGGGTTATCGGTAAAATATTTTCACCTCCGGCGACGGCAAACGGTGGAGATGGCGCGGCGGCGCGACTGACCGGCCGCGAAGAAGATGATGGCGTACAAGCGGCTCGGGCGAGGAGAGCAAGCATGAACTGGCTCAAACGGACCGTAAGGAAGTGGCGGAGCTTTAGGCAAGAGCAATTGGACAGAGGTGGAGTGTCGACGGCGAATTCGGGCGGCGGAGCGAGGTCGTCGGTGACGGCGGCGGGAGGAAGAAGAAAGAAAAACGGCGTCGGCCGACTGCTATTTATAGCAAGAAGATGATGCTTGAGCGAGTGACACGACGACGGTGAAGTTTCTCACGTCCGAAAATGCTCTGATGGCCGGGAAGGCGCGGCGGTGGACGGCGGCGCGCGATGAGAAGCCGGCCATGGCGGGCGCCGATAGGGTTAGGTACTGTTCGCAGAAATTACAGAAATGCCATTCGGTTTAAAATACAAATTACTCCAAAATTCATATAAGAACTTGAAAATCTCCAAAAATATCATTTGCATAACTTTTTAAGAGCTACACTTTTCCTTTAGCTGATACCCTCTAATTCTGTCTAGATTTTGAAATTTGAATTTAGATTTGAAAAGGGGATAAAACCCTAGAAACAAACATTTGAAATTACTTTTGATTTTTCAACAAAACTTAAAAATCTTTAAAACTATTAAATGTTGAGCTTGTCAAACCAAACATTTTTAATATACAGAGTTTTCTCAAATTATGCAAAGTTTTTGAATTATGGTTTTAAAATAAAAAGGGGATAAATGCTGGAAACTGTATTTTCAAATTAATTTGAAATTCCTTTTGGAACCTTGAAAAACTTTATATACCTCTTGTCAAGATCTACAAACTGTCTTTTTAGAGTATCTTCAAATTCCTTACAGATTTTGAATTAGAGAAAAGGGGGTAAATCTAGGTTTGAAAATAAAGGGTTTTTGAAATAGAATTTAAACTCAATTTGGTTTCTAACTTAATTGGTTGGTTATTAGTGATCACAAACATCATCCAAGGACATTTTTAGGTCATTGACCCAATG
The DNA here is from genome assembly GCA_023333625.1 of Bothriochloa decipiens. Lineage (NCBI taxonomy): Eukaryota > Viridiplantae > Streptophyta > Magnoliopsida > Poales > Poaceae > Bothriochloa > Bothriochloa decipiens. The sequence goes on along the minus strand of CM041633.1, from coordinate 45,397,751 downwards.
ACACCCTTGGTTGACCAAGTTGACTTTTGAAAAACCTTTCATAGCATTTCCAATTTGAATTTAAACTTGAATAGCCAGACTTAGAAATAAGCTTGGGAATCCAAATTTAATTTCAAATATGGAAATCATTTTTAGGGTTGGACTTAGACTTATACACTATGCTTGACACTAGTGTAAACACAGTTTACACCTCAAGTACATAGAGTATAGACTAAGTATTTGCGATGACATTCGAAAATAGGGTTTTATCATTTCATGTGACAAACATTACAGAAGCTTACTCAACCTAGGAAATATAAACTTATTTTAGTTGATGCACATTAAGGTTGACTTAAGCATGAATGCTTTGCAGTGCATATGATGACATGGCATGTTTTAGTTAATATAACACCAGAGGTGTTACAGCCGTGTTGACTGTAGGACGCAAGCCTAGATAGAATGGTCATTCTTAGTCTCCTTTGCTTCACTAGTTTCATGCTTCTTAACTTTAACCCTGTTATTTTCTCAATTTTTATGCTTTTATACTTACTCTATTGAGAAAATCTTGACTCCAGTCTAACTCATGTCTAAATCTTATAGATGCCTTCTTATACTCGCCGCATGACTGCTGCTGCGTATCATGATCTGTTCAACCATCTGGAGACTAGGGATGTTATTCCGCCATCACCAACCCCGGTGCCTACATCACCTCAAGTTGAAGAAGAAGAACCAATGGAGGCTTCTGAAGAAGAAGAGCTGGAAGCAGTTCAAGATGATGGTCAATCCCCACCACCGTCTGCTGGTGGTTCTGCTGGAGGAGGTGGACCGCACGCTCCTATGGAATGGACTATGAATATCTCTCGCGTACCGGAGTGCCACACCAGTTCGCATATACGACTCATGAAGCTTCTTCGTGACTATTATGCTGATTGGGACCCCGCTGTGCAGTACACTTGTTTTCAACACACCCATCCATTGGAAGGTACTTACTGGGATACAAATGTGGCTATATATTCCCCAGAAGGGATGCAGAACTCTTACAACATAGAGATGATTTATGAGCATCTTGGTCCTAGCCCAACTCAAGAGGATGGCATTGAGGGTGCTGCTTTTACAGCCTGGATTGCTCTCCGTGGCCATCGCTTTGGGAATATGCGAGATGATGAGTTTCGCTATTTGCCTTACGCTGACCATAGAATGGAGGATGGATGGGGTATGATGAGTCCTCAAGATTTTCCACCTGAGTCACAGGAATTGGCACATTTTTGCGTGTGACATGATGCTCAAGCATCAGCGCATGGTAAGCACGGTGGAGCAGCTGGAGCAGAAGCTTAAGGAGAAGCAAAAATAAATTGATAGGCTTAGAACCATGACTGGACAACCAAAGATTTATGAATGGCTGGACCATGAGCTTTGACCTTAGCTTGAAAACCCTTATGTAATAGGCACGTTATTAGCATCGTGAGTCAAGTTAGTCGTGTCATTCTAGTGTGTGTGAACCTTGAGTGCTTGATGAATTATGATTATGTAATATGGATGATTTGGATTTTTGTGTGAGTGCTGAAGCTTTGTGGGCATGTCCGTAAGTTCCTTAGTTAAGTATATTATGGTTAAAGTTTGAATAAATTAAGTTTGGGTTGGTTTATCCTGTCTCCATCTTTGCAATTTTCTGAGCAACCTATGATATTTTGGTTATATCTCGAAATTGGTTTATCCAATGAGTATGAGATTTTTCTACGTACAACTAGACTTCTTTATCTAACAATTCCCATAAGAATCATGTCAAAATCAGTTCTGAGTTGGAAGTTATGTCTGTCACAATCTGATGTTCGGTGCTGTCTGAAAATTCAGAACAGTTTCTGTTGTTTAATTAATTAGATAGCTTAGATGACAGAATCTGGTAATATAGTCTGAATAGAAGTTGTAGAGAATTTCTTAACCTTTCCAACCATATATAGAACGTCCCTTTTCAAGATCTAGATCTTGAGTTATGACTGTTTTTCCATACTGCTAAAATTGAAGCTCGCCCAGAAATTTTCAGTTTTGCAATCCTTATTATTATATAAGTGATTTGTATCTTGAATCTCTCTAAGCTTTGATTTTTAGTTGGAATACAAATGGATGCTTGGGGTGTAAGAGGTAATCGTGCTAGAGGCCATGGTGCTGGACATGTTACCAATGAGGAAATGAGAGAGGCACAAATGCAGCTGATGCAGACTATGACCCAGTTTATGCAGACCATGCAAGCTGGAGGGTTACCACATGCTTAACCACTAAGGGATAAACACAAGGACTTTATGCAAGGTCACCCCCTGTGTTTACCCATACTACTAACCCTTTGGATGCTAAAGATTGGTTGCGTGCTGTGGAGAAGCAGTTGAATCTTGCACAGTGCAATGATATTGAGAAAGTGTTGTATGCTTTAGGGCAACTCCAGGGAGCTGCTCAGATTTGATGGGAGTCATACCAAGCTGCACGTCCTCACAATGCTCCTGCTATTACCTGGGCACAGTTCAAAGAGGATTTCTTGGCTCGCCACGTTCCGGAAGGGTTAAACAAACAGAAGGCAGAGAAGTTCAGGAATCTCAAGATGGGCTCTATGACTATGAGTGAGTATCATGCTAAGTTTGAGGAGTTGGCTCGCTACGCTCCCCATGAAGTTATAAGGGACGTTGATAAGCGGCGTCATTTCCTGAATGGCATATACTATGAGCTCAGGTTGCAATTGAAGGGCAACAAGTACGACACCTTTGAAGAATTGGTGAATAGTGCTATTGTGCTGGATAATGAACGCCTGTCACAGGACAAGAAGAGGAAGATGAACGGACAGGGCTTTGGAAACAATTCTCATTTCCATTCTAACTTTCATCAAGGCTTCCAGCAGAGGTTCCAGGGACCAGTCAGCCAAAGATACCAGGGTCAGCATGCTCAACGCAAGAATGAGAATTACCAGCAGCAAGGGAATCAATGGCCATCGCAGCAATCTGGAAATCAAACTCCATGCCTTACTGCGCCCAATAACACGCCTCTTAAGGGTAGTCCCAATACTCCTCAGTTGTGTTATCATTGTGGTGAGCCTGGGCACTATGCTAATCGCTGCCCCCGAAAATCAAACCAACACACACCTCAGCAGCAGAATAGTAATCAGAAGTCCTATGCTAATCATGGAAGGGTGAATCATGTGTCCACTGAGACGGCTCAGGAAGCATCAGAAGTTATGCTGGGTACGTTCAACATCAACTCTATCTCTGCTACTTTACTTTTTGATTCTGGAGCTTCGCATTCCTTTGTCTTGCAAGCATTTGTTAGAAATCATAGCATACCAGTTGTAGCCATGAAGAACCAAATGGTAGTAAATTCGCCAGGGGTGCTATACCAGCTTCTTACTACTGCCCCTTAGCTAAACTCCGTGGATTGGATGGAAGCTCATCAAGCTGTGATAAAGTATAAAGAGAGGGTTGTGGATCTGACTACACCAAAAGGAGATAGAATCAGTGTTGATGTCAGAATGCAAGCGCCACCTACAGCTACCCTAAACCAGCTTGATGACATTGCAAATCCTTAGAATCAGGTGGTGGAGGAATTCCCGGATGTGTTCCTCGATGAATTGCCAGGTATGCCACCTGACCGTGATATTGAATTTATTATTGAGTTATTACCTGGCACTGCACCTATAGCTAAGCGTCCATATAGAATGGGGGTTAGTGAACTAGAAGAACTTAAGAAATAGTTAAAGGAATTAGAAGAGAAAGGTTTCATTCGTCCTAGTGCATCACCTTGGGGTTCTCCTGTGATTTTTGTTGATAAGAAAGATGGAACTCAACGAATGTGCGTTGATTATCGTTCTCTCAATGAGGTTACCATCAAGAACAAGTATCCTTTACCCAGGATTGATGACTTGTTTGATCAGTTAAGAGGTGCTTGTGTGTTCTCCAAGATTGATTTGCGCTCTGGTTATCATCAGTTGAAGATTCGGAATTCAAATATACCGAAGACAGCATTCACTACCAGGTATGGGTTGTATGAGTATACAATTATGTCTTTTGGGTTGACCAATGCACCTGCCTACTTCATGTACCTGATGAATAAGGTATTTATGGAGTACCTGGATAAGTTCATTGTGGTTTTCATTGATGATATCTTGGTATTATCAAAGAACAAGGAAGAACATGCAGAACATTTGAAGCTAGTCCTGTAGAAGCTTAGAGAACACAAACTTTATGCTAAGAAGAGCAAGTGTGAATTCTGGTTAGAGGAAGTCTCTTTCCTTGGCCATGTTGTTTCTAATGGTGGGATAGCAGTTGATCCAAGCAAGGTGAAAGATGTGTTGGATTGGAAGCCACCTACAGATGTTAGCGAGATTCATAGTTTTCTTGGGTTGGTTGGTTATTATAGGAGATTCATTGAAGGATTCTCAAAGATTGCTAAGCCATTGATAGCATTACTAGAGAAGAATGCCAAGTTTGTGTGGTTTGACAAGTGTCAAGCTAGTTTTGAAGAATTCAAGAAGAGGTTGACAACAGTTCCAGTGTTGGTATTACCAGATCTAAACAAGAAGTTCTCCATCTATTGTGATGCATCTCGATTAGGATTGGGGTGTGTTCTTATGCAAGAAGGTAGAGTTGTTGGTTATGCTTCAAGGCAATTAAGGAAACATGAGCTTAATTATCCTACTCATGATCTAGAACTAGCAGCTGTGGTGCATGCTTTGAAGATTTGGCGACACTATCTGATTGGGCACAAGACTGATATTTTCACTGATCACAAGAGTTTGAAGTACATCTTTACCCAGTCTGACTTGAACATGAGACAACGTCGTTGGTTGGAACTGTTGAATGATTATGATTTTGATATGTATTACCATCCTGGGAAGGCAAATGTCGTGGCCGATGCACTTAGCAGAAAGAAGCACGTTAATGAGCTTCGGACGACACCTGAAGCTGATGAGTTGTGTGCAGAGTTTGCTCATTTGAACCTCACCCTTGTTACTAATGCTATGGAGATAGAGGTGACACCAACCTTAGAAGAAGAGATTCGCAAGGGTCAGTTGGAAGATGAGGATCTAAAGTATATAGTGAAGAAGTTAGCAGAAAGGAAAGCACCCGGTTTTCGCATTGATGAGGAAGGAACCTTATGGTATGGCAATCGGATATGTGTTCCGGAGGTCAAAGTGCTTCGTCAGACAATTCTGCATGAGGCACATGAGTTAGCTTATTCTATCCATCCTGGAAGTACTAAGATGTATATGGATCTCAAGGAAAAGTATTGGTGGATTGGTTTGAAGAGGGATGTAGCAGAGTATGTTGCTTTATGTGATACTTGTCAATGTGTGAAAGCTGAACATCAAAGACCAGCTGGTTTATTGCAACTGATGAAGATACCTAAATAGAAGTGGGAAGAGGTCAGTATGGACTTTATAACAGGTTTACCCCGTACTAAGAGAGGTTATGATTCTACCTGGGTAATAATTGATCGACTGACTAAGGTCGCTCACATTTTGCCGGTGAAGACCACCTATACTGGACCTCAGTTGGCTATACTGTACTTGGAAAGGATCGTGTGTTTGCATGGTGTTCCAAAGAAGATCGTGTGCGATAGAGGTACTCAATTCACATCTCATTTTTGGGAAGCAGTGCATAGTTCTTTGGGAACAAAGTTGAACATTAGTACATCATATCACCCACAGACTGATGGACAAACTGAGAGGATTAATCAGATTTTGGAGGACATGCTGAGAGCTTGTGCATTACAGTATGGTACAAGTTGGGATAAGAATTTGTGTTATGCAGAGTTCTCATACAACAACAGTTATCAACAGAGTCTCAAGATGGCACCATTTGAAGCTCTGTATGGGCGTAAGTGCAGGACACCATTATTTTGGAATCAGACTGGGGAAAGTTAATTGTTTGGGACAGATGTTCTGAGAACCGCAGAAGAACAGGTACGAGTGATTCGGGAGAACTTGAGGGTAGCCCAATCTCGCCAGAAGAGTTATGCAGATACACGGAGAAGGGAATTGATATTCAAGGAATGTGATTACGTGTACTTGAAGGTGTCTCCTATGAGAAGTGTGAAGAGGTTTAACCAGAAAGGAAAACTAGCACCAAGGTATGTTGGTCCTTTTAAAGTTTTAAAGAGACGTGGTGAAGTTGCTTATCAGTTGGAGTTGCCAGAGAGTTTAGCTGGTGTGCATGATGTGTTCCATGTGTCACAACTTAAGAAGTGTTTACGTGTACCTGAGAAGGAGCACTTGCCTTTGGAGAAACTTACTGTTATGGATGATCTTACGTATGAAGAGTTTCCAGTAAGGATCTTGGATACGGCAGAAAAGGTTATCCGAATTTGGGTTATCAAGATGTGCAAGGTGCAATGGAATCGTTACTCAGAGGCTGAGGCAACTTGGGAAACCGAGGATGCATTAAAGGCAGCTTATCCGCAGTTGTTTGAGTAAGCAACATCCAATCTCGAGGACGAAATTCTCTTAAGGGGGGTAGAATTGTAACATCCTAGTTTTTTTAAATTTTCAAAATGGCAAAAAGAATTTTTTGGTGAATAAATAATTAGGCTAAATAAATGTTTTATGAAAATGAGGATGAATCATGGTAGGAACTTGCTTGAGCATTCATGCTGGTGTATATTTTTGTTGTGGTGGAGTTTGAATTTGAATTTGGATTCAAAATATGTTGAAAATGCATTTGAAAGGAATTCAAATAAAAGAAAAAAACCATTTCTTTCTCTTCCTGCTTTTGGCCTGACCAGCCCAGGCGGCCCGGCCGGCCTGCTCCGCTCTCCTCCACGTGCGGGCGCCGCCTTCTCCTTCCTGGCCTGATAGGCTGAAGCCCATGAAGCCACTGCGTCGTCTGTCCGCGACGGTGCCGCTCCTTCGCTCTGGCTGACAGGTGGACCCCACCCCGTCTTCTTCCATCTCCGACCGGACTCGACACCGAGTCGGAAGCACCGACCCACGCCTCCCCGTCCTCCGTTCGGTCGCATCGCCCCGCTTTTTGGGCTATTTAAGGATTTAAGCCGCATCCGCGAACCCTACCCGCAACCCTAAGCTAGCCGCCTTTGCTTCGAGTCAAAGCCACCACGCCGAACCCTAGCCACCATTGTCGCCCGTCGCCAAAGCTTGCAATTGGCCATCGTCCTCGGGTAATCTTCGTCATCTACTGGCCGGCAAGCTCCGCCCTGATCTCCTGCGCATCATGGTGCCATCCTTCTGGTGCAATTTCATCTAACCCATGCCCTCACCATTTGCAGTTGTCCGTCGTCCGCCTCTCCGAGCCGCTCGCCGACCCCGACACCTCTCGGCCGCCATCTTCTTGCCAGGTGAGCGTGGCGTAAGCTCCTCTATCGAATGGTACCAGTCCCGTTGCTAATGGTGGCCGAAATCGCCAGTTCCAATAACTCCGGCGAGCTCCGTACGCCGCCGGCGATGGCAGCCGCCGCGTCGGGCGTCTTCCATGGCGAGGCCGACTGGCCAGACCAATCTGAACCGTTGATCTCAGATTCAACGGCCCACAGACGCCCGTAACCCTTCGCATGGCGGTTTTACGGAAAACCCCTTGGAGTTTTGTGTAATCTGTTAAGAGTCCTTGGCGCCGTCAACAGGATACGTTTTCTCCTCTGAAAAGCGTATTTTCTGTTTCACAGAGCCAGAATACACTTTGTCCACGGGAAAGCGTATTTTCCTTGTAACAGCTTTGAGAATACGTTTTCTTCTCTGGGAAACGTATTTTTCTTTTTCAGTTTCAGAATACGTGTTTATCTATTTACAGTTTTGCCATTATCTTTAAAGGCTTATATCTTTTACGTTTTAACTCCGATTTGGTCCGTTCAAATTTTGTTAGATTCATAATTTCATAATACGTAGTAGTGCTACTTTTGAAGTATTTTGGAAAATTTATATTTTTAGTCTATATTTAAAATATTTATTTATCTATAGGAAATCTTTGAAAATTCATATCTTCGCCGTTATAACTCCGTTTTCGGTGAACTTGACTTCTGTGTGATCGTGGAAGCGAGTAGAATAGTCTTATAAACTTTTTATTCTATTTTGATAAGATTGATGTACTGTTCCTCTAATAACTCTTTTTATTCTATTTTTATTCTACAACATAGAGATGATTTATGAGCATCTTGATCCTAGCCCAACTCAAGAGGATGGCATTGAGGGTGCTGCTTTTACAGCCTGGATTGCTCTCCGTGGCCATCGCTTTGGGAATATACGAGATGATGAGTTTCACTATTTGCCTCACGCTGACCACAGAATGGAGGATAGATGGGGTATGATGAGTCCTCAAGATTTGCCACCTGAGTCACAGGAATTGGCATATTTTTACGTGTGACATGATGCTCAAGCATCAGCGCATGGTAAGCATGGTGGAGCAGCTGGAGCAGAAGCTTAAGGAGAAGCAAAAAGAAATTGATAGGCTCAGAACCATGACTGGACAACCAAAGATTTATGAAAGCTATCATGATGAGTACTAGGCTTGATGTTCACCAGTTGACGTGTCCCTGTGTGAAGCTTCCGCGATAAAGATATCTTAGTTATTTGTTATTTATGCGCAATACTCTGTAATAAGTATTGATACACTATGTAATAAATAGGGTGATTGTGCTCTTTATAGTTTATCATCCTATATATGCGACTGTTCCTAAGGCGCATATAAGGTTATTTATGTATTCTACTTTTATCCTTAAAAGTGGAGTGTGACATATATATATATATATATATATATATATATATATATATGCAATAATCTACAATCTCGGTATTGTATTTCTTCGAGATTCGAGAGTTCGTGCGTACATCCGGAAGCACGTAATTAAGCTTGTATTGCTCGCCCACCAACACACACGTAATGTAGGTGATTGTTTGCTTCTATGCAAGCAAGTCTGTAGCTGATTGCTCCGAGCTTAGTAGCTGAAGTAGATCTGCGCAAATTTCAGTTATGGTCACATAGTGCCTACTTGGGTGGCAATAACATTCATTTCTTGTTAAACTAAAATCATGGCATACCAAAATTTATGGTCATTAATTGGTTTATCGTTAAAAAATGACATCACCAATTTTATGCTAATGTTTTAATAAGACTCTAGAATGTTCTTAAATTATACAAAAGAAAAATTTGACAAACTTTCATTTTGGTAATCGACTAAATGCCTTAACTTTAGCAGGCTTTCGATTTGGCAAACCTAAGTTTTGGCTTGATAAGATTTTTGTTGGGAAAATATTGATAGAAAATATAGGCCCATATGTTCATATTTTATACCCTTAATACTGATCGAGTCTCTATTGAGTACTAACTATCGCATCCTGCTTACTTTACCTAGTAGTATAATACAAGTGTTGTGAGTGAGACGATAGAAACTCAAAGTTGGGGGGGGGGGGGGGGGGGGGGGGGGGGGGGGGGGGGGGGGG
>CM041633.1:45367586-45388248 GCA_023333625.1 Bothriochloa decipiens | reverse complement strand
CCCCCCCCCCCCCCCCCCCGGTTTTCCCGGGTGAAGCATAGGAATTTCATAGGATTGAGGGTTAATTTGGAAAATGGTCATTGTTGATTACTTTGGTTCACGGGAATGAAGCAGATGACATCCATAGAAATACTGTGCCAATCCCATGAAAACAAAAGGAAACTTTTTTTTTTTGCGAAGCGAAAAACAGAGAAAACTTAACATCCAATCCGACTTGTTTGCGTGAATACCAAGTCAACTCTCCTTGTTACTGGTACCAAAGACAGGCAACAGTCAACAACAAGAATAAAAAAAATATAATGTTGGTGACTACTCCCTCCGTTACAAATTGTAGTTCACTTTGACTTTTTTGGTGCATGCATTTTATCATGTATCTAGACATATTATTTATCTAGGTACATAGCAAAATACATGCACTAAAAAAGTCAAAACAAACTATAATTTGGAACGGAGGGAGTAGATGACTAAGAATTTGGATTATTGTTACAAGCATGTGTTCTTCTATTGGGATTATTGCTTATTTGGCCCTGAAAAATAGTTCGGTTATTTATTTGGCCTCAAAATGAAAGGTTGTTACTTATTTGGCCTACAGTTAGTTCTAAGCACTTGATGGTGTTAAGTGTTAGGTAAAAAGACTGTTTTACCCTTGGTCGAAAAAAATAAAATTAGAGTTTTATTTGTTTATTGTATATTTTGAGTTTACGAGAATTTAGCATTCAACCATCTACTTTGTATTATAAAGTTTTTAACTTTCAGCTGGTGAATAAAATCTTTCAAAAAGTGACAAAAGCCTGAAAGCCTTCGGTTCATGGCGAAAATCTCTCTTAAGTCTTAATCACAAATACAGTATGTAGTTACGTTCAAGTTCCAAAAACTGTACTTGTAATCACAAACCAATTCAAGGAAAACCAATCTTCCATTGCACATCAATCGATCTGATCACAATACAACACACTACACAGGCACAAGTTGTGCTGTCGAATAGCATCAGCCACTAACTAGCTTTCGCAGGCCAGCAGCGGCGGTATATATGGCCATACGGCCCGTGGGCCGTCGGCATGGCTCATGGCACGGCCTTTTGCTCGACACTAACACGGCACGGTCCGGTGGCCACCGTGCCGTGCCGGCACGACACGAGGCCCAGTGTCGTGCCTGGGCCGCCACCCCGGCCCATGACACGGCACGGGCACGGCACGGCCAAATAGCAGGCACGACGGTGGCTCGGCTTTCTATTCCCACGGCCCTCGCTGCGCGCCCTGCGCGCCCAGCCAGCCTCCTCCTCGCCGACGTTGAGGGCAGCATCGTCAACCTCCTCCTCCACGGCCGCAGGTTGATGCCCAACGCCACCGAGGTTGATGGAGATGAGCTCCTCCACGGCTACACACCCCGCACGAGCCCGGCCTCCTCCACGGCGGTGGCTTGCGAGTGAGCAGGCGAGGCGACCGCCGTCCCTGAAGTTGCACCCCCTCCTCCCTCTCTTTGTGCTGCTAGCTGGGCACGCGGGCTGGCAAGTCACGGCGAAAATGGCCGTGGCCCATGGGCGGCACGGCACAGAAAACCGGCCCATGTGTCGTGCCTTAGGCCGAAGGCATGGCCCATGGCACGGCCAAACACGGCACGGTCGGCACGGCACTGCGTGCCAACGTGCCGTGCCGACACGACACGGTGGCCATATATAAGCGGTGGCACCAGCCGGTCTAGCTTTTACGGGGAAGAATCTGACGGGGTTGCAGGAAACCTTGATGTCGTAGAGCCGCGTCCACGCGACGCGAACCCTGAACCTGGCATGCGCGGTGACCATGACGGAGAAGCGGCTGCTCATGTTCCCGGTGAAGGCCCAGATCCATGGCGCATCCACCAGGGGCACCGTCCCGTCGATGGCCGGCACGTGCCCGTGCTGCTGTAACAGCACGCACGTCGTCACCGTCGCCCGCGCCCAGTTGTCCCACTAGGCTCCCAACCCCGCCGTGCTGTTGTTCACGTCCACGAGCATGCTCTCATACGTCACCTTCACGCCCTGGCTCGGGTTGTCGGCGGCGAGGGTGAGCCGGAGCTCCAGGCCGCTCCAGCCGGCTACAGTCCCAGACGATGGCCGCCATCGTGTGCGTTGCGAGGAGCGACGCCAGGGTGTAGCGCTTGGTGTTCATAGCCCTCCACGGCCACGGCCCCCGTCTGGTGGCATCCCTTCACCAGCGGTGGCGCCGACGACGCCTCAACCTTGTCCAGTGGCGGCAGCGGCCTCATGCCCGGAGGAGGGCTCAGGAAGGGATAGAGGCCTAGGATCTGGCGGATCCGACGTGATGAAGGCCGGCCGCGGCTCCTGCTCGGCGGCGGCGCCGACACCGGCTTCTTGGCCGTCGGCCTCGGCCATGGCGTCGAGTTCACTTTTTTTTAATGGAGCGCTATCGGGGAGGGAAGGGAAGGTGCGACTGCGTGACACGCGATGAAGGCCTGGCGTGGATCAGCGGATGAGGGTAAAAGTAGAAGGGTAAAAACGTCTTTTTGCGTGTCAGGAAGTGACCGACGTAACAGAAACTACTGACAGATCTAACAGAAGGCCAAATAATTAACAAATTTTTATTATGAGGCCAAATAGACAACATCGAAAAAAAATTGGACCAAATAAGTAACCGAATTTTTTTTAGGGCCAAATAAATAATTGTCCCTCTTCTGTTCCTGTGTTTCTCTAATACTATGTTCCAAAGGTGCCATTAGTCATGTGGCCTGTGGAGTGTAGTTATTCCATCAGGATCATCAACAAAAGTTTTTTTTTTCAGCAACCAATCGACAAAAGCTTTCGACAAGCACAAAGCGTAGAGAGCATTAGTGCTGGATGGGCCCCTGTTTGGGCGCACGCGGGTTACCGAGATTTGGGCTTCTGCCGCTTATTCTAGCCCAAGAAAAACGGCCTCCAAAAGCCCAATGAAAGTCTCCTCGGCTCGATGCAGCAGCTGCGGCACAAGAACACGGCCGAATGTTTGAACTCTCCCTCATCTCAATGAAATCGTCTGAATTCTTTCCTGGTGTGGCAGAGGCATTTTCAAATGATCTTTTGGATAAAAGCCATCCCTTATTTCGTATTTCTTATTATTATCCAGACGATTTGTGCACTAGTAAATTAGAAGGTGCCGAACACGTACTACACCGATATAAGTTCAATATGTATCTCATACGAGGCAAAGCTACTTATGGACCTCCTAGGACACTCACCAAAAACGTGTCATCTATATGAAACTATTTCTAACTTAATTAATTAAAATAATGTGTAAAGAATCTTTTGTGTATTTGAGAAAAAATATACAGACAGTAAAGTATATTTTACATATATAGATAATTATGCGCTGGCCTATTTGGTAAGCAATTATTCTCGTGTTATGGTAAGTACACAAACGACAGGTTAATTACCATAATACTGTGATTGAGCGGCTAATTACTTTCCTATTTGCTGCGACGCGTGTATAAATATGGAGCGAGACGTCATCCTCAGGACTAAGATATTCATCTCTTCCTCGCCATAGTGCTGGGCTGCCGCCGTCTTCCCCATCCCGTCGCCGACGTGCCATCGGTGTCGGGAGAGCAGGCTCCGAAGCCTATGTCTCCTCGCGTCCCTGCACGGGGTAGGGGGCGTATCAGGTTTTTGGGAAGCGCCGTCGCGACTGCTCGCTGGACGTCTTCTTCCCTCTACGCCGCTGATCCGGATAGTCAACGGTCTGCTACGTCTTCCTTCGCCGGCAATCCCACTGTAAGAATATCGATTCTCTCTCCGTTGTTCGTTCTCGTATTCTCTCTGTTGCTAGTATCAAATCACATACCTGTGGTACATGCTGTTGATCTTTTCCTCATTATCGGAATTAATTTATACATCACTAAATTGCTCTTATTTCCAACATTCTAAAAACCTGATAGGCATTTAGCGATGACTAAGGGATGTACTGATGCGATGAAACCAGAGAAGTTCACTGGTGTGAATTTTAAGAGATGGCAGACGAGGGCCCAGTTGTGGCTCATGGCTATGGCGTGTTTTGGGTCATGGGTAATCCTCTCGCACTACCTCTCGCGTATGAGAAAGAGGTGCAGGAGTTTACTACGGCTACGACGATTTTCGTCGGATGCGTTCTTAGCGTGTTCTCTGACCAGCTGTGTGATGTTTATATGAACATCAAAAGTGCTGCTGAACTGTAAGATGCACTTAAACACAAATTTGGTACTGCAGACGCTGGACACGAGTTGTATGTGATGGAGAAGTACCACGACTTTAAAATGGTTGAAAACCGTTCAGTCGTGGAACAGGCTCATGAGTTCCAACTTATTGTGAGGGAACTTGAACAACTCGGACACGTCTTGCCTGACAAGTTTGTGGCTGGTGGTATAATTGCCAAGTTGCCTCTGTCATAGAGAAACTTTGCCACAGCTCTGAAATACAAAAGACAGAAGATCTCAGTCGAGGATCTGTTGGCTGGTCTTGATGTTGAAGAGAAGGCTCGGGCAAAGGATGCTCCACCAAAAGCCCCAGAACAGTCCAGTGCCAATGTGATGCAGCATGCTGGCAAGAATAAGCAAAAGCCTATTCATACTACTCAGTTCAAGAAGAAGAAGATGAACATAGATGAAGTTGTGTGCTTCATTTGCGGTGAGAATGGACACTTCGTCAAGAAGTGCAAGAACCGCAAGGGCAAGAAGAATCAGCAGGGGCAGAAGTCTGCCAACGTGACTATTGGTGATCCTAGCAGATCTGGGTACGATAATTATTTACCTAGTGTATTTTCTGTATGTCAATCTAATGATTGGTGGATCGATACAGGAGCCAATATTCATGTATGTACTGATATCTCCATGTTTTCATCTTACCAGGTCGCACGAGGTTCAACCGTCATGATGGGAAACGGCTCGCATGCTTCTGTTCTTGGTGTTGATTCGGTCGATCTGAAGTTCACTTCGGAAAAGATCGTGCGGCTCAAGAATGTGCAGCATGCTCCCTCAATAAAGAAGAACCTCGTTAGTGGATCTCTCTTGTGTCGAGATGGATTCAAGCTGGTATTTGAGTCTAATAAAGCAGTCGTCTCGAGGTATGGCCAATTCATTGGCAAAGGCTATGAGAGCGGAGGCTTGTTCCATTTTTCACTCTCCGATTTCTGTAATAAAGTTGTGAACCATGTGTGTGATTCGAATAATTCGGTGGCTGATATATGGCATTCACGTTTGTGTCACATTAATTTTGGTTGTATGTCACGTCTATCCAGTATGAATTTAATTCCGAATTTTTCTACTGTCAAAGGCTCTAAATGTCAAGCATGTGTGCAAGCAAAGCAACCTCGTAAGCCTCACAAGGCTGTAGACGAGAGATGCACGACATTGTTAGAGCTCATACATTCAGATATTTGTGAAATGAATGGTGTGTTGACGAAAGGAGGGAAAAGATACTTTTTGACTTTAATTGATGATGCAACTAAATACTATTATGTGTTTCTTCTAAAAACTAAAGATGAGGCATTTGAATGTTTTAAGACTTATAAAGCTGAGGTAGAAAACCAATTAGAAAAGAAAATCAAGTGTGTTAGGTCTGATCGCGGTGGAGAGTATTTTTTCAATGAGTTTGATCTCTTCTGTACGGAGAATGGAATAATTCATGAATGGACACCACCATATTCGCCCCAATCTAATGGGGTTGCCAAAAAAAAGAACCGGACGTTAATGGACTTGGTGAATGCCATGTTAGGAACATCCGGTATGGCTAAAGCATGGTGGGGGGAGGCTGTGTTAACAGCATGTCATATTCTAAATAGAGTTCCAACTAAAAACAGTGAAGTTACTCCATATGAAGGATGGAAAGGAAGGAAACCATCACTCCATTACTTGCGTACATAGGGCTATTTGGCCATGGTTAGCGTACCCATTAATAAGAAATGCAAGTTCGGACCAAAGACCGTTGATTGTATCTTTTTGGGTTATGCGTATCACAGCACGGCTTATAAGTTCTTAGTGATAAAATCTGAAGCGCCTGATGTTTTAGTTGATTCACTTTTGGAGTCACGGGATGTTACTTTCTTTGAGAATATTTTTCTGATGAAAGTTGCTTATTCTTTACCGAGTTCGTCTAGTGAATTTATTCTTGAGCCTACACCCTCGATAGAGCCAATTATAGACCCACCTGGTATTAAAGAGGATGATAATGTTATAGCTCCTAGAAGGAGTAAGTGACAAAGGGTTGAAAAACCCTTTGGTGATGACTTCATTGTGTATCTCATAGATGATACTCCCACGACCATTGCAGAGGCATATGCATCGCCAGATGCGGATTATTGGAAGGATGCAGTCCGTAGTGAGATGGACTCTATCACTGCAAATGGCACATGGGAAGTAGTAGATAAACCAGTGGGTTGCAGACCGATTGGCTGTAAATGGGTATTTAAGAAGAAGCTTAGGCCTGATGATACTATTGAAAAGTATAAGGCTAGGCTTGTTGCTAAAGGTTTTACACAAAAAGAAGGTGAGGATTTCTTTGATACCTACTCACCTATTGCCAGATTAACTACAATCCGAGTGTTATTATCCTTGGCTGCTTCCCATAAGCTTCTTGTTCATCAGATGGACGAGAAGACGGCTTTCTTTAATGGAGAGTTAGAGGAAGAAATTTATATGAATTAGCCTGATGGATTTATAGCACAAGGACAAGAGGGCAAGGTGTGTAGGTTACTTAAATCCTTGTACGGCCTAAAGCAGGCACCTAAGCAGTGGCATGAGAAGTTCGAAAAGACTTTGACCTCTGCTGGGTTTGCAATAAATGAATCCGACACTTGTGTGTATTACCGTTATGGTGGGGACAAAGGAGTAATCCTGTGTTTGTATGTTGACGACATACTAATTTTTAGGACAAGTATCGAAGAGCTTAATGATGTAAAATCATTTTTATCCCAAAATTTTGACATGAAAGATTTGGGAGAAGCCGATGTGATCCTCAATATTAAACTTAATAAGGATGAGAATGGGATTACTCTTTTGCAGTCTCATTATGTGAAAAAAGTTTTGAACCGCTTTGGTTATATGGATTGCAAACCTTCTCCAACACCCTATGATCCTAGCCTAATACTTCGAAAGAATAAAAGGCTAGGAAAGGATCATTTGAAATATTCCTAAATTATTGGATCTTTGATGTACTTAGCTATTGCAACCCGCCCTGATATCTCATTTGCTGTAAGCAAGTTGAGTAAATTTTCCTCTAATCCAGGAACTGATCATTGGCGTGGTATTGATTGAGTAATGAGCTATCTAAAAGGCACAATGAGTTATACAATTCACTATTTAGGGTACCTAGGAGTACTCGAAGGATATAGTGATTCAAACTGGATTACAGAAGCTGATGAGCTTAAAGCCACTAGTGGATACATATTCACTTTGGATGGTGGTGCTATCTCTTGGAGGTCTTGTAAGCAGACAATACTTACAAAGTCCACAATGGAGGTAGGGCTTACAGCTCTGGATACAGCCTCTACTGAGGCTGAATGGTTAAGAGAGATGTTGATGGACTTGCCTATGGTTGAGAAACCAATTCCTGCTATTCTCATAAACTGTGATAATCAAACGGTGATCACAAAGGTGAAGAATAGTCAGGACAACAGAAAGAAGTCTAGCAAACATATAAAACGTAGACTGAAGTCTGTCAGGAAATTAAGGAGCTCCGGAGTAATAGCTGTGGACTACATCCAGACAGCTAAGAACCTGGCAGATCCCTTTACAAAGGGACTATCACGCACCGTGATTGACAATGCATTGAAGGAGATGGGATTGAGACCCATGTGAGTTAACCTCAGTAGTAATCCAACCTATGTGATCGAAGATCTCGTGAATTAGGACCTGGGAAGAACAAGCTGTTGGTTAATGGGAGAGTACAATCTTTTCTTTTGATCCACTCCGTTGGAGATGCAGTACTCTCATCTCTGTAAAGCAGGTTGACTTTGTCTTAATATGTTCTGAGGCTTTATAGCAAGATACTATCCTACAGAGTATCCCTGTAAGAACACACCTATGTGAGCCCAACTGTTAGTCGCAGTTTATAAGAATTGGGTATTCTTTAATAAGCTCATAAAGTGAGTTAGGAGTATGACTCATATGCTCCACTCGCGGGGTTGGCTATGGCAGCCTAGTATCAGTCAAGACTTCAAGTGAAGCCTATTCGCACCAAACTGCCAATTCAAGGCCTAGTCCATTGTGCAGTTGCGGATGGGCCTATCTTGTTGTTTTAGGTGGATGTTCAACCTTAACCGGTCTCCACTGAATAGCAGGTATATTAACAGTACTGTGGTACAGGGAGTATGACTCAAGTGCCTTTGGGATGTAGTGGAGGATTGTTAGATGTTTTGGGCCATGGGCCAAACAATTCCAAATAAATCCCAAAGGCCCACTCACACATGCATGTATATATGGAAAGGTGGGGGACTTTAGTCCTACCTTATTACTTCAAGAGGAGTGAGGCCAACTTAAATAGCTAAGCTATTTCTATCTTGTTGGAGCTATTGGGGAGAGGAAAAGGAAGAACCACACGTGCGCGTGCTCGCGCTCGCCTCGCCTCGCCTCGCCGGGCGGGGCTAATGGGCGCGCACGCACGACATGCGCGTGAATGGTCCGCCGATTTTCCGCTCCGACCCTTGCGGGTGCGCGGCCTCCTTTTGTCACTCCGAATTTTTACATGCATGGAGAAAATTATGTTGGCCTATTTGGTAAACAATTATTCTCGTATTATGGTAAGTGCATAGACGGCAGGTCAATTACCATAATACTGTGATTGAGCGGCTAATTACTTTTCTATTTGCTGTGACGCGTGTATAAATATGGAGCGAGACGTCGTCCTCAGGACTGAGAGATTCATCTCTTCCTCGCCACAGTGCTGCGCTGCCGCCGTCTTCCCCATCCCATCGCCGACGTGCCATCGGTGTCAGGAGAGCAGGCTCCGAAGCCTACGTCTCCTTGCGTCCCTACACGGGTAGGGGGCGTATCAGGTTTTTAGGAAGCGATGTCGCGACTGCTGGCTGGACGTCTTCTTCCCTCTACGCCGCTGATTTGGATTTCAGTCGACGGTCTGCTACGTCTTCCTTCGCCGGCAATCTCACTGTAAGAATATCGATTCTCTCTCCGTTGTTCGTTCTCGCATTCTCTCTGTTGCTAGTATCAAATCACATACCTGTGGTACATATTGTTAGTCTTTTCCTCATTATCAAAATTAATTTATACATCGCTAAATTACTCTTATTTCTAACAAATTATACATATAAACTATGCATCCAAACTTTACATTTTGCCTTTTACGATGGATGTATAAGAGATGAGTGAAGGGCACGTGGCCCATGCGGATAATTAGCTCTTTATTTAATTCCTTGACGAAGAAGAGTAGGATCGACACCATAATCGACTTACTAAGGAGACCATGGCTTAGCGACCAGACACAGAGGCTTCTTCAACCGCACAGTCAATCCACTCAGCTCGTCCATATCGACCGTCGACGGCCCACCGGCCGGCAGCTCCCAGTCGAAGTGGTATAGCAGGCTCGTCAGCACCAGCTCCACGCTCGCCATGCCAAACCCAGCCCCAGGGCACCCTCTCCGCCCGCCGCCGAACGGCAAGAACGTGAAGTCGTCATGCCCTGCCATTGTCGCCAGGGGTCCTCCATCGTCCCCGAACCACCGCTCCGGCAAGAACTCCTCGGCACGGTCCCACGTGGCGGGGTCCCGTGCGATGGCCCCAATGTCGATGATGACGCGGGTGCACGCTGGAACATGGTAGCCGAGCAGCTTGGTGTCCTCCACCGTCTCCCGATGCACGAGCGGCGACGGCATGTGCAGACGGAGCGTCTCCTTGATCACCGGCTTCAGGTGGCGCAGCTTACCGAGGTGATCCTCGGTAACTTGGTTGTCGCCGGCGCCATGGATGGCCGTGCGTATCTCCTCTTGGAGCTTGTGCATCTCGTCCGGATGGTTGATGAGCTCCGCCATTGCCCATTCCACAGTGGAGGCGGTCGTATCCGAGCCGGCTAGGAACATATCCTGTGCACCGTACACATGCATATATGTCACAACAATTATCTTTTTATTTATCCAGCTATAAAAACGATTTTTATTACTACATTATACTATTTTCATATGATCTAAACAAAGGTTCAGATAGTGTGATCTTCCCGCTTTGAACACTCGAGCAATAGTATTTTGGAGTTCCCGTTCCTTTTTGCTTTCTATCATCTAATAAAATCAAACGGCAAAGCTTTCATCATCCCTTCTATCTTCCAAGACATGGAACAAAGTGCATGTTGTACCTTATTATTAGGGATAACTTAGGAAAATAAAATGAATTAAATAGACTATTTTGCGCTCTCAAAATATATCTTGGTTATACAAGTTGGTGGGTACCCATAACCCATATTTAGAAACTCTTACCCACCTTATTTGGGTACGGTATGGATAGTCTTTTTATCCAATAGAAACAGGGAGAGGGGAGTGGATTGTCCATGGATAAGCCTTTAGCTCAATTAATCATTTATTAGTACAAGTGTGTGGGTTAGACAATACAAAGTATGTGGCACATGCTGAGCTTTTAATGTGGGGCTAACATTTGAATCTAGTTGCACCAGTATGCGCAAAGTAGCGTGATGTCATAGTAGCTCATCTTAAAAAAGCTTCAATCAATTTTGCTCCTTGACTGTCAAACCTATTTTTCAGCGAAAAATGATTTTCTGCTGATTCTTTGAAGTGATTTTCTAAAATGAACTAACAGGCTGAGAGTTGAAAAAAGTAGTTTCACCTCATTCTATGAAGTGATTCTCAATCTTGATTTTGAGAGTTTATGTTGAAGAACTAAATAAGATTACTTTTAGCCACATAATCACTTCACCAGCTAGAGAATCAAGGAGCACACCTCTACCAAACGAACCCATAATCTTGATAATAGCAAAGCTCAAAAAAAAATGCCATGTGTTGTCTCTGACCAGGTAAGGAGTAAAATGACTCAAAGTTTAATCAAATGTATGCAGAAAAGTTTAAATATAATATTTATCATACCAAATAAGTATCTATTAATTAGTTATGAAAAACATTTCTACGGTAAATTTATTTAGATACCTCTATTGATAGCTAAACTTAAAAAATATGATTTGTTTCAAATTCAAAACTATTTGGAGGGAGTACACTTACCAAGATAATGGCCTTGACGGCAACCGTGTCAAATAGGATTTCTCCCGCCTCTTCCTCCTCCTTGGCATCCAGCAGCACGCTGACGAAGCTGCGGCGACCATCATCGCCGTCTCCCACCCGCCGGCGCCGCGCACGGTGGCCTGCGATGCCCCGCTCAAGGAAGCTATCCAACGCATGAAACGTCCGTGTTGCCTTGGCATGCACCCCCATCAGCGAGTCCACCCACGCCAGCCATGGCACGACCTCGCCGAGCGTGCCCCTGCCCAGCAGCTCCCCGGAGTCGACCATCAACTTCCTAAGAATCTTCCCTTCTCCGCCGAGCCCATATCTTGAGTCGTCGCCGTCGCCGAACGCGGCCCGCAGGAGGACAAGGCTGGAGTGGGCGAGGAGGAGATGGCTCAAGTTCACGGCACGACCGCCGCCGCCGGCGTCACCGACACAGTGGAGCAGGGCAGCGGTCTCCTGCTCCCGAACGCGTCGAAAGGAGAGCACGCAGCGCTGGCTAAGAAGGTGGAGCACGCAGACGCGTCGCGCCCGGCGCCAGTGCTCGCCGTAGTCGGCGAAGGCCATGTCACAGCCATAGAAAAGGAGGTCCACCATGGGTCCGCGGTACCGGCCCGCGAAGGCCACGTCCCGGGCCTTCATGGCCTCCTGCGCCGCGGCCGCCGAGGACACCACCGCGATGGGCACGCGGCCGAGGCGCAGGAGCATGACCGGGCCGTGCGTTCTGGCCATCGCCCGGAGCGTCCGGTGGGGTAGCGACCCGAGAAGCGGAAGGTGGCCGAGGACAGGGAAGCCCGGTGGCGACGGTGGCAAGCTCCTCCGTCCATCTCCATCTCCATCTCCATCTCCATGGGAGATACTAGTAGCTTTTCTGCCGATGGACAAGAACAACACGAGGGAGAGAAGGGCAATGGGCAGCAGGGCGAGAAATGGTGAGAGGTCCATGCTTGCAGCAGCTCATGCAAACTCTGTTCGGTTTGTGCGAAGAAATGGCAAACGTATATATAATATATAATCTAACACAAGTGTGGAGTATAGATAGACTATTATTATTAATTGTGGTCATTTTTTTGTCTCACTATCTCGATCAGTACGTAGCTTCACTTTGATGCCAGCAGGGTTGGTGGTCTTTTTCATCCGCGTGTTTGGTCAGCACATTAATGAATGAATAAATAAATACATAAAAATAAAACACATGCAAGAAGCAAGCTTCTTTATTAATCACAGTACCAATAAATAATAAAGTTTGCGTGCTCTATCGGCTTACGATATATTGATGTAGGTGCGTTTAGTATACCAACTAAAATAAAAATATGCGTTTAGTATTAAAAAAATAGTTCACCAAGAGAGCACGGGTTAGAATCTTATGAAGAGTTACTTGTAGTAAATATCTTTTTTTTACTAATATATCTATACTATAAAAGAGTAAAAGATTTGAGAAATTCACGTTACCTAAAAATTCATACACACCCTATATTTTAACCGTTGAGATCTCGATCTGAGGGATATTATGTCTTCTTACCTTCTAGCAAGTGGGCCACCCCATAAGATGTAAGATTTATCTATGTTTTTATTATTCAACTCTCATGCCTATGAT
Organism: Bothriochloa decipiens; assembly: GCA_023333625.1. Lineage (NCBI taxonomy): Eukaryota > Viridiplantae > Streptophyta > Magnoliopsida > Poales > Poaceae > Bothriochloa > Bothriochloa decipiens. The sequence goes on along the minus strand of CM041633.1, from coordinate 45,375,474 downwards.
TATTTTTTCACCCAAAATTCTACCCGCTTCTATATATACACGGTTATATGCATTGTGGGCCCAATATAGGTAGCCATATACTCCAAATATCCTCAAGTATGGATACATATTAACATAAGCGGATACATCGAGCAATAAAAAAGAAATCACGCCGCACGGACGGTGCCTAGCTAGAAGAGTCCCCGCAGGAACGGCGCCGATGTATTAGCAATTTAATTATTAGACACTCCTGAGTCTTGAAGACACGTCAATACAATACAAATGCATGCATGCAAAGTAAATTAATTGAAAAAAGTAAAATGATATGAACACACGGTCAATATGAATGTTTGCATGGGTGTATGTATTAGCAATTAAATGTAAAATAATAAAAACCTAAACACACGTGCTTTTGTTTATTACCTATACTATAAAAGAGCGAAGAAATTGATAAATATAAGTATCCTCGGCTAAAGAAGTTGCCGGTTGAAAAAAAAAGAAAAAAAAGGCATGAGGAGGTTTGCATCGGCTAGTTCATGGCGACGTCACCAAGGTACCGTAGGCTTGATTCACCCGGTGACATCTCGCATCATGGCGCCATTATAAAGGTTAGTCACCATGTTAATGGAATGGTCTGATTCATGTTCTTCTGTGAGCTATATATAACAAAAAGAATAATATCTCTGTTATTTGATATTTCATAGCTAGCTGCTACAAATACATGTAGCTCTGTAAGTGCATGATTATCATCTACTACTCAAATCCATCTTTCCTACTACCTTAAAAGAAAATTAATTGACGTTTGCTAAGTGAAGGCTCAACCTTCTTAATCCTTCTCTACTTTGTTTCTTGACAAATAGATGCTAGGAACATAGGCTGGCCTGGGAATATATAATGCGTCTATTCTGACACTCGGGTTGGTGACTACATAGTTGTCGATTTCATGTTTTGTAGGGCTATAACAAATTGCTGCTGATGGGCAATTTATATTGTATTTAGTTTAACATTTTATATATTTAATTAATAGTTATATTATCTCATTGTCATTAGTTGAATAATTTCTTTATTCCTTTTGTACTATATGTGAGTTTGGTTGCAGTTACATGGTATACATCAATTCAACTTTTCTAATGAACTATGCACCAAATATCTCTAATGTTTATGTATTTTTCTTATAGACACGTCCGTGTCGCACGTGCATGGTTACCAGTATGCTTAAAAAGGAAGAAAAACTAACATGCGTTACATTAGGCGGCCCAATAGAGTATCGGTCCTTCTATGTATCTCTGATTAACGTTACTTTTAGTACCACATTGTGAATTGAACAACAACTGTAACATAGAGGTGGAAATAAAACCTAGGGACGTCCAACAACAATATTCACATGTGAGGGACACACGATCCTCTAAATACATATAACGTATAACAATAACAAAAAGGTGAAAATAAAAATCTAAACATTGTTAAGACAAATGATGATGGAAAAAAGATAATTTACATGTGCTTTATTCATGTGGCCATAGAGGAAAAAGGTTACCTTGATAGTCTAATAAATAAATTAATAACATATTATTTAAAATCATAATTTTTTTGCAACTACTTGTTTATTTATACCATGTTATTTTACACGTTCATGTGGGCACAATATTGTTACATCACAATTGCTTATTTTATACGTGTTCATTTCGGCACAGTATTGTTACATCACAGTTGCTTATGGCAAAGCATGGAAAGGAAAACATATAATTAGTAAGCTCACTCAAAGATGAGTGCTCTTTTGACTATTTTTTGATCTCCCTAGAGCCTCCGGTAGCACAACTGAGATAATGACAACCATAGAGGATGGGGTCCTCCAACTATAATAGGATGGGTCGACAAAATTATGGAAATAGGATACGATAGCAGTAACACGAGCTATTTAATAAGGTGTCAAGTGAATGTGCAATGATGTACACAACCAGGCATCCTAACAAACAAAAAATTTGAACCTAAATGACCTTGATGAAGCACTTGCTATCCAGCTTTCAATCCAACACTTGGATTTAGTTTCTGTTTGTGGTGACATAAGTCCCTCTCTACAACTCATGAATTAAGAATTCTCACAACGACAGGGTCTACTCACTATGGACTAGGCATAAATAACCTTTATTGTATTTTGACAATTCAATTAACATTTCCATTGTATTTGAAATAATTTTGAGAAACACGTGCGTGTCGCACGTGCATATCTTCTAATGTTTTAAAATAATAGCTACAATAGGTACTCTATAGTCTACATAATTGTGACAATCCATCAAATATCAGTTTACAAATTTCTTTCACTCATGTCCACAAGTTTTTAGCTAATTAAGTCATCTAATAGGTATAATAGGTACACTTTATATCTCTAATACGAATTTAGTTAAATCATTCGCGTAAACTATTGTAGTTTTATCTAATTTATATTTGGACGACATGAAACTAAATTTTTATTCTTTCCCTCAAACTATTGCTCACTATGTCGTCAGATACTATTATTTACAATGGTGATCATAATTTACCTATTTGATGGCAAATGTTTCAAATTTTTGTAATGATTTAGTATCTATGTTTTTTGAAATTTTAACTCTTTCATAAGTAATAATTTCTAGTACTAATATTTTTTAGCACCATATATATTTAATTGAAGCATAAATAAACCGGAAGTGTTTAAAGTTTAGTTAACCTTTAGCTTTTGATCTTATTGGTGCCATATTTTTAAATTTATTAATTTGAAATTCTAAGGATTATTGGTTAATTTGCTTAAAAGTTTCATACCTTTTTTATTATTAAAAAAATATTCTGGGTCCTAGGCTACCGTCTTAGTTTTGACAATATCATAAATAGTAGTTTCATCATACAACCTAGCACTCAAGATGTTGAATTTTATTGTGTGGTATTAGTATGGTTTTATTAATTAAATAATTCTTGAAATTAAGTTACTAATATTCATATGATATAATGTTTTAATCATAATTTTTAAACCTTTTTAAGGACAATGGCTTACAAAAATTATTGTCATGAGTTTTAATATAACTTGAAGTGAAAAGCTTATAGAAACAAATGCTTATACTAATATAAGTTTTAGATTATGGATGTTGAACTATTATTTGTTATAGCTTATATTAGCATTTACATATAGATTTAAGATATTTGAATTAATTTTATAACGGTTGAGCTAGATAACTTATAGGTACAATTTTTATAGCTATATATTACTTACATTATCTTTCATTATGCCTGTATTGGTAATTTGAATGCAAGTCCAAGCACTATTTTTTTATGATAGATAGATGATATATTAAAAATATTATTGCATTATTTTATTTATATTTTATAATTATGTAGTCTTAAACATTTGGATATAGGCTTTGCTGATAACTGCACGTATTAAAAGGTCCCCTAACTTTTTAGCAACATTAGCATATAATTTGAAGTAATTCAATGACATTATTACTAAGTTAATAAAATATTTACACTTAACTGTCAATAAGGATTACATCAAAACTTATTTGTGCCAAGTAATCCAAGAACAGTAAAATTAAAAAGAAAATTATACTTAATGGTCAATAAGAATCATATCGTATACGTGTTATGAAACAAATTTAATTTGTAATAATTATGCAAGCTAGCAAGATTGCCATACCTTTAGGCTACAGGTGCGGCTGGTGCCAACATTGGCGTAGACGTCGGGGCACCAGATCAATATCTTTGCACTGGTGGTCTAGTTGTTCCGGCATTCCCTTTCTTGACGTAGATCCCCATGATGCTGGCACACGCCTGTCCTTCCATTCCTCGACGCGGATGGATCAGACGTCAGTAATTGGTGCATGGATGGCTGCCGTCTTTCTCCAAGCGTATGCTTAAGTGTTGGATAGATGGAATGTCACCTCTTTTGATAGTTGATAAAATTTCTTGATACATGGATTTTACGCTATTTTTGGTTAGTGTCCGGGGCAGAGATATTCTCCAATGGTCGCAGTCGAGTGGTGCATATATGTCATTATAGGTGAAGTCGGCTTGATGTAGCCGAATTTCAGCAAGCCCGCCCACGTCATCAGCATGTCAACGTTGGCTGGTGCAGTGTCGAAGTAGACAGAATCGATGGAGTGTCGCCTTCCTCTTCGGTGCTTGCCGGTAGGTAATTGGTGTAGGGTCGCCTTCCTCGTTTGTGTTCGCCAATATAGATAGTGGTAGTGTTGCCATGAAGCTTCGCCTTCACATGAGCGCAGGAGGCCGGACTTTTGTCCTACAGAAGTAGGGCACACCAACCGTTTGTATGTAGATCCAACTATCGGAGCAATGGCGTGGTGTAGATGTAAAAGTTCCTGCATACGCTGTGTTGATTTCCTCCTTGCTTGTTCGACCCGGCAACCATCAAAAGTCAAGTGGCCCTGCGGCGGCCGGTGCCGTTCTGAGGAGGCGCCCTATAACCCTGTTTTAACTGCTCCGTTGGAACATCTCCGCAGGCAGGTGTGGATACGATTGAGAAACTCCATGAGATTTGAGGATGAGGTGGTGCCGGCAGTAGGTTTCCAAGCGTGTAATATTTCATCGTGATCTATTTTTTCATAGTGGCAATGGTGCGTAAATTACATTAACGTTTAGGAAGTCTTTCTGTGGTGTCCTTATAATTGCAAATGTGGAATTTTCTTAAAAATAGAAATGATCAAATGATTGTCATTGCTAGATGTTATTGGATTGATGGCCGGCTGTTTCTAAATTTTGTGAGAATTTTTATAATTAATCTAATTTTTTAGAGCATCTTATCTAGAATTAACGTGGAGTTTTGTTAAGCATCTAATTAGCAGTAGTAACGTGGGGGAGGCGTGTGCCAACAGCACGTGAATTTTTAGCTATTCATTGGGCTTGTTAATCCACCACATCTACCGAAATTCTGCCTTTGTCGAAGCCAATGGCAAGATAGCAAACTATGAAACTCGGCTGGCGACACCGACAGGCTCAGGCTGAGCGCCCTGCCGGACAGCCTGCTCGTAGAGCTCGGACGGTGGGCCATGGAATGGTATTTTAGCATGAACCGAAAATTTTGGGCCATGTCGTGTCTAGGATCTCGACACGACGGACTACATGGCTCGGTCCGTATTTTAAGCCGTGCTTAGGCCGGCATGACACAGGAATAGCACGTTACTCTATAATATAATTTTTTAGCATTTACTATGAAAATCATTAGGACTTCATTGAGATAGTACACACAAGATATATATATATATTTATATCATGATAAAAAACAGTTCAGATGTATTGAGGGTCGTGCTTGGACCGGCACGACTCGAAAGTGTGCCGGTGTGCGACGGATCATGCTTGGGCTGAAGAAAAAAAAGTATTCCTTTCGTGCTTCCTGTGCCCAAAGGGCACGATTCGAAGCGGCACGAAGCACAAGAGAGAACCGTCGATCCGAAGTGGCATGAAGCACAAGAGGACTGTGATACGTCGACCACGACGAGTTCGTCTGCACGACGTCGAACCAAGGTTATCCTCTGTCCTGAAAACAAAAGGAGTTGATGATGTAATAGTGCAATACATTAAGAAGATCGAGGCCACGGCTGGAGAGATCCTCTGATTGGCATTCAAACAGCTGGACATCATTTGAAGTTCCATAGCAGCAATGAGGAAGAGATGCTCGGTGGTTCTGAAGCTGACATATGGACATCAAGGTGAACTTGCTGAATGTTTCTCTGAATGCAATCTGAGCGGAAGCGTAGCTGGGTAAATCGTCGTTCGTTGAAGGTGGCAAAATCTAGTTATATGCCTCGTGAAAATCTGTGTAACAAGAGAGTGCTGGTTGCTCGTTGTCCTGGTGGACACACCTTTGGCTTTCATAAAATCTGAACTAAACTGTATCAACTTGTGATCTTTTAATCATTTTGATTTGAAAATTGGGCAGTTTTGCCCTCGAACTTAAAAAAGATAGAGAGAGAGAGTCCCAGACGTTTACTTTTCAAACATCGCATCGAAAAAAAAAATAGAAAGGCGACTGCGCAATAATTCTGGCCCAATAACATCGTAAAAATTGGAAGTTTAGAAGGCGACTGCGCGCTTGCGCTCGGCTTCCCGGCTGGCGGCGGCGCCGCGGCGACTCCTCGACCTCGCTGCTCTGTGCTCACGCTCTCCTCTTTGGCTCTATACCTGGCCGGTGAGCGGCGGCCGCTGCGCTCGCCATTCGGCATCCCGGCGAGGCGGCGACCGTCCCAGTCTTCCAGTCGGGCCGGTTGCAGCCCCTGCGCCCCCTGTCCCCTGCGGCTCCTGCCGACTGCTGCACACCCGCTTCCCTTCACCCCTGCTGCTAGGTTTTGCAACTCTGAACTCTCTCAAGTTTGATGTCTGACTGCTGAATTTGTTTTGATGTCTGAATGCTGAATTTGTTTGATGTCTGAATGCTGAATTTCTGTGATCTCTGAATGCTGAATTTCTGGTTCATATTTACAGTTAGTCTGTGATAATAGTTCAATTTGCGTTATTGCATACTAGAATGGAGAAGTTTCTTATTAAGAAAGATGCTTCTAAGTTTATTGCTGAAACTAGAGTCTGAGTTGAACCAAAAAGAGCACGCATTGAGCTTAATATATGAGTGACATAGTTGCTGATCCAGGACTTAGAATGCCTATTGATGAGTTCCATCATGATACTTAGTAAGCAGGCTGACACTTTTTTCGTTGCTTCTCTCTGTAGCTGTGGATAGGCAACTGACAGTGAACAAAATCAAGGAATGAATGGTCACTTTGGCCTTTTGGTTATCAATTAGTAGATCTTTATTTGGTATGCTTGACTGTTCCAAATGAATACTGGTAGTTGCCTTTCTGGCTGTATCTATTATATAATTTATTATAGCACAATAGTGTTAGTAAGATTTTTAGCCCTTTACTATTCAGCCCCTCTCTTGTCGCGTTTCTAGACCTGACACTGACAAGATTATTGTTTGTTAAAAGAATTGTGAACACAGAATATGAAGTCAGTTCATCAGTTCATTGACATATACGGATTTACAAAAGGAAAAAATTAAATCTGAAAGCAGGTTGTTGAAAGATCCATTGAATCAAGATTATTGTAGCAGCATTTTTTTCCTTGATATCATATAAAGAGAATGATACCCAAAAAACAAAGATAGAATCTGCTTCTTTCATATTACATGTAGCATAGAACTAACATATTTCTTGATAAATGCCATGACCGGTTTGCTTTCGGCCCTCATGAACTGTCTTCTCGATTCCATTCGACGTTCTGGTGACATCGTGGTTCTAATACAGCAATGTTTTGCCACTCTTCAAATCTTGCGCCGCCTCCGATCTAGCAGCGCGGCTCATCTAATAATAGAACAGGATTTTCTGGTGTTCTTACCTAGATGGATTGTTCATTTCCTCATTTTTCAAAGCAGGACGCACCATCCATGGAGATCGAGGACGAAGCAACAAAGCGTGCCCACGCAAGAGGCGGCGGTGTAGTGGCGGAGTCAGGAATTATATATAGGGGGGGCCGGACAATCTAATACATATAATATAGCATAAATTTCAATATATCTATATATGCATATGACAATTTTGTAATAAAAAATATAACGATAAGCGTAAATGGATCAAGGAACTAACAAGTTTCATTTAAGTTTTGGCGGCTGCACAATTTCCTCGTCTTCGTCATCGTTTTCTTGTTCTGCACCAAGCCACTTAGCTATTTCATTTTCCAGAAACTCATGGTCATCTTCCTCGTCAGTTTCAAAAAAAGTGGTCATCTTCTCCTCTTGATCTATCGTTACATTAGCAGCAGCAGTGTCTTCCTTGTAAAAAGAGTCAACAGTAGTCTTTTTTAATTTCATGATGCTTATTCTTCAATATAAAAGATAATAGTTTAATTAGCTAATTAGACATTAGCTCTAAAC
>CM041633.1:45347231-45367186 GCA_023333625.1 Bothriochloa decipiens | reverse complement strand
TGGGCTTGGTCGGGTCCGCCACTGCGGCGGTGGACATTCGGCTGGCAACGCAGACAGGCCAGCCTGCTCCACGCCATCGTGTCATTCCTGAAGGCTCGGCAGGTGGTTCAGACCTGTGTGCTGGCCACGCGCTGGCGGCACCTCTGGCGCTCCGTGCCGTGCCTTGACGTCAACCAAGACGAGTTCATCTCGCCTTACAAAGATCGTGACAAAGAGTGGGAGGATTTTGAGGATTTCACCACTAGCCTGATGCGTCGCTGCAACGTGGCTCTGCTGGATTCCTTGAGCCTGCGCGTTGCACGTGGTCTTCGTGCCCATAAACAAGCAGGCGGATGGCTCCGACGCGCCATGAAGTACTGCACGCCAGAGAGCTCCAGTTCATGGCGCCTCAAGAGGCTGTATCTCTGCAATGTGGCTCTGGATGCTCGTTTCGGGAAGCACGTCCGTTCAGCATGTAGATCATTGGAGTATCTGGGGCTGGAGGACTGTACATGTGCGTTTCGAGCAATCACCTCCGACTCACTGAAGACCTTGGTTCTGGAGAACTGCTGGTGGAACAATCTTTCTGAGATTACTTCGCCCACACTGAAGCTCTTAGTTGTTGCTGGTGGCTGGATTTATGCTCCATGTGTTGTCATGGCCCCCGCGATTGCTCATTTGTGCCTCGATGTGCCTCTTTACTTTGCTAGAAGTATTTCAGTGAATCGGACAACACCACTGCCAAGGCTTTGATTTATCTGCAACGAGGTCACAGAGACAATATATTGGCAAGTAAACTTCATCTGTCCGCAGTATGTGTCTCCTGTTTTATCTGAAATTTGAGGACATGTTCTACGCTACCTTCAGATGTACTCAGAATGCAAGCATATACCTTTGACTGGTTTCTAGATGATATAAGGTTTTGTTCTGTAGGCTATAATCCAGATGCTCTGTTTTCTTATCTCTTAACAAGTCAAGAAAATATCTTCCTAGTCCTGTGAACATATATCTTAATAGAAAGGTTTGATCTGGACCTGAAATTTGTATATTTATCTCTGTTTTATTTTTACATACAGTAACATATTATGTAGGAAGACTTAAAAGGAGTTGCGTCCTTTCAATAGTTAAATGTTGACGTCTTTGAGTACAATTTGGATAAAATGTCAACATTTCAACCGTACAAAAAGGGTGTTTACTAACGGTAGTCTTTTTAATTTTACTAGTAGGTTTTTAAGAAGGACGGCCCTAGTGCAAGCGGTAGAGCTGTATCGCCTGTTACCAAGAGGTCCAGGGTTTAAGCCCCAGCCTCTACACATTTGTGCAGGGATGGCTGCTGGCTATTTTTTTTTTCCCCAGACCTCGCAGTGCGGGAGCCTACGGCACTGGGTACGTCCTTTACTAGTAGTTTTTTGAATTTTAATGTATGGGTCTGGAGAGAGAAATAAGATAAAAACAATTTAGTAGGTATCCGAGACCCTGTATCTATTTCCATAGGATGGAGGGAGCACATAATTTCCATGTCCATTTTGAAGCTTTCAGTGGTTTTTTTTTTCTAAACAAAAATAAACTAGAAACCCTTCCAACAAGAAAAAATAAAGAAACATGCAAATGCAAGTGGACACAATTCATAGGGCTTTAAAAGAGATATTTCCCAAAAGCAATCTTATCCTTAAGCAAGAAGCAGGGTAAATTTCAATGGCAAGATTAACTAAGCAAAGGCTTACATCATTTAGAAATGAGTCAAAAGTGTATGCTCGCTAGTTATAAATACATTTGAAATCGATATGAACGACACCATGAGATAACAAAAGTCCAGAGTAACAGTAGCGCTAACTAATCCTGTAGTGTTTGGTTCCAGAATTAGAGTGAAACTGAAAGTACCGGGAGGTAGAAGAAGAACAGAGATGGGTTCAGCCGGATGAGGAATACTGCCAGATTCAACTGGAATTCGGCCTCATTAGTTCATACATTTCTTGCTCTCTCTCCCTCAGACACACTCATGATGACTCATAGTGTATATCTCTGTTGCTACACAACCTAAACAAAGCCACTTTACATTGGTCGTTCCCATTCCGGTCCCGAAATACGCACGCTGGTCATCCTGTGCCGAGCTCCCCGACGAGGCCCAACTCCAGCTGAATGATGCATCAAATCTTCAGTAGCAGTAGCAGCGTCAACGGTACCTTTGAGATCTGGTAGGTCGCACACAAGCTCGTCAGCAGATTCACCATCTTTATGTATGATTTCAAGCTCGACGTTCTCATCACGTAGGAAGTCAAGGCCACGACAGCAACCACACGATGAGATCTTGTCCAGTTTGGGCGTTCCTTCCTTGTCCTCAGAATCATCAGGGAACTGTAGGCAACGAACACAAAACATGTGAGATCGATGATGAACTATGTTGCATTGGTTGGTTACATAAGGAGCTAGAAACCAAGCTACAGTAGGTGTACCTCGCAGAGCCGCAAAGTGACCTTCTCTAGATTAGGGGCGAGCCCCGAAGAAAGAATCGCAATATGCGCATGTCATCACTGAGATCACAATCGCCCAGCAGCAAGTACCTCAAGTTCTGGAATTCCATGAACGTGGGTTCCTTACCGAGTAACTGCAGCACAATGGAACAGAGTGATGAATAAATAAAATGGGACACTTGCAGAGGAAAGCAAAGACCATGCATACCGTCTTCCCAACACCTGATAACTCCAAACTTGTCACGTTAGACAGACTACAAAGAAGCTTGGACTGATCCCCACCAAGTAAGCTTTTGGACAAACTGTATATGTGGCGGCGCAAATGAATCGAAGCCCTGTCAATGGATAGCATCGTCTTATTTAACGAAATACCTCCACGGAAGTAGCCAACATCCACAACTAGGCGTAGATAGATAACTATGGGCGCTGAGATAGCCAGCAGGTTGCGATATCCACTGGACTCGGAGCCGGAACCGCCATCGATAACCAAGCTCTTCAATGTGGGGGATGCAATAATGTGGGAGACGTGTGCGCCCCATGAGCAATGTTTCAAAACAAGGTTCTTGAGAGAGTCAGAGGCAATCGAACGGATCTCACAGATGCAATGGTCCAGCTCCAAATCCTCCAGACAGCGGCACACTGAACTAAGATGTTCTGCAAGACAGTAGCATGTGCAACTCGAGCACGGGAATCATATGGGCCCCGCTGGGGGCTGGAGGCCCATTTATTTCTCGGAGGGCCCTGAACTGGCCAGGCCCAGGGCGATTTTGATTTTATTTTATTTTCACCTACTAGTCTTCGCTTGGCAAGGCAAGGCGGTCCAATCTTGATAGGAATAGGTAATCAAAATACGGAATTTGCTTCTCGTCTATCGACAAGAAAATATAAACGACCACCATGACTGCCTCGATGTGCCTCAATGTATGCATTGCTAGAATTATTTTAGTGAATCAGATGCCACCACTACCAAGGCTTTGATTTTTCCATGTATTCGCAAGCAAACTTCATTGTCATAAATCCTTAGTCTAGGCCTTGTATGTGCTTTGCCATCTCCTGGTTTGTTTTATCTGAAATTTTACTAAATGATTTTATACTTCTATGGTCTACGCTACTACCTTAAGATGTACCTAGAATGCAAGCATATGACTGGTTTCTAGATAGAAGGCTTTGCTCTGTAGGCTATAGTCCCGATGCTCTATTTTCTTATCTTGAAAATATCTTCATTCATTCCTGTGAACTGAACATATATCTTAATACTGGAAAGGTTTGATGTTGGCCTGAAATTTTTGGATATTTATCTCTGCTTTATTTTTATAGTGACATAGGAGTATGTAGTACTAGTAAGACTTAAAAAGGAGCCGCATCCTTCCAAGAGTTCAGTAGTAGTGCTTGTGGGGTCAAGATATTCTGAGTGCATTATTACTTTAACACACTTTGGATCAAATGTCAAGATTTCACTAGTAGTTCTTTATACTTGAAGAAAGCAAAGAAAAAGGATGCTGATATGGCTTGCTTTGGAGCTGATGTTTAGTCTCTGAAATTATGTACCTTTTTTACTAGTCCCAAAAAGGATCCAAGGAAAAACAACAAAGGGAGCACATAATTTCCATGTCCATTTTGAAGCAGCTTTCAGTTTTTTTAACAAAACAAATTTCAGGAAACCCAGTAAAGATGTGGTGGCTTGGAACTTTGAGCTGTCAGGCTTATTCTCTGTCGAGCGCCTACAGGCTGCCACAAGGCTCCAACAGAACTCTGAAGATGTAGGTAGCAGTACCCAACCTGACGGAATTCGTAAAATGTGGAAAGGTATCTGGAGTGCCGATGTCCCACAAGGGCCAATAAACATTACAGGCACCTGGAAAATCAGAGTTGCTTTCAATTTTGCTGATATTTGATGGATAGAGGATGGTTTCCATATGCTACATTGGACTCTACCCGATGAACAAGTGCTAGTTCGTTCTAGGCCAGATTGGTCGCTGCTGATTTTGGATAATTGGATAGAATCGCTTCTGAGTTTATCCCCAACCTGCGAATGCTTTTGTAGAGATGTTGGAATGTCATGCAGGTGAAGGTATCTCCATTGAAGCAGGCTCGATTCGGTTCTTGAAGAGATACATGGAGGAACTGTTGCTTGTCCGACAACAGGCCTCCACGGACCTGCAGGCCTGCAGCAGGGAGAGCAAACAGGGCAAGCAGGCTTGGGCGTCATCATCAGATATGACAATGGTGTTCCATTTATTACAGCTTGGAGTACCCTGAGCCACTGCAGGAATGCTGTAGAGGCCGAAACACTGGCCTGTCTGGAGGGTGTCCTGTTGGCAACGAGATGGCCGGATATCGAGTTTGTTTTAGAATAGGACTGTGCGTGGGTGCTGAAGCTTATCCAATATGGGGAGGATATATCACTGGTGGCTGAGAGCCTGATACACGCCTGGAGGGCCTAATGTTTTGTAAGGCCTTGTTTAGATACCAAAATTGGTATCCAAAATCTGCATAGTAAATGTCCCGTCACACTATAGCAATTTTATTTTTATTTGGTAATAATTGTCCAAACATTGATTAATTAGGCTTAAAATGTTCGTCTCGTAAAGTACAATAAAACTGTGTAATTAGTTTTTTATTTCATCTATATTTAGTACTCCATACATGTGCCGGCATTTTGATGTGACGGGGAATAGGAATTCTGTATAGTGAATTTTGGACCCAAAATTGGACATCTAAACAAGGCCTTAGTTAAAGTTTGCCACTCGCTCAGGTGTTGGAAGGGGACACACTTATGGTGGCTCCGTGAGAAAGAAGGCTCTGGGTTTTCCGCCGCATGACGGCCCTAGCTTCGCCCTCCGCGCCAGGCGGCGCCGCCCCGGCCCCTGCCGCAGCTCGTCTAAGCTGACGGCAGCTCGCCTGGGATAGCTCCTTCCCCCCTGGTATCGCCGTCCTCCTCCCCTTTCATCCTTCTCCCCTCCCTTCGCTGGTTTTGCGCTCTCCCTTCCGCCCTTTCTCCCTCTGGGTTGCTCCTGCTTCTGTGTTTGCCGCCATGGTTCTCCTCAATCTTTCTCTGCGGGTTCAAGATGAAATCCGCGCTTCCCTTGGCAGACCGGTGTCTTCCTCCATTATGGATTCTTTTGTGTTGGTTGCCTCCTTCGGTCACTGCAAGTTTAAGCTCTTGGTTCAAAACGTTGGGCAACTCATCCGAGCCACCATCGGTGGCTCCATCATCTGCTTCAAAGTTTCAGCAATTGGGGATCGAGTCTTTAGCTTAAAGGAGGTTGGTTTCTTTGTTAGTCGATTGTTCTCTTTTGACTGTGAGGATTACAAGATCTTTTTTCATCTTTGGGGGAAGAGAGGTCCTAACTGGCGCAAGGAATTTTCTGCGTTCCTTGTTGAAGAGGAGAAAACTTGGCATACTGCTAAATCTAAATCTGTCAAGAACAGATCCTATGCCGATGTTGTTAACTCTAGTAGTTCGCATCTAAATGCCAATGTCCTCTCCGGAGCCAATACCATTCCCCTTGGGGAGAGCGTTCTTTCTGAAGCAAATGCCATTCCCCTTGGCAACTCTATCCATTCCCAGCGCTCTAGCTATTTTTCTCAATCTGGCGTTGCTAATCCTACTCGTTCTTCCAACTCTGTCTGCCCAAGATACCTTGTTCTTGGTCATGATCGAAGGAGGTGCCATTGGCTAATCCAATGCCGTGTGTGCCTCAAAATGGGGCATGTCGTTTTCTCGTGTCCTGGGTCAAGTTTTTTGAAAAAACAGTTGAACGGCAGGCGACTGATAGAGTAAAAGGAAAATCGGCGGCTGTTGACATCACCAATTGCTTTAGGCGCCAAACGAAGGCGGCCAGCCGCCTATGTTTAATTCATTTGGGGAAATGGTTTTGGCCTTGGCTCTTCCTTGGGCCAAACCAACCTTAACTCCAGAGTTAATTGTCTCGGCTTTTTTCGGAACGGCCGTCTCAATTGGGCTCAAATGGGCCATCGCCTCTCGCTTCTGACCTTTTAGATCCCCCAATGCTGGTCTTTAAACCCTTCAAGTGTCACTCACCGGCATTCTAGTACGGACACCCCTCCATCTTCCCAAAGAAACTGCATAGAAAACCCCACCGCCGAGTTACAGTGCACTCTGCTCCAATCTGACCTCAGCGCCCTTCCATCGGCGACTGAGGTTCGTCAGTCGACATGGCATACCAGCGTGCCCATCCTCAACCATTCATGCCCCACAATATGGTGTGGCACAATGCGGTCAATCGCCCGATGATGGTGAGGGCGGTGGCTTCAAGAAGGCCTGGTCAAGCGGCGAAGGTTCCGACGCCAAGAGTTGCTGCTTCGGTCGAGTAGCAGATGAACAACGACCTCGCCATTGTTATCTTTGATCCTTTACTGGGTAATGTTCTCAACTTTGGGGTGCTGGATGAAGTGCTTAGAGAGTTCTTTGTTGAGAGAAGAATAAGGATTAGGGAGGTTTAGAAATTGGCTCTGGGTCAGGCTTATATCAGATTTGATAGAGGGTTAGACAGAGATAGACTTATCCAGGAGAGTCCGATTCCTTTTGATAATGTCAATCTCATGTTTGTTGAGCACAACAAGGGTAGAAACTGGAGGAGGGCCTATTTTAATGCTGAGTGCTGGTTGATGCTTATGGATTTTCCTGCTAATTATTAAGATGTAGTTTTCTTTCAAGATGCTATTGGCTCTTTTGGTAGATTTCTAGATTGGCAAAAAGATGGTTTTGGTCTTGCTAAAATAATCATCAAGGCCAGAGTCACAGATGTACTAGCAGTTCCACACTTCATTGTTTTTTCTGAAGCATCAGGTCTGGAAAGTGACTCATGGACCATTCAGTGTGAAATCCTATAGCAGAACCTTCTTGGGGCTGGTCCACCCGATGAGGAACCAGTGCCCCAGTATCCATTAGGTGTTGCACCACCTTTTGTTTATTATGGGCTTGGGCAACCGGGGGCCGGCCTAGTGTTACCTGACTTGAATGAGAACCTGATTGATGATCAGGCAGGCAACAAACAACTAGAGATTGACTAGAATAATCAGGGTGACAATTTGGTTGAAGCACAACAGGGCCAAACAGGAATTGGGGCCTGGGAGCCCTAGCCTCAACAGATCAATCAATAGCAGCAGGGCCAACAGCAACATGGCCAGCTTCAGCAAGGTTAGAATCAGCTTCAGCTGCAGCTAAATGAAATTAACCAGAACAACCCTACAATGCCAGATGCTGATAATCTTTAGGAAGTCATTATTAATCATGTTCCAAATCAGGAAGGTTTTCTGGAGCTGAATGATTTGTTGGGAGGACAGAATGAGGAAGAAGAGGTAGTTGTGAATGTGCTTCCTCCACCGCTACCAGAAGAAGAGAACTTGCTTTAGTTGGCTAATGAAATGCACATTGAGGTTCCTCTGCTTCCTAATATTCTCATCAATGTCCTTGATGAGGAAATTCCAGTTGACCATATGCTTAATGATGAGGAAATGAATGAGCTCAATGAGCTGCTTGCAGATGATGAGGAGATGGGCCATGAGATAGATGGGCCAATTGAGGGGTATGGTGTGGAGAATGATATTGTCAATCTGCAGAATCAGGACCAACTCCAGGTGAATTTAAATGTTCAGCCTCATGATGAGGCTATCCATGCAGTCAATGCAGAACACATTGCTCCAGTTCAGGGTGATCCCATTCTGTCAATACAAGATGGTCCAAATCAGCACATGCAGATTGACATGGTCCTACTGCCAGGGCTGCAAGACCAGATCAGGAATGTTCACCAGGATTGGGAGGCAAGAAGGAGGGAAAACAATACTGCCACTCTCTAGGAAAATCTATTGGGCAGAGGTAACTTTGACTCCACTCTTGTTAGACTTCCACCAAACTGGGTCCCTTTCTTTTCCAGTCTGCTTGTTTCTCCAGAGAGTTTTAGTTGGCAAAGGATTTTCTTACATCTAGAGAGGCTAGCTTTCTGAATGATCTTGAAGGTAATATGGTCCTCCCTCTACCAGTTAGCTACACATCTAGCTTAAACTCTGTTTGTATCTTCGAAATATCTGAAAAAATAGATTCTGAGAATACAGACAAGGTGGCTGAGGAGGTGGAGCAGAACCCATCTCAGACCCCTACCAAGAGAAGGACCTCCAAAAGGCCAGCTCTAATTGTGGAATCTGAGGTAAGGAGAAGTGACAGGGTTCTCAGTTTTGCAGCCTAACCCAGGGTGATTTAGCTGATGGAAAGCTGCTAGGAATTGGAGAAAAGCAGGAACCAGTAGCAAGAAAAAGGGGCAAGAAAGATGGCAACAAGAAGCAAGATGAAGTGTAGAAGGGGCCCAAAGGAGGGAAGGGAAAGGCACCAGGGAGTCAGGCAATAGGAAGCCCATAGTGGCTCCTGATTAGTTGTCTCTACTTTTGTTAGTGATCAAATGTCAAACAATTTGTTAAACCTAATGCATCCTAAGTTGTGGGAGTTTGCAGCTATGTCCTGCTTAGTCTTTGAAAACAGTTATGTTAAAAACATGCAGTTGTGGCAGTCCAAGTTTGAAAGGGGATGTATGTTATGCATATGTCTTATCAGTTACTTGCTTATCCTATTTGCCAATGAATCTTAACTCTTCTAGAAACTGGAAAGTGATGTCCTAGAATGTTAGAGGAATAAATTCCTCTTAAAAATGGGATGCAGTCAAAAATAAGATCCTGGAATCATATTGTGACATAGTTTGCTTGCAGGAAACAAAGACGGATGTCTTTGATGCATTTTTTATCAGAAACATTTTCCTAGTAGGTTTTGATTGTTTTGAGTTTTTGCCTTCGGTTGGTGCATCTAGGGGAATTCTGATTGCCTGGAAAGGGGCCATCTTCTCTGGGACTTTATAATATTTCAATAACCATGCAATAACCCTAGAATTTTGCTCTAAACATGACTGCTCTAAATGGATGCTCACTTGTGTCTATGGTCCTTGTTAGCCTAAGGGTAAAGGGGCTTTTCTTGACTGGTTCAAAAATCTAAATATTGACCATGTTTCAAACTGGTTAGTCCTTGGTGACTTCAACCTGATCAGGCAGCCAGAGAACAGAAACAAACCCAGGGGAGATATCAATGAGATGTTCAGGTTCATTGCAGCAATAAGCTAATTGGGTTTAAATGAGGTTCTTTTGCAGGGCAGGAAATTTACTTGGTCTAACAAGCAACAACCACCCCTCCTAGAAAAGCTAGACTAGATCTTCACATCCTGTAGCTAGAATATTTCTTACCCTTCTACTTCTGCATTTGCTCTAGATATGCCCCTATCTAATCACTGTCCCTGTGTGGTCTACATCTCTAATGCCATTCCAAGAAGCTGTATCTTCAAGTTTGAAAACTATTGGCTTAACCATCAAGATTACCAAGTTGTCCTGAGTCAAAGCAAGAATTTAGACTCCATCCTGAATGATAAGGCTAAACAAATCAATGCCAAGTTCAAAACCCTCAGGAAAAGCCTGAGATTGTGGCAGAGTTCGATGACAAATTTGAAGACCACTATTGTAAATGTCAGACTGGTCATTTCTTTCCTTGAGATATTGTCTGAACAAAGACACATGAGTATAGTAGAATGGAATTTTTAGAAAATCTTGAATGATCACCTACTCAACCTGCTTGAAAAGCAACGAGTGTATTGGAAACAAAGATGGAATGTAAATGGGTTCAACTGGGGGATGCAGGCACCAAGTTCTTTCATGCTCATGCCACCCATAGACATAAGCAAAATTTGATTAGTTAGCTAGTCAGTCCTGATGGGATTATTCTTTCTCAGCATGCAGACAAGGAGATACTGCTATGGAATGAGTTTAAGGAAAGGCTGGAAACCACAGAGTTTTCAGGATTCACTATCCCTCCACATTCTCTGCTTCATCAGAGAGATAATCTATAGTCCCTAGAAGTTCCTTTCTCCCACAATGAAATTGACTCAATAGTAAAGGCTCTTCCAAGCAATAAATCCCCAGGTCCTGATGGTTTCAACAATGAGTTCTTGAAAGCTTCTTGGTCAGTAGTCAGAAATGATTTTTACAACCTGTTTGATAGCTTCTTCAACAACTCCTATTGTCTGCAAAGCATCAATTCATCCTACATCACTCTCATTTCAAAAGTGGATGATGCCAGGACAGTCAATGACTTCAGGCCAATTTCTCTTTGGAACTGCTCTGTTAAAATGATAACAAAATTGCTTGCAAATAGGCTCCAAGTCCATATTAGGGACCTTGTGCATAAAAACCAATATGGGTTCATCAAATCAAGGACCATCCAAGATTGTCTAGCATGGGCCTTTGAATATATTCATCTATGTCATCTGTCTAAGAAGGAGATTGTTATTCTAAAATTGGATTTTGAAAAGGCTTTTCATAAGATTGAACATCAAGCAATGATAACCATTATGGAAGCTCTGGGTTTTGGGGAGAAGTGGACTTCATGGATGAGATCAATATTCAGCTCTGGTACTTCATCAGTCTTGTTGAATGGGAAACCAGGGAAAAGATTGCACTGTAAGAGGGGAGTACGGCAGGGTGACCCCTTATCCCCCTCCTGTTTGTATTGGCTGCAGATTTTCTCCAGGTACTTGTGAATAAAGCCAAGGAGATGGGGCTATTAAGGTTGCCCATCCCAATGAATTTAGAGCCTAGTTTCCCAATTATTCAATATGCAGATGATACTCTCATAATCCTGGAAGGTGACCCAAACCAGCTTTTTTTCTCAAAACAGTGTTGCAAAACTTCACTTCCTCCACTGGGCTAAAAGTTAACTTTAATAAGTCCATGATGCTACCTATTAACATGTCTGAGGAAAGACTGGACCTTTTAGCCAGAACATTTGGATGTTCAAAAGGTACCCTCCCCTTCACCTATCTTGGATTACCCCTGGGCACCACCGAGCCAAAAATCTCTGATTTCCTGCGTCTGGTAACTAAATGTGAGAGAAGACTAGGAGGCTTATCTACCATGTTGAATCAGGCTAGGAGACTTCAAATCACCAATGCTATTCTTTCTGCTCTCCCCACCTTCTACATGTGTACCCTGGAGTTGCCAAAGGGAGTCATCAAGCAAATAGATAAGTTTAGAAGAAACTACTTATGGAGAGGCAACAACATCAATGGTGGTAGCAGACCTAAAGTTGCTTGGAAGCTGGTCTGCAAATCCAAAGCTGAGGGTGGGCTTGGGATCATTGATCTGGAATATCAGAACCAAGCCCTCTTGATGAAAAACTTGGACAAATTCTTTAACAGGGCAGACATCCCTTGGGTTAACATAGTCTGGGAAAAACATTATAGAAATGGTAAGCTTCCTGGTGTGACCAAGAAGCGGTCTTTCTGGTGGAGGGATGTGTTGAAGCTGCTTGATTCATTTAAATCATTGGTCTCAGTCCAGATCAAAGATGGAATAACTTGTTTGTTATGGAAAGATAATTGGAGCTATCCATCCCTGGAAACTCAAATTCCCTCATGCCTTCTCTTTTCCCAAGAATAAAAACAATTCAGTATATAAGGCTACCAGTGAAGGGAACTTCTTCAATCTCTTCTAGCTGCCTCTCTCCCAGGAAGCTTATGATCAGACTCTGTCTATCCAGCATCATATTCAGGGGAACCAGACTCATGAGGAGAAGGACATCTGGGCAATGCAAGGTGGAGGATCAAGATTCAAACCTGCAAAGGCTTACAAAAGATTGATGGGACACCAAATTATTGATCCGGCTTTTAAATTCCTATGGAAATCTTTCTGTCAACCAAAGCACAAAGTCTTTTGCTGGTTGTTGCTGATGGATAGGTTAAGCACAAGAAACATTTTAAGAAGAAAGCAAATGGCTCTAGATTCTTATGATTGTGCAATCTGTTTTCATGGTGGTGAGGAAACGGCTGAGCATCTTTTTTGGCAATGCCCTTTTGCTCAACAATGCTGGGGTATTATTGGCCTTCATACGTCCATGGACAGTGGAACTTTGGCAAATGTGGAAGGACTTAAAGTCCAGATCAATAATCAATTCTTTATGGTAGCAGTCATCTTGATGTGTTGGACAATTTGGAATGCCAGAAATGAAGCTATCTTCAATAACAATCAACTTAGCATTCATGATTGCAGGGATATTTTTCTTCAAAGAAGTCAGGCTTGTATCACTTCGAGTAAAGGACAGCCTGGCTTGTATCACTTCGAGTAAAGGACAGCCTCTCTCAAGCTTTTGATCAATGGATACAATTGCTTCAGTTGATCTCTTAGTTTTTCTTATTTTCTTTGTTTCAACAAAAGTACCCTAAGATACTGACAGAGCAAGTGCAAGTGCAAGTACAAGTGCAAGTGCTGCTCTTGTAATCTTTCCTCTTTTCTATTTTGCCTTTTGTTGAACTCTGGGGACTTTTTTTGCTTGTTTTGTTTTAATAATAATTTTCTGCAGGGGCTGCGGCCCCTCCAGTTTCTTCAAAAAAAAGTTAAGGTTTGTCAAGATAGGGAGAGCACAAAATAAAGTAGGACATGAGTTGGCGCATGCTGCTATTAGATTTCAACAGAGTTGTGTATCTGGTAGTGTTCCGGAGTGTGTACTCTCCTTGGTTTGTAGAGATGCTGGTTAATCCTTAATAAAGCTCTCCCCTTGCGCAAAAAATAAAACAAAATAAACAAACATGCAAATGTAGGTGGACACAGTTCATAGGGTTTTAACGGAGATATTTTCCAGAAGCAAGCAAGCCGAGTAAATTTCAATGGCAAGATTTACAAAGCAAAGGCTTACATCATTTAGAAATGAGTCAAAAACGTACATGCTCGCTACTTATAAAATGCATTTCAAATCGATATGAGCACAATGAACCATGAGTGAGAAACCAAAAAGTCTGGACTAACAATAATGCTAATTAAGTTTGGTGAGTCTGATGTAATCCTTGAGTGTTTGGTACCAGAATTTGTGTGAGATTAAGAGTACTGAGAGGTAGAAGAAAAAAAGAGATGCGTTCAGCCAGAAGAGGAATACTGGCAGACAATTAGAATTCGGCCTGATTAGTCCATACATTTGTTGTCCTCTCCCTCAGATTCTTGTCCACATATCTCTTGCTACACAACATACATACCAATTTACGTGGGCCGTTCCCATTCCGGTCCGGAGATGCGCACGTTAGTCTTCCTGTGCCGAGTTCCATGACGAGGCCCTACTCCAGCTGAATGGGGCACCAGATCTTCAGCAGCAGCGGCGTCAGGAACAGGATCAGTGGTACCTTTGAGATTTTTTTTTTTAAAAAAAGGGCGTACCTTTGAGATTTTCTAGTTCGCCAATACAGGCATCTTCATCTTTACGTATGATTTCAAGCTCAATGTTCTCATTACCTAGGAAGTCTAGGCCACAGCTATCAGAAGATGAGGTCTTGTCGAGTTTGCGTGTTCCGCCTTCATTGTCCTCAGAATCAGAATCAGGATCACCTGGGAACTGTCGGTGTGGGCAACATAAAAGATGTGAGATCGATGATAAACTATATATGTTGCACAGTTCCATATAAGAATCTAATAAAAACCAAGCTACAGTACCTTGCAGTGCCGCAAGGTGACCTTCTCTAGATTAGGCGAACCCCGTTGAAAGAACCGGAATAAGCGGAAGTCGTCACTGAGATCACAATCGGCTAGGAGCAAGTTCCTCAGGTTCACTACCGGATCGGCCACCTTTGCCGATGGCCTGAAGCCGTCGGCAAAGGCTGTTATACCGTCGGCAAATCCTATGCCGATGGCCTGTCATGTCGGCCGTCGACGAAGGGCCGTCGGCAAAGAAAGGGTCGGCAAAGGGACCTTTCTTTGCCGACGGCCACGTGGCAGGCCGTCGGCAAAGCTTTGCCGACGGCCACGTCAGCCGTCGGCAGAGGTGACACGTCAGCCGTCGGCAGAGGCGACACGTCAGCCGTTGCGGCGGCACGATGACGGCGGCCTTTGCCGACGGCTGACGGCCGACCGTCGGCAAATATTTGGTCACTTTGCCGATGGCCAGGCTCAGCCGTCGGCAAAGCTGGGCCCAGCTGGGAAAATGGACCAGCTTTGCCGACAGCTAGCCGTCGGCAAAGCTGGGAATTTTTTTGTTTTTTTTTGTTTTCTTGCATTTATACCTCATTTCATCACATATATATCATATAACCCACATTTCATCACATATAAACCACATTTCAGTATCAAATTCAGTTTCAATTTGAATCCATACATAAAGGTTCTCAAATCCATCGATAAACTCCACAATACACATAATATGGCCATAAGAATCCATACATGACCAACATACGCTAAACATGTCCAACGTGCAACAACCTCATCGATGAAGGTCCAAAAGCGAGAAGTAAAGGCATCTAGCTATGTGCGTCATCCCCAGGGGTCCTAGAGCCTCCAGCTTGCTCGAACGGAGGCCAACCCGACTGCTGGGACGTACCGTAGTGCCACTGCTGCTGCGTAGGTCTAAAAACGTTTGCCGGCCTGGAGTGCCCCTGTTGCGTCTGCGCCTACGGCCACGAGGAGTACCCCTGCCCTGATGCCGGAGGAGGCCACTGGTACTGCTGCGTGGGGTAGTAGGTCAGGTAAGCTGGAAAGCCATGCGGTGGAGAAGGACCCAGTGGAGGGCTGGCACCTGGAGTCGGGTTCGAACCCGTTGATGGTGCCTGCACAAAGACCAAGTGATGTAATTAGTACCTGCAGGATGGCCGCACAAGCTAAAGGAACAGACAATATACTCACCGGAACAGGTACAGGCACTGGAACTGGAACTGGAAGTGGTGGTGGAGCAAAGATCGAGGGAGGAGGCTCCTGCGTTCTCAGGATCTGGGACCGAAAGTAGCAGGTCAGGTCCGATAGAGCACGCTGGTAGTGCTGCGAAAGTGCCGCCAACTGCTGCTGATGGGCCTCCTCCTACTGCTGATGCAACATCTCCTGGGTGACCTGGTTGGCCTGCAGCCTTTCGACCGTGGCCTACAATATTACACCTGCAAGGTTGATGGTATGTGAAGGCAAGGTACATCATGTGTGAAACGAGTGAACGACGAATGAAACTGCACTTACCTGAAGTGCCGTCATCATCTGCGCATTGCTCGGCTGCCGAGGTGCTATGGGGATTTGCGATCCGCCCCTTTCCGCGTCGCCTCTTCAGATCTGGCTCAGTGTCTGAACAGAGGACGGGTCGATGGTGCTGTCGGCAATAGCGTATCGGCCGTGCTGCTTCCCTCCTCCCGTCCTCATCATGAGGTCAGTATCCAGGTCGGCTCTGGTGGGGTCGAACATCGGCCCATGGCGCTCGAGACCTACGGTGGTGTACTTGGCGAGCTTGTTGTAGACGTTCGGGTTGGTGTAGGCCTCGGGCCCGTCCTCCGAGCTATAGACAGTGGACGCCGCTGACGCTTTGCCCTTGTGAGCAAGGGCGTACCCCGTGAACTCGTTGATTTTCTGCCCATCATGCGTCTCCCTCTGCGAGGAAAACACAAACTTGGTTACAAGTAGTGACAATTGAGAGCTATAATAAATGGATCAACAGAAGCATACCCATGTGTCCATGTACCCGTGGAGGCACTGGTTCCCTTGGTGGTGTGATACCGGAGGATTTTGCAGGCAAAGTTAGCGACGCTCTTTGTGCTTCTCGTACGCTATGTCCGTACGCCACCCACGCATAATTTGGCGCCAGCAGTCCTCGTACTTATCACACCAGCTTGGACACCACTGCATGACATTCAAGTATTTGATATTCCATAAGATGAATTGAATGTGTCACGTAAGGAATCATAACAGATGTTTCCTACTTAATTACCTGCATGTACTACTCCTCGGTGAGATCGGTCTCCTTGTCCAATATCATCTCCCTGACTCGCTCCTTCTTTACCACCTTGAGCTCCACATTGGCGTAGTAGCTGATGACGTCCTAGAGACGCACCTCGTGGTACATGTCCTTGAGACGGTTGTGGCAGACCGCCTCCTGCTGCCGCCCCGCCCGCTGCTCGTCCTGCCCCTCCTCCAACTTGAAGTACAACTACACATAGACATGAAACATCATTTCATTGTTTGAAGAAAGTCCAACGAATGCATAGTATTGAGATATGTGGTGTGATGCAAAGACTCACCCAGAACTCCCTCTTGATCTTGTGAGCAAGGACTTCGCCATGCTCGTCCTTGACCTTGTAGAAGTGGTCCCATTTGTCGGGCACGATCCGCTCACCCTCGATGTGACCAAGCCAGGGTAGTGCTTTCTAATCAGGAGGCCCTGGATGCCATTGACATGGCGAGAACTCTTCCTGTCAGTCACCTTTTCCCAGCCCCTGCATGAGTCATTAACAGCAATTGTTAGTCTGCAGTTCGAATTTCAACATGTCATATGAACAACAAGTAAATCAACAATGGTTACTTACATCTTGCCCACATGTCGAATCACCACGCGACGACTGAGGAGCGGTGGGTCAGGGAGCGACGAGGCCCCACGCACGTAGGGCTTGCTCGAAGCTGAGGAAGTCGAGGCATCTGGTGTATGCTCGTCGTCCCTATCATCTCCGCAGAGGTCGTCGTCGTCACCGTCACCGTCACCGTCACCGGTCGTCGTCGTCGTCCCCTGCTGGGCGTCCTGGAACAGACTCCTCAACGACGTGCGACAACGGGTGCTCCTCTCCACGTCAAGCTCTGCACCGATGACCGCCTCGTCCTCGGCGGCGGCGGCAACAGGGTCCGCATTGGTGACCATGTACCGCGAGTGGATCCCTGTTCGCTGTGGCCACCTTCCGCCCGGCATCATGTCGAGTGCCTGCAATGACAAAGATTGAAGTTGTTAGCATAAATAAATGACAAGTACTTGTAAAGAAACATAATTGCAAGGTAATAATATTAACACTATAGTATTACATGAATTAGAAATTATCTCCGCAAACGGCAATATGGCTGGCGTGTACTCGTCATCAGTACTGTCATCATCACTATCAATATTGTCGAGCTCTCTTAAGTGTCGGGCTTCATCTCCATCATCATCGTCATCTCCATCGTCATCAGGCTCTCCATCGTCATCGTGCTCTCTCATCAGGCGCTTCATTTGCCACTCATCAAGGATTCGTAAGTCCTCGGCATCGTGCACCTCATCACCCTCGTCCTCATTGATGTCGTTGTTTACTTCCATACCCATCAGTGAAAGAATGTCTATCTCTAAACTACCTTCTAGCCCCTCAGGTTGATAGAACACATCTGTCGTTGGGTCAAAGTTGTAATCATCCTCGTTTGGGACAGCCGCTTTACCGTGCCGCGATACCAACTGCACAAGGCTCCAACCCGCAAGATTCTTGTCTTTTTGGCACGCCCATGGGAGGTAATAAACTTGTGTGGCATCTCGGTTAGCCACAATATAGACATCATCTTCTTCATATTTGGAATCCTGTCGAATTTCAACTTGCCCAATCGTAAGGTCCTTTTTCGTGACATTAGGATCGAACCAATGGCATTTGAATACCACTGGCTTACAACCTAGGTCCGGTCCAAAGTCAAGCTCCAATATCTCTTTGACTATGCCGTAATAGTCCTTCCCATCCGAGCCGGTCGTACGAACTCCGCTGCACGTGGTTTTTAGGTTGCCCCGTTTCTCTTCATAAGTTCTCGTGCGAAAGCGATAGCCATTCACATCATAAACGTTGAATAACCTGACCCTTCGGTTGAAGCCTTTGCCCACGTTTCTCAATTCATCACTCATTTCTGCATCATAAAGGGCCTGCAAGGTTAGGACAGGGACGTCATTACATTACTCGCTCCTAGGAGCAAAGTGGAATCTCAAAATCGGAACGAGGTTTGTTCGATGGTACCTTTGTACAGAACCAATTGATGAAACTGGGCACACCATGTATGAGAAGATGGTCTTCTTCTTGCTCGGTAGGATCCGTACTGCCTCTCCAGTATTCATTAATATATTCCCTGGAGAAACAAAAGACAAGGGGGGTCGGATCGATAGGTGCAGGATAGTGGCGTATGTAACAAGCTCATCGAGAACTTACTTATGATAAGGAATGCATTCCTCAAGGTTCAACAACAAGCAGATCATGATAGTGTGCCACTCATCATGCTGCAAGTTCTTGTTGGGCCCTGTGCCTCCTCTTCCGAGATCACCTCTGAAAAGGCTGAGGTTTGATGTATTCTCGTCGATGTTATAACGAGGGTTGGATCGCGTGGTTTGTGAAGTTTCTCAGTATAGTACACCTGTGTGAATGTTGACACCTCCTCCAGAACGAATGCCTCTGCCACGGAAGCCTCAATTTTGGCTTTATTTCTACACTTTTTCGAAGAAGCTTTAGACACCTCTCGATTGGATAGCACCAACGGTGCTGCACGGGCCCCCCATACGTGCCTCGCTCGGTAGGTGCAAAATCAGATGCTGCATGGACAGGAAGAAGCCGGGTGGAAATATCATCTCTAACTTGCAGAGTAACAAAGGTGCAGCCTTCTCCAGTTCAAGACAAACATCCTGAGATAACTCCTTGACACAAAGCTGGGGAAGAAAAAGCTCAACTCTGCCAGGACGCGCCACACTGGCTCGGGGAGGTATCCCCGTGTCATCGCAGGAAGGATCCGCTCAATCCATATGTGGAAGTCATGACTCTTCATCCGTAAGACCTTGATAGTCAGCAAGTTCACTGCCCTACTCAGTTTCGCCGCATACCCATTAGGGAACTTTAACGTCTTGATCCACTTCAGTACTTCCTTCCTATCTCCCCTTTTCAGGATGTAATTAGCCGGCCCCTTTTTCCATTTCTTGCCATCCGCAGGGGTCTTCATCACTAGATTTGGTCTATCACAAATCGTTTCAATGTCAAGTCTAGCCTTAATGTTGTCCTTTGACTTCTTGCCAATGTCCATGAGTGTTGCCCAAAGTGCCTCGGCGACATTCTTTTCTGTGTGCATTACATCGATGTTGTGTGGAAGAAGAAGATGCTTGTAGTAGGGGAGCCTAGTCAAGCCCGATATATGAGTCCACATGTGGTCGGTACCATATCCTTTAAAACCACCCTTCTCTTCATCAATTTGGAGAGCCTCTATCTGGGCAAGGACGTCGACAGGGCTCTTATCCCGAGGGATGTGGTCGGTGACTTGAACACCTTTCATGAAGTGCTTTTCATCTCATCTCAGTTCATGGTCCTCAGGCAAGAATTGACGATGTTTGTCGAAAGAAGAATACTTGCCACCCTCGGCCAACCAGGTGAACATCACATCTGCCTTGCATGTTGGGCAAGGGAACTTCCCATGAACAGACCACGCGCTGAATAAGCCATACGCCAAGAAGTCATGCATTGAGTACTGGTACCACACATGCATTGTGAAGTTTGTCTTTGTAGCTCGGTCATACGTCAGTACCCTCTCTTCCCAAGCATGTTCCAATTCATCCCACACTGGCTGCATGAACACACCCATATTGTTGCCCAGGTGTCCAGGTATTATCAGCGTCAAGAACACGTTCTTGGGTTCGAACATGACGCCAGGGGGAAGATTGAGGGGGATCACGAACACGGGCCAACAAGTGTACGG
>CM041633.1:45247365-45342231 GCA_023333625.1 Bothriochloa decipiens | reverse complement strand
TGGTGCGTGACACAGCACTGCTATAGCTGGAGCTCCTCTTGTGGACTCACGCTTTGCTGCCATGCTCGCACCTTGGACCGAGGAGAAACCCATCAAGACACTGCCTATGGTTCCTTGGGGTACGTGTCGTGTGATGCCCCTTGCCTGCAGAAGGCGCGCAGGTAGGACATGGAGGCTAACTCCTGTGAGCTTGAGTGCTGACTTAGGGAGGATGACTGACAATGCGCGATGAGGCGACATCTATGGTTAGGTTGATTCTTCCCATTTGTCATGTATGATTTTATTTTTGTTCCTAATCAGAAAGGAAATGGATAAAGATTTGGATGAGGGGAAAAAAAACGAATCGTCTCGGTGGCGGCAACTGGGCCTTTGATAGCCGGCCCAAAACTGAACTCTCCCCTTCCTCTGATTCTCGCCGTCGCCGTAGAGGGAGACGAGAGTTCAGGCAACTCCTTCCCCTGTCGCGCCGGCGCCGCCCTTCTCAACTCACGCCCGCGTCTCCTCCGGCGGGATCCGCTCCTTCCCCGCTCACGCTGCGGCGCTCGGTAAGCCCCGCTCCTCGACATCCTCCTTTCGCCCCCGCTTCCCGTACCCTTGACTTGTTTGCTTTCGTCAACCCTTCTCGATTTGGGCCTTCCGATGGAGGTTCTTCTCTTCCTATTCAGCGATGCTTCTCCATCGCTTGAAATCTTGCGCCGATCTAGCAGCTCGAATCACCTAGCAATCCAACCGGATTACGCGGTGCTTTGTGAAGATTGAAGTAGGGTTTACGAATTTATTTTTGGTGCGGGTTATTTCCTCATCTATAACTAATGGAATAGCTGCTCTGTGTAGGAGTAGTGCACGCCATGGATGTTGAGGAGGCGGAGCGCGCCCTCGCAGCTGGTTATGGCGGCGGCGAGTGCTTGGCCGCCGGCCCGGACCGGCTGAGCTCCCTGCCGAACTGCCTCCTCCATACCATCATGTCCTCCTTGAAAGCCCGGCAGGTGGTGCAGACGTGCGTGCTGTCCAAGCGCTGGAGGCACCTCTGGCGCTCCGTGCCGTGCCTCGACGTCGACATGGATGAGTTCAAGACGGTGCCTGTTTCTGATCACAACTCTGGCAATGGTAGCGACGATAAGTCTGTCTCTGGTGGCGACAACAGCTCTGATTCCGATGGTGACAACAGCTCTGATTCTGATGGTGACAACAGCTCTGATTCTGATGGTGACAACAGCTCTGATTCTGATGGTGACGACAACTCTGATTCTGAAGGCGACAGCTCTGAAACTTCTGAATCTGATCATGAAAGCACTGATTCCGACGACATGCCTGATTCTGACTCTGACTCCGACATCACAACTTCTTCTGAAGAAGAAAGCTCGGACTCTGATTCTTATGTCTATGGCGCTAACATCGACAGATATGAGAACAACAAGCTCAAACACAAGGAATGGGAGGATTTCGAGGATTTCACCGTGAACCTGATGCGCGGATGTAACATTGCGCAGCTGGATTCTTTCCACCTGCATATTGTTAGAAGCAGAGCACCGGCGTTTAGCCATAGACTGGCAGCAGGATGGCTCCGTCGCGCGATGAAGTACTGCACCCCAGACCAGCCCGGACAGCATGGTGGAGTGGGCTCTGGTTCTTGGCATCTCAAAAGCCTGCATCTCTGCCATGTCTTTCTGGATAATGGTTTCATGAATCGTGTTAATTCAGTGTGCTGCTCTTTGGAGGATTTGGAGCTGGATGACTGCAGTAGTCAAATTGAGTCGGTCACCTCCCAGTCACTGAAGACCATGGTTTTGAAGCATTGTAGATGGCGCAATCTTTCCATGATTGCATCGCCCACACTGAAGACATTGGCTATTGATGGCGGCTCGAATACCCAGGACTGTGGGCTGGTTATCTTGGCCCCTGCAGTTTCATATCTGAACCTGGCGGTGAAGACTTACCGGTTTCGTGGTGGTGTTTCGATAAATGAGGTGTCATCCCTTGCCAAGGCTTTGATTCATCTTAAGGGTCACAGATATTATATTTCCGGGATTAACAACGATCAGTCCAAGCTTCTATGTAGCATATCGAACGTGACAAGCTTAGAGTTTTCAGGTGTCGGGTCAAGGGTATGCATCGCTATTTCGCTGTCTCTGGCAATTTTTTCAATTTATGCACTCCAGTAATGTTATTGTATTATCTAAGTATCTATAATGTACTTCAGGTGCTCGGTGAGGAACCCAGATTCCAAAAATTCAAGAACCTGAGGAACTTGATGCTGAACAAATGTGATCTCAGTGACGACTTCCAGATATTGGTGTTCTTTCTTCAGCGTTCACCTATTCTGGAGAAGCTCACTTTGCAGCACTGCAAGGTATACTGTAGTTTGATTTTTAACTTCTTACTTAACCAACCTAGTTCATCAGAGTCTTACATCTTTTATGCTGTCCACAGTTTCCTAAGTTTTCTAAGAAAAAGAAAGGAATGCCCAAGGTCAACAAGACCTCATCTTCTGCGCTCCATGGACTGGATTTGCTGTGTGAGAACCTCAAGGTTGAAATCATATATAAATATGGCCATGGCCCCCACCTTGTCCAGCTTCTGCAGCGTGTTTCAGTGAATCTGTTGGAGAATAACATTAAACTCACCAAAGTTAATTAGTGTTATTGGTATCCTAGGCCTTCTATGTTTCTCACCTTATGGTTCACATGTAGAAATTAGTTGCACATTATAGGCTTCCTTCAGATGCCCTATATTGCAAGCGTATACTTTTAAGCAATTTCAAGTGATGAAGACCTTTGCTGTATTGACTATTAAGCTATTGATTATTACTCTTTTTGTTCCTTGCTGAAGGTTATGACTGCCTCTGTGAAATATCTGTTTTAAGCTCTCTGTACTGTGTGTCTGTGTCAACTGTGCACTTACATGTTTGCTGTTGTATTTACTTACTGAAACTGTCTCACCGCAACCTTGGAAAAAATGCTCAGAAATCACATGTTTTCTTCTGTTTTTTTTCCTCTACCTGGGAATCTTTGGGACTAGCTAGAGAGGTACATACTTTGGAAAACTATACACCAACTCATCCTTGTTTTATGACTTTCTGGGTGTAGAGATTGCTTGAGGCTTTGTGCTGACCACAGATGAACTGAAAACTTTGTCCTGACTACAGATGAACTGAAACTGTCTAGCTAGCTGGTTCACCCTCTTTTGCTTCTGCAATGTACAAATATCTGGTAATCAGATCCCGTGCAGTTGGATGTTCTCTGTTCCAGTTCATTTGGTTTTCTCGTGCAATCAAATGTTGACATGTGTTCCAGTCCCAGGAACGCAAATGTGGATTACGGAAGGATTTTAGTCGGAGAAACAAATCTGACGGAACCTGAAACCAACAAAGAAATCCAGCCGGTTAACAGCCACGCAGTAAACCTATGACCTAATCACCGAGTACACCTTATATCTCCCAGACCAGTCACACATTATCTCCCAGCTTCCGGACATTAGAGATTCAAGGGAATTAGGCCTTCTATTACAACATTTTCTTTACACGTGTCATGGCATTTGTCAAAGCATCATGGAGATTGCCATATTGGTTACTGCGTGCTATCATTGCTCAAGTGCAGGACATATACAGAAGAGATAAGTAAGATAGTTGATGCTCTTGATAAAAAAGGCAAGATGCACAAGCATCTAGGATAATTCATGCCTTTTCTGTTGCTAGACAATTGCTCATTCTCCAACTTATAATATGAAGCTTGTTTTAGGAAAATTTGACCGCGGTAACATGATCCTTGTAACCTATATTCAAACTAGGACTTGTAGTGAAAATTCCACTATTTCATAGCTTAAACTAGCGGTGAAACCCGGTTCATTTTTTACTACAGGTTGCCACCACTGATGGAAAACGGACTTTTCCAGTAGGGTTTTTAACTATAGGGTATGAGTCCGTTTTTACTATAGGGTTTACTATAGCTTGAACTAAGTTTCTTATTCTCACTCATAAGTCATACCCTAGGCAGCTACTGTCTTTTTTTCTCTCTCTCCATCACTCTCCACCTCTCCTGCGAGCCAAGCGTGGCGGCGGGGCATCGCCTCATTCTCACTCAAATCCTAGGCGCTGCTACCTTTTCTCTCTCTCCATCACCCTCCACCTCTCCCGCACTCCAAGCACGGCGGCGGGGCGTCGCCTCCCTCTCAGCAGCACGAGTGAGGATGATGGCATCGACGATAGTATGGGTGCAATTTGCCAATGTTTTCTTTAAGTTTCATTACTCTTTTCACTACGGGTTGTAATCGACTGTGATAAACTCCATTTTACCACTCACTTTCATCGGCACCGAGTAATATCGACGGTGATAGGGGATTGAGGTCGGGCGGTGATGAGATATCCGTAGTAATGAGAGTTGCATGCCTTTTTATATTAAGGAGAAAATATTCCATACAAAGAACCATTGTCAGTTTTAAGTTAGGCATTTTAGGATTTAAAGTTCCTAAAAAGGTATATTTGACTCTCAATTTGTCTTACATAGTGAACAATTTGGTTGTTTAAAGATCTTTGAAAGATGGTTTTATTCAATACCCACTCCGTTTAATAAAATATAAGGGTTTTTTTAGTTTTTGTCCCAAGTTAAAGCTTTTAAGTTTAACAAAAAAATTATAAAAATAATGTAGCAGTACCTTACAGACACCAACTTAGACAAACACCAAATTTGATCAAACTTGATGAAGTTTAATTTAAGACAAACCTAAAGGGACATTATTTAGACAATGAGAAATTATACAATAATATATATAAATGCGTATAGTTCGGCTAGTCATTAGTCAAAAATTTTATGAGATTTGATTTTAATCATAATACGTTTATACTAATTTTTATATTTTAAATGGAGGGATTTCTTTAGAAACGAAATCCTGCATAGCGAAGATTATGGAATAAAATAAAAACTCTGTAGCGGCAGCCCACAACAGGGCCGGCCCAGAAACACAACTCTTCACCCCGTCCCTCTTACCGGCGGCGGCGCCGGCGCCGCCCCTCTCGCCGCTGCGTCTCCTCCGGCTGGAGCCGCTCCTCCGCCCCCAGGGAAGCTTCAGGCTGCGGCGCTCGGTAAGCTTCAGTCCCCGAATGCACATCTCTCGCCCCGCTTTCTGTTCCCGTGACTGATTTCCTTTATAGGCCCTCGTGAACCCTTCTTGATTTCAATCTAACGATGAGAACATACTTGTAACTCAGCTAAACTCTTCGCCGTTTTTTGAAATCTTGCGCCGTCTTTGATCTAGTAGCGCGACTCATTAGTAGTGGAGCATGATTATGTGGTGTTATGTGTAGACGGATTTATATATATAAAAGATCTTTTTATTTTATTTGTTTTGCTGATGATGAGTTGTTTGGTCCTCTAACGTGGGAACTGGGAACTGCTCCGAGCAGGGCACGCCATGGAGCTTGATGATACCTTCATGAAGCGCGCCCACCTAAGTGGAGTCGGCGGCGGATCCTCCGCCGGTGGCCCGGACCTGCTGAGCAATCTGCCTGACTGCCTCCTCCATACCATCATGTCCTCCTTGAAAGCCCGGCAGGTTGTCCAGACATGTGTGCTGTCCCCACACGGTGGAGGCACCTCGGGCGCTCGGTGCCGTGCCTCGACATCGACTTTGATGAGTTCAACAAGGCGGCCCCTTCCGAGGGCAACCGCATCTGTCACTCCAGTAGATACGACAGTTCTAGCTCCGAGAGTGATACCTCTGATCCTGACAGTGAAAGCTGGAAAGCTGATTATTTCAACAAGCACTTTACCAAGAACAAGGACTGGGAGGATTTTGAGGATTTTGCCGTGACCCTGATGCGCCGCTGTAACATTGCATAACTGGATTCACTCCACTTGCATATTGTCCGAAGCAGAGCACCGAAGCTTGGCAATAGACTGGCAGCAGGATGGCTCCGTCGTGCTATGAAATACAGCAGCCCAGCTTGTGCCAATCAACAGGGACTGAGCTCTGGTTTTTGGCACCTCAAAAGGCTGCATCTCTGCCATGTACTTCTTAATGATGATTTTCTGAAGCGTGTTAGTTCAGTGTGCCGCTCTTTGGAGGATTTGGAGCTGGACGGTTGCACTTGTGAATTTCAGTCAATCACCTCCCACTTGCTGAAGACACTGGTTCTGAAAAATTGTGGATGGCGCAATCTTTCTGAGATTATATCACCCGCACTAAAGACATTGGTTATTGATGGTGGCTCAAGCAATGATGCATGTGTGCTCGTTATCTCGGCCCCTGCTCTTGCATATCTGCATCTGGCTGTGGATGTTAATAAATTTCGTGGTGGTGTTTCATTAAATGAGGTGCCAACCATTGCCAAGGCTTTGATTCATCTACGACATCAAAAATATAGTTATGTCGAAAATAAACTTAGTGGTGATCAATTCAAGCTTCTTTGTAGCATATCTAATTCGACAAATTTAGAATTGTCAGGTGTTGGAACAAAGGTATGCCTTAGCTGACTCTTGCAAGTTGCAACGTTCTATTTCATTCACTCCAATGATGTTATGGTACTATCTAATATACTATAGGTGCTTGGTAAGGAACCCAGATTTCAAGAATTCAAGAACCTAAGGAACTTATTGCTGGACAACTGTGATCTCAGTGATGACTTCAGGACATTGGTATTCTTTCTTCGGAGTTCTCCTATTCTTGAGAAACTCACTTTGCGGTGCTGCAAGGTATACTGTTTGGTTTTAATAATTAATTAACGAACATAGTGCATTGTCTTACATCTTTTATGCTGGCTACAGTTCCCAAATTGTTCTGAAGAGAAACAAATGCCTATATGCAACAAGATCTCATCTTCTGAGCTCCGTGGACTGGATTTGCTGTGTGAGAACCTCAAGGTTGAAATCATATATAATAATAATGATGGCCATGGACCCTACTTTATGCGGCTTCTGCTGCACATTTCAGTGAATCTGTCAAAGAACAACATTAAATTCACCAAAGTCATTTAGTGTTTTTGTTAGCCAATGCCTTCTATGTGGCATCTCACCTAAATGGTTCATGTGGAATTTATGTGCACATTATTATAGGCTTAATTCAGATGTACTAAATCGCAAGCCTATATGTTTGACTAATTTTCCCTTCCCCAGACCCCGCAGTGCGGGAGCCTATGGCACTGGGTACGCCCTTTTAAGTGTGATCTCAGAGATGGCTTTAAGACATTGGCATTCTTTCTTCGGAGTTCTCCTATTCTGGAGAAGGTCACTTTGCGGTGCTGCAAGGTATACTGTTGTTAGGTGTTTAACTATTTATTACTTAACGAATATAGTCCATTGTCTTACATTTTTTATGCTGTCCACAGTTCCCACAAGATTCTTACAAAAATAAAGGAACACACAAACGAAACAAGGCCTCATCTTCAGATCCCCGTGGCCTGGATTTGCTGTGTGAGAACGTCAAGTTTGAAATCATATATAACTATGGCTGTTGCTCCTATTTTCTCAAGACTTTGCTGGGCATTTCAGTGAATCTTTTGAAGAGCAACATTAAACTTACCAGACTTAATTAGTGTTTTTGTTATCCCAGGCCTTCTATGTGGCTTCTGACCTAATGGTTCATGTGAAATTTATGTGCACATTAGGCTTAATTCAGATGCACTAAATCAGTAGCCTATACGTTTGACTAATTTCAAATGAAGCAGGCTTTTGCTCTATTGACTATATATGCTATTCATTTTTACTCTTTCCTTGCTTAAGGATATTATTGTCTCTGTAAAATGCTTGAAGCCGTGTGTGCTGTGTGTCAATGTTCACTGCCCATTGTCAACTTACATGGACAAAGCTACATTAAGTTCTTACATATTGGGTAACAGTCTCCTATCATAAAATATCAAAGCTTGAAAAATGGGTTCGGAAATTGCTTGTTTTCTTCTATTTTTTTTTTTGCCTTCTGTGGAATAGGCAGAGGTGCATATTTTAGAAAACTACATACCATCTTGAATTCATCAGGGTTTTTGCCTTCACTGTGCAATTATCTTGTCTGTGGGATCCCCTAGATCTATGTTCAAAATATCTTGAGGCCCTCTGCTTTAACATGCATATCCTTCTATGTGGCTTCTCTCCTTTTGTTTCAGATGTGGAATTTACTTGCTCATTATGGGTTCCCTTCAGTTGCACTAGATCACAAGCCTGTACTTTTGACCATTTTGTAAGTGATGCAGGTCTTTGCTCTATTGATTATATATGCTATTGATTTTTTACATTTTTTTTCTTGCTTCTTGTGCTTTAAACACTGAAGGGCGGCCCTGGTGCAAGCGGTAGAGCTTTACCGTCTGTGACCAAGAGGTCCAGGGTTCAAGCCTCAGCCTCTGCACATTTGTGCAGGGATGGCTGTTGGCTATTTTTCCTTCTCCAGACCCCGCAGTGCGGGAGCCTATGGCACTGGGTACGCTCTTTTTGTGCTTTAAACACTATGTACTCTGTGTATCTGTGGCTGTAGTCTACTTACATGTTTGCTTCTGTGTTTTCCTACTGAGACTTTCTCCAATTATAAAACATTGCAATCTTTGAAAATGACACCTTAAATCACATGTTTTCTTTTTCTTTTCTTCCTGGGGCTCTTTGAGACTTGGCAGACAGGTACATGCATGTGCAGAATATCTTGAGATCCTCAGCTTTGACATAGATTCTAAATCGTATATCGACAATCTTTCGTGCTGACTGCTGGCTACCTCTGAAATGATCTGGCTGGTTCGCCTTCTTTTGTTTCTGCAATGCACAAGATCTGTAACCAAATCACGTGTATTTTGAGTGTTTTTCTGTTACAACTTCAGTTGGTTTTTGTCATGCAGTCAAACCTTACATCTGAGCAAGATTTTCTGTCTCCATTTGACAAACTGATGCCTTCTTAATGAAAAACAGGCCTGTCAAGTCTTCTCGAGAAAAAAAAAAACTACAGACGAACTGAAAACTTTGTGTTTACTGATCCTGGTGTCTTGCTTACCCTCTTTTGATTCAATTGGTTTTTTTTCATACAATTAAACTTTGACATGTGTTCAAGTCCCTGGAACGCAAATGCGGGTGATGCAAGGATTTCAGTCGGTGAAACAAAATTTGGCTAGAAATTTTGAAAAGGCAACCAAAGAAATAGATTTTCGGGCGAATTTTGTCTTTCACTCGTGTCGTGTGATGGCACCTGGCAAATCAAACAGATCAATCGCTGGGCCAAAGTGCAGCATTGTTTAGTGCTCTGTAGAAAGTAATTTACCCACATATAAAAGCACGCACACAGTCATATGCACAGAGTCTCAGGAATTCAGATGACCTGGACATCTTTTCTACCAAGAGAGAGAATGTTATTGAAGAAACCTTCATAGGAGTCAATAACTACAGTTTCTTTAAAGGTGTAGTTGATCCTCAATTTCTTATAGTACTGAAAAGTCGCTAACAAATCAATGTCATATTGAAAGATCTTTGAAAGACCGAGTTCATTCATATATATAACTATTGTTATTCTCTCCATTGTAAGGCATTTTGTTTGTACTAAGTGGATTTTTCTTTTCTAAATTTAAGAGAAATGCAGGCAGGGTACTCAAACTATTGTCCTCCTCCCATCTAGGTACTCGAACTATAAAACCGACTATCTGGGTACCTGATCTATCATCGATACACACCAATAGTCTAAAACCCGCCACGTCAGAGCCAATTTTTCAAAAAATGCCCTATCTATTTTTTCTTTCTTGCAAAGAGGCCCTTCCTTGTCTTGTCTTCTTCCCTGCCGTTGCCTCGGCCCCCAGCAGCACTGTCTTGGGCGCCTCTGCCTTCGTGCGCCGCCAGCCCACGCTGCGAGTGCACTCCAGGAGCTCCTCGCTGCCGGCCGGCCGCTCACGCGCCGCTCCGCCCTGCTCCGCGACACGCACGTCGCTGCGCCCCGCTGCGCGCCACTGCGCCCTGCTCTGCCCTGCTCCGCCTGGCCGCCGCGAGCGCGCACCGGGGGAGCTTCGCCCCGTCCGCGGGCGCTTCGCCCTGCTTGCCTGCATTGGTGCAATGAGCGAGCTAAAAGGACCTAAATGTCCTAGAGGGGGGTGGATAGGCCTGTTTGAAAATCTTGAAACTCACAAACTCGAAATGCGGAAGTTAAATACCTACCGGAACTTCCGGTTGGTTTGGATCGTAAGTTCGGGTGACCGGAACTTCCGGTGCAGACCGACCAGAACTTTCGGTGCCCTACTGAGCTACGAAATCAGAGTGAAATGAGTTGTGATTTCGGTTTTGATTGTTACCACACCCTCCTAGATGTTGTTGGTGATGATGTCAAAATCCACGGAGCTTAGCACCTCACCGAATCGAAGATCGGGTCCTCCAACCTATGAATTTTTTGGGGCTAGAGAGGAAGAACATGAAGAACACAAGTACAAGGGTAGTCGATGCTACCTCCTCAGCAAGACACAAGATTTATATCGAGGTTCGACAATCCCCACAAAGGAGTTCCTACGTCCTCGTTGTTGTAGTTACCACAAAGGTTTCCTCCCTCAAGCAACCACGAAGGTAAACTTGAGATATCCACTAAGAATCAGGGGTAATACAAACACTTTGGGTTGCCCTCATAAATGAATCAACATGGGCAGCCACGAAGAACGCCTAGCCGGCTAGGGCTCCAAGAACCTAAGAGTAATAAATGCAACCCACACCGGCAAGACGAGGAAAACAAGTGCTCAAGTCAACAATCGATGCTCCCGCTCTCAAATATCACGTCCATAGCTCAAACAATCGAAGATTGAAGCTTGGGAGCAAAGAGGGAGAGAGATTGGGTGAGTTCAGCTCAAAGGAGGAGTTTTTCAATGCTTGGGCGTTTCGAATGAAAATGGGCGAGGGAGAGAGCAATGGAGGTGAGAAACAATATATATACTCAGCCTCAGATGCACTACCGGAACTTCTGGTGGAACCCACAGAACTTTCGGTTGATTCGAGATCCGACCGTTAGGGCATGAGAAAGTCAATGCTCAGATCTGGATGACCGTCCGAGCACCGGAATTTCTGGTGAGACCGGAACTTTCGGCCGGAGGCCGAAACCTAATACTCGCATGCGGTTGCCCCTGAAAAAATGTACTACCGGAACTTCCGGTCCAGGTCGAAACTTCTGGTTCAAGGCCGAAGCCCTTTTCTCGCACGCAGTCGCTCGCGAGCACGGTGCAACCGGAACTTCCAGTCGTTGGACCAGAACTTCCGGTGCACTAGCTGCAAACATTTTAAGTGAATGTAAGTGCACGGTGTCTCTCAAACGCGATAGCTAAACCAACATGAGCACTTATAGACCACGTCTAGCTAGTCTAATTTGCATCCCTCTTGATAGTGCGGCGTTTCCTATAACTCAAATTTAAATATAAAAGTGTGAACCAATTGAGTCGAAGCGCCTTTCATCCATAGAAATTTTGGGGGTGCTTGTATCACCAGATATATTTATTTAAATCTTTCAATGGACTAATACCTGTGAATACACTTGAATAAACTTGTTAGTCCCTAATTTGATTGTCATTAATTATCTAAAACCCACTTCGGAGGCGAATGTATTTACAAACTCTCCCTTTTTGGTAATTGATGACAACCAACTTAGGCTTACAATAAATTAAAAGAATTAAAGTTTTTGAATCCCAAATATTATGGAGAGCTCCCCCTAAATGTATGCATAGGATTTTGAATTTCAAATCTTGAATAAAATCAAGACAACATACATTTAGAGCAAGCTCCCCCTAAAATTTATAATCCATGGGGTGCCTGAAAAGTGTGTGTGACAATAATAATCCGTGATGCTTATGACAAGATATATCACCAAGAGATAATAAAATGAATATGAATAGTTATGCAAGAAAGAAAAGGACTTAAAATCAACATAACCATTCTAAAAACAACAATCATCATCACAATATCAAATACAGGCTATCACAACATGATATATCAAATAAGCATAAGTGTTTAGAATACAACCATTCATCAGACATATAGTTCAAAGTTCACCACATAGTTCACCACGGAGATAGAGTTATTACAAACTGATAAAAAACTATCCTATTACATCAAGATAAAGCCTAACACTCCCCCTTTGGCATCAAATGCCAAAAAGGGTAGGCACCGTGAAGCTCCAAGGACAGCAACAAGGACACTAAAAGGCATCATAGTCAAACTCAGGGTCCACGGAGTAGGAGTACCGGCTCCGACCATACGACGCTGAAGAAGAAGGGCCAGCCTGATTAGGAGGAACAGAGGTAGAAGCCCAAGTGATCTCATCAGCCTCATCAAAGAAACCACCATAGGAGCCACCCTGAGCTGTGTCCGGTAGGGAAAAGCCAATAGGAAGAATAGTGCCATAAGAAGGATCACCATGAGAAACAAGGCCCTCCTAAGCAGGAGATTCCTACCCCTGTCCTGCAAAGCCCTCCTGGGTAGCAAAACCCTCAGGTGGATGAAACTCTAACTCCTGGTCAGCATGACCAAACTGTGTAGCACCACCGGTAGAGGCCCCATGCAAGGCATCCCACTCCTCATAAGGGTTCCTGAAGGTACGAAGTGGAGAGGTAGGAGCAAGGTGGGCTTATTCCTCCAGCCGGCGCATGCGGCAATCTTGCTTCCTTTGACAGTAGCAAAAGAAAGACATGAACCTAGTGAGGGCATATCGGGTAGCGTCACCAACACCACGGCCACGACCACAACCACGGCCACAGCCGGTTGGAGTGCCACGTGCAAAAGGAGCAGCATCATCACCATGTCCAGTGCCATCACCATCACCATCACCATCATCACCTCCAAGAGCATCATCATCATCATCATCACCATGAGCAGTCCCACTGCCACTAGCCTCAATGGCTTTGCCTTTGCCCTTGCCCATGTGAGAGGTCAAATGTTTCACATTCCAATCAGGATGAATGATGTCACACCCAAAAGAAAAGCCTGTGACTTGCTGAATAACATGCATAAGATAGGGTGCATAAGGAAAGCTCTTGTGGGAATCCATAGAGACATCTCTGATGTTGCGCCAAAGAAGATTAGTCACACCGAATCTCTTATCAAGCCCAAACCAAACAAGAATGATTGGAGCATGATTTAGAAGATTTGTAGAATCACCCACCTTAGGATCAATTGTAGCACGAATCAAATTGTTTAGAACATAGAATTGGGACTTCAAATTGTGACTCGTGCCATCCGCTAGCATTAGATCCTGGTACAGCCCAGCCTGAATATATTCATTTCTTCCAACGCCCTGAGGAAAGTGATCATATAAGCTCAATGCCACTCTGTCATGGTGA
The DNA here is from genome assembly GCA_023333625.1 of Bothriochloa decipiens. NCBI lineage: Eukaryota > Viridiplantae > Streptophyta > Magnoliopsida > Poales > Poaceae > Bothriochloa > Bothriochloa decipiens. The sequence continues at coordinate 45,328,976 of CM041633.1, read as the reverse complement.
TCAAACCCAAGAAGCCTAGAGAAGTGAAGATAACAGCATCGATAGTGCAGTCCTTCGGTCATCCAATGAAGAACCTTGTTCTGCTCATCCATCCACAAAGTAGCCCAGAACTGGAAGATAATCTCAGTATTCCAACTTTGTTTGAAGGTCATAAGTGGCAGAATGGGCCACTCCTGAAGCTTAGCAATCAAGGCATTGATCTGAGGATGATTGTGACCTTCCAAGGAGGCAAGGGAAGGAGCCTTATGCTGAATGATGGGGGTAGTGAGGCCCCTTGGGCTGTCCTTCATGCAAACAGACACATAATAATCTCTATGAAATTGAGACCAAAAGCGATAATCCACAACCTCATATTTGGTCCACTGAAAAGGATTCTCTTTTCTCATGGTACGGACATCCCTTGCTTGTTCCTTATAATTGATGGCCCGCATTGAAACCATATCATCAGGATCATGAGGCCGATGGAGGTGAGCAGTCCTATTGGTTGGATGATGATTAAGCTAACGCCCGGCTGTTGCCAAACCAATACAGACAGGTGAGTTGCAAACCACCTTAGGATCAATTGCACGCCCCTCAAAGTCAAGCGATGACTGAGGAACTGCCTCATGGACTTGGTCTCGATGAGGAAGAGGAGGACATGGCTTTGAAGAGCGATCTAGGAAGACTCTTAGACCATCATCACTGTCATGTTGCTGCTGAGAGGACTCCCCATGACGAGAACCATGACGACCACCACCACGAGGACGCTCTTCCTCGCCATCCCCCAAACTTAGAGGATGAGCACCACGGTAGGGATTGGCACGATGGTCAGCCATACTGTAAAACAAGGGCCAAGGGAGGTCTTAGACATGACAATGGAATGCAGCATCAGAACGAGCAAGGGGGAGCTGAGCAGACGGATAGTGAACAGTGCCGTCGGAACTTCCGGTTGGCAAGGACCGAAACTTCCGGTGGCACTGTGCACCGTGCGTTCCACCCATCTCCACACAAAATCATCTATGGCAATTGCACAAAATGAATTCACAAAGCATGTAGACACTATATCCAAGTAGCATGAATGAGGAAACGGCCTAGAGCGAGGTACATTAAGAGATCGGGCAAGAACTCCATGATACCTTGCTACTCCGAGGGAAGAGGCCGATTCAAGACCGTCCAAGCACTCCCGCGGCCACCAAGACGTCCCACGTGATCTCCACGACAAGGGCAAGCTCCCCCTCAAAGGGTTTCGAGAATGGGTTGAGGAGGAGGGAGATTAGGGCAAGGGCGGCGGCGCCATCACCGAACGGGGCGGGTCAGGCGGGAGAAAGGGGAAAGGAGGGGGAAAGTGAAAAGGTAAGAAAATTTTGTTATTTTTACCAGGCGGCCCCTTTACCCCGCAGTCAAAATGGCTGACCGAAAGTTCTGGTGCAGACGACCGGAACTTCCGGTATGGACAGGTCAGCGCGGAGTGAGCCTGGAATTTGAACTAAAGGACAATCCAGGCGCTGGTCAGAACTTCTGGTCCGGTCGACCGGAACTTCCGGTGGTGGCGGAAATTCTGCCCAACGACCGGAACAAAATGCTGATGCGCGGATGCGCGCGATGAACGGCCACAGGAACTTCTGGCAAGGGCCATCGGAACTTCCGATAGGTCAATTTCCAGCCATAGAAGCAAAAAATGGTGAACATATAGTGAACTCGAACTAACTCAATATATGTCCAGATTTTAGGAAATCAATACAAAGCAATGGACACATAATTGAGATAAAAAATAGATTTTGAAATTTTGCACACAATATTTTGGTAATGAATTTTATGCATTATATTAAATCAAACAAGGTGTGCAAGATGTCATTCCACGTCACAAGAATCAACGATATTGAGCTCACGCCTCAAAGCTCAAAATCTCGACTCATCTAGAGGCTTTGTGAAGATATTGGCTAGCTGTTTTTTGGTTCTCACATGTTGAACAGCGATATCTCCTTTGGCTTGGTGATCTCTAAGAAAGTGATGACGGATGTCTATATGCTTTGTACGGGAATGGTTTACGGGGTTATCAGCTAGCTTGATTGCACCCTCATTTTCACATAAGAGTGGAATCTTGGATAGGTTATAACCAAAGTCTCTCAAGGTTTGCTTCATCCAAAGTAGTTGGGCACAACAAGAGCCGGCTGCCACATACTCGGCTCCAGCGGTGGATAGGGCAATGGAGTTTTATTTCTTAGAACTCCAAGACACCAAAGACCTACCAAGAAATTAGCAAGTTCCGGATGTACTCTTTCTATCTACCTTGCAACCAGCATAATCTGAATCAGAATAACCAAGTAGAGTGAAAGATGAGCCCTTGGGATACCATATGCCAAGATTAGGTGTGAGCACCAAATACCGAAAAATTCTCTTAACGACCATGAGATGACATTCTTTTGGATTAGATTGAAATCTTGCACACATGCACACACTAAGCATAATATCGGGCCTAGATGCACAAAGGTAAAGCAATGAGCCAATCATGGAACGATATACCTTTTGATCAATGGCTTTACCATCTTGGTTGAGGTCAAGATGTCCCGTAGTAGGAATTGGTGTGTTGATGGTTTTGGCCTTGTCCATGCCAAACTTCTTCAACATGTCATGGGTATACTTGGTTTGGCAAATGAACGTTCCTACCTTGAGTTGCTTGATTTGAAAACTGAGGAAGAAGGTCAATTTTCCCATCATGGACATCTCAAACCTTTTGGTCATAATCCTACTAAATTGCTCACAAAGGTCCTTATTAGTACTACCAAATATTATGTCATTGACATATATTTGGAGAATAAAAATACCACCATTAACTTTGCGAGTAAATAAAGTAGGGTCGGCCTTTCCTATCTCAAACCCTTGCTTGAGTAGAAAGTCCTTGAGACAATCATACCAAGCTCTAGGGTCTTGTTTGAGCCCATAGAGCGCTTTGTGAAGCTTGTAGACATGGTTAGGATAATGTGGATCTTTAAAACCCGGTGGTTGTTCAACATACACCACTTTGGAGAGGGGTCCATTAAGGAATGCACTTTTCATGTCCATTTGAAACAACTTGAAATCATGGTGAGTAGCAAAGGCAAGTAATATACGAATAGATTCAAGCCTAGCTACCGGTGCATATGTTTCCCCAAAATCCAAACCTTCAATTTGGGTGTAACCTTGAGCAACCAACCATGCCTTGTTCCTTGTGACTGCGCCATACTCATCTTCTTTGTTGCAGAAGACCCAATTGGTACCTATCACATTTTGCTTGGGCCTTTCCACCAAGGACCAGACTTCATTCCGGGTGAAGTTCTCCAACTCCTCTTGCATAGCCATCATCCAATCCTCATCTTGCAAGGCATCCTGCACCTTAAGAGGTAACATAGAGGAAATAAAAGAGTAATGCTCACAAAAAGATGCTAAACGAAAACGAGTCATCACTCCACTACGTATGTCTCCTATCACATTTTCAATGGGATGGTTTCGTTCAATGGATTGACGAGCTCTTGGGTGAGGTTCTATTGTTCTTCTTTGAATTGGACCGTCATCTTCACTATCATAGTCAATTTCGGTTGGAGAAACTCCATCAAGAGCTCCCCCTTGATCATCATCTTGGTTGTTTTCTTCAACTTGTGGTGGATTTTGATTTGCTTGTTCTCTTGAATCATGACCATATTTTGATGTGGAAGCATCACCATGGGCATCGGTTAACCCATGATGCATGTACGGGTCATGATAGACTTGCACTTGTGCATCATCATTATCATCTTGTTCAATGGGTTTTACTTCACCGGTTGCAAGCTTCTTTATCACTTGGTGAGAAGGCTCCTCTTTACCTACAATGTCCATATTGACTTGCTCCTTTTGAGAGCCGTCAAATTCATCAAAAGTCACGTCTACCGTTACTTCAGTAAGACCGGTGGTCTTATTGAAAACACGATATCCATGTTTGTTAGTACCATAACCAAGAAGAAAACCTTCATCAACCTTTGGTTCAAACTTAGAGCTTTTAGATTTCTTTCTAAGTATGAAACACTTGCATCCAAAAACTCTAAAGTAATCAACCTTAGGCTTTTTACTAGTGAGTAGTTCGTATGCGGTTTTGTTCATAATTTTGTGAAGATATAGGCGGTTGATTGCATGACATGCCGTGTTGACCGCCTCCGCCTAATAATCCTTCTCTGAAATCTTGTACTCATCCAGCATTGCTCTTGCGGTTTCTATGAGCATTCGGTTCTTCCTCTCCACAACCCCATTTTGTTAGGGAGTGTAGGGAACCGAAAACTCATGCTTGATCCCTTCTTCATCAAGAAACTTCTCAATATCGGTGTTTTTGAACTCCGTCCCGTTATCACTTCTCACTCTCTTTATCTTCACATCAAACTCATTTGAGATTTTCTTACAAACTTCTTGAAGATTTCTTTGGTTTCACTCTTATCTTTCAAAAAAAACACCCAAGTGAAACGAGAATAATCATCAACAATTACAAAACCATATTTGTTACCTCCAATGCTTATGTAAGCATTTGTTACCTCCAATGCTTATGTAAGCATTGGGTCCAAATAAATCCATGTGTAGTAACTCAAGTGGTCTTGTAGTTGACACGACGTTCTTTGCGGGATGTTTGGCTCCAACTTGTTTCTCCGCTTGACATGCACTGCAAATCCTGTCTTTCTCAAAAGAAACATTTGTTAGTCCAAGAATGTGTTGTCCTCTTTGAAGGTTGGCCAAGTTCCTCATCCCAACATGAGCTAGCCGGCGATGCTATAACCAACCCATGCTAGATTTTACCACTAAACAAGTCTCGGACCTTACTCTACTAGCTGTGAAATCAACTAGATAGAGCTTGCCCTTTAGTTGACCCGTAAAGACAATAGAGGAATCCACCCTTCTAGAGACTTCCACACCCTTATCCATAAAGAGACAATTGTAACCCATCTCACAAAGTTGTAAAACGGATAAAAAATTATATCCTAACGAATCCACAAGTAATACATTTGAAATAGAATTGTCATTTGATATAGCAATTTTACCCAAACCAAGAATTTCTCCTTTGCTATTGTCACCAAATGTGATTCCTTCACCCTTGCTTTCACTTGGTTGGAAGGAGTCAAACATTTTCTTCGCTCCGGTCATATGATTGGTGCATCCACTATCTAGCACCCAACATGGTCCACTGGAGGAGTATTCCTACAAAATAGAATTAAGTCTTTATTTTAGGTACACAATTAGAATTGGGTCCTAGGGGGTTAGACACATAAGATTTGGGCACCCAAACACTCCTCAACATTTGCCTCTTCTTGAGAGCGCCCACATACTTTACAAGAATTTTACCATCCTTATCCCAACAACACAAATAGTCACAAAAGTTGTTCTTTGAGATAGGCACTTGTTGCTTGGGAGCCTTCACTTCCTTATTCTTGATGTTCTTGTTGTCAGAGGAAGTGATAGGAGAAACTTCAACATTGTTTACCTTGTTGATGAGATCAACAAGAGGCACGCTCTTATTGAACTTCACACAAGGCACACCATTTACCATGTTTCTCCCGTTGGCCTTACCATTATATCTATTATAGCTGAGGCCATCCTTTATGTGTGGATGCCTAGGCACCTTGTAGATTGTGGTTGGTTGCTTATCCTTACTCTTGCAACCAATGTCCACAATGGCTTTCAACCTAAGAATCTCCTTGTCCTTCTTCTCTAGCTCAACAAGGTTAGTAGCACAAGCATTTATATCAACATTATTGCATCTTTCACATCCTTCACTAGTTCAAGCATTTGAGTCCTTAGAAGAAGTAGAAGTGATCTTCCAAAGAGTGTCATAGTTTATCTCAAGCTCATGATATTTATTTGTCAAGCTTGTGAGGCTTTTTTGAGCTAAACTATAGTCATTCTTTAGACTAGCCAAAGAGTCATTAAGTGAGGCATGTTCCTTAGTCAATCGCTCATGTAAGTCCTTGGCCAAAGACAATTCTACACTTAACTTCTCAACCTTCTCTTTTTCTTTGGTGAGACATGCCTCTAGCCCTTGGTTCTTCTCCCTTTCCACTAGGAGCATTTCACTTTGCGACTCTAAGCATGTCTCATGCTCATCTATGGTGTACTTCAATTTTAAGATTATAGAGGCAGCTTCTTTTCCATATTTCTTAATGATTTTGATAGCATAGTTTCCATCAAACTCATCATCATCATCATCATCATTAGAGTGAGTGGGGGTGTGGGATGATACCTTCTCCTCTTTTTCCATAAGACAAGTAGGAGTGACGTCGTCGTCGTCGGAGAGGTTGGCGAAGAGCTTTGTTGAGGAAGAAGTGTTGGTGAAGAACTATGTCGATGGAGATGATGTATCATGTATAGAAATTGTAGCTACACTCTTCTTTTTATTGTCATTGTCTTCATCACTATCATCATTGGATTGCCATTCTTCACCTATATATGCTTCACCTTTCTTCTTGCTCTTGTACTTTTTGTCACCTTCCTTGTTGTACCTTAAAATCTTGCCTTTGTTGGGACAATCCGCAGCAAAGTGACCGGTGAGACCACACTCATAGCAAAATCTCTTCTTATATTGCTTGTTTCCATCACTACTCCTCATCTTTTGCTTCTTCTTGATCAAGAATTTTGCATAATTTTTCACCATGAGAGCTTGTTGTTCATCAAGTTCTTCATCACTATCACTTTGCTTATGACCACAACATCCTTTGTTGCAATGACTTGATTCACTTGCATGGGATGCCGTAAGGGCAATGTTTCTCTTTTGACTAAGTCTTTCTTTGGTCTCATCATCTAGAACCTCATGATGCATGATCTTCGTAATCATCTCTTGTGTTGTCATGGTGGTGTAGTTTACTCTTTCCATTATCACAGAAGCTAGAATGCTATTCTTGTCTCTATATATTCTACATAGCTTTCTTGCCGCAGCTTGTTCATCCCATTTATCACATCCAAGAGCTTTTACTCTATTGACCAAAGTCATGAATCTATCATACATTGCCTTTGTTGTTTCTCCTTCCATCACTTGGAAATTCTTAATCTTGTTTTGGAGAAGCTCAATGTTTCCTATTCTCACACTCTTGTCACCTTCAAATGATATTCTCAAGGTTTCCCAAATTTGCTTTGCATTCACCATACCATTTACCTTGTTGTTATCTTCCAGAGTGAGACATTGCAAGATCAAAGTTGCCGCCGTGGCATTGAGTTGAAAGTCCAACTCATCTTCGGGTGTCCACTCTTTGGGATCTACGGGAATATTCACACCAATTTCAACCGCTTGCCAACATCTTGCGGCTATAAGATGCAACTTCATCCTATGAGCCCAATCGGTGTATCTTACTCCATCAAAAGGAGGTGGCTTGCCGGGGTTGACCATTGGTATTTGAGTGTTGTTCTTGCTTGTGCCTTCATAGATATAGCTTGTTCTTGTATAGATTTTTGGTGTCTTGTTTCCATCTTCACCTTCATTCTTCTTCTCCTTGCTAGTTGCTTCATCACTTCTCTTATCAATAATCTCCTTCATCTTGTCTAGTTGCTCTTGCTTCTTGTTCATTTGCTCTTCTTTTGCTTTTGCATCATGATGGTGAGCTATGCCGCTACTTGTGCGGCTATTTCCTTCAATTGTGCATCATCCATCTTGGCCATTGTTACACCTCACGCGGTTAAGCGTTGAACTGAGGGACTACGGCTCCGATACCACTTGAAAGGACCTAAATGGCCTAGAGAGGGTAAATAGGCCTGTTCAAAAATCCTAAAACTCACAAACTCGAAATGCGGAAGTTAAATACCTACCGAAACTTCCGGTTGGTTTGGATCGGAAGTTCCGATGACCAGAACTTCCGGTGCAGACCGACCAGAACTTTCGGTGCCCTACTGAGCTATGAAATCGGACTAAAATATGTTGTGATTTCAATTTTGATTGTTACCACACCGTCCAAGATGTTATTGGTGATGATGTCAAAATCCACGGAGCTTGGCACCTCACCGAATCGAAGATCGGGTCCTCCAACCTATGAATTTTTTGGGGGTAGAGAGGAAGAACACAAAGAACACAAGAACAAGGGTAGTCGATGCTACCTCCTTAGCAAGACACAAGATTTATACCGAGGTTCGGCAATCCCCACAAAGGAGTTCCTACGTTCTCTTTGTTGAGGTTACCACAAAGGTTTCCTCCCTCAAGCAACCACGAAGGTAAACTCGAGATATCCACTAAGAATCAGCGGTAATACAAACACTTCGGGTTGCCCTCACAAATGAATCAACACAGGCAGCCACGAAGAACGCCTAGCCGGCTAGGGCTCTAAGAACCCAAGAGTAATAAATGCAAACCACACCGGCAAGACAAGGAAAACAAGTGCTCAAGTCGACAATCGATTCTCCTGATCTCAAATCTCACATCCCTAGCTCAAACAATCGAAGATTGAAGCTTGGAAGTAAAGGGGGAGAGAGTGGGTGAGTTCAGCTCAAAGGAGGAGTTTTTCAATGCTTGGGCGTTTTGAATGAAAATGGGCAAGGGAAGAGAAATGGAGGTGAGAAACAATATATATACTCAGCCTCAGATGCACTACCGGAACTTCTGGTGGAACCCACCGGAACTTTTGGTAGATTCGAGATCCGACCGTTAGGGCATGAGAAAGTCAATGCTCAGATCTGGATGACCAGAACTTCTGGTCCGAGCACCGGAACTTCCGGCCGAAGGCCAGAACCTAATACTCGCACGCGGTCGCCCCTGAAAAAATGTACTACCAGAACTTTCAGTCCTGCCACCGGAACTTCCAGTCTAGGTCGGAACTTCCGGTTCAAGGCCGGAACCCTTTTCTCGCACGCGGTCGCTCGCGAGCACAGTGCAAATCAGAACTTTCGGTCGTTGGACCAGAACTTCCGGTGCACCAGCTGCAAACATTTTAAGTGAATGTGAGTGCTCGGTGTCTCTCAAACGCGATAGCTAAACCAACATGAGCACTTATAGACCACGTCTAGCTAGTCTAATTTACATCCCTCTTGATAGTGCGGTGTTTCCTATAACTCAAATTTAAATATAAAAGTGTGAACCAATTAAGTCGAAGCGTCTTTCATCCATAGAAATTTTGGGGTGCTTGTATCACCAGATATATTTATTTACATCTTTCAGTGGACTAACACCTGTGAATACACTTGAATAAACTTGTTAGTCCCTAATTTGATTATCATTAATTATCTAAAACCTACTTCGGAGGTGAATGCACTTACACGAGCAATGCAGGACCGCGACCTGTGGGCGAGTGTGGCGTGTGCCATTGGTGAATGCACTTACACGCCGTAGCCCTCCGTGAGCTCGACCACTGCCTCTAGGATGGCTACGGCGTGTGGTGGGACCCAGCCAAGGGCCAACGCCTCCTGGTCGCGGTGAACGCCCGAGAGCTCACCCTCGCGCTGTCCGCGGTGGCGCGACCGTCGCCGTGATGCCCTTCGCCGCAGCCGCCATGGTCACTGGTGGGCGGCATCGACAGTGGTGTCGGGTGCCCGCTGCCGTCGAACTTCGTGTGGAGCCTCCCCAAGGCAGAGCCCCACGCGGTGAACCAGTTCATGGTGGACTAGTCGGAGTCCCGCTGCGCTGACCAGGCCGGCGAGAAGAAGCCCGGCGGCGGTGGCGACAGCACCGGCGAGGAGGGCAACGGCGATGACACGGAGCTCTGGCTATGTTCCCACATGCAGTGCGGGCGGTGCGAGACCTGGCGGCACTAGTTCCGGCGGTGCTACGTGTGCGGCGTGGCCAACTATTGCTCTCGCACATGCCGTAGGCGCAACCATGGCGGTGAGGGGCAGCACGGCCACCGCGCAGGGGCCTTGGCCTGGGACGGCAGGGCGGGAGGGAATGCCTTGGGAGTGGCCTTGGGTGTCGTGTTCCTTGGTTGGGGTCGCCGGCAGGGTGGTGGCGGCCGGCACGACGACATGGGACGGCGACGGGAGCTTGTGGTAGAACCGCCTAAATTATATGGCCCATATGCACCTATCATTATCTCAAAGACCTTTGATAGTCATGCATGCGTTCCATATAACTTAGAAAGCACTGTCAGGTGTCCTCAATGAACCCTGATTAAACCACATTGACAACTCACACCAGGATCAACAAAGGAGTAGCTCCAACATTATAACATTTGTAACAAAAATATATATCAGAGTGCGAAAGAATAATAACATTAAATTTACAAAATATGATAAGTTAACTTTTACAAACTTAACTTCAATTGTGGAAGCAGAGTAGAACTACAGAAGACAACTTTGGTAGGGCACCTAAGTCGGGAGAGAACAACCAGATCACGTCGAGCCCACTGACATGAACTGATTAGCAACACCAGTCTGTACCTGCAACAGGGGTTCAAAAAACCCTGAGTACAAAAGTACTCAACAAGACTGACCCGACGAAAAGACGAGAGAAGAGTCAGGAATGCAGGCTAGTGGGACAAGGTAAGGCTGCGAAAAGAGACAAGGACTTTTGTAGTTATAACAGAAATTAAGGTTGTACTGATCTAGCTCAGGATTAACAAACAACTTCATTCGTTCCCTTCTTTATGTTCCAGTTGTTACTACGATGTAGGTCAGGTGATCAAGTCTCCATAACCGAGGAGCAACAATTATTCGAACCGATTATACCCAGCTGGGGATCCATAATCACACGATATACGGGGGACTCTAACCCACAAGTATATCAATAGTGCCATCGGACATTCCAAAACCAAACCGACTTCCACGCCACCCGAGAGTACACGTACACCTCCAATTCGAAACCTTGTTCCATGAGGGTATCTTGTACTCCTGCCATCTCTCCACTCCCAGTGCACGGGCTCACCGTTCTAGTAATGGAATATCCTAGGGTAAAGCTTGCTTGTAGGTATGTGATCAGTTGCAAAGTCTTGACCAAGCAGGCCTACAACAAATGAGGCCTAGGTCATCAACAGATGGAAACACTACAAAGGGACTCCTTTTCCCGTGCAAGTTACCCGTCCGGACTCGATTTATTAACTATCATCATGATTCAACAGTTGATGCCAACTTTCTCTTATCTCAAAAACTTCTTTTGAAAACCTATCTAATTAAGCAAGACTAAGTATTACTAAGCATTTTCCAAATAAAACATGTAACAAGGATGATATTGATGTAACAAGGCAGGTAATGCAACAAGTAGGATATCACTCAACTCCTAGTCCTTAATGCATCATTTCATAAGCTGAAGTGATAACAATTTTATAAAATCAAGGGTTTAAATGCATCTGGGGCTTGCCTATGTTACAGTGTGGTTAGTTCTCATCGGGATCACAGGTGTTACTCTTGACACCAGCTCCAGGGATGGATGACACCAACATCATGGATCCACGTCTCCATCTCCAGAGGTGAATGGTACTTTTCGAAGATTGTGTACCATGATCCAATCCCCTCTCTCAATATGGCTACATGTATTAAAGATGCATGTTTTAGTATGATGAGCTCATGGCATGATGCATGATAATGCATTGGTGAAAGTATAATAAGATTAATTAACAACTAATCATAAACCATTTAATAAGCAACGAACAAGATAAATCAAAAGATAAAGCATACTACATCCAATGACCATAACATTTTTCCTACAGCACACACATGGCATCAGAAACATGTCATAAAAATTTCAAGTGAAAAGGAGCTACACAGCATGATACATGAATTTCCTTCTTTTCTAGTATTAATTAAAAGGCATAAAACATAACTAATTATTTTACTACTAAACATGGTATATTTCATATTTTTAATAAAAACTAGATATCATAAGGAGCACAAAAAAATTTGGTTCACCAAAAAAGGAGTTACCAAACTCCAGATATGAATTTTTAAAGATTCAAAAAAGTATTCACAAACAGGTCCTTGGGGGCGCTATTCACCTGAGTCATAGATTCTGCACTTAGGCCCTTCACTTTTATCAAATTCCTGTGCGAAGTCCCTGATGCGATTTGAAAACAGAGGAGCTTGTCGGTGCTTGCGGTTTCGATGGTGGGGTGCTCGATGGCGGCAGTTGAGCGGTGTAGGAGCATCGAGATGTAGTCGCGCGCTCGTGGGTTGCCTTGGCCTGCCATGCAGTGACCCGTGGCGCCCTGGCCACGAGCGCCGGCGGCGCAACGCGGCGGCGGTCAGGGCCGTGGAAGATGTGCAAGAGGGGAAGAGAGACGAGAGGAAGGTGGTGAAGCGCTCGTCCACGACGTAAATGACTTGCAGCAGCGAAAACGCGGGCGGCCATGGAGCATGCTGCACGGCCCATGGCAACCACGGCCGATTCTAGCGGGGAGAGGCTACTTGAGCTAGCTGGGGAGACGCGCAAAGGCGAGTCGGAGCTGGTGGAAGTGAAGATGGAGGCGGGGCTCACTCGGCTGAGGCATGGGCAAGCAGCAGAGCTCGAGCGGCGATGGCGGCCGGAAGCAGAGGAGGAAGAGAAGAAGGAAACGGCGACCTCGCCGGCTCAAATAGGAGGGGAAAAAGTACGGTGAGGTGGCCAGCGTCTTCGCGAAGACGTCCAGGTGCTCCATCGGGCACGCGAACGTGAGAAGACGCACGGCGGCCACCTCGATGTCGGTGAGCAGTGAGGGAGGAAGGAGAAAGTGACGTCATCGACACTGTAGCAACCGATGTCATTCTGAATTTTGTAAATTACTCCCAAAAATATATAGCAACTTGAAAATCTCCAAAAATAATGTTTCCATAACTTTTCAAGAGCTACACTTTTTATTTAAAAAGTATTTTCAAAATTGTCTTACATTTTGAAATGAGAATTCAAAATCAAAAGGGAATAAAACCCTAGTTTTGGTATTTTTAAAATTACTTTTAAAATTACATTGAAACTTGAAAAACTTTGAATACCAATATTGTATCTCTTGTCAAGATCTACAAACTTTCTTTTTAGAGTATCTCTAAATTTCTTATGGATTTTGAATAATATAAAAGTGGATAAAATAGGGTTTTGAAGATAGTTTTTGAATTATCAACTAGCTCACCATCTCCGAAGTACAACCAACCTATAAATATAAACTTGTTTTAAGTAAGACATATTATAGTTGACCTAATACACAAGATTAGCAAATCATAAGAAGATAAAACAAATTTTAATTTGTTTTAAACACTTGCAGAATCACATAAATGGATAAAGAAACTTTAAGTAAACAAAAAACATCATCATTTCAAGTATTAAACAAAGTACCACATAAACGACATCATTAAAATATGAATGCATTTATGTTATGATGCTCAATGATTATGCTTGATAATACACATGATTAATATTTTAATTGCTTATTAACATCTGGGATGTTATAGAGCTCCATGGGTGACTGGGCACGGCGGCGACCGGCACTGCTTCTCTGTGCCTCTCTGCTTCGGCGGCGGGATTTCCACGGGCACGGGGGACGACGGCGCGGGCGACGCGCGCCGAGGAGGAGCGAGGGAGACGCGCTGAGGCAGAGGAAGGACCTCTTTGCGAGATAAAAAATAGATAGGGTGTTTTTTAAAAAATTGGTTCTGACGTGGCGGGTTTTAGACCTTTGGTGTGTTGACGATAGATCAGGTACCTAGATAGTCGGTTTAATAGTTTACCTAGATGAAAGGAGGCCAATAGTTTAAGTACCTAGGTGCATTTTACTCTAAATTTAACCAAATTCATAAAAAAACATAGCAACATCTTATAGAACACTAAATTAGCTGCAATAAATACACCAAATTTGATCAAACTGAAATAATTTAAGTCTAACTTAGGACAAACCTTAAACACCTTACATTTTCTTAATCGAGGAATTATACCCTACGCATGCATATTATACTATTAATTAACTAGTTATTATTCAAAAAGTTTGATTTTAATCACAAATACGTCTACTAACTTCGAGCGCACGGGTTATTTTACAGACCTTGCCCCCAAAAAAAGTGGTTACATTTTTTTTTTGTTCAATAAACAGACGAATCCTCCACAGCCAAATTATGGAATATTATGAGGTTCATTTAAAAACAAAAATGAAAACTCAGTCGCAGCAATTGGGCCGGCCCATAATACCTCGGCAGTCTTCTCCTCTTCCCCCACCCCAAATCCCCCGTCTCGCCGTCGAGGGTTTAGGCACCCGCTCGCGCCGGCGCCGCCCTGCTGGGTCTCTTCCGGCTGGTGCGGCTCCTCCCCCCACGGCGGGCTTCGGCTGCGGCGCTCGGTAAGACCCGTACCGCGACCGCCCGCCCCATCTTTCGCCCCCGCTTCCCGTACGGGTGACTCGTCTGCTTTCGGCGCTCGTGAACCCTTCTTGATTTCATTCAATCTCCCGATGAGATCACGGTTCTGATTCAGTAACGCGTCGCTGCCTCTTCGAATCTCGCGCCGCCTCCGATCTACCAGCGCGACTCGCCAAGCAATCGAACAGGATTTTGCGGTGTTCTGACCTAGATTGGATTTGTTTTTCTTTATTTCTTTTCTTTTTCTTGCGTTCATTGTTTATTCCGTCTTCTAATGGAGGAATTACTCGAGCAGGGGACGCCATGGAGCTTGATGGGGGAGACACCATGGAGCTTGACGGGGGCACAACAGGGCGTGCCCTTGCCAGCAGTGGCGGGGGAAGCTCGGCTGGCGACGCCGACAGGCTGAGCGCGCTGCCGGACAGCCTCCTCCACGCCGTCATGTCGTGCCTGAAGGCCCGGCAGGTGGTGCAGACGTGCGTGCTGGCCACGCGCTGGAGGCACCTCTGGCGCTCGGTGCCGAGCCTCGACGTCGACCAGGACGAGTTCAGGGCTGCGCCGAAGCCAAAGCCTTCCAACAACCACCACCCTGCCCCCTTCATGGACGACGATTTCGTCGATTCGGACGTCGAGGACGTCGACGATGATGAGGACGAGGACGAGGACGAGGGCATTAAGGGCAATGAGTGGGACAACTTTGAGGATTTTGCTGATTCCCTGATGCACCACTGCAACATCGCCATGCTGGATTCCTTGAGGCTGCGTGTGAGCAAAAGCTGGGCACCGAGCTTTGCCGATAAGCAAGCGGGCGGATGGATCAGGCGCGCGATGAAGTACTGTACCCCAGATCCTCCCCGTCAGCGCGAGGGACTGGGGCCGAACTCCTGGCGCCTCAGGAGGCTCTATCTCTGCAATGTGGCTCTGGATTGCCGTTTCACGATGCATGTCAGCTCAGCGTGCCGATCGCTGGAGGAGTTGGAGCTGGAGGATTGCATGTGTGCGATCCACGCAATCACCTCCAACTCACTGAAGAGCTTGGTTCTGAGGAACTGCAGATGGAATTATCTTTCTGAGATTGCATCGCTCACACTGAAGAGCTTAACTATCTCCGGTGGCTCGAATTCTTCGGACTGTGTGCTGGTTATCAGGGCCCCTGTGATTGCTCATCTGTCCCTCGATGTGCCTCTTCGCTTCGCCAAACGTGTGGCAGTTAACTAGAAGGGTTTCAGGTTTGGGAAATTGGGATGGTGGTAGATCTGCATATTTATCTATGCTTTTATTGTAGTTACCTATGTAAGACTTTAAAGAAGATATGGTTCCAAGAGCTAAATGATGACTTCGGTTGCTCAACATTTTCTGAATTCTGAGTGCTTTACTTGAATACACTTTGGATCATATGTCAGCATTCATTACTTACCTTTTCTGGTTGTGGCTCTCATGAGGTCAGACCATTCCATGTTCAGGTTCCTTTGGCAGGAGGAACAAGTTTACAGATTAATTTTCTTGATTGATGATTCTCGTTTAGTACAACTCAGTGTGTTTAGGTACCAAAGGCACATTGCGGGTTTGGGCGTTTTAAACCTTAGCTCTGATGATCTGCTGTTTATTTGCGAAGTTGTGGTTTTAAATAGTTGAATAGTGGTAGTTCATGGCAGTTTATGGCAGTTTATGGCAGAAGTTACTTTAGACAGTCTCCTCGGGGAACTGATTGTTTTACTCATATTGGCTTCTGTTTTACTGTATCCTCAATCGTTTCAAAAAGCTCATTAAACACCTTACTCGTTTGGTCAACATTTTTAAAGTGTAGCAGTGCTTAAACATATTTTAGATCATATATCGGCATGTTTATTCATATTTTAGATCATACATCGGCATGTTTATTCAATATTATTACTGCTTCTGAAGAGGTTACACTTTCAATATATACGGCATGTTTATTGTGACTGGAAGTTACTTGCCAGAGAGCGTTGTGGGGAAAACTCGCAAATTTAACTATTCTCAGGATGCCAATTCTGGAATGGGACTATCGAAGTTAGGAATTTAGGCACTGCAAAGGTACACTGTAGTTTGGGCTGCATAGATAAACTTAATTATTTTGTGTTATATTTTGTTCCTTCAGTAATCTGTTTTTTCCCCAGAGAAATACGGAAAAGTAGCTGGAGTTTCGTTTGGCATGCAGGGCAAGTGGTGTGCTGCTGCAGCCTGGCCTGCACAGCCCTTTGGGACTGAAGACATACATGTGCGAAAGAGAGATACAGGCAAGGGGTGATCCATTTTTACTGAGTTTGTCTGGAAAGAAAATGTTTTCAACAGGTAAATAGAGAAAAATTAAATGGATTTGCGTGCTCATGTTTGCTGCCAGATTGATGCTAATTGTTATACTACTGATCAAGCTGTGTACACAAACTATACACAAACGATAACATATATAAGCTGCTACAGCCTTCTGCAGCTTCACTTATTCTTGCAAACCACATGTACAGTCTGTTGCCTCCAAGCACACAGTACTTAGTGCGTAGTACCATCTCTTGCTAGCCTGCCACAGGTCACAACCACTAACAATACACCTTGTCGTAAGCTCTGTCGACGAAGCGGAAATAGGCAATTCTCCATGTCTTCTTGAATAGCATAGCACATAATACAACCCATAGACCAACCATGAAACCTGAACCAAGGCCAAGGTAAAAGAAGCCAAGCTCAGAGTATTTTTGGCTTGTCACCTGACCGTGTGTCACTTGTGGTTTTGGATTACTGCCTCCTGAACAGTTCCTCTGAAGAGGAGGACCACAAAAGCCACTGTTACCATCATACATGGTTGGGATCTGTAGGTACAGAGTGTCAAGCTGGCGTCCCTGAGGAATTTGTCCTGTAAGGTTGTTATACGATAGGTCCAAATAGCTCAGATATGTTAAATCTGACAGGCTTGGTGGAATTTCGCCAGAAAAATTGTTCCTTGAGAGGTCAAGTGATTCCATTGATTCCATAGAGCCAATCTTCTCTGGGATATGTCCAACCAAGTGATTCCATGACAAATTTAAGTTCAGAAGTCCATTTAGAGAAGTGATTTCTTCTGGTATTCCACCTGTTAGTTGGTTGAGTGAGAGGTCGATGCCAACCATTTTGAAAATTCCTGCACCATACTTCAGTTCTTGCCGCTTGAACACCACGGACAGGACATCTTTAAATTCCCCTACAAAGTTTGAGCACCAGACATAAATGCCATGGCCAGGTCTCTTGGGATGTTTTTGTGTCATTGCTTGTAAGCTCAACAGAGAGGATGGTATGACTCCTGACATAGTATTGCCTGCCAAATTCAGATGCTGCAGACGTTTATGATTTGTGATGGTCATCGGAATATCACCAAAGAACCTGTTGTGACTTAGCTAAAAAATCATATGTACACCAATCCACACCGGTAGAGTTCCTGAGAAATTGTTCCATGAGAGATCCAAGAATGCCAATTACGAGTAGTCTCGTAGGGATGGTGGGAAAATACCAGATAAAGCATTATTACTTAAGAGCAAGAAAACTATACTTGACCTCCCAAAACACCGTGGATATTCTCCGTCAATAGAACTGTCGGACAAATCAAGGACAAGTAGATATTCCAGGTCACAAATATATTTAGGAATATGGCCGGTGATGTTATTAGAATACATGATCAATTCCATTATATATTGAGCTCTGAATTCTGATGGCAGTGGTCCTGATAAAGAGTTCTGGGAAGTATCCAATTTTAGGAGTCCTCCGGCAATACTGGCATTTGGCCACTGAGTAGGTTTGAATTCATATAAAGTTCCTGCAGCTGCACCATGGCTGTCAAATTAGAAGGGATTGCTCCACTAATTCCGTTGTTGGAAAAGTCCAAATACCTGGAGTCCCTGAAAGTTTGAAGCACCCAATCTGGATGCTCATCAACTATACCGTTGCTTGAAATATCAAGTACCTCAATGTGTGCTTGCGATTTTAGCCAGGTTGGAAAATGTGGACCCATCTGGCAAGATGCAAAATCTGCTTCACCAAGTGTAAATGGTGGCTGCCACTCTGAACTCACCAATATCTTTAATGAATTATGACTCAAACCAATGTGCGTTAACCCCTTTAGAGTGGATAAGTGTTCCTCTGTGATGACACCGTCCAGGTTGTTGTGGCTCAAGTCCAAAATGGTTAAATTGTTAAGGCACATCCAGATTGTAGAAGGAACATGTCCGCTTAGATAATTGTCTGACAAGTCAAGGAAGTCCAAACCAGATAAATTGCCTATTCCTGGTGTTATAGATCCTGTAATACTATTGTCTGACAAGTCAAGGAAGTTCAAACCAGATAATTTGCCTATTCCTGGTGGTATAGATCCTGTAATACTATTGTCTGACAGGTCAAGATAGACTAAGCTGGTTAGGTGCCACAACCTATATGGTAGAAATCCTTTCATATTGTTACCCTTCAAGGATAAAGTACTGAAATTGTTGGAGGAGCATCGTGGTAGCTTTTGCAGAAACTATGTTATGTTCCCAGATGAGAGGCTTCCATCAAGGTTTAGGCTACCCAAAGCACATAGGTTTTCCAGTGTGTCCGCTGACATCCTGGCTCCATTATTATTCCAGGAGAAGTCAAGCACATGAAGGTTTGTCATACGGCCTAATGCTTCAGGAAACGGGCCGTAAAGAGTGGTGTCAGATAGAGAAAGTCTTTCAATACTTGTTATGTTCCAAAACCAAGTAGATGCCACTGGCTCGTTAAGAGAGTTCATGGAGAGATCAAGATCCTGAAGTTTTGCGAGGTTGAGGCGTGTGACTAGTGATTGTTCTATACTTGGAAGTGAGCACGACCTTGATTGATGGAATGCTGTTCAGCACATGGGACCAATCAACTGCCATGCTTAGATTCATCCACGACATATGGAGATGCTCTAAAAGTTGTAGATGAGATAACCATGAGATATCTGTGTAAACCTTATACATGCCACTGAGGCCAAGGTATTGCAAATTTGAAAGGTTACCGAGTTGATTAGGCAGTCTGCCAAAAAATGGTGTATAGGAGAGACCGAGATACTCCCAACTTTGTAAAGCACAGGCGGAGCTCAGTTGTGGCTCCGCGAGCAAAATAGATGCTGAAATGAGCAAAGTGAGCGGAGGCTGCCCCAACTCGGCGGCTCTCAGAACTCTGCCGCTCGGCTCCTCGCTCCTCCGCTAGTTCCGTAGTCCGCCGCGGCGCCGCACCACACCGCGTCGCAGCCAGCCCCCCCATGGTTCACTTGTGTTTTGTCAAGTTGGCCCCTCCTTGGTTTTGTCCCGAACTCCGCCACTGGAGAGCAGAGATGGCAGTTTGTCGGAGAACTGAATGTAAGAGGTCGAGATGTCTCAAATTCGTCATAGAGACAAAGAACTCAGGGAAAGTCTTGTTAGGCCCCACGAGGCCATTGGAACTGAGGTCAAGGTACTCCAAATACTCGAGAGAAAGCAGTGAAGGACTTATCTGGCCGGCCAAAGATGGCCAAGTACTCGGGGGGCACTGATTCTGGATCCGGTTCGAACCGAGATCAAGCATGATGACATGACCACTTCGTCTGCTACAAGTGACGCCAGTCCAATTGCAGCAGTCATGGCCTAGCCGCCATGAGTCGAGGAGGCCGCAGTTGTCATTGATGCCTTGCTTGAAGGCCAGCAGGGCGTCCCGCTCAAGCGGAGTACGTGCAGCTACTCTCCACCCTGGTATTGTGGTGGTCATGGCGCTTGAGCTCCTGTTGTCGTGCATGGGTGACGAGGAGAAGGAAGCTGCAGGTGGCGGCGGCGATGAGAAGCACCAACCATGACTTGGCAGTCGAGCGATGCATGGTAGCTAGTTTTGAGCAGGCTAGGCTAGGCTAGCTGCTGTCCCAGCCGCTACGTGTTTGTGTGCTCCTCCATTTGTTGTTTGTCCTCTTAAAAAGGCTGGGAGATTGGCTCGCTGTAATAGCAGGCAAGGTATGTAGCCGTGTGCTGACCGGCCCAGTGGGAGAAGGCGGTCGTCGTCGCGAGTCCACTGGTATATATCACCTGCACCACTAGATTTTCTCTTTCTTTTTTTTTTTTTTTTGTCTGTGTGTGGAAGCCGTCGGTCTCCTGTCGTCTCAGGTTATTTGGCAAGATACTGCATCACGTAAGCCAAATACCTTGACAGACTTGCCCAAAATAATAATCCACTACATTGACATACTATACGGTATGTGGAAAGTATTGAATCATCGGTCACACTATACCTTTTGCACTGAACCTCACGGCATGCCACGTGACCACACGTTTTTCTGCTTGTTTGATGATCATCTTATCTACAACTACTTCATTTGTTGTGATTTACAAGGCATAGTTTGTAATGACAATTACATTTTAACTACCGTAGGTACCATGCCTCCGGACGAGCAAATAATTAAGGTTCGGCGTGGGGACTGGGAGCCTATTGATGGTCACCAACACCTCATTTTACCATCAACCATGTGTAAATTGCTGATATAAATGACATAAACTATATTGTCATAGGGCTTACTTCTAACCACTTCTACAAGCCGTGATTTCCATAAGCTATGATGTTAAGGCCACACAAGCACCAACAAACATCACCAAATGATATGATCAACTTCGTATCATCATGTGATCTTATTGGTTTAATAGTTGAATAGTGATGTTTTATGTGGTTTATAAATAGTCGAACAGTGGTGTTTTATGTGGTTTAAATAGTTGAATAATGGTGTGTCTATGTGTTATAAATAGTTGAATAGTGGTGTGTTTTATGGCAGAAGTTGCTTTAGACAGTCAGCCTCCTCAGGGACTTGACCTTTTACTCATATTGGATTCTGTTTTTACCGTATCCTAAATCCTTTCAGAAGCTAACTAAATACTTTCCTCGTATGGTCAACATCTTGAAGTGCAGCACTAGATATCGGCTTTGTTTATTCACTATTCTTGTTGGGTCTGAAGAGGTTACACTTTTAAGGTCGAGGCTCCTTTGGCAGGAACCGAGGAACAAGGCATAAAATTGTATATCTTGTTAACTGCAAGAAAGTTTGGTCACATACCCAAAGAACTGGGATCTTGATATCTTTAACCTAGCAGCTCCCTTTAAATTGCTGCTTCATATCCTAAGTATCATGGACGGGATTGCAAATGCAAAACAAAATACCTCTAGACTTGTGATTTGGCTGAATATGAGTTGATTAATACTAGGCAGTGAGGCCGAGGTTAGCATCAAAAAAAAAAAATACAGTAAACCTGCTTTGAAAGGGGAGTCATGGGCCGCCAACCTATGCTGCTGGACGGACGAATTAGTCCACTAGCCCAATGGCGTGGGCTGGAATTCGGCAAGATAAGTGGCTCCTTCTTTGCTATGTGTTTCAAATGTGATGCCCATAGAGAACTGAGTGGTAGCTCAGTGGCAAGGATTGCCTGTGTGCATCCTGCCTGCTGCCCACGTTCGAAGCCTGGCTTCGACGCTGGTTGTCTCGCTCAGCAACAGTAGGTTCCTTGTGTCCGTACGAACGGATAAAACAAAATAAAATATTTGAAACTCATGGAACTATCTTGCAAAGCTTCCAAAAACTGGATTGAACTCTAGGTGAAACGGGGGAAAATTATAATTACCAAAATATTCTAATCAGTGTACAAATGCATGTTGAAAACTTTTCACAATAAAAATATGACATGCAACTGACCCGAATGCAGCCGCTAGAACAGAGTGCTGCATTCATCTCGGTTACATTTCATACTTTTACTACGACAAGTTTTTCAAAAGGATTTAGACATCGATTAGAATGTTTTGAGAGTTTATGTTTGTATATATACTTTCCACATTTTTTCAGAGCTCAATCCATTTATTGAAAGGTTGCAAGGATTAATTTAATAAGCTCCAAATAAATAAATAAATAAATAAGCCCACCTGAAAAACAGAGTGCCATCCAGCCTCTGCTCGATCAGCACAGCTCTCCCGGCCCTCCAAACGCTATGTATGATGACGCGGTGCTGTGCTGTGCTGTGCCAGCAGCGCGTCGCCGGCGACGTGGCCTGCAGCAAGTGTCACAACCTCCCTCCCTCCCTCTCCTACCTTGAGAACTAAGCCGCTTGCTAATCCGCCGAGCGCCGGCCGGCCGGACGGACGATATAAATTTACTCGCGGACACGCTCGGAATCTCCAACGAACAAGAAGCATTATTCATTCTCCTGGTCCCCTGCTGTCTCCGGTCTCACCGTCGTCGCACGTCCGTCGTCAATGGCGAAGCAAACGGTCGCGAGGCCGGCCGGCGCGGCAGCGGCCTCCACCGCGCGGGCGGCACGGCCGCCGCGGGTGTCGTCGGTGCCGGCGTTCGGCGGGTGGGAGGTGGACGGCAAGGCGGCGGCGCCGGACTACTCGCAGGACTTCACCAAGATCCGCGCCGCGCGGATGCACCGCAGGACCAAGGCGCTCTCCTGGTCCAGCTTCGTCGGCAACGCCGCCGTCGACGCCGTCGAGACACAGACACCCGGAGGCGGTGATGAGGAGGGTGAGAAGCGGCAGCAGTGGTCCTCGGCGCCGACTAGCGACGGGGACGACGACGACGACCGCGAACGCCGCCACAGGAACCGGCACCGCCGCCTGCACAGTGACGACATCAACGACGACGACCTCCGCCAGCCGATCCAGCCCGGCCGTCCTGCTCCCAAGGTGACCTAGCTGACGCCGCCCCGCCGCTACATTTAATTTCCACGGCAAGCACATCTTGTGCTGTGTGATCAATCTGAGCATCATCGTGGACAGACAAACAAAACGCACTTTGGAATTTGGATGGACCCAAAAACTACTTGATTGCTAGCAAAATTTGACGCGGATTTGCGGTGGCAGATGAGTACAGTACAGAATAGGAGAATTCCAATGTTGTCAAATCAAATTCGACACTCCCGATGACGACGCCTCTTGTTCTACTCGATCAAACAGACAAACAACTTCAATTCTTTTTTTTTTTTCGTTCCTACATTCATTCATTCATGCCAACCGCAGAGGATCACAAACATAAACATACATCCCAATCGGCCAATCCCATCCCATGCATGATTACAAAGTTGAAGAAATCTTGTGATTTTTCTCCATTTGGTTATATTAAATAAATAAACTTGAGTTGTTAGCTGATTATTGTGGTGATTGTTCTTGAATAGCTAGATTTTCAACTCCATATGATTTTATTTAGTTCACTGATTTTTGTTTCGTTTTGCTTGTTTACTGGATGAGCAGGGGAGGGCCCAGTTCAAGGGCTACCTGTTTGGTTGTGTGGGTGGGCAATGGTGACGACACACCTGGGGGCCCTGCACTACACCTGCTGCATTGCCAAGAACGAACCATGTCAAATTCAAGAAACATTCAAGAAACGAAGACGACCGGCCTCGCACATATGTTTGCAATTTCTGAATTAAGGATCATTGTGCGTAGTACAGGCATACATACATTGTCTTGCTGTGGTTTTGGCCATCAATTTCTTTGTTGGCGTACCATGATGCGTGTTCGTGGGTGTACAATTGGCACATGTGCATGCCGTGTGTAAGACTCTGATGAGACATAAATGTACGTGTGTTTCTAAACATGTGCTCTAAGTTCATTAGTCTAAGTCCATTAGCGATGATGATTCGTATTGTGCGCCTCAATCTATCAGCCGACCACGGTATAATGCTTTTTTTCTCTCACGGAAAAACAACATCAGCTGGCTTATTATTTGCAGAAACCATCACCCCCCCAATAGCCTTTTGCCAAGGACTACTTTGTTCAAAGAACAAATTGAGTCAACTAAAAATGTCATCACGTGCCGCCTGAAGTTTATTGTACAAATCAGAGGAGGTACAAGTCAGAGGAGAAACAGGAGAAACCAACCAAGGCAAAAAAAAAAAAGAAAGAAGGAAAAAGGGCAACGAAAAACGCAAGAGCACAAGTTAGGTGGGAGATCATTTTAGTGACGCAAATATTATACTACTCTGATCATAAAAGAATGTGATTCTCACTTGTCGAGGATTTAAACTTTAAACGTTTTAAACTTTGACTGAATTTTATATAAGAAAAACACTAACATTCATAATACGAAAGTACCTTCGTATTAGTTGTAGAATATATTCATAACAAATTTATTTAGAGACACAAATACTAATACTATTTAAATAAATTTCGTCAAACTCACTGGTACGCTTTCCATAATTATAATTTTTATGTGGAAAAGGTACATTTCAAAAACATACTGAAAGGCATGACTGCAAATGAGGGAAATTTACATATTATGATGAAGATTGAGAACACGCTATTCCCCTATAAAAGATAGAGAGAAATATTTAATGCGGGCATGTTTAAGACTAAACTAAGAGAAATAGGTTTGTAAAAGGAAGTCACCAAGAGAATGGGTGTGAAAAATAGGGGTGTAAATGGAAAGCCCTAGGGGCATGGAGATGTGAGCAAGCAACCATCCAGGGTTGTAAAAGGAAGTCACTAGAGGAAAGGATGTGAGAAACAAATGTGTAAAAGAAAAAGGAAAGACGTGGACATGAAAACGTCAATGACCAAGGTTTTAATAGGATGCCACCAGGGGCATGGATGTGAGAAACATGGGTGTAAATGAAAAAGAAAGGAAAGCCGCAAGGGCATGGATGTGAGAAAGTTCAGAGTCTTATGCGCAAAATGTCAAAAAACTTAAACCATTTTTCAATTTGTGTGTGTCACCCATACGCAGGGCCATGCTAATCTTCTCTGTATCGTTCTAATTTTAGTAGATGTCTCTGAAGAGACAAAACATGTGCTGACACTTAGGCTTATATTGTGGTCTTCTCTTGTTTAGCTAGGTGATTTGGTACTAAACATGGTATTCCCTCGTTTAGTACGTCATTTAGCTTAGGTGCTCGCCCTTCCTTGGGCCGGCCTTCCAATGTCGGCCCAATAAAACCACCCGACGCTCGCGGGCCTGCGGCTTCGCTGCCTCTCACGCGCCTCGGACCACCACGCGTACTGCTGATCAAGAATCCGATTGTGTTCCACAAGATTACAAAGAAATCCATCATTATATATAAAAAAGGAAAACACGCACTTTTATTACTACAGTACAGGTTACACGTAATCAAACTGATCATACAGATGATCACTGAATTAACATGATTATTAAGCCTCATCATCATGTATTTATAAATGATTGATTATATATATAGTGGCGCGTCACACGTACGTACGTACGTGCACAAACGATCGATCGGCTAGCTAGGTATGGCTAGCTTCTTCGCATCAGCAGGTTGCAGATGAGCTCATCATCAGCCGCGTCGTCGTCGGTGCCGTCGACGACTCCGACGATGGCGGCGGCCGACGGGTCGTCCTCCAGCAGCCGCGCGAGCCGCTCGGCGGCGGCGTCGAGCTCGGCGTGGAGCCTCCGGATGTAGACGCAGGCATCCCGCAGCACCCGAGCCCTCGACGACGCTTTGCCATTGGCGGCCGCCTCGCGAGGAAGGAGGGCACGCAGCCTCGAGGCGAGCTCGTCGTCAGCCGCCGCGCGCGCCACCACTTGCTGCTCTCCCGGTGCAGGCGCCGGTGCCGCCGCCGGTGGCGACCTCCTTCTCCGCCGACTGGACGACGACGACGACGACATATATATGCTCGATCGTGCGTCAAGTGTACGTAGTGTGTAGCTAGCAGAGCAGAGTGCACTGCCTGCGAAGTAGTGCGTTGGATGGCTTAGCGACTTAGCTAGCGTATCGTGTGTTACTTATACTCGTACTTGTTACATATTAGTGTGGTTGTGTGCGCGGCCAGTGCGGTCAGTGATGCATTCAATTCATATTCTACCATAGCAGCACCATGGATGTGACATGCATGTGCCTTACATGCGTCGTCTCACATGGTATATATTCAAGCGCACATTTTTAGTGGACTGGTTGGCACGCATCGACCAGTACGTTAGGACACAGCTTGAAAGTTGAAAACACAAATCGATCTACTGCCCCCCGTTGTTCAAGCGTACGTGTACGTAGCTCACTACGCCATATATAAATGCTTTTTAGGGGCGGGCTCGCTAGCCGTCGTTCCCACGGCGTATTTAAAAATGCATAGGGACGGTTGAATATTGAGCCGCCTCCTATAAATAACGGCGGATGCATGATAGGGGTCAAGGGGGGCTAAAACAATAGAGACGTTGATTTGTATAAAGATTTAATAGTAATTTTAGACTTTTGGTACAATAATTCTATTGGTGATTAGCTGCTCTAGGGGGGCTGGAGCCCACCCAGACCCCTTAGATCCGCCACTGCCTACAAATCATTTTTAAAAAATCACACAAAAAATACTAAAAAGTAGCAAAAAAAAACTACCAAATTTCATAACTTTTTCAAGATATACAAACTTTATTTTGGGTCTTTTTTCATCCAAGAGAGTTTGAAAAAAATAAATTTTAAAATTTAAAATTGAAACGTAGTATTATATCAAAAGATGAACTCAAATGTAAAACTTGCCAACTACAACATTTCATAACATTTCAAAAATCTACAAACTTTATTTTGATTTTTTTCCATCCGATGTCGTTTTTTAAAAAAATTAAATTTTAGTATTCTATTTTAAATTATCTGACGTCCATTTATATGGGCACCTCAATATAGAGCCGCCCCTACAAATTTCGATAAATCTGTAGGGGCGGCTGAATATTGAGCTACTTCTAATATACGCTTATTTATAGGGGACGGTTTAATGTCGAGCCGCCCCAGCAAAGCCGCCCCTACAGTAAAAGGCCCCTCGCACTTGAAAAGTCGTTTTTCACGTAGCATGGCACTAGTACTGGCATAACGAACAGCTGATCGAAGGTGATGGAGATGCTGGCACAGCCACGTATACGTACTTTTCATTCAATTTGTGCACCGTGTATAATGCATGCATCCGCAGGCCGTATATACACATCATGTATGTATAATTATGATCTCAAGGTACACGTACAACTACACAGCACATGATCAGTTGTGTTCCTCATTTTAGGCGTGTTATCGCTCATTACTGCATTTATTTTTGTTGAAAGATAGACAGCCAGCGCCTTCGAGTACACCGGTATATGCATTCCCTTCGAGTACCGGCACTGTGCCCCCTCTTAATTGCGTACTACCTCGGCTCTGAGGGAATGCATATATACTCTTTTGTCTTTTCCCACGTCCTAGCTAGCTAGCTTTTTTTTTTTTTTTTTTGAGAATGACACGGTGTTGTGGCCACACGTGATAATCATTGTTTGGTGGGATAAGTAGTATTGGCTAATAGAAGCCGGCGCCTTATCTTGATAAGTACGTCACACAAATTAAACCGTTGGTTTAGAGCATGTTAGTAGAGCTCCAGCTCTAGATTTTTTTTTTTTTTGCCAAACACTTTTTGATCTAGATGCACCAACGTGGATCTGATTAGTTTAGGTCCGTTTGGGAGAGCTCCGCTCGCGGACTCTCTGCTCCTTGATTCTCCGATGAAGTGATTCCATTAGATTCATAGGAGGGAGCAGGGTGGGGAGTTGACGAGAATTGAATTATTTTTTTTACTGAAGCAAGTGTCTTAGGTCCCACCTAGCAAGTAGTGTAAATGAAGAAGTGATTCTCTGTTGATGCCCACCTGAAGAATCAGTTGGTGTTTTGAGCATTTGAATGCATGGTTAGAAGTGATTCTCTTCGGAGCGGGAGCTCGACCAAACACACCCTCACTAAAATAGTGGATATATATGCCTCCTAAATTCACCAAAATGGTGGAGCAGCTCAAAGGGTGGTCCACCAAATCCAAGTTCGGTAGAGTTGGAGAGAATCATCTAACATGCCACTTGTTGCACACATTTGCACTAAACTGGTACGTTGTTTCTTTCTTCCATAGCTAATTTGCACTCTTCCCCACCACGGTCGGCACAGCCCCGCCTATGTCGACCATGGTTGGCGAGCCTGGAGTCATGCCAACCGGAGCCTCTCGGCTAGGAGCTCCGCGTGGTGCAAGCTCTGCCGCACCCACCCACGTGAGGACGCGAGCGAGGCCACCGGCCATAAGCCGCTTCCTGACACGTGGGGTGCCCCAAGTGGCAATGAGATAGGGGCTGTACGAAACGCTTTGGTTAATCTTAGATTCACGGTTGTGTTGCTCCAAGGTAGATCTAGATAATAGGTGAATCTCAAATCTAGATTCGCTTTTTTCAGTGGTGCTCCACGGTAGTCAGCATTGCAACATCTTCTCGCACTGAGGATGGCATACAAATGGTACATACATTGCTTGGGCGATTGGGGATATATAGACGACACGTCTCATTTCGTGCGGCAACGACGGGCCATGGTTTTGGGATAGGTTGGGATCGGATATATGCGGAGCTTTCGTGAAAGGCGCCCAGCAAATGATGACAACTATGGCGCCATGTTCTCACCTTCTGGATTTCACTCTAATATATGTCTGGATTCACTGATTCAGCCCGATTTATTTCTGCATCTATATATTATCTGAACCTTTAGTTTAATGAATTGGTTTTTTGAACAAGATTTGTTTTCTCCTTTAAAAAATATGCATGCAATGTTCTAATGAGTGTGTCAGCCTTGCAAAAAAAAAAAAAAGAGTGTATCAGCCGACTATTATAGGACTAATTGTGTATTCCCGAACCATGTATATACAGTATATTTCAGATAACCAGCATAGCCATAAAAGCAGATATGTTAAAACGGCCACACACGCAACGTTTTTTTTTTTTCCTTTTTTTTTCCTTTTTTTTTTTTTTTTGAAACCGTGGGCACCTCAGCTGGGCACGAGCAACTCAAGGTTCTCCCATGGTTTCATACTTTCATTCATGCAAGCTTGGTTTTCAGCTGTATGGTCGCCGCTGCCTGACATGGAGCGACATGTTGCCTGAAGTCGGCCGGCTTGGTTTTCAGCTGTGCTAGCACCACTACCCACTCACATGAAAGGAAGACGACAAGGTACTATCAATGCTGCAGACAAGTGATAGATCGAGGAAGCAAGCCCAGGCGCCCAGCACAGATGAAATGATATAATATCAGAACATGCAACGCAGAATAAACTCACAACATGAATGTAGTTCCACCGCATGCGCAGTTTCAGTCTCTCAGACAATCTTCAGAAAGTGCATCATCAATAGTCACTAAAGCTATTCAGTATTCATGCACTAGTAATCCTTTTTGTTTCCCTGAGATGTTACATAAGTGTGTGTGTACCAGTAATAACATACATACATTGTTTAGCAGAACCGATCTATTAAAGAAAGGAAAACGAATTGAAGGTTTATTGCAGCCGGGTATATAACAACTCTGCTCATGTGTAACAAACAAGATCCACATGAAACATATGACCCATCCACTTCAGTATCACAGTGATAGCATCCACTCATGTAACACTTTGCTAGTGCAAAAGCACGTAGCATACATATTCAAGGGTTCCTTTTCACACTGTCCATACTCCGCCTCAGCCATCCAGCCCCAGATGGTGGTCCTGCTCCTGCATTATGGAATATGGAGAAGATACAGTTTACATCGGCAAGTCGCCTTTGTCAAAAATCTCGAAGGTTGATGTTTCTAAAGTTTGAGTCAATCAGTAAGTGTTTCAGTTTTGACTCGAAGTCAGAGCACACAGTATTTGTCTAATAACTAATATGGAACCATTTGAGCTCCTGACCTGCGATTTAGAGGATCATATCCTGGTAGAGAAACAGACTGCACATGCTGACTTTTTAGGAGTAAAGTATTTGAAATGAGTTACATTAATTACACCGATGAAAATCAACCAAAATTTAAACAACATAGCACACCTTAGATACAATTCAAGAACATGACAAATGAGTTCCCTTCACTTCAATCAGGGTCAAGTGGCCACTAATGGAAGAAGCCGTCAATCACTAACAAGATATTTCATGCAGTTTTGGTCAAATTTCATTATTACCCAAACAGTAAAAGTACATACCCTTTGGTCACATTTCCTTTCATGTATGGCAGAACATAGGATAGGAAGCACATGGAGTCTCAGGATGCAGCACATGCACGTGGCTGATTGCTCCAGGAGTTAAGAGTCATAGGTGCTATTGTTTAGGATGTAAGTTAGTCGGTTTGTTAGCTAGGGATATTAATATATTGGATTAGAATTCAGTTGAGTTTGTATTGAGGAGGGATTTGTAATTTGGCCTTACATATTAGGCCACATGTATTTGGGAAACCTCAAGCGATAGATTGAATGTAGTTCCCCAATTCCCTGTTGTGCTCTCCTACCTAACCTCTGTGCCATCGCTGGCGCCTGGCGCCCAACTTGACCTTGTGGCCCAGGTCCTCATCCTCCCACCTCTCACGACCACGCATTGAGCAATCATCCAGCAACCACCATCCACCGCCATCTCATTTCCCAACTCATAAAGTTTGGGACACTTAACTAGGTGGTAGCACCTAGCATGCCTAGGCTCACTAAAAAACGATCAAACACTATATATGCACAAGGATCAAATTTTCAGTTCACTTGTAAACATGGCACTAGAACAAATGCATGCCTTTAAACTATGCGGACAGTACAAGTCAACTAAGACAGGGATTTTCAAATTTGGTACTTCCATGGAAGATTGCTCGTTGGTTATACTAGCAATAATATAGGGCAGTTCACTAATCCATTTAAGCATTTTATTTTACTATCATGTACACGGAATTTTCAACCTTGCTTTTGTAATGCATATAGCAAGTTGCTGCCCTGAAAAAATTATACAAATATTGAAAGCAATAAGCAAGTAATTCACCTTACTCCAGCATTAAGCAAAGCATTTTCTTCTCTGCAGAAAAAAAATAAACCAAATGACATCAGTTGACCACTTGGAATATTTTTCTGAAACGGCATGCATATGGACGAATTGTCTTCAACATTTGTAAGTAAGATTCTCACCCATCGCTCAATTTCTGATGCTGATTCAGAAAGTCTCCTCCAAAGAATAGATTTTTCTGCTTCACAGGTCTCTAAATCAATATCTGCATAGATAAAAACCATTGAGAGCTGCTGCTTCAAACTCTATGGTATATAATGCTGTGTTTAGTATATTTGTATTACAAAGGTCTTTCAAAACACCATGAAAAAGGAGGGCAGGTTTGGTCTTTACCATAATAGTAAGTTGATAGGATGTCGATACGCTCGATTGGCTGACAAAAGGAAGAAGAAAACATAGTACAGAACATTAGAGCTCCATTTGTCCAGCACACCCTAAAATACGATCAATAGATTGTGGATAGAATCAAATATTTTCAATTAGGCATTGTCAGTGACATTGACAGGCAATCTGTATCAAAACAAAATAGAAAACTCTATTCAAATGAACACTTAAATACAATAAGAAAACAAAAGTCAACATTTTAACAGGAATTCCCCATATATTTGGGGATATCTGAACAATCATACTAATAACCAAAGAACACAGAAGAAAATTCACTAAAAGAGCTAAACAAATATACAGGTTTTGTGCATAAAAGAACCGTCTTGCAGATGGATACATACCATTACAAAAATGCCTTCTGTCCGGGTTGGAAGCCTCTCTAGTTTACTCAATGTATCGTCACCTTTAGTGAGCCTCCCGAATACAGCATACTGAAATTTGTTATGCGCCAATCTCAATCAGTGACGTAGATGATATTGATCATAAAAGGCTTTGATGTAGTGTTAAACACCTGGCCATCAAGGTGCGGTGCATCACCCAGAAGGATGGAAAAGGAAGAGCCAGCGCTGTCTGGATCAGAGTGCCTTGTGGATGGAAGGAAAATATTTACATGTTATGAGATACTCTATTAGCTGACATGCAAAGAAAACTAATGAAAAATGTTTTCGAGAGCTTTGTTATTTCAACATACATTGCATTCCTCTGGATATGTACACAACTACAAATAGAGGTATGGAAAAAACACAAGTAGTGATCTTAATCTTTTTTCCAAATAAATAAACAACTTAATAACCATTGTTGAAGTTTTCAAGTGCGTAGAAAAATACTACATGCTCATCTATTTTAGGCCAGAACCAGAAGGCTTAAGGGTGATATGTTAGAAGACAGTGGTCTGCTGAAGTTATAAACAGAGAGCACCTTCCCATGGAGAGAATTCCCCTGACATGCTTGACACTACTAAATTCACCAACAATTGTTTTCCCTGCTTCTCTTTTCTGCTCTGCATTCATAGGGGCAGTTCGACCTGACATAACATCAGCAACTTGTGCAACAAAACCCTTGTCAACCTAGAAACGGCAGAAATACATTGCATTGTTAATTGATAAGGTAGCTCACAGAAAACTAGAGATTTGTGTTTACAGGTAGTAAATAAGCAGTGGCTAAAACTGACGAATACCCTGAAAAAGTGATTTGTGTTGTAGCACCCAAGCCGCACAAGTTTGAAAATGTGTTCGACTGTCTTAGGTGCAACACGAGGAAAAAAACCAAACTCGATATCACCATAATTCGTCTGCAGGCAGAATTACAACAGAAGTAATCAGATCTATTGATCAGAACAGGAAGAAATACTGCAGAAAGGTAAAATGGTAATTAGTAGCGCTGTAAATTCTGAGTCCCCCAACTGGCCAACCTCGGAATAACTGAATCAGTTGCAAGCTGCTAATAAGCATTTATGAAGCCACACAAATCATTTGAAAGCTACAGGTTTTATTACTAATATTACTAAATATCAAACCGATGCAATTTTGGGGACAGACTGATGCAAATTGCAAGGTGATGACAAAAGTACCAGAGATGATAAATAAAGCAGGCTGGCAGATTGGGTGAATTGTGTCGAGAACAGAGGACACAATCTAACGGGAGATTGGTAGCCGAGTAAATCATAAGTATGAAGAGAAGAATATGCAACATGGTATCAGTCTTCTTGGAAGAACCTTGACACCATCATTCAGTGGAATTGCAACTAAACAAGTTGAGCACTCTTATCCACTAGTTGTGCATTCCTACTATACGAATCTTCTGACCAGTAAAGCAACAGCCAGTTGAGCACTGCAATCCACATTCCTCTCCAGGTACTCTAATTCCTCTTCCAGCAGCTCTGAAATGCAACTCAGCATCCCTCTCCTCCCACATTGTTGTGGTTTCGAACCGACTCTCGAACGAAATCTCGCCAGAGCAAGCCCAGCGTACCTAGTTACTCCAGATCCTCCTCCCACAGCTCTCAAATCACACTATTTCTCTCCCAGATCCTCCCACGGATCCCCAACCCCTCATCAAACCTAGCAAATTCGACATCCTAGGGGGCCATTTCCTAACTCCAAAGGCTACTAAACATCGCTTCTCTCGAGCAAATTTCGGAGCAACAGACATCGGCGTTGGGCGAATCTAGCAGTCGCAGTTGGAACAGCAAGGGCAGCCGAGGAGACGGCGGGTCACCTGGAAGACGACGCGTGCGGATCCAAGGTTGGGGTCGGAGGAGTAGAACGTAGAGGCGCCGTCCGCGCAGACGGCCGCGACGACGAGCACCGCTGCTGCGGCGGCCAAGGCGCGGCGGAGTAGCACCGCCATTTTTTTTCTTCTTATTTTTCCGTCTTCCGCTTTTGCCCCCGCTGGTTTTGATGTTTTGTTGTGCAGCGGGTTTGCAAAGACGATTTGGCAAAAAAAAAAAAACAAAAAAAAAAACAAAACACACACACACACAAAGTTCAGGTCCATTTCGTGATCTGTAAACCATATGGGAATTTTGGGGGAAAAAACTAAAAACGTCTTTTCACGTGATATACGCTACGTTCGAAAGTTGAATACATATGAAAAGCAATATATATCAAAAAATAAAATGTCTTATTATATTTTAGAATGAAAGGAGTATGGTCTCTCGTTCATCTATAAATTATATTACCAAAATCACTTTTTTGTTTTGATGTCCAATGCTTCATGTATCGTAGTTTATCTATATACGTTGATAGAGCATTATCAACCTTACTATCATTAGTCAAAATTCGTCGGCATTTGTAAGGGCAGGCCAATGGAGGCTAATATTTTGTGGTAGTTTTTCAACCCAAAAGAGATGCCGCGTTCACTTAAAAGCATTTGAGGCAAATAATTTTATAATGCACGCTGCTCCAAAAAGAACTGTGTGTGGGTTAGATATTGTTATTTGCTTTTTGCATAACTTCTTTTTAGGGACAAAATGTGGGGGAGATACCCACAGTGTCAAAGAGCTTTTTATAAAATTAAAGGAGTTCAAGATCCTTTTTACATGACTTGATCAGACATTGCCCTAGAGCAAACATTTACCGTACTAGTTTCTCTCTCACCCAGCGCATGTTTTGGTGGTAGCTTCAGCTTTTGGGTTGACGTGACCGTTGTGTTGCTTTGCATGTCTCACTCGACACACTGCAAGGCTACTAGCTGACTTGACATGGATGCTCGACGCTGACCTAGAGTTTGAGGTAGTATACCATGTTCTTGCCTTGAGGAAGCCCTATCTGTAAGTTTTGTTGCGGAGAGGAGAGTCTTAGATAGATCTTTAACATATCACATCATTTAAAAGTCATAATATATTCTCATACATACAGGAGTAGTGAGGAGTAGTTCGTAATCTCATCAATGTTGTCCATGTCTTACTTATGTAACTAAAAAAATTCTCTACACGTTGTTGCGAGTGTGCAAGAGAAAATACGAATGAATTTGATTATCTGTTAGCTTCATTATAGAAGTAAAATTAGTAGAGAAGTCGAATGGACATGAGTTGATGTATTCATTATGGAAGTGTCTTGGTGTATTAAAGGGACCAAGTGGAGGACAATATGATGCCCCTTGATGGCTTGGCAGTTTGACAACAAATACAGTTAAGTGTTTGGTGCACTTAGTGACTTGATGGGGCCCTCGTGATGACGTGGATTCACGAAATCGCATAGAAATATATTAGTGGGGTTTATCTATGTAAGAGTTATAGAACAAACCATGCTTTATTTCCTTTTGTGAAAAAACATGCTTTATTTCCTACTTTCTTTTAGCCATTATTGGTTTCTACATTTTCTAAGAACATTCACTTGTGATATTAAGATTTGATTGATTTGAGTTAGCTTCTATTCTCTTTGTTCCAAATTATAAGTCATTTTAACTTGTGAGAATACATATCCACTTGTGGCGTAAATCTCATCAACATCAGATATCTAGTTTACACCATAATACACCTCTAGCACCTTCAGGGTACCAGATATAGTGAATGACAACATAGCTCATGATCCCTTGTAGATAGCACGATATACCCTCTCGAGAGCATGCCAATGACCGTTTCCCAGATTTAAACGAATTGGCTAAATGTTTCTCACGACAAACGAAATGTTAGACCTCATTGCACTAGCTAAATATATATGTGAACTAACAATTTTAGAAAATCTCAATTGATTCCATGTTATTCTTTGATTTTTCCTTAATAGCACAAGGAGTTGGAGTAGGTGTGTACTCACTATATCTAAAGCGACTCAACACATTTTCTGTATAGT
This sequence comes from Bothriochloa decipiens, assembly GCA_023333625.1. Classification (NCBI taxonomy): domain Eukaryota; kingdom Viridiplantae; phylum Streptophyta; class Magnoliopsida; order Poales; family Poaceae; genus Bothriochloa; species Bothriochloa decipiens. The sequence goes on along the minus strand of CM041633.1, from coordinate 45,293,354 downwards.
GGGGTTGCACAAGAGTTACCTCACCATTTCCTTCTGACCTTCTCTAAGTAGCTTTATGTTAAGAATAACATCAACTTCTCCTAAAATTTTCATGTTATTAATGTTACTGGAAAAAATTCCTTTCACTTCCCAGTCACATTGATATTATCTTCAAAGATTAGAATATCATCCACATATAAAAACAAGATCACACATTTTCCTCCTCCATACCGATAGTAAACACATTTATTAGCTTCATTTACAACAAAACCGGTTGATGTCAAAGATTAGAAGTTGACAGTGTATTTTACTCTACTGAAAACATAAACTTTAGCATCACAAATTGTTATTATTCTTAATCGACCAACATCCATAGTTAGTGAGACATATTGACTTTATTATCTTGGTGAAACTGATACATCATTTCGATAGGGGGCACATGCCCAAGTTTTAGTCTAACAACAACATTTATCACCCGTATGGCCAATCTTGGTATAAAGGCAGCGTGGATTAGGGTTCCTGTACCCTAGGGATTCACATTTAGCCTCACACAATATCTCGTCGCATGGAGAAAAACTGAAGCACCTACTACCTGGACATATGACGTATTGCATTTCATTAGAGTAGGTACATATATATAGCTAAGTCGATGTAAAACATAATTTGTAAAATAGAATACACATGCATATATGTGTGGTTGTATAAATTATTACTACCTCTTGCTTCACAAGACGAGAATACCATAGCCATGACAATAAGGGTTGCGAAGCATAGAGCCTTGGCATCCTTGTTGGGAAGTGCCATCAGGGAGAGTTAATTCTTGATTTCCTTGTGTGTATACCCTTATTATGTTTCAAATGTGTGTGGCATCACTTCCCTTCCCATTCTATCTATATAGGGGTGGTGGTCATGGGGGGTAGCAAATTTGGAATCCTATTAATGCATTAAATTATGCTCCTCTCTGGTGTGTTTAGCACTTATTTATTTGTTGCTTGTTTATATATATAATTTATTGATTGCTATATTTTTCTAAGGGGATATTGAGTTCAGACTAAGGTGTAATTGATTAGGACCCTATGGTTTCTTTCGATACAAGGGGGATTTTAATACCCATTAGGAGAGAGAGAAAACTTGTGAGGTTTGAACCAAGCTCCTTTCACCATCTAAAGCAAGTGTTGATAGGATTGTCAGAAACTCTCTACAATAATTCAAAACACATTTCTTAGATAATGGAAGAGTTTCATCTTAGTTTATTTTGGCCATAAGAAGCTCTTAGATAATGGAAGAGTTTCATCTTAGTTTATTTTGGCCATAAGAAGCTCATAAATTGTACCAAACAGGCCCATAACACAAAGCCAAGCCAATACACACCCTAAAATATGAACCTAAAGAAGGTTCACATATTTATTAAACACTGCATTATTTTCTTGTGACCCCAATCACCCAACAAAGAGATGCAGTACCAATATATCATGATTTGGACCCCTTTTTTTACCAACTGATGAAGAAATGAGTTGAATTCCAAGGTGGTTAAGCGCCTGTTTGTAGGTCAATGAAAATTGTTTCCGACAAGTTTTCCTTGACTTATAAACAACAACAAACAAAACTGCCTTTTTTCTTTCAATTTGCAAGCTTTTGTTAGCACGCATATATATACTTTCATTGTTTGTATAAGTCAATGAAAATTGTCACACACACATATATACCACAAGAGCACAGATGATTTTCACAGGCTCCACCCATAATTATTTGTGTAATACTTTTTTTTTGACGGTAACTTCGGGGGGATCAAAGGAGATCCCCACCTGTATTTTTATTTCACAGTTGCCTGGAAGATCCCAATTGGTGAAACGGCCGGGCAAAAGCGCATCCGGGTCTCATGTTTACAGAGGAATGAAGGGGTGAGGTTTAGATTACATAATCAAGGCATTGCTCCAATAACTAGCTAACACTACATCCTTCCTTGGGATCCTGCACATCCAGTCGTTCAGAGCTTCCTTGCAAGCAGCGATGAGGCGGCCGGTGCTGGAGGGAGCCCGTTGAAGACTATGTCATTGTGGTGCTTCCAGATCTCCCAACAAAGCAACGAGAGGAGAGGAGGTAGGACCTGTTTAGGGACGTGAGGAGGCGGTTGGCACCAAATACTGAAATTGCCTTCATAGGTAGTCAAGTGCCTACCAATGTTTTCATGTTGCCTTGACATTAATGCGCTCGTGGCACCAATTTTGGCTTTGGTCATTAGCAATTGGCTTTAGTTGTAACTTATTATGTCTTACAGATCTGATGAGTATCTATCCGTCTAAAAAAAGGTCTGACCATTTCTCGGGCCAGAAAAGCATGGATCCTTTTAGGCCAAAAGTTGTTGCGGGGCTCTCTATTTTGCTCTATGTTATATTTATTTACAAAAATAGCGAAAAATGGGAAATGTCAGTTCGTGTTGGGCTCACACTAGGCCCTGATTTATTTTGGGCCTATTTTTCATGCCCATTTTCATCCAACTGATTGAGCGGGCCTGCCTTTATTTGGGGTGCTACTAGACAGACTAGACTGTGGGTGAAGCAGGCCTACTAAAAATCTGAAGCCTCGTGTCGCTCTATTTATGGAGATACACACAAATGATAGACCTTTCCATATATAGCAGCATATATAACTGTATTACTATTAAATATTATAAACACCTGTATATATGATGTATGATGGAGGTGCAGGTAGGATTATGGTCTAGTACTAGAGTGTTGAGCCAAATGCATGGACCAGTCTTTAAGTATGCAAGGCATATAGAAAGTTAGGCTATGTTATTATTATGCTAAATGTGTGGTGGATTAGTTTGGAAGTAAAGAAAGAAAAGGCTATCCTATCATGGGTGAGAACTAGGAGTAGTATATACACACACACACATAAATATATGAATGGAAAAAAGGGTAAACTCTCAATAATTCTTTCTCAGAAGAGGCCGGAGTGTTGTTATGCATAGGATGCAGTGTAAACCTAGCTAGCTAATGCCACTAAATAAATGGATAAATTCTATTTCTCTGTCTCTCATCAGAGCATCCATCTACAATGATGCAAGTGGAAAAGGCTAGTGACCAACTGTTTTTGGGAATATTTTGGTGACCGCAGAGAGAGTAGGAATTTGGCCACTTTTCCGCGCATGATGGCAGTAGGCATTTGTACCCTCTCTGCAGTGGGCCCGGCCGTGTGCCCGGGTTTCACACCATGCTTTGCGTTGCGTCCTGGCTGCTGCTGCTGCTGCTATATGCTGCTTTCACCACCGGCCACACACCCCAGCACTCCATTGAAACCACGAGCTAGCGTTTTGGCATCGATCGATCAGATCGCCTTTGAGGTGTTCTTGGTTTCTAAGCAATCGATCAACCACCTTTTGTTGTTTTTGTTGCCAGCCTCTTTTCGTTACGTGCGTGCCTTGCCAAACTACAAGTCGTCCATGAGTCTTGCGCTCTCTCTCTCTCCTGTGTGTGTGTGGTGCATGGAAAAGGCAGATCGATGGAGGTTAGCTATCTATCTAGCTAGGGTGCCTGCGTGCTTGGACACTTGACTTGTCATATGTACGAAGCTACTAAGCATGGGTTCAAAAGACTTTTCTGAAAGAGCAAAAAAGATCTCACTCACCTTGTGTTACTTGTCAGTGTGTGGAGAGCAAGCAAGCAAGCACGCAAGAAATCTGGCTTTTTGAAATGGAAACGTGTCCGTGCATGTGCACTTGCATAGAAGCTAGTATCAGATAAGTTGGTGGTTTCCCACCACGCTAGATAGGCCATCATCGATCATCATCGTCATCATCAATTAACCATGCAGCATATGGTAAATACAGTACCCTCTCTCTATCCAAATAAATACAATTCTCGTTTCTCGAGTAGTCAAAGGATCATTAAGTTTGATTAAGTTTATATGATATGTTATCTGTAGTTACTAGCAATTAAGTTTATAATAAAATATATTTCATGACCAATTTAACAATACCTATTACACATTATAAACATCAACATTTTTTTATTTATATTTGGTCAAAATTCAGAATCTTTGACTTCTCAAAATGTGAGGGCTGTAATTTTTTTTCTGGACAGAAGTAGTACTCTGTTAACCCAACATAATTAATCATTTATGCGCGCGCGTGGACGCGGGGGACGGAAAATGGTGCATCGTGTGACAGGATGCACCATCATCGATATCATTGCATCAAAAATCAATCAGCTTAGCATCAAGTGTCACTGTCATTTAACTAGTCAAAAGTGGACGGTCGATTGGGAGTGCACTTACTCCCCAATCCAGTTCACTATCACTACTCACGAGCACGACTCTTCTCCGGCCACCAACGCCAACAACGAGAAACTAATTTAACCAACCTCTCATCAGCTCGATGACGGCACAAGTTAAACACGTCTCGTCCGTCCTTCACATCTGTTGTCGTCCAGTTGACACGTGTCTTGTTACCACGTCGTCATCGCTCCTAATAAACAATCTGATCTGATGCGTGTGTCACGTTTCTTGTCAAATGCGACGAACACTACTTCTACGTATATTTGTTTGTTGTTGAGATTATTGTTTGTGTAGGTAGGCTCACTACTACAACAATGATTTTTTAAGATTCGAATAGTACAACGCAGATAACCACAATATACACTCATCCTTATTGAACGCACATACGTAAATCCTACCCTATGAACACCTTCGAAGAACTGAGTGAGCCGGCAAATCTGAAGATTCCCGAAGTCACTGGTGCCTTGTTGTCGATGGGAACGTCGCTTATCACTTAAAGAATAATATCGAAAAATCCTAAAATAATGCCAAGGATTTGCACGGGTAGGTAGGTTCCACCACAAGAGACTTAACCAATTGATCTATGATCAGTTCGCTACAACAATGATTTTAAGAGATACATGTTAGCCCTTTCTATCACAGAGACATCAAAAGTTTTTTTTGTCTAACAACAATATCTAGCGACGACTATCAGAGGTGACCATCATATTTATGGAGATAGCCCCCAAAAAATTATTGCCTCTATGTAAAAAAATGGAAGTCTAGCCCACAACGGGAAAACCATAATAAGCCAACGCTAGCTCCCCTTCTCGTAAAACCCCAGTCCCTACCCCCCACACTCTAGGTCTTTGTCTTAATAAATCTCGAAAGCTCTGCCTCTCTTACTCCACCTCCCCCATACCCGATGAGTTATCCGCTGCCTTAACTTCACTGCACTAGTAGCCCCCTCGCCCCACTCCTCAATTTCCTCTCCTCTGCTACATTCCTCAATTAAGTAGTTGGAGCATATCTAAATGACAATGTTATGCCCTTTGGCATCATCCAACTACTTGGTGGTGGTGCATGCTTCAGCCCCTTGTAGCGCCCCAAGCTTGTAGCGGTAGCATTAGCCCCACTATGGAGGAGAGCTTGGCTGCATTCATGGTGGGCACCCCCTTGATCACCCAGATCAGCCAAATCCATGGCGATCCTGATCCATGGCGAGGTTAGGGCAGCGATGCTTGTCACACCCCAAAAATTTCTATTTTGGGATGTGAACCGAAAACACTAAATAAACTAAAGGATTTACTAATTTCTTTAAAATTAGTCAAGATTTTATTCTTTTGTTATCATTATAAAATAATGAAAAGTGTGGCTTTAAAACTTTTATGAAGATAATAAAAGATGGGTTTGTGCTTGGTACCTTGCTTTGTTTTGCTGGTGTTTGAAAAAGAATTTCTAAAACTCGAACAAGACACGACTAGGTTCTTTTCCAGTTTGAAAAATAAAGCTTCGAAAACCTAAGTTTGCCTCAAGAAGGTTTTAGAAAAATATTTTCGGTAAAATCCTTTTCCTTGCATAGATAGAGGAAGAGTCTTTTCTTTTTTCTCCATAATGTTGGCCATCGCTTTAGCTAGACACCATCCTCTACCTAGCTCTAGCGGGCCCAGGTCAGTCTCTAGTCATCCCTGGCTTGCCCTAGCCAACCATAGCTTTTCTTAGCTTGCTCTAGCCACCCTTGACCTCAACTGGCTAGCTTTGGCCAACCACGGCCAGCCCCAGCCGACCATGGGCACCCCGACCAGGTCAGCAGTAGCGGCAGCTGGCCACCAGTGGCCAAACTAGGCCATCAGTAGCAGTCCAGTCTAGCAACTCTTTGCCATCTTCTACGACATCATAGCTTGCTTTGGCCAGCTCCTACCTAGCTTGGGCCACCCCTGGCCTCACCTAGCCTCATCTGGCCAGCCACAGTTACCTGTGGCCACTCTCGGCCAGCCACAGCCAGCACTAGCTTGGCCACAGCGGCCATAAGCTAGCCTAGGCCGCGACCCAGCCCAGTAAATAGCCGCAGCAGGCTGCAAGGAGCCATAGCCTCCCCCGGCCACCTTGAGCCCTCTCTGGCCATCCTTGGCCAACGCTGGCCACTCCCAGCCGGCCATGGCCAAGCAGCCGATCTTGTATTTTCTGCGTTTATAGCGCTAAGCTATAGAACACATGTTTAGGCGTCGTTCGGTCCTTTGCGGGAATTTTCTGGACTTTTTGGTATATTTTCCTATTTATCTGAGAGCTTTTCCAATTTTTGGGTGCTCTAAAATATTATTTTCGTGTGCTCCAAATATTTTATTTGGATTCATCACGCCTCAATCTACCTTTGGGTATTTTTCCATAATTTATGGAGTTAAGGACATATTTTCAGGGATTTAAAATTATTTTAGCTTTTTTAGAATTATTTTCACACTAAAAATGCTTTTCTATAATTCCCAAAATTAATAAAAATAGCTCAACTTTTGCTGACTCCGAACCCTAGGCATATATATATGCCGGTGTATCCCTTGACGCGCTGATTCCAGATTATAAAACCCCTTCGCGAGCCGCCACTCGTAGCTCCCGGAATCGATCGCCGGAGTTCATCTCGGCTAGGGTTCCGATGAACGTTCGGCGAGCTTTTCCGGCCATCTCCTCCGTCCTCCGCGAGAACCGTCACCTCCAGAAGGTTTGTATCGATCTCCTCTACACCGGCACGCCTATCGTTTTGCGAATCCATGTCCGTTTGGTCGCGTTCCCTTTCACCTCCGCTCTTTTCCGGCGAACTCACCATGGAAATCATCTCCTTCCTTGCAGCAAGCCGGTGGTCCTCCATCTCGAGCCCGTGGCCACGTTGTCACCCGACGGGCCTTCCCCCGTGGCCCTGCGCCACCTCGCGCCTCGCCATGCCTTCGCGCGTGTCTGCGCGCAGAGCAGCAGGCCGCCGTCGCTCATGTGCGGTCGCAGGCCGGCCCTGCTCCGCCCGCTGGGCCCCAGCACCACGCGGCCATGCGCCGTCGTGCCGCCCGGCTGGCCAGCAAGGCCCGGCCAGGTCTTCCTCCCCACCCGCGCGTAGCAGCAGCCCCATGTGGCCATGGAGGCCACGGTCTGCAACCAGAGGAAAAAATGACCAAGGTAGAAGATGACATAATTACAACTTTGCCACTGATCTTTAATCCTCTGTTGTTTCACCGTTTTAACTTCGAATCGAGTCGTTCAAGTTGCTTAGTTTTGTATCATCGTGTTCTATGTAGTAGAGTTAATTTTTATCATGTCTCATGCTTTTCTATATATAGCTAAATATTAAATTATTTAGTATGCTTGTAATTAGTTAGTTTTATAGTTAAAAAATAATATCTGTTTTATATCTTCATAATTATACACGACATGTTAATTTGATTAATCTTAACCTATGTGTTTCTAATTATGTTTTGGTTAGATTGAACATGCTACATGTAATAGACCATAGATGCTCTCGTATGTTTATGTCATTTGCAAAGCAAAGTTTAAATGTTTGGAAGGCGTCATAGTGAACCCAGCCAACTTTCCTGGGTAGTGAGCTAAGAGGTCGACGGGCCTCGAGCAAAAGGGTAAATCATGGCTCACAGTGAAAGTGTACACCTCTGATCAGAGTTTAAATCAATATATTATCCGTGCCCATGGTTACGGGTGGCCTGGAAAACCGAGAGAATCTGTTATGTTCATTTAATGGTTTATGTGCAGTTTATTTATTCAGTTATGTTTTCTGATCACGTAGTTATGGGAATTACTACTACCTTGATGCTAATTGCTAAAATATGATATACACCAAAAGTTAAATGCTGTTAAACCGTGTCAGCCTTTATTGAGCTTCATGAACCCTTGCTATACTTGTTGAGTATGGTTGTGTACTTACGCTTGCTTTACCTTTAATTTTGAAAAACCCCGGATGGGTACCAGATTGCCAGAGTAGGAGAAGTTTAGGCTTGTGATCAACCAGTCAGTTGGATCCAGTGGAGTGGAGTCCTTACATGAAGGTCGGAGTTATCTTTCCGCTTATTGCTACATAAGGGTATATCCTTCTTATAGTAAGTACGTTATATATCTAGCATTGTTTACTGATACTACCCTTTACTTGTAGCTATATGTGAAAATTGACTCCTAGGACTCACATATGGTGTATATCTGGTTTTGTTCTTAAAACCGGGTATTACAACGCTGGTCCCTCTCTGGTGCCCTGATGGCTATATGTATGTAACACTAATCTCTCTCTCTCTCTCTCTCTCTCTCTCTCTCTCTCTCTCTCTCTCAGTTATTCTCCTATCTATACTCCTCACTCTCCCTTCTTCCTCACAATTTGAATCTCATGAGGCATCATTGAATCTAGTTGGGGCCAAGCCTAAGGTATGGCACATGAGCAGAGATCACAGGGGCAAGGGAGACATCCACAATGGTGTGCATAAAGCTCCACAATGGTGACAAGGCGACATTTACATTGGCACTAGTGGGTTCCACAACACCGGTAGGGAAAAGCATTGGTGTACGTGGGCTCCATGGCAGCGGCGAGGCAGCGGCGGCCTCGGTGATGGGCTTGTACCTCTTTTGTTTTTAATCATTTACATAGGCGGGAGATATGACCGCCCTTATACAGGTTGATTAATATATAGACCTACAGATAATTGAGGTAGGACCAGGGCTGCCCTCTATAAAAGCTTTTTACTCTTTGTTCAAGAGATTAATAAACAATTTGATGCTCGATCAGATGCTAGAATAATCACTAGTGACCATTTATATATTTTTTCGTGGTGGTAATTTGTCTCTCTCTATGTTGTATTTGGGAAGCCTCACAACTCATCTCTAGAAGTGGATATCAAGAAATGGTTGGCATAAGATGATCATCTTTAGAAATCATTTACAGAGGTGTTTTCTAAAAGGATTTGAAACAGCGATTAACTAGAAGCATTTCTGAGATGTGGCATGTCGGCCGCATATGAAAACCACGAATTTCTAAAGGCCTTTGCTCAGATATTAGGTGAAGAATCATCTCTAAAAATCTGTTTTACCTACATTTCAAAATGCCTTTTGTAGTAGACCTTTAGTTTGTTCTTGGGACTATTATTTTTGGTATGTATGGCCATGCATATTCTTTAATTATTTTCCGTACTATATGTACACTCATGACACCATGACCACTTCTGGCTAACAAATAAAAAACAGTTCCTAGGCTTTTGTGTTGATTATGTACGTGTGGTATAGTTCCCTATCCCTTCCAAAGTCCAAACTCTACTACTAACTTATACTCAAATCAAACTTTTGTAAATTTTACCACGAATATATTTAGAAAAAAATAAACATCTACAATATCAATTGGTATGACTAAATTATCCATGAAACATATCTTAATAATAGTGCATTTATCTTTCTATTTAAAATTAGATACAATTAGTGAAATTCGACACACACACACACACACACACACACACAAAGCTAAAAAGAATTATAATTTCAAACAAACAGAAGATAAGCCCGAGAATAATTAGTAGAGGCCCAGACTAGATAACTAATAAGGCTCTTCTTCGCAAATACAGTAAAAAAGGGAAAACTTGGTGTACTCGTAGCTAGTGACTGAGATGTGCGTGAGCGTGACATTGCGACACGTACGGCCGGTGACCGTGACCAGGTCAGTAGTTTGGTGACGCTGATCGATCGTGATCGTCCATATCAAATGTTTGTTGCCTTGCAACTGCAAGAGAGAGCTCGCGCAATAATCCGACGATATGTGATGGTGGCCGTGGAAAGTGAGGCCCTGCCGGGCCTATATATGGCCAGTTAATCATTGCTTGTGTGTTTCTTCCCACGACCGAAAGGCGGCGGCGAAAGCTTTGACGGCGGCGGCGGTGGGGTGTGTGTTCGTATATATAGACCGCCGGATCCTACATCGGACGACGTAGAGCTGCCGTCCTGCAGGAGTAGTTGCTGCGGCTGCGCCGACGATGGGCGATGGAGACGGCACGTGTAGCGTACGACTCGTACAGGTGCGTGTGGATGGATATACATGTTATATAGCTGAGCTGAGAGCGACGGAGCTAGCACGCAGCAGTCAAGAAGACTCAAGAGAAAGCCACTGCACCACACACAATGCACTGCAAGGCGCGTGCATGGAATTATTGGATGGACGAGTTCTTGGAACCTATCTATCTATATCCATGTATTTTATTATATTTGCTGGTGATTAGGACGTCACTAGCATTGCCTGCTCTGCACGTACTGTGTGTGTGATGGGCGATATGATTGCTTGCGACTTTTACTTTGCTTTTTATCGATCGCTTGACTATGTCGTCAGAACGTGTTCTTGACGGTTTCAATCGCAAGATTATTCACGCTCCTTGTTCAGCGTGAAGTAGAGGAGCCACACCAAATTAAACACCCAAAGAGGGGAAACGTTTTTTTATGGCTCCTCCCTCTAGTCATGGCTCATCCTTCTTTCGAGGGGCACCTAGAGGGAGACATGCCAAATAAGTATGCACCAAATATTTGAACCTCACGTACCTATACGAGTTAGAGTTCTGCACGTGTATAAGCATAAAGTTCTCAATTCTCAGGCGAAATAAGTTGAACGTTCCGCTACAATGCACCTTCTAAACCCTTCTAAAGTAGTTTTGCTAGTTTTGCTAGTTTTAAAAAGACGAAAGTATATAAAACCCTTCTAAAGTAGTTTTGAAGCAGCAAATCTGTTTGGTATTGATAGTTCGGTGGTCAAACATTTTTTGTTGCATAGGTCGAGCTCTCACTATTGTTAATTCAATTCAATATCCACCGAGACTGCATGTAGAATAATCTATATCAGGAAAAAGGAAGAATATCGTCGCACACACGGTACACTCTTTATCTAGAATTTCTCAATCTTTGCGTAGTAGCTAGTCTAGATTCCATTCTTTCCATATATCGGCATGTGGAAAGCAAGGTGCCCAGCTCTTTTGGCAACCTCAATTTTTTAGCACAGAAGCGGAAGCAGTCAATAATGCAACAAAACCCATGCCATACGCTCCTCCTGGCTAGCTAGAAACTATATATATGGACTTGTTCAAATCGAATTACGTCTAATTAAACGGCTGTTTAATAACTTGTTGAAAAACTGTTTAAACACTATACTATGATAGACATGCACGTATTCGTTTAATGATGTGCATCGACCGTTTTATCTCATTTAACAAGCATGGGTCTTTTGTGTCAGTTTAAATGGTCTTTCAGTTAGCCCCAATAATAGCTAGCTTCTCGATCGGTAGCGTTTAGAAAAGCAAGCATTGCGTACCTAACCATACATGCCGCCGCCCACATCAGCAGCAGATAATCAAATCAACGCCTGACAGGTAGTCAGTCAGGTTCAGGTCAGGTGTCGTCCATGCTTGGCCAGTTGCATTGCATGCCCGGCTCTTCATTCTCTTCCCATTTCTGTGGCTGCCAACCGGCCTGCAGTTGCTTTCAGCACCAAGCAGCCATGGATGGATGGATAGATAGATAGATGGAGTTCGTTGCTGCTGGTCCCCGTCGTCGTCGTCGTCGTCGTCGTCGTCCAAAACCCCTCCACTTTGACACACGGAACATCTATGCTCCTACAGTGACGCGGATAGGAATAGGAACAGGATAGCTGCTGCAGCTCCATCCATCGATCGATCGCGCTACTCCAGCTGGCTGGAGGAAGGAACCATGCACTGGTCTCGAAAAGCGCGCGTGCTCTCTCACGCCCTGGTCATGGTCTTCCTGTGCGGAGTTGACTTAAATGGGGCACAACTTCTATCCCTCCTTCCTTTACCTATGACTAGGGGTAAAACGATCTTTTACATCTGAATTAACACCGTTACATGCCCAACCTAACGGAAGGTCATATAGCTAAAGGATTTTTTTAGATCATAGAGGCAAATTCAAACGAAAAAGGTCTAATAACTAAGAGAAGTTTTTTCCAGGACCGAATACATAATTCTCCCTTAATTTTTCTTTCTTACCACGATCGAAGCATGCTGACCTTGATTGTTTGTTGTTCCAAAATTTGAATTTTTATAAAAAAAAGTGCATATACAGCGTGTGTGTGTATAATTATGATTTATTATATGATTTTATTCTAAATTGAACTTTTCTAGTTTTGGCCAATACATATAGGCATCTCTATTTCAAATTCAAACAAACACACTATATCAAGATATACATGCTCAAGGAAAAATTAAGTTTTAGTATTTTTTAATTTTAAAAAGAAACTCAATCCTACCTAGCAAGTCTTGCTTTGTTTTGTATAGGACAAAACCAAAACAAATCATAGCATATCCCTATGTTCGTTTGAACTTATATATTAGCCCAACTTATTAGACATGGTATGCACAATATTTTCCTCTCATAACAAAATAATATCGGATTATCAGCCGCAAAAAATCATCAGTTAGTATATGATTTGTAACATAAAAAGTGTACATGACATGATATGAAAAGAAAGAAGCCTACTCCAACTTGGCAGTGACAAACAGCTGAGAACAACAGTACGTACGTGCCTTCTCTTGGAGGTAAGAGAATCGGCGTGCACGGCCGCCTAAGCAGAAGTGTGTTGTGTACTTATTTGTCTCCTGGATGACTTGCTTTTCTTGGTGCAATGGCTTGGACGCTTGGTCTTTTTCATGATGGGAGAGTGTATTTGGAAGAACCGTGACGGATTGGCTTTCGTCAGCCACACACTATTATTATATTTGCAGAAACTGTGTCGCTACCGACGTGTATGCTAATCAATTAACTAGTCGTCCACGAGTCTTATTATTACTAGACCAGATGTGACTAGAACTCAATCAAATACGTTAATTATTCTTATGTTGTACAAATATTTGTATATTGTGTCAAATATTCCATGATGTGTTATTATATACTTGTATACGATTGTATCGATTTCACTAAGATTGTGCAACCATCTTGGAGTAAATAAATAATCGCAACGACAAATAAATAATGCTACATAGGCTATTCATAACTATTAGCAGTAGGCCTCTAGGTCATGCATGGCTTGAGAAACACGTGCATATACACTCGGGACCCAGAGACAAGCTATATCCGGTACAGAGACAACTGGTTTTCTAAAGTTGACTACTTCGTTAATACGTCATCGATAATGCTACGTGTTCTTAGATCCATCCTTATCAAAATTGATTGCATTAAGAGGTTAGAAGTTAGCAAAATGACATGCCTATTAGTGAAAGATGATGTGGATAGTTTGTGTTGAAGATAATATATAAATGCCTTGCACGTTGAGATAAAACTTGCAGTGTGAATTAGCTTTATAAAAAAGTTATAGATAAATTATAGATATGTCTAGGGCATTATTCCATCCCTCACGTTACAAAGAAACCTAAACAAGACGTGTTCTTAGTTTTCCTAGCTTAAAAATATTCTGGTTACATCAAAAGTGGTTGAAGGCCCGACAAGTGAAGGACAATAGTGTCAAGGCCGTCCACTTACTACTCTCATGTGACTGGATTTTTGTGGATTGTCAGCCGACACAGAGAGGTTCGAGGTGGGGAATGTGGCGTGACATACTAATGTTCTGGGTGGGTCACATGCATTGACAGGGAGAGGGGTTGCAAACCCTTCCCTCTCAACGGTTCCTTTTCCTACTATAGGTGGCTCCGTTCTGACCCGCTCCACACAACCATGGGTGGGGTTGTACCCTGCTGCCATGGGGCATCATATATTCTGGTGTATGCATCCAGATCTATGCTCTACCATTACAATTCCATGTCAAGTATTTCAATTGCTACATCGGGTGGGATTTGAGTGCCTCATGTGAAAACTCTCCACTCGACCTAAGCTTATCCTATCGACGGTGACAACATGTGTGCCACTCTCCTCCTGGGGAGGTCCCATTGTTGAGAGGCATCTCCTTCTCTCCCTTCCCCATGTACAAAATCCATAGAGTATAAACCTTGCTTTGATTGTTCGTAGGGATGATGACTGTAGTTGGTAGTCATTACATCATGATATATATCCGACTAGCAAACATCTCGATACTAAATAAAACTAACATATTTCTCTTGCATATTTTTATTTTGAATAATGACTAGCTCCATACATATATTAGGGAGTATATAGTTACATGATCATGCACAAAAAAGGGAGCCAGTTTGGAATAGTAGCCATGTCACTTGGTTCCCTAGGGTTGGCCAATAGTGGCACCAAAGCAAACTTCAGTGCAGAATGAGAACACACTTCTCATCGTTTTGCGCCGTGGATTCAATTATAGTTTGATATTTGAAATTGATATGGTATGAAGCCAAAGTACGAGACTCCACCCAAATACCATCAATAAAGGGTGGATCAACAACTTACTTGTGAAGGATGGAGGATCTAGAAGGCAATGGATGATCGACTGACCCCCCTTGGACCCCAAACCATGTCAAACTATACCTCAGATACTAGTAAATTGCCTCCATGGGGGGATGCACCTCAAACATTTCATCACAAATGCATGGAGAATGACGATGTACTTGCCGTGACCCCTAGGGACTCATTAGAGAAACGTTTCTTAATGGAAATATCTGGATGAAAAATGTTTCTAAAAATTTGGAATTCTGTCAAACGCCCATGCAAACACCAAAAACGCCCCTTTGGACACCAAAATTCTATTTGTGGGTCAAATTCATGTAAAGCTCAATCATACACCATATGTTTTAATGGAGCATACATCTTGTTGATCATAGTAATAAAGAACTTCTTAAATTCTTTGAGCAGTGGAACCCCAGATGATCCTTTGGTTTCTTGGATTTTGTAAGTTCCTTCATATCTATTGTTTAGATATGCATGCACTGTATGGACAATATGCATTGAAAGATTATGGTTCACAAAGACAAATGGACTATATAAGCAATTTCATGCTATCCACATACAATACATGTTCCCAACTTGACATACTTACTCTTTAGTAAGAGTAACATAACACTGGTAAATCAAAGATTTAGTAGAATGGATACCTACCTATTTGATCTCTAATAGTAAAAGAAAAGTATGGAAAGAATTAATATGTTATTTCACAAGATGTATCTCTTATTTCACCATAAGTTGTACTTTAAAAGTTTGTAACTTACCTACATATAGACTCCAATATTTACCATCTAAGACAAAGAAATCTCACTCATGGCCATCCAACATATATTGCCATCACAAACATACACTCCAAAACATCAACGATATTTTACATGCAAACACAACACGGAATGCACATGACCTGTCGTCCTTAGCGTGTACAACCACACATCATATCACTCTATCCACAGCAATTAAAGCTACAGATATAACCATATCTATATCTATATCTTTATTTATATTTTATATTTATATTCATATCTATCTATCTATTATCTATATCTTTATTTATTTATTTATAATTATATCTATATCTATCAGGCACGAAGCGTGTAAGCCACAACCGAGCATATCAGACGGTGTCTCTAACCAATCAAATCTAATCTATGTTTATATCTACGTCTATATGTATCTATTAGGAACAAAGCGTGCAAACTATTAGGGATGAAGCGTGTAAGCCACAACCCAGGACAACATCTCTATTTCTTGTTCACAGAAAAAGCGATCTATCATCATTATAATAATAGAGAAAACCATAAAATCAGTTTGCTTCTTTTTCACCGCTTACTCGTAGATAGATAGATAGATAGAATAGAATAATCAAATGATTCGACAAGTGGTATTTTTCTTCCTGGGCGCGCTTAGCCCTAAACAGGGTGTATTGCGCATCTATAAATTCGGAGCGGGGGCATATAATCAAAAACGCCCACGGACCCCCGCTCCGCGTTTGGGCTGCGGCCCTGCCTTTCCTCCCATCTCCCCCCCCCCCCCCCCCCCCCCCCCCCCCCCCCCCCCAACCCAACCTCGCCGCCCGCGTGAGCTCTCCCTCGCCGCCGGCGACGACTCGGCGCCCGCCGCCACCGCCGGACCCTCCGCCAGGCCTTCTCCGGCCCGCCCCTTCGCCAGCGACGAGCACCGCCAGGTACGCCGCACCCCTCCCCCTTCGTCCCTGTTGGGCGAAACTGGGCACCCAGACCGTAAATTGTTGAGCTACTTGTACTCCGATTCGATCTAATTGCAAGTGTATACACGCGCTATGTGATGCATACTAACTCCGATTTTTTTTTGTTTTTTCAAATTTTACCAGGTGTACATGTGTACACCGATTCCCTTACCTGCGCCCGCTGCCCCTCGTCTGCAGCTGGTTTGGTTGATTTCTGTGGATTTGGCTGCTGGAGGATCGATGCGGCGGCCTGTAGGATTGCTGTAGATTGGTTGGTTGCCGAATTCGGAGGTGGCTGGGTCAGGTCATGTTGGGGGAGCAGCGCGTGATACTGGCCTTGGAATTGGACTCATCAGCTAGATCATCGAGCTCTGCCCCTGATTTTGATCTGAACTTCTCTGAAGAGCTTCCTTCTGCGAGCAGGAGGAGGAGCTGTGTGGTTGGGAGCCTTCAGGTGGGGTGGGCGGCGCAGCAGCAGAACAAGGGAGGAGGGCAGCAGGTGGTGGCGGTGAATTGTTGCAGCAAGAGCAAGAAGACGAAGAAGAAGAATAAGGAGATCGGCGGCAGTGGTTTGAGGAGTCCCACGGACAAATCCTCGGATTCTGAGAAGATGGAGGGTGGTGAGGGGAGTAGTAATCAAGTCAACACGAGCGAGCTCATCAGTGAGATCGGCAGGGAGCTGTCTATTTCATGCCTGCTCCGTGTTCCCCGGACTTACTACTGCGATGTGGCGTGTGTGAGCCGGTCTTTCCGCTCCCTCGTGAAGTTCGGGGATCTGTACAGGCTGAGGCGGGAGGCGGGGATCGCCGAGCAGATGATCTACTGCTCGTGCAATGTCCTCGAGTGGGAAGGGTTTGACCCGTGCCGCCAGAAGTGGTTCACCATCCCTCCCATGCCTCACATGGAGTGCTTCACGCTTGCTGATAAGGAGTCCCTGGCGGTGGGCACCAATATCCTTGTGTTTGGGAAGAGGGTGGAGGCCCATGTGGTGCTGAGGTACAGCATTCTGACCAACTCTTGGACCACGGGGGAGATGATGAACACGCCGAGGTGCTTGTTTGGCTCGGCGAGCTTCGGCGAGAAGGCTATTGTGGCTGGTGGGTTTGGTCAGAATGGCGCGTTGAGCTCTGCTGAGCTTTATGATTCTGAGATGCAGACATGGACTACTCTTCCAAACATGAACAGGGCGCGGCAGATGTGCTCTGGTTTCTTCATGGATGGCAAGTTCTATATCATTGGTGGGAAGGCACAGAATGAGGTCTTTAGTTGTGCGGAGGAGTTTGATCTGGAGAACAACACCTGGCGGCTCATCCCAGACATGGCACAGGGCCTTAATGGTGGAAACGGTGCTCCGCCTCTTGTTGCTGTTGTCAATAATGAACTTTATGCTGCTGACTATGCAACCAAGGAGGTTAGGAAATATATCAAGGAAAATAATTCCTGGATCACTCTTGGATTGTTACCTGGGAGGTATACATCAGTTCATGGCTGGGGCATTGCTTTTCGTAGTTGTGGGGATATGCTCATTGTAATTGGTGCAATGAGTATGGGTAATGGCGGGCTGATTGAAATTTGTTCCTGGGTACCCAATAATGAACCGCCAGATTGGAAGATCATTGGCACCCGCCGTTCCGGAAGCTTTGTGTACAATTGTGCTGTGATGAGTTGTTGACATACCAGGGCTATTACATTATCAACTGTACATCTTGACCAAAAGGAAGGGTGGAGGCAAATTCTGCTGAGTCTGTTTACTCCTTGATGGGTAACTTCTGCCCACTGGCATTTTAGGCTAAACTAAAGGTCTGATAGAACTTCTTCATGTAGCTTCTTACTTGCTTATGTCTAATCTCTTCATTTTAATTCCATTGGGAAGGCCTGCAATTGATTTCCGGAAAGTGGGACATGCAGTGCAGTATTAGATTAATAATTTGGTGGAACCTCAAGCATTTTGATCTTCCCTGGGTACCTTGATCAAAGTTTTTTTTTTTTCTTTTTAGCTCCAGAGAATAGATTGGCAAATCATTTGCCCATAGATTGTAAGAAAGAAATAAAGGAAAGAAAGAAATATGTCTTTGTTGACAATTGTTGCCTTTTTCCCTTCGTCTTTTCCTGGTTACTTGTGACTGGAGGCAGCTGTGAATCATTACCTTCTATTTGATGTGATTTTTTGCAAGATTTGTAGAGTATGAGTAATCGTCAATTGTGCCTTGTTATCCTGTAACTATGGTGTCTGACAATGTGCAATCTGTCTAAATTTGGCTTCTTGAGTGTGGGAAGCTGCTTTTAGTCATCTGTGAACTAACGTTTTAGTTATGGAACAAGTGAATGTCTTGGGACATTAGTTGCCATTTAGACTTGCAATAATTCTAATTAACTGACCATTTCTTTTGAGTTATGACTTTGCAGCTTTGAGGTTTTCTTAATAATTCACAGCAATGTTAGCATATACTACTGTGAGGCATTACATTATGTTTTGAACATGGTGTATTGTAGTCAATCTATATTGTATGGGTACAATGTTGAGATTATTCTATATTTACTTGAACTAGATGCTTTAGGTGGTGAGCAGAAGCAACAATTATTCAGTGTAATGAGTGTGGAAGTTTATGCCTGTTTGTTCTGTTGACAATGATCTTATATCCTTCTGTCCATTAGAAAAAAGGATGCTGATTGCTTTGCATCACCAATGAGTTAAGCATATCAGTACCTAAGCTGTAGGAGTGTCTTAAAAAGCATATCAGTATTAAAGAAACAGTATAAACGAGTTCCCATGCTTTGTTTCATATAACGGAGACAGCTTAAAAATCAGTAACCTGTAACTTCTACGCCTAGTCTGCCTTTGTTAGAGCATTGTTTCTTCTAGGATAATGATCTTAGTGCACTGTTTTACAACAAAAAAAAAAGGATGGGTGGAGGGGATCATTCTGTTGAGAATCTGAACATCCTGCCTTGGTTTTTGAGGCATTGCCAAGGAGTCCAGGAGTGTTCCCAGCACCACAGGACACCACAAGATCATGGTTATGTCTAGGAGCTAAGGCATGTCCCTATTGTCACAGGACACCACAGCAACTCAAAACAGTGACTTTTGCTTTCCTTTTTTTTTCCGGCTTGTTCATATGTACCTTGGAAATTTTGTGGTAAGATGGGGAGCGATTCTTTTCTCCGAATAAGATTTCTTGGGAATAATAAGTCTTCCATATCTACATGACTGTTTTGGCAGTTATCCTTTTATTTCTAGTGCTCACTAAGAGAACTGATGATATCTATGATTATTTTTTTGACCTTTTACACTTGTGCATCGCTTTGGTTATACAACGAGGCTCTGTTCTTTTTAAGAGTGAATTTCATGGTTATTGAAGAATCTCTTTAATGCTTAAAAGTATATGTTCTTCCTGCTCCAACAGGTATGAGGGCACAAGTTTGATGGTAACCCATTGTCTTCATGAGCTTATAGGTGTGGTGATTAGTCATGTATATGTTTAGCATATAATAGGTGATTGTGTAATTTAGTTTGTGTAATGGTCCACTCAAACATAAGAAAACTGAAAGGAGGATGAGTAGAAAATTGATGCCTGTGTGTTCTCGGCCCACTCTCTGATGAGGGACACATATCGGACACGCATATGTGAGCCCTTTGGATATTATATCTTTGTATGGCTTTCTGTCAGCTGAATTGAAGTTAATGGCCATTGCTTTCGAGTCTTTTGACTATTTGGATTATTCTTATTAGTGGTTCAGAGATGTATCATGAGTTCAGGCCATTAAATCTTTCTTGAATTGTGAAGTTTATATATACTTAAAATTATGGAACCTTATAGTTTCATTAAAAACAGTTATGAGTTATGACATTTATTTATAATTTTAAGATATAAAACATTTCCTATCAGTAAGTACCACTAGTTCATTGGCATAACTTAGCTGAACCTCTGGTTCATTTTGCTATAAACGCTACATGTAAGTAAATGACTCAATGTGAACTTATTGTGGGCCAGTTTGTGTTGCTGTTCTACACTGGAATACTAGAATATAATCAGATGGGTGCGAAGTATGGTTAAACTGGACTGCAGTTAGTTCATCATTTTAGCTCCTAGGATAGAAAGTATTATAACATTTTTTCCCATACTATTTCTTTCATTATAAATGCTATGAAGCCTTTTAACATTAAATTATGAAGGAAAAAAATATCTGGTTAAGCACATTCATTTGGAATATAATTTACAAGGATATAGAGTCCTGTTTGTATCCATTAGTTTGAGTTCTGACTATACCAAAACAGGAGATTTTTGTTGCACTAGCATTTGCCGTGGCAATGATGATTCACATCTTCTCCCATATATTGGTTATGGTAAATTGTGCTAATGTGCCAATTAGAAGTAGATGTAAATTATCTGCTGTGTTTCAAAGTAGAATCAATCTGGTACAGTTTTACCTTTATTATTGTTTATCTGAACTAAGTTACTTATTACTCCCTCAGTCTGAAAAAGAATGCAATTCTACGTTTGGGACAAGTCAAGCTTTCTTTAAGTTTAACCAAGTTTATAGAAAAAAATAATATCAACATTTAAGTTTTCAAATAGGTTTTCTATGAAAATATATTTCATAATTAATCTAATGATATTTATTCAGTATCACAAATATTAGTACTTTTGTATAGATTTTGTCAAATTTGAATTTGTTTGACTGCCCACGAAACTGAGAGTTGCATTCTTTTTGGGACGGAGGGAGTAGCTGTTTTCAGTTCGTGCTATCATAATAAGTTTTAAGTACTCTGTTAGAGCAATATTGACAATGTGATTAGCCGAATTGTCAAGATCCCATTAACAAGTTGTGGTATTTGAGTTTGATGGCATGTTGGCTCCTTTACCTTTTATTACCTTCGCAACGTAAATTACAGTTTTTGGTATATATGCTTTGGCATACTTCCAGTTTCTATTGGTTTGACCTTGACATGAAATAGCAACTTTCCAATTTTCTGTCTCCCTTTCTCTGAACACAATATTAATGAAGTGGTTGGCTTTCATCTAGTCAGCTCTACTCCCAAAGCAACTTCTTGAATGCCAAGTTGATGCTTATGTTCTTTGAATGGGACAAAATATCTATGGTTTCATCTTCCTGCTAATGAAGAGGAAATGCCTTCTTTTCTAGGGATAATTTCAGTGGAGAACAAACTAAAGAACGGAACAAGTATATGGCATTGTGCCTCACCTGGAGAACCAAGAAAAGGCAGAAGCAGAAAGGACAAGCCATCAAACAAATAGTGTTACTAAGTAGTGCGACAAGCCTCTGAAAAAGAATCAGATCCATCACTACATTTGATGGAGATTGTTCTTTAAATTACATGCCATTGATTTTTCTTTCACTAATTGTTCAACCAAAGATTCCTCATTCATTCATTCATATGTGCTGCAGGATTCATGTTGGTAGAATCTCCAATGTAACTGCTCCATTAGCTGTGTCTGTCTCAGTGGCTACATGGTGATGAAGGTTTCTATGGTTAGTATCGAAACTTCAGCACTATGAATAATCTTTGCAGGGGAAATCATTGGTGG
This sequence comes from Bothriochloa decipiens, assembly GCA_023333625.1. Classification (NCBI taxonomy): domain Eukaryota; kingdom Viridiplantae; phylum Streptophyta; class Magnoliopsida; order Poales; family Poaceae; genus Bothriochloa; species Bothriochloa decipiens. The sequence continues at coordinate 45,271,511 of CM041633.1, read as the reverse complement.
GTATGTAAAAGCTTCTTGTTTACACACAGCCGTCACGGTAATGACATAAATTTGCTGTTTTGGCATTTTAGAAATTCCCCTCCAAAGCAAGATGGAGCATAAAGTTATCTCTAAGGAATTTGTCCTGCCCTATATTGTTCTTGATGCACTTACTTTGGTGCATAAAGTTGCTAATGTCACTGCTTTATGGTCATGATGTGTCTATATTTTGTTGGCTTGTAGTCCAATGATGCGATTACCCTTATTAATTTGCTCGTCAGGTCACAATCTACAATGTTAGATTAGATGCACCTCACCAGGCTGAAGGATGTACCAGTTTACTCAATTATTTTGTGTGGATGTTGCACTTGTCCTTGAGAAGATGAAGAGTCACCAAACATATCAATTTCACCAGAGGCAGATGCAAGTGAAGGTGGCTCAGGACTCATGTCTGTGTTGGTGTATCCTTCACTTGCCAGTTGCTGTCCTTCACTTGCCATTTACTGTACAAAGAAAAAGGCTATTCTGATAGGGACCTTGAAATTTTGTCGCAAGTTTATTACTTCGTTGGTGCTGTCATGTCAGGAAACCAATGATTGCAGATTACCGAACATTACCTGTTGGGAAAAGAAAATGGCACTCTTGCATTGGACGCAATCACAAGTTGGCAGTATCATATGCCTTTGGCAATTCCCTTGTGGTCCATAGCAGAGTGCTTATTGCATCTAAAATGGTAAAGTGAATGGGTGCTGTGGCAATCAGGTGACCTTATTCTCTTGTATTCATCCCTTTAATGAAGAAACTTGTCATGAGAGGTTGCAAGTCTCTAAAGTGTACTTGGACAGTTGAGCTATCATCACTTCCATTATTCCGATGACTTGTTTCCGTCTGCTTGAAGTCTGCATATATGCGCATGAATCCATGTGTATTTTTTTGCTCATTTAATGACAATTTCGTGCCTGCTTAGCATGCTATAATTTCTCCCAGCTTTCACCTATTTGAGAATTATTACTGCTGGATGCCCTTGAAAATCTGTTATTCCTTGTACCTGTTTTTCTATCTATTTTATGTCCATCCAACATTCTTAGGAAATTATCAGTATCGTTAAATATTTGCCCAAAGGGGCCAATGGTCTCCCCTAAATGAGACACAGTTGCCCTTTCATCTTTATATATATGGTATCGGTCCCATACCATATTGCCATATTGCCCTCTACACTACACATTCCTGGGAGGCTGAGAACAACTGAAACCTGATGCCAACCTACTGTATATCCATTCAGACATCTTTTTAGCCACCTACAGGGCTCAGTGCCTATCCCCCTATGGTACCATTCATAATCATTCATAGGCCTTTAGTTAGTTGATGGTGGTTGCAACACAATAATTACATGATCACCAAGTCCTGCAACTGAAGCCCCTCTCAAGATTGTTAATTCCATGTAAAGGTCTCCTGTGGATGTTACATGGGGCTAGTTGGCGAGCAAGACAAACTCTTCTCCTACCTTTTCTCAAGAACCCTAGAAAGATAATCATTTTTCAATTGCAGTTAGTTGGCGCGCGCAGAGGGAGGAAGGAAAAAAGGGAAAAGGCGATGCCGATGCCGACGCCAGTTTTATGAGAGGTACCATCTCGCCTGTGGCGTCCAATCCGAAAAGTTGGAATGGAGGAAAAAGAAGAGGAGGCAATGGACGATTGTGAGGAGCAGGCCGTCCATGTCAACGATGATCACAGCAAGCCCCGGCGGCTCACCGAACTTCCCCTGTTGGAAAACGATGCGTGCTCGGGCAGCACTCGCCGCCGCGGCAACTTGGCAAAACGGTGGCAGCAAGTGCGCTGCAGCGGTGCTCCTCGAATAACATATGTATTATTCTGGCCTCCACATCCGATCAGAAGGTGCATCAACACTGCTGCGTTCCTCCTGTTCATGGTAGTTCATGGATGGACCGGTAATTTTGTTTTTACAGCACACTAGACGGAACAGAGAATCAATCATTGAGTAGGACGTTCACTTGGTTTGGTAGTTCAAAATTGGAGCAACAGGATGAGGCTAACGGCACCAATCATGAAGGCCGTGAAAAATAGCAGGCAACAAGATGATGGGAGCAGTAATTTGTGTAATGCTCTTGTTAAGACGATATCAAAGTGGCAGACATCACTGTTGTCTGAACCTTAAGTCAACCTTTCAATATGTATCACCACTTTTAACACGATATAAACAGCATGCTAGACTTGAAATGTACTGAAAAAAAATTATACAGCATAGTGCAAATGCATTCCAACTTCCAAAGAACAGCTCCAGAGATACTAAATACTCGAGCTAGAGTAGTAGCGTACACAGCGCGAAATGAGCAAAGGATCCATCTGAATGATGGCCTGCTGAAACTATGAAACCCAATACAGGCCGCAGATCTTGGGCTGGGCTACACCTGCCACTCAAATCTTTAACATCTGAAGACGAGTAGACGCCTACACATTGTTAAACAACTAGTAGTTGCACCATTTATCTTCTCATTAGTCATTCCTCATCTTCTTCCTCACCACCGCCCAACTTGCTGATTCTGGTTTTTTCACCATAACAAGGGGACCGTGTTTGCTTGCCAATGACGGGACAAATGTGCTTCTCAGACTTGACCCTCACCAAAAACAAGAGGATGCTGATAATTTTGCCTGCCAAATGAGCAGTGAGCCAAAAGCTACTATTAATGTCCAGAAAAGATAATGACTTGACAATGCAAATGATTAAAGGATCACCAAGAGTAACATCATTTCTGCATTATGGTATCCGTGGGTAAATCTTCCAAAAAGACATTATTGGTGCTTAGCATAGAAAACAATGTTCCATCAGTAAGTTTTCAGGAGACCATCATGAGACATTGTATGTGTTCCCATCATCTGCCCACTTGACTGTTGCACTCCAACCCAACAAAATACTATAATTTATAATCAGACATTACGGAGTGTACATACCAGTATGTTTAACGTTTACATAAGGTGATCCTATACCCCTAAATAAACTTGCATAAAAGACAAGGCTGGAAAGGAAAAGGTCCAAGGAAGAGGCATGTGATGATGCTTGTAGCATGGTTGTCTATGATGTAAACTTATAGATTCACAGTTCAACACTCATCAAATGGAGACAATATAAACTAGAATCAATACGAAGTATAACAAAATGGCAGACTGAAAAGCATATGCACACATCAACAACGGACAGCCTAGAAGGGCCAATATGCAGTGCCAAACTAACCAACAACTGCTAGAGATCATTTATTGTGCAGTTACATCAATAATAAATCAGAAATAGACAGTTGACTACAGTGCTACAGATCAAGATATGGAACAACATTGCAAAGAATTAAAAAAACATGCAGTGACTGTACTAGAAAAACTCCAGAAGAAACACAAATGTGAAAGGTGTTGATCATCACACAAAATTCTATGGTGAATAGAGTTGGGCATACCTGCCTTTAATACAAGAGTCTGAAGACAGCACAACAGGTAGTTCTACGGGGTAATAGCAATGGTCACTTCCAGTTTGCAATGCTCCTTGGCAAGGAGCACATAGTACCTCATGACTTTATGCTCCTCCTATGGTTTGGAAGCAAGATGCCAAGGCCTCATCCTTAACTTGCATGAAAACCTCCCTCTCAATGAATGTAACCAGGCAATCATTCAACAATTGTCCCCCCACTCTATTTGTCAGCTTATTATTAACAAGATCCACTGCAGAAAATACCCTTTCAACGCTAGCAGTTGCTATGGGAAGAACCAACACCAATTTAAGAAGCCTGTAAACAATAACATGTTTGAGGGTCTTTTTAGTTTTAACAAGCATAACAGAAAGCTCAACAAAACAGTTCACTTCTCCAAACCTTTCATCCTCACGCATATCATCAACAAACCATGTAAGATAGCTTGGAAGATGCAACAAATCTGTGCTTGACAAGTCCTCAGGATAAGACCTAGCAAGTTTAAGTAACTTGTCCTTGTTATATGGGTGTTATATGGGTAAAATGATTTTGCTGGATCGAGTGATGCCACGTTAAGAAGAAAATCTGTGTTCGTCTCAAACCTGTCATTTAACTCTTGAAGTGCTCTATCAAGGATGCTTGTGAAAATTTCAACACGGTAACGATGGAGATTCTTGACTTTTCTCAAGAACCCCTTTGGTTTTAAAACTGGCTCATAAATATCATCCATGCTAGGGACTTTGACGTCATGCTTCCCACAAAAAGTAGTGACATCTTTAAGAAATTTTACCCATCAATCATCCCCTCGCATTACTTCTAACAGATGCTTTGTAATATCAATGATTTCAATGCCATTGACCATAAAACTGCTGTCTCTCATTTGCAAACCTCTATTTAAGACAGATGTGCATCCCAATATATTCTGCAACAAGTGTGTCATGAAAACAAACTCAAATGACTCAAAATATATCAATATTTTTCGAGCATTGACTGCTTCTGCACCATGAGTATGGTCTCCTCCAATCATGATGAGAACACTTTGAATGGTGGGATACAGTATGGAAATTTGTATGCAAGTGTTATAATGATATCCACGACCAGGAACATCCATTTTACTAGGGAATTTCGCTTGATTCAAACCTTCTAGAACCTGTTGAGCCTCAGGTACTTGAAGCATTTGAGCTTTTCTGCAGGAAATTTCAAGCAGGCTCACCAACAATCCAAGTTGCTGAAAGAAATCAGCACAAGCACTATTCTCCTTAAGAAGATCAACAAGTGCCAAGTGCAGTTCCTGTGCAAAGCAATGAACATAGTGAGCGGAAGGAGACTCGTCCATGATCATTTTCTTGAGACCCTTCACATGAGTCCTCATATTGCCTGCTCCATCATACCCCTGCCCACGGACCCTAGACCAGCTCAAAGAGTGATTCCTGAGCCATGAGTCAATCGCAGATTTAATCGTTGCGGGTTTCGGGTCCTCAACATGCACAACCCCAAGGAACCTCTCAACTGCCCTGCCTTTCTTGTCAACATAGCGCAAGCAAACAACCAACTGTTCATTATGGCGAGCATCAGTAAATAGACAAGCAAGTACTGCAAAATTTTCCTCCCCAAGGTCTTACCTGATAAGCCTGGTAGTTTCTCTGGCACAAGCGTTAACAAGACCTTCTATCGTTTCCGGACCGGTCATCTCAGGATCGTTCAGAGCATTCTGCAGAATGGCCTTGTTTGCTCCATCCAAACTATCTGCCAGCCATTTCAAGAGCTCACGAAAATTTCCTTGGTTCAGCGAGTGTTTGATTTCATCATGCCCTCTGAAAGCCAGCCCTTGGCGAAAAATAAACCTCAAGCCTCTGAAGCAAAATCGTCGGAGGTTTCGGCACCGAATGCAAAATCCGCTGAGGTTTCGGCACCGAAGTGGAAGAGGACTTCTGCACCTTTCCAGACCGAGACCTTTCCCACAAAGTCTTCAAATCCACTGTCTTGTGTTTCTTCGTCATGTCCTAATTCTTCAACCAATAATTTCTGCATTTTCAACAACCAAAGAAAAAGATGCATCACTCGTTGCATTTACTGTCGCTGAGCTGAACCAAACGCGCGTTTTCCTCGAGCTAACGATTCGGGCGCTGAGTACTGACCTGCTGCTGTGCTCGGTGCTTGCTCTGCTCCCCGTTGCCGCCGCCGCCGCTCTGACTCTTTGCCTTCGCCGTACGCCAGCTGCGGCGGGTCGCCACTCCACCGCGTCCCGGTGAGGCCGCGGGAGGCGGATGATATGGGGGGAGGGGAGTGGAATGGGGAGCGAGAGGTTAGGGTTCCCAGGTGAGGTGGGCGGCGGGTGGTGGCCTCACTCCTGCTGCTCGACGGCGACGAGCGCCGCCGTGGGAGCTCGCCGGCCACCCACGCGGAGAAACCGTTCTGGGCCGGAGAATGGAGGCTTCAGGCTTCGGCCCATCACTGTACATGGCCCCAATAGTTTTGCCATTTGTTCTAAAAAAAAAAAGAGTTAGCCTCCACACGTTAGAGCAATTCCACTCGATTTGTTATAAAAAAAAGCCACTCGATTTCCTTTCCTATTTTTTCCTTAAAAATCTGATATAAGGGATTGAGAAAATTGAATTGTAAAGTACTGGGAATATTTTGTTTTTTTCAACAAATTGAGTAAAACCCAAACCCCTTGATATATATGGGGTCCACATGTTAGTGGGAGAAATCTCTCTCCCTCTCTCTCTTCCCATTCTTGTTCCTATAAGGTGAGTGTAATAATTGGCTTATAGCCAAGCAAATGCTAATGTGGAAGAGAGAAGAGAGCTTGACTCTCAAGCAAGCAGCAGGTTGGGCATGGTAGCATATGCATATTGAGCCCACATGTCAAATGGACGTTAGGAGGAATAGGAATGAAAAGGTGGGACATGGATAAAAATAACAATAAAAAAGTTTCTTATAGGCAAATAAGAGTCCACTATTGTACTATAAGCTAGGTTCTTACAACTTGGCAATAGCCAATCACTTAGCTCTATTATTGGACTGTTGGCGTTTTTTAGCACCAAGAATGGAGGTTTTAAGTCCATACCTAGCGACTGCACCAGAAAGCCACTTGGTATAAGTTAACGCACACAGAAAGATTCGCAAGGGAACGGATACCGTTGTAGCTTTTATCCAGGAGTATTCCGGGATATCGTATTTATCCACAGGAGGCAATGTGTAAAGAAGTTGATAAGTATCTTTTATGCATCTACTAGCTAGTATGCCGACTAGACTAATGTGGGGGTAAAAGATATGATAAGAGTTTTGATAATTGACACACAGGAGAACTGTAAATAGAAGATAGCAGAGCAGACTAGCTAAGCTAGGAGGTTATCGGGAGAGGTTAAGGTTCCTATTTTCTCCTCTCTTACTGTGGTTCTAGTCTAGCTCACACCAAAGGAATAACCAAGCAAAAAACAGACATAAAGGTTACACCAAGACATTTCGGGACAGCGGTTTCTTTCCAGTTTTTGAAAAGACTGGGAAGGGGTAACCGGGGTCAGGCAGCGAAAAGCTCTACGAAAAACACCAGCTCGAACGTGGTGGAATACAAAGGCCTTGTCGGGTCTGTCACCCCCGGGGCTACCACAACTATCCGTAGGGCTGGGCGCATTCTCAGGTAACTCGCTAGCCCAAACACCACGTCTGCGCTAGTAGTTACTACTCTAGTCACAATTTATAACCAGAGCAATCGGTCGACCGGAGAACCCATGCCAAGGTATAGAACCTAAAAATCAACTAAGCTCAGCTAAAGAACTAAGGCATGAATAGATAACCATATAGACAATTCAGTAAAGTAGAGAAGATAAATATATTAAAAGTACTTGAGTCTTACAGAGAACCGAGGCAAGAATTGCCGGAACTCCGAGGACTACTCCGAAACTTGAGCCTTCTCTCCCTAACTCCCAACGAGGCTAACACTATTACTATTACATCTTGAAGAATGGTATGAGTGTTGCTTCTTGGTGGTGTGTCAAATGAGGGGGAGAGAGCCTCCTTTTATAGATAGAGTGGAGGGGGCTCGTTGGAAAATGCTCCTCCCCACTTGGAAAGTTCCAAACCGAGCTCCCAACGTCAGTTTCACACCTTCTTTGTACGAGTGCAGCCAATGGTTGACCTCCACACGTCGTCGTGAACCGACTGACCAAAGCTGGGCCCATTTGGCGCCAGAACTCGGACGCGCGCCAGGCCCCTATCGCGCGGACAGGGGTCCGGAGCCAAACTGACCCAATTTTGGTGGGCGTGCTCCTCTCGGTGTCCTAAGTTTGGTCCCGAAGTGGGCTTCTTCTATTTTCTTTTTTGTTTTGTCGTAGGCCTAAAATTTTTTTTTTCTTTTGACCCATTTTATATGTATTTTAATATAACGCTTTGCAAAATAAGTAAAATACCAAAACTCGTAGAAAAGATTAGTGAAAAACCCTATCATATCAAATTAGTGGTAAAAAGTATACAATAAGGACTCTTGCTCTTAGAAGCCGGAGGCCAGTTGCAGTGACACGCCTTGTGAGGTGTGATGCAGCGCGGCGGCAACCTACAAGGCGCCTGTGGCCTACATGGTGTGGTGGCACGACTTTTGCGGCTTGCACTGTAGCACAACTAGGGTGACCCACGAAAGCGCACGACCTCCATGACAAGGTGCAGGACAGGACATGGCTGTGTCCCACAGTGACGGTGCAACGACAGTGTTGGCAACATGGTGTGGGTTTGAGATGTCAGTGGAAGAGAAAAGTAGAAAGGGATTGAGAAAGAAACCACTCCTTGCTGCCCCTTTGTCTATGGGAGAGTTGGCAGCACATTGTGGGTTCGAATCGAGCCTCAGTGGAAGAGAAAGAAACAAAGGGTATTGAAAATTTTTGCTCCTTGCTCCCCTTTGTCTAGGAGAGACTGCTGATTTTGAGGGATTTTAAATAAAATAAAATAGAAAAAAGAGGATCGGTCGGAGCTACTTGCATTTCAATTTCCTTTATGCAGGAATCTTATACTCGTGAAAAGAAGCAAATGATATCGTCACCACTAAACAATCCGTCCGCCCGGCTCCTAATCGCCCACGCTAAGCACCCCGCCCCCGGCGTAACCTCCGCGCTCGCGTCCGCGGAACCGCCGCCCCTGCGCACGAAGCCCATTGCCCCAGCCCGCCCCCGCGGCTCCTTCCTCCCGTCTGCACAACCGCAACTCCTGGCGAAAGCGGCGGCGAGAGCGCGGAAGTGGTGCGGCATCTGGAGTAGGAGGAGGCTGCGAGGCATCCCGGCGACCATCGGCAGAGGCATCCTAGCAGCCGAGCGGCGCGGCAGGCACCGCAAGGACACCTTCCCGGCCTCCACGGCCACGATCAGGAAGCCGCTCCGACGTCCGTGCTCTACTTCGTCGCTATCGTGCTCGAGCTGCCATCCACGGCCGCGGCCGGACACCGGAGGAGGTGAGACCGTGGGATCCCTTGCGCTCGTCGGGTGGGTTCTCTTCTCTGAATTTCTGGCGATTTTGGTTCTGGGTGGGATCGATACCGCGTTGCCTGAGCGAATATTGCTCAACAAGATTACGGTGTGGGTTTGGCCAATTTCTCCGGTAAATGTGTAGATCCGATCAGCAGCAACAGTATCTTGGCTCTTCACGAATGCAAAGGTGTCTGAATTGAATTGAATGTACTCTGTTTATATAGAGCTTAGATAATGCGCCTAGAATATTGTTTTATGAAAAAAAAATGCTGGCTTTCATATTTAGCCTAATCTATTTTGATTGCTTTATTTTACAATTGTAGCTCTCAACGATTAGGCTTTCTTGTTCTAAAACTTTGAATGGCCTTGAACTTTGCTAATAATAATGAAAATTCAGACTTTGCTATTTTAGACAAGCCTTGTAGGAGCAGGTTGAGATGGGAAACATACAGTCTTAGAAGCTGTGACTATAGCTCTTTATCCGCCGCCACCAAAGCCTGGTTCAAATGTATGGACTCAATTTTGTTGCTATTACTATGGTTTCTGCCTCTGATCCAAAGTCTGCAACAGCAGAGCACACCAAAGATTAGTTCAGGCTGCTATATTACGAATAAAATTTCCAGTTTATTATTTCTCGTCTTGAGGTTTGGCCTTGAAACAACAACAGACTTATGTTTGGCCCTTTAACTATATGGTTTAGCTTGCAGTAGAAAATGCTATTTATACTGCATCTGAGTATGCCCTTTAACTCAAATGTATTGGCAATTTAAGCCATACTGCAGTTAACATGAAACTGGTTATGTCTACAATGCCCTTGAATTGCTCAGACAAATTAAGCCACGTGTGTGCACGCAACATATGATGTTTTCTTCATCACAGATTCGCTATATATATGATGCTTTGACATTATCTTCTTATCTTCTTGCTTCATAGAATCTGTACTGTCTTATGCTTGGAAGAAGTGTTCGAGAGAACAAGGTGTTGTTTTTGTTCCTGCAATAGGTTTCTTCCTGCAGGACGTTTCATTTCAGGCCCGCACTCTGAAACTTGCTTGCTTAAGAAATGGGGAACGCTGAACAACTGTAAAAGAGCGCTTAGTTATCTAAAAAACTACGAAGGAATTGGAACATGCCTCAGTATGATTATGCTTTAGTCGCAACACTTATTCCTAATCTCCTACCATGTTCTCTATTTTTTCCCCTCTGCAGGTCTTTTTCGGGTGACGGCGTAAATCGACACAATCATTCCTCCCTTCTCCATCCTTGCACAACCAGCCTTGTCATGGTTGTCAACGCCACTAAGGTATGTACATGTCTTATGCATGTATGTTACTACTGATCGTTGCTCGCAAGCTGAAATAGAGGATGGGGAAAAGGCCCGAGTGTTTAGTTCAAAGGGACATTATACCCTGATGTAATTGAATCACTCATTGAACTCAAGCTCCTATTCAAGGATGAGGATTGAGGTATCAACTTGAATTTGCTTTTTTAACAATGGTGGCGAGCGGCCATCGCATGTGTTTCGTCGACTCCTAGACTACTGGAGTTTTGTGAGTCTTGTTACATATTATTTGAATTTTACGATCAAACCGAGAGTGGCAGAGCTAGCGTTTTGTAGCCCGCCTGTGCCCAATATTCAGCTTCAGTGATTACTGCACTTATTTCATTTTGAAGTTGGGGAGTATTTTGAATGTCTCAGATTCATTTTAGAAGTGACACCCATTTCCTGGTCCTGGTCTTGCTGTTGGTGCCCTAGGAGATGTTACAGAAGGCAATGCTTTGGAGGTTCTTTGTCAGTACAAGCTTTCTTGCCAGTACAAACAGTTGGGATTCAGGGTGACCAGCGAACCCACTCCAATGCTGTCATTTTAAGGGCAATCACCAGTGACGATGGCATGACTACAGATTGGTATGTACCAGTGAACTTCCAACTCTGTTCCACTTTTTTTCCCTAGCAAACTTTTGGTATGTTATACTGATATTCTGTTGCAGCCATATATATAAGTTTGTTGTTAATCTTCACACTCTTATCACTCTAGAGTCTGGGAACAATAATCAGATCTCATTTATTCATGATCTAACTGGTTACAGTTGTAAAAAATCTGCAAATGTTTGCATGAAACACTAATTGTCATCATTCTTTGGTGGTTCTGCCTTTTCTTTTCTTGTTTCCCTTGTTGGTTTGCCTTTTCTTTTCTTGTTTCCCTTGTTGACCAACCTGAAGTTCTCTAGGTGCTCCCGGACAAGGTCAACCTGGTGTTGCTTTATTCCAAGCCATCTTATCAGTGTGCCAACTGCAGTGTGCTAATGGTGCTATCTTACAATGCATCTTGAATATGTTGTTATGGTGCTATCTTCTCTGTCATTTTAAGTTGTTTTTTCTGTTGCCCTAATGGTCATCCTCGCGTATAGCATACTACTGTCAGCAGCAGACTCAGTTTCGTTTTCTTATGCGTATCACTTTCGTATTATTGTAGTACTAAAAATTTCTATGTTGTTGCTCTCGTCTTGGGTTAGCCCAAAATTTTGTTACTCATAGACCGGGCCCAATGTTAAAGCCTGACTTATTGACTCTCACTCTGTAGGGTTGGTAGGCTGACAGCGATGGCTGATGACGGTTACTGAAGCTATATTGCTGAAACTCTACTGAAGGGAAGCTATATTGCGAAACTCTACTGAAGTACTCAAGCTGAATCTTGCAATAGATGGAAAAAGAAGGAAAGGTACCCAGAAGTGTGCATTCGACGTGAAAACAATGACCTACTATTGATTTGTGTAAGGACCGAGGACACATGAGTTTCCATGCTATGAAAATTTCATATACTCCATAGTTAAGTGTCAAAGATCTTCAGAGACCTATATTTATGTAACATTGATATCTCAGACATCACGTTCATTCCGTTTTCTGCAACAGTATGATACAAGTTCATGTTTTTATTACAGTGGAGTTATTTTTTTTCCCATTGCAACGCATGGGCATTTACCTAGTATAGGGAAAAGGGGATCTCTTTTATAAATTTAGTGGAGTTGCTTTTATTTCGGTTACTACAGACTTGGTTGAGAACGCAAATACGTTTTCCTAGAATCATGCAAGAACTAGTCTAAACTGTTTCATAAATTCCTTAAAATTCTGCTAATTATTTCAATAAGATCGATTTCAGTATTAAATATGGCATTGGTAGATTTTAGGGATCCTTTTAGCACGGTGAGACTTTTGTGGCACACTGGAAATGCATCACGAAACAGCAAGCAACGCATCCAGACACCAGATATGATTTAACACACTGCTGCTATCTCAATTCTCCTAACTAACAAAGGATGAATGAAGCTTAGCGTTGACATGGCACCAATCATGAGGCCGTAAAAAATAGAGATGAGAGCAGTAATTTGTGTAATATTTTTGTTAAGAAGATATCAAAGTGGCAGACATGAATGCATCAATGGTGTCTGAACCTGAAGTCAACATGCCAATATTTATCACCACTCTTAACAGGATATATACAGCGTGCTAGATTGAGCTGTACTAAGAAAAATTATACAGCATAGTGCAACTACATGCCTACATTCCAACTTCCAAAGAACAGCTCTGGAGATACCAAAACTTCAGTTAGGTCTGAAATGGACAGAGCAACCATCTGAATGAAGGCTAGCTGAAACTCTAAAACAACACAGGCCGCAGATCTTGGGCTGGGCTACACCTACCACTCAAGTGTTAACATCTGACGACGAGTAGACAGCTACACAGCGTTAAACAACTAGTACTGACACTTTATCTTCTCATTAGTCACTCCTCATCTTCTTCCTCACAACTGGCACAGCCACCACCTAACTTGCCGACTTCTGGTTCTTTCAACCTAACAAGGGGACCATGGCGGAATGTGCTTGCCAATGATGGGTCAATATATATGCTTCTCAGACTCGACCCTCACCAATTCACCATAATCAAGAGGATGTTATAATTTTGTCTGCCAAATGATGTCCAGAAAAGATACTGACTTGACAATGCAAATGATTAAAGGACAACCAAGAGTAACATCATTTCTGCATTATGGTATCTGTGGGTAACTCTTCCAAACAGACATTATTGGTGCTTAGCATCAGAAAACAATGTTCCATCAGTAAGTTTTCAGGAGACCATCATGAGACATTGTAGGTGCTCCCATCATCTGCCCACTTGACTGTTGCAGTCCAACCTAACAAAATACTATAATTTACAATCAGCCAGCATGGAGTGTAGATACCAGTATGTCTAACATTTAAATAAGGTGATCCTATACCCCTAAACCAAAGAAACTTGCATAAATGACAAGGCTGGAAAGGAAAAGGTCCAAGGAAGAGGCATGTGATGATGCTTGTAGCATAGTTGTCTATGATGTAAACTTATAGATTCACAGTTCAACACCCATCAAATGGAGACAATATAAACTAGAATCGATACCAAGTATCAGAAAATCGCTGACTGAAAAGCAAGTTCACACGTAGACAACGGATAGCCTAGAAGGGCCAATATGCAGTGCCAAAACTAACCAACAACTGCTAGAGATCATTTATTGTGCAGCTACTGCAATAATAACTCAGAAATATACAGTTGACTTAAATGCTACAGATCAAGATATGGAGCAGCATTGCAAAGAATTAAGAGAAAAACATGCAGTGTCTGTAGAAGAAAAACACCAGGAGAAACACAAAGGTGAAAGGTGTCGATCATCACAAAAATTTCATAGTATGGTGGATAGAGTTGGGCATACCTGCCTTTAATACAAGAGTCTGAAGGTAGCACAACAGGTAGTTCTCTGGGGTAATAGCAATGGTCACTTCAAGCTTGCTATGCTTCTCGGCAAGAAACCCATAGTAGTTCACGAATTTATGCTCCTACTATGGCTTGGAAGCAAGATGCCAAGGCCTCATCATTAACTTGCATGAAAACCTCTCAATGAATGTAACCAGGCAATCATTCAATAATTGTTCCCCCACTCTATTTGCTAGCTTATTCTTAACAAGATCCATTGCACAAAATACCCTTTCAACGCTAGCAGTTGCTATGGGAAGAACCAGCACCAATTTAAGATGCTTGTAAACAATAGGATGTTTGAGGCTCTTCTTGGTTTTAACAAGCATAACAGAAAGCTCAACAAAACTTTTCAGTTTTTTAAACCTTTCATCCTCACGCATATCAGAAATAAACCGTGTAAGATGGCTCGGAATATGCAACAAATCTGATCTTGAGAAGTCCTTAGGATAATACGTAGCAAGTTTAAGTAACTTGTCCTTGTTATATGGGTAAAATGAACTAGCTGGATCGAGTGATGCCACATTAAGAAGAAAATCTGTGTTCATCTCATCAAACCTGTCATTTAACTCTTGAAGTGCTTTATCAAGGATGCTTGTGAAAATTTCAACACGGTATTGTTGGAGATTCTTGACTTTTCTCAAGAGCCTCTTTGGTTTTAAAACTGCCTCATAAATATCATCCATGGTAGGGACTTTGATGTCATGCTTTGCACAAAAAGTAGGGACATCTTTATGAAATTTTACCCATCCATCATCCCCTCGCATTACTTCTAACTGATGCTTTGTAATACCAATGAGTCTAATGCCATTGACCATAAAACTGTCTCTCATTTGCAAACTTCTATTTAAGGTATGTCAGATTCCCAATACATTCATCAACACTTGTGTTATGAAAACAAACTCAAATGACTCAAAATATATTAATATTTTTTGAGCGCTGACAGCGTCTGCACCATGAGTATGGTCTCCTCCAATCATGTTGAGAACACTTCGAATGGTGGGATACAGTATGGCCTTGTTTAGTTCACTGGATTGGGGCCAGAATTCCTATAGCATTTCGTTTGTATTTGGTAAAAATTATCCAAACTTTGACTAATTAGGCTCAAAATGTTCGTATCACAAAGTACAACCAAACTGTGCAATTAGATTTTGATTTCATCTACATTTAGTACTCCATACATGTGCCGGTATTTTGATGTGACGGAAAATCTTTTTTTTTACATAGTGTCAAATGCTGGAATTAGGAGCCTAATTCGAGGAACTAAACAAGGCCTATGTAAATTTGCATGCAAGTTTTATAATGAAATACCCGACCAGGATCATCCCATTTACTAAAGCACTTCTCATGATCCAAACCTTCTAGAACCTGTTGAGCTTCAGGTACTTGAAGCATTTGAGCTTTTCTGCAGGACATTTCAAGAAAGCTCACCAGAAATCTAAGTTGCTGAAAGAAATCAGCACAAGCATCATTCTCCTTAAGAACAGGAACAAGTGTCAAGTGCAGTTCCTGCGCAAAACAATGCACATAGTGAGCAGAAGGTGACTCATCCATGATTATTTTCTTTAGACCCTTCACATGAGCCCTCATGTTGCCTGCTCCATCATACCCCTGTCCTCGGACCCTAGACCAGCTCAAAGAGTGATCCCTGAGCAAGGAGTCAATTGCAGCTTTAATCGTTGCGGCCTTTGGGTTCTCAACACGCACAACCCCTAGAAACCTCTCAACTGGCCTCCCTTTCTTGTAAACAGAACGCAAGCAAACAACCAATTGTTCATTATGGCGAGCATCAGTACATAGACAAGCAAGTATTGCAAAATTTTCATCCCCAAGGTCTTGCTTGATAAGCCTAGTAGTTTCTCTGGCACAAGCATTAACGAGACCTTCGATCGTTTTCAGACCGGTCATCTCAGGATCGTTCAGAGCTTTCTGCAAAACCTCCTTGTTCGCTCCATCCAAATTAACTGCCAGCCATTTCAGGAGCTCAAGAAAATTCCCTTGGTTCAACGAGTCTTTGATTTCGTCATGCCCCCGAAAAGCCTGCCCTTGGCGCAAAATAAACCTCAAGCTCTGAAGCAAAATCGACGGAGGTTTTGGCCTCAAGCTCTGAAGCAAAATCGACGGAGGTATTGTTTTTCATATTTGGTATTTGTGGCCTTTTGCTGGGCAATTCGGAAAGCCCCCAGAAATGCTTGCTTTTAGGGCAAAGGAAAAAAAAAAAGCCGTTCACTGTTATTGACTACGGTATTTACTTTATTCACTGTCAGACATCGACATTTTCGGAAGCAAAATTGATGGAGGTTTTGGCACCGAGGTGGAAGCGGTCTTCTGTGCCTTTCCAGACCTCTCCCACAAAGACTTCAAATCCATTGTCTTCTGTTTCTTCGTCATGTCAAACTAATTTCTGCATTTCAACAACCAAAGAAAATGATTTAGTTGGACAGAAGTTGGGTGAGAATAATAAAATTACTGTCAAGTCCACCTATAATGCATTGACTCACAATGAAAATGGACAATCTTTCAAACACATATGGAAAGGGAAAATCCAACCTAAAATCAAAATTTCCATGTGGTTGGTTGACAACAATGCAATTCTTACCAAGTATAACCTTCTCAAAAAAAAAAAAAAAAAATGGAAGGGTCATCCTTACTGCTACTTTTGTGAGAAACCAGAAAGTGTCTCTTGTTGTGTGGCCAAAGTTGTCTGGGCTACAATTGCCCATGCAATTGAGGCATCAAACATTCCTGGTTCACCAAATCAAAGTTGGTGATAGTTTGAGAAATGGCTTCCGAAAGGCAAAAGTTTTTCATATTTGGTATTTGTGGCCTTTTGCTGGGCAATTTGGAAAGCCCCCAGAAATGCTTGCTTTTAGGGCAAAGAAAAAAAATGCCGTTCATTGTTATTGACTACGGTGTTTACGTTATTCACTGTTAGATGAGACATCGACGTTTTCGGACCCTTGAGTTGAATCAAACGCGCATTTTTTCAAGCGTAACGAGGAAAGACTAGGGCGCTGAGTAATGATCTGCTGCCGTGCTCGGTGCTTGCTCTGCTCGCCGCCGCCGTCGCTATGACTTCTTGGCTCCGGCGTATGCCGGCTGCGGCGGGTCGCCACTTCACCGCGTCCCGTCGAGACCGCGGGAGGCGGGTGAGATGGGGAGGGGAGTGGATTGGGGAATGGGAGGTTAGGGTTCCCAGGCGAGGTGGCCTCGCTCCTGCTGCTCGACGACGACGAGGCCGCCGCCCTGGGAGCTCGAGAGCCAACGAAGCAGAGATGACGTTCTGGGCCGGAGAAAAGAGGCTTCGGCCCATCACCCTATATGGCCCAATACTTTTGTCATTGCTTTCTCAAAACAATGGCCCGGGACACTTTATAGCCCAATACGCACAGATTTTTTTAATATTTTGTAATGTAAAAATCAAATTGATTTCTGTAAAATTCTGGTAAGAATCCAATGAGGTTTCTGCGTATTTCTGCATGCCAAAGGGGTACTTAGTTCAAAACGCAACTATGTTCTCCTATAGAATCATACAGGAACTAGTCTAAACTGTTTCACAAATTCCTTAAAATTCTTATTGAAGTAGTTACTTTCAATAAGATTTCATGTTAATATGGCATTGGTAGTGGCAAGTTCGCAGAGTTCAGGGATCTCTTCAGCACGGTCAGACTTTTGTGACACATTGCAGATACTGGAAACGCTCCAAGGAGCAGCAAGCAACACATCCAGGCACCAGATAAGATTTAACACACTTCTACCATCTCAATTCTCCTAACTATAAGGTTCACCGTCTCAAACACAGCATCACCGGAACACCATCCACACTGCATAATTCTACACTGCAACCTACAGGTATATGTCGAACAAATATGTTACATGACAGGGTCAGAGTGAACGGCAGGTGCAACTCGCAAGTCGCCACAATGCGAGTGAGACACCATTTCCATGGCTGACGATGAACTGGGGCCCTTTCACTGCTATTGGACCAAAAAATGTCCGCCTCAATACATTTGATCTCAGCTACACACAAAAAGGCAGATGATCGTCATAAACATGTCATAAACATGCGTAATGCAAGACTGTACAATAATTCAGATGAGTTAAGTGTTTACCAGTCTTGGTGACCCCGGTTCCAGTAGCTATTTTCATCCTCGAAGATCATGAAGCTGCTAGCCCACGAGCTCTGCTCAGGGTACGCGCCATGGAAATCGGAGGACGAGTGCCAGTCACTGTTGGAGGCCTTGAGATCCTTCTCAGGCTCCACCTCGGCGAACGTCACTCGCTTGCCAGCCTTCTTTGCTGTGTGTTCCTTTGGGCCATCCAGTGATTCATGTTCTTTGGAATCCTTTAGTGCTTTCTTCATCTCTTTAGAATCCTTCAGTGCTTTCTTTGGATCTTTCAGCGCCGCCTTCTTCTGTTCTTTGGAATCCTTGGGTGACTTTGAATCCTTTGGTGACTTTGGCTCCTTCGAATCTTTTGATGGCTTGAGTTGCTTTGCATCTTTTGATGGCTTTGGTTCTTTGGAATCCTTTGATGATTTTGAATCTTTCGACTCCTTGGATGATTTTGACTCTTTCGAATCTTTAGATGATTTCCCAGACTTAAATGACTTGCCAGCCTGTAATACAGATCACAAGACATCAGATCAACAATATTCAGCTTGGTTTTCTCAAAAGAAATAATCACATGGTCCACAGGAAACCACACAAATTTTAGGAAAACGATTACCTTCACTATTACAGCTGAACTAGCATGACAACTATCAATGAGTTAGCTAGCTGAGGGAGTACATAAAAATTAACAAAACCATCAAAACTTTAGACTAAAGAAAAGGTAAGCACTGCATATCAAAATGCAGTCACCATAAACATAGTGATGAACTGATGACTATCATGACCAAAGGATCACAGTCAACTGGGAACAAGCATGAACAACTGCCTCACATTCAAAGCATTTTGCAGTGTTGTTCAGTGCACAAAGTGGGGACAGCTATATAAGGTTCCTGTACCTTGTTTGCCAGTTTCTTCAGTGCATCAGTCCCATTTTCTTCAACGAACTTATCAAGTGCTGTGAGGAAGTCATCGGATTTCCCAAAAAGGCCTTTTTTCTGAGGGACATACCAAATGTTGACCATCTGGTTCTTCATGAAGGCAGGTCTCACATAATTTTGGTACACATAGGATGCGCCATTGAAGTATGGCAAGACAAGCCAGCAAATAAAGATCAATTTCATTGAAGGCCAGAAAGGGAGCCTGTCAAAATCAAGCATGGAAAAGCCATGGAATTTAGTGAGCGATGTGCCATTTTGATCTTTAAATACATATGTTCAAGTTACAATTAAAAATATTGTGATGAGATGCAAAACCCCATGCAACTATTAACTAAAAATCACCAACTCCTAGAATTTAAACCAGAGGTGGTCAACCTGGCAACTTCCAGCACACATCATGGATGCTTTTGACATTCAAGAAGCAAAGATCACCAGACACTTATTTGCCATTTTGTTCAGAATATAAAATAAATATGTGAAGATTCATGATAACCCATCAGTCTATCTTACCTGAAATAGAGCAGTCTGTAGTCTGACTTTATTTAGAAACAAAGCAAGGATTTGAATAGTGTAAATTAATTAATTAATGATTATTTTTATATATGCCGAATTTGTCCACAAGTCCTAAATATATCAACAACTACTGGGCCCAACTTTCACACAGAATAGTAAACGGACACTAAAAACAACATAACAAACACAGCATACTTACCACTGAATAATTGATGCAAATGTGAGTTCAAACAATGTTATTAATGAGTACAGGACCCAATATGTGAGCCATTGTTGATCATCCACAGGAGATTTGGTCTCTATTGCCTTAACAGAAGCATACCTGTAAGTTGTAATAACACTTTGCGTTTTACTCATAAAAGTTGAGTTTCAAGCAGTAACATACAAGTCATGAGCAACTTACAGAGGATAAGCCAGTGCCACCAAAGGCCTGCAGATGAAAATGAACAAACAGAAGTTAAAGTGTGCATTTCCTATTCATAATAATTGCTTATGAGCCAGAAGAAAGTATCTTTCAGAAAGGGGAAACTGTAAATTCAGAAATGAGTGGCACTAGTCCATGCTTGATACATCTCTCATAGATTGTTATAGCAGCAAACCATCAGTACAGCCAGAAAAAAGAAACTTTCAGAAAGGGGAAACTATAAATTCAGAAATGGGTGGCACTAGCCCACGTGTGATACATCTATCATATAGATTGTTATAGCAGCAAACCATCAGTACACTCCAACAGGAGGCAAATGAATACAGTAACTGACAAGAAACTTATTCACCACCTGTGATACAACACGCTGTAGTTTGTTTAGATAAGTTTTTACAGGTTACAGAGCGGTAACATCAAGAAACGTCAAAACATGCTGGTCCAAACATAGCAACATTTATCACAGGATCAGTACTGAACGTGACCTTAGCTTCGTGAATAAATCAATAAATGAAGCTCTTGGTACAACACATATCGATTCATGCTAAGGCCTTGTTTAGATCTTAAATTTGGCCACCAAATTCACTATGCAGAATTCCTATTCTCCGTTACATTAAAATGCCGGCACATGCATAGAATACTAAATGTAGATGAAATCAAAAACTAATTGCACAGTTTGGTTGTACTTTGCGAGACGAATATTTTAAGACTAATTAATCAAAATTTCGATAATTTTTACCAAATTCAAACGAAATGCTACAGGCACCAATTCAGATCGGAACTGAACACGGCCTAAGATTTATAAATCCTGGCCCCCAGAAGGTACACCCAATTTTTTAATGGTATGTCAGAGTCACAACGGGACATAACCCACGATCCAGTAAACTATAAGAAACAGGACCAGATTGTGCCGAGACACTCTTGGCCATGTGACCTAACTTGCTGCGTCTGCGTGGAAAGGAATGAGGAATGTGAAACAGCCAAAAAGATAGTAAGAATGGACAAGGGAATACCAGAAATCATTATGAAAAGTGGAATCGGCCAACAAACCTACAATTACAGGCACTAGCAAAACTACAAATCTGAAAGCAATCGCTTTTGTAAAGGACTGAGGTAAAGGTAGGAACTGACAGAACTCAGCAGCCGAATTCAGAATCCAATCTCGGTGATCTACATCAGAGGTAGGCAACTCGTGCATAACGAACGGCCTAACTTTTCATTCTGGGCAAGGAGGGATTGCATCCAGATCGAAAAG
The DNA here is from genome assembly GCA_023333625.1 of Bothriochloa decipiens. NCBI lineage: Eukaryota > Viridiplantae > Streptophyta > Magnoliopsida > Poales > Poaceae > Bothriochloa > Bothriochloa decipiens. The sequence goes on along the minus strand of CM041633.1, from coordinate 45,250,577 downwards.
TTGTGAATCGGACTGGAAGAGAAATGTGCTGACGCAGGCGAAAATGTAGACCCGGAGAAATGAACACTGCAATACCCAAACTCGGCATGCATTCCAGAATGCCATCACTCAAGAGACCCCCTATAATCAAGTTCTTTTTCGTACCAAAGAAACTTGAAAAGAATTAAAAAAATCCATTTTCCTTAGAAAAAGAAATGCAGGCATTGCTCCAAAATGGCGATTCATAAGGCTGGTTGAGAGGGCGCAAGATTTAACAGGCGAAAACTGGACCATACCAAGAAGGATTTCTCGTCAGGCGCAAGAGTTCTCGAATCGACTAAATCCTAGGTCATTGTGTCGATTACAGACCGATAGGAACTCCCGGTACACATCTCAAGAACAACACGAATGCTACTTCAACAATGCCGAACATCTAAAGCATCAGGAACCGCTCCAGGTCATCAATCAATCAAACATTCCAGCGGCAGATGAACTAAAAGATAAAGGAAGGGGGGGGAGAAAAGACGGCTGGGGACTGGGAGAGCAGGAGAGCATTGAGACTGACTGACCCTGCGAGGACGTCGAAGTTGTTTGCGATGACCTTGAGCAAAGATCCGGAGCCCATCGCCGTCCGTCTCCAGCCCCCCCAACCCAAACCGGCTCCGCCACTGAAGAGCTGGAAATGAGGGGGGATTGGGATAATCCGGAGGGTCTTGGCGTTCTTGAACAGTGGGATTGAACCTCGCCGCTTTCTTTCTCTTCCTCCCCCTTTCGGTGCTTTTTGGGTCTCGAGGGGAGCGAAACCAGGGGAGGAGAGAGGAAAGTGTGCTGCGGTGGAGAGCGGAAGTGGACTGTGGACTGCAGCAGAGAGCAGACGAGACGACGGGAGACCGGCGTGGCCGTGGAGGTGGAGGTGACGACACCGAGACCGAGCAGAGCACCAGCACGGATACAGAGGAGGAGGAGGAGGTTATGTAAATAAGGCCCTGGAACTTATCATATTATTAGGATTTTGTTTAGTTTTTCAAATTTGTCTTAAATTCCATTATGTAAAAAGAAGATTCTTTTTTAAGCCTCCGGATACGTCTGTAGCATCTGTTTAATGTACATACTCACACCCCACACACACCACATACATAATCACACCTCACACACACCTTACAGGTCTACAACTACACACAGTAAAAATCACGTCCTTCTAAAGATCGACGAAACCGCTTAATGTTCCGTAGACGACGAACATGTCGTACTGACCATTGTGGCATCATGCGTAGGAGGCAACATGATTTTATTAACATAGAATAAATTCCTGAGTAAGACACGCGAGTTGCAAATCCTGGGATTCGAATTCGCACCCGGCCACTCGCTCACCTGGCGAGGTGACCAACTGAGATACGCGCTCGTCCAGTATGCAAAAAGAAGATTTTCCATCACATCAAAATACCGGCACATGCATGGAGTAGTAAATGTAAATAAAATCAAAAACTAATTACACAGTTTGGTTATATTTTGCGAGGCGAATGTTTTGAGCCAAATTAGTTAATATTTGGATAATTATTACCAAATACAGACGAAATACTACTGTGCGCTACAGTGCCCAACGATAAATTTGGACCGCCACAAATTGATAAACTAAACAGGGCCCAAAAGTAATGTCGTAGGATTTAGTAATTTTCAATTAATTATTATTAATTAATTAGTTGAGCCAAATAGAGCACGAGGCCACGAGCACACTTTGTAGAGGAGGGGGTTTGCGCATATAACCCCTGAAACTTATTTTAATAGTAGGTTCAAGTGATTTTATCGGTAACACAACCAAACAAAGCATAAAGTACATGAGTGGTGTTCTTGGTATTCTATCTCTACTCCCACTGTATTAGCATATTTTGACTAGTGTCTTTCGTCGTCGTCTAGTTAGTGTTCATATTATGTGTTTTAGTTTTTTTGTTCAAGGCACTTTTTTCCTTTATTATGTAATACATTTTTCTTTTCACCTATTGTGAAATAGTATGTTTTAGTCCTTTTTCCCTCATAAGGTGTTCACTAGAATCATTGTTGTTCAAAATTTATCATTTGTCTTTTGAACTTGTTTAGTGTGTATCGAATTTGACGTGTCAAAGTTGACAGACGTGTCAAAGTTGACAGATATTTGGGCATGGATCCAGTAGATGATAGCCTGGTCATTAACACGGCGTTAACACTGTGATTACTGAGTACAACTACACAAACCTCACTATAGACAATGGCTCCGCTCAACTGCACTGGCCAGTTGCAACTGTAACCATAGGCAGTTGCAGCCAGTTTCATCCGAGCACACTCTAATAAAGTAGCGTGAAGCTACTTGTAAACGTGGTTCAGTGTTCACCTTGCCAAAAAAAAAAATCAGGAAAAAGAGGAGTATATAAATTGTTTAGCTAAAACCTGTACGTGAGTAATATTCCATTAGTGGCTTTAAGAGCACAAAAAGTTATATTTTTCAATAATTATTTGCTACTTTAAAGGTTCCAAACAAGGACTAAAATGCAATTCCATGACAGTAGATGAGTACAAGTGAAAAAGGATATTTTTGTAACTAATAATTGCACGGGATTCCATATACTCTGGGCTGGCCCACGTACCTGCCTGCCGGAGACTGAAGCAGGAGCGCAGGCCGCACAGCTCAGCCAATGGATAATCCACAGCTCATTTAGAAAATTTTCCAATGCTTTATGCATGCCTGTATCTCCCAAGATCTTACCTGAGCTGGAGTTTCTGTGTTCTTGGTCATGGATTCGAAGCTACTGTCATGGAGCATAATTATACAGACCACTGTAATGGAATAGTAAATGCCAGATTTGATGTTTGATACGTGCATAATTATTCTTCTCCTGTGCGTCATTTTTTGTTTTACATTTGTAGCCTCCATTTAACATATTTCATATTGGGTCACAGTAAATGAATAGCAAAACACACATCCTTTTGTGTATATACAGGTTGTATACATAATTAAGGCAACATAAGACAACATCCCATCCCATCCCATCCCATCCCATCCCAATCCAATGGGAGCTAGTTCATCATCGGTCCCGATCCTAGTATAATCGTACCAAAGCTTTTTTTTTTTCCTCATCCATATCTACGTCGTCGACCAGGGAATTCCCGTGCCCGGTGGGGCCCGCCGGACGGCGACGACGCCATGTGTCGTCGCGCGGCCGCCTGGGTCACACAAGTGTGCGGGTGGGTGGCCGCCACAC
>CM041633.1:45225548-45242365 GCA_023333625.1 Bothriochloa decipiens | reverse complement strand
TTATGGATATCCTAGCGTTGTCTTACTCTGGCATCAGAATGTTAGCACCATTTATACTGAGTACATTTGTGGTTGTTGCCATGAAAGGAACTGCTGATCTGGCTACCAAATTCTTCAGTATTAATGTATGGTTAAGCTATTAATACTATGCTGTACTTCGAATGAAACACCATTGTGGATAATTCTTGCTGGTGTTACCATGCAATCATGTTATTCTGATGACAGGGAATGCCATCTTCTGAACTGCATACTTATGATGAACATGGATTCCTTTTTTATTTTATATTGTGCCGTTAAATACGACTGCATAATCATCCTCATGTGTTTCTGTTGTTTGCAGAACATTGCCTTAGTTTTACAGGTCTGTATGTTAAGGTTATTGATTATGCTACATATATCTAAGCCATTGATCCATATAGTTCTGCTACTACAGATCTTGATCGACAAAATATTGGGAAAGCTACAGTGTTAGGTGATGCTGCACGAGTACTGCGAGATCTAATTACTCAAGTAGAATCTCTTAGGAAGGAACAATCTGCTCTTGTATCGGAACACCAATATGTGAGTTTCCAAATTCAAGCACTTATATACTCTTTATAAAAGAATAAACATGCTATTATTCTGCATGAATTCTTATGTTTCTCAACTGATTGAGATGACCAAAGGAATCTTATTGCACATTTTGAAAACCATCAAGACCTCTACAGTTATTACTTACTTGTTCACAATGATTAACATCTAGCTTGAGTTGCTCTTCTAAAGGTAGGACACTCATCTGTTGTGAGTCCTGTGGTTGATTCGTTAAAACTGACTGTAGATGCGAGGCTTACTGATATATTCAATTGACTCCCGTTAATGTTTAGTATTTACCATTGGAGACTGCTACTTATCGCACTTTCTTGCTTGATTTAGTTTTTGGTAGATGTTTCAGCTTACTATTTGCATTTCACCTGTTAAGCCTAAAGTACACTTATTGACAGGTCAGTTCAGAGAAGAATGAGCTGCAAGAGGAGAATAACTCGCTCAAATTACAAATATCAGAACTACAAAATGAGCTCTGTGCAAGGATGCGGAACAGCAGCCTCAATCAGAACAGCCTTGGGATGTCACTTCCAGTTGCGAACACTGTAGGCCCTGATCTGGCAGCTCACCCTATGCCACAGCAGATGTGGAGCAACGTTCCTAATTTAAGCTCTGTGGCCATGGCACACCCAACAAATACAGCATCATCTCTGTTACACAGGCAGGACCACTCTGCCGATGACGGTCAAGGCTATGTGCCCCAACCTCGGGAGCTGCAGCTGTTTCCAAGTGCATGCCGTTCACCAGAGCGTGGATGTTCCGGGCTAGGAAGCGACCAGGCCAATTCATCGAGCCTGACAGATTCCTTGCCAGGGCAGCTCTGCCTAAGCCTTCCACAGTCATCTCAGGAAGGAAGCAGCAGCGGTGTATCGCGTAGCAGAAAGGAACGGCGAAACAGTTAGGCAGCTGACAGCACTTGAATATCAGTATTTGGTGGCAGCGATTGTCCTGTAAATACCAAAGAATCTGAATCCCCTACCTTTACTGATTTGGAACTAATGCTGTAGTTACTCTGTTTGTAGCGCTTGTTCTAAATGTAACATCCCCGAAGTTCAAACACCGAAAACACGGGCTTTCAAAATTTTTTTCTAAAGTATACCGATGATTGGCGAATGTCACGTAGGCAAACACCCGATAGTGTACAAGTAGCGTCTAACACTGGCATGAGCATTGCATTTAATTACCAGAGAATGTTTTGTCTCTTATCGATTTTACGTGATGACTAATAAAATCGGAAAACCTTATCATCACATGTATATATATATGCCCACTAACCACGGAAATGGATCCTACACCACCATAAGACCCTAGTGGACCTACCATGATGTGTGCAACATGGTCGCTAACATGTTTAACAATGATTTGTGGCATGGTTGTTTAGTAGTATAAGAAATAGAAATGGAAAAGGATTTAAAAATAGAAAGAAAAAGGAAAAAGGCCAAAGTAGCCCGACCAGCCCAGCAACGGCTCGGCCTGCTCGCGCGCTGCCCGGCCCGCTGCTCGCGCGCTCGCCTGCATGCCGGCCTGCCTGCCCACGCCCGCGGCCCAGCAAGGCGGCCTGCAGCGCTGCCGCCAGCCCGCTCGCCCACGCGCGCGCACGGCCTACCAACCGCCCACGCGCTCGCCCGCTCACCCGCGTGGCCGGCCCAGCAAGCCGCGGCCCATCATGGACCTGCCCGCGCCGCGCGTCGCCCTGCCCTCGCTGACAACTGGGCTCCGCTTGTCAGCCCTTACCTTTTTTCATTTCAGTCGCCTGCGCCGTCCCGTCCGCCATTCCAGAAGTAGAACGGCGGCGCTCCGCCGTTCGCCCGCGTCCGGCCGCACGCTGAGCCGTCCATCTCGCCCGCCCGCTTGCGCCGCGCCTCGGCCAAACCCTAACCCTAGCCGCTTGTGCGCCCGGCCACCCAATGGGCATCTCCCATCCGCGCCGTCTGCCGCCGTTGCCATGGCTATAAAAGGATGTCCCGGCCTCTAGGTTTTCCTCGTGCCAGCCGCTACAGGGTAAGCACTCCACCGCGCCGCCTCACGCCTATCCAGCTAGAGAAAGAGGAAAGAGGGCGAGAGGAGGAGCAGCGGAGCAAGCCGGAGCGTCGCCGCCGCTCACACACGCAAGAAGGCCCCGGCAACCTCGGCTCGACTCGCAGACGTAGCCGCTCTGCCTCACCTTTGTTGAGCCGCCACCAAGCTCTTGCCGCCTTGCCTCAGCCATTGCTGCGCAGGTGAGCTCAACTGCCATCGCCCCTGTTCTGTCATGGCCGCCGCCCAGAGCGTCGTCGTGTTTCCGTTCACCCGTCTCCCCTCTCTTCTCATCAGCTCGACCAACATGACTGCGCTAGTCTAGGACGCCGTTTTGGCAAGGTTTCGGGAGTCGGCATAGACCACAGTGAGGACGCGCCGCTTTGCCGCCCTCGGTCTCCCCGAACTCCGGCCGCCGGAGCGCCGCCACGGCCAACACGCCGTGTGCGCCTCCGCCAAGCCTCCACTCACCATGGTAGATAGGTCTAGGAACTCCTAGTTGCTCCAATTGAGAAGTGGAGGAGAAGATGGAGGCCAATGCCAGGTTTCACCGGTAAATCAGGCCTCGCCGTCGCCGCCAGCCGCCGCCGTGCCTTGCTGCCTGCCACCGGCCTGGGAGCCGATTTTTTTCCAAATTAAAGCACCCAGCTCGTTCGCAATAGCACCGTGAGTCCAGTGCGCTGGTCCAAGCCGTCTCCCGCGCGTTCCACCGCCTTGCTGCCATGCTCGCGCCGCTCGACGCCGCCGTCGCGCGTGCGCCGGCGAGCAGGAGCCCCCCGCACCCGCTTTGGCCCGCGGCCATGCCAGCCTAGCCTACGCAGAGCTGCCACCGCTGCCTTAGCCACTCGAGTCGGTCGAAATCGCAGCGCCGCCCGTCGCCGGCCAGGCGCCGCCGTGCCGTAGCGTGCACGCGCGGAGAAGAAGGGGAATTTTCCCCTGCCCCGTGTGCACCGCGTCTTCCACGTAGGACCCAGCTGGACCAACCACGCAACGCCACCTAGCCCCTCTGTCTGTGGTCCACGGCAGATCAAGTCCACGGAGCCAGCACTCGTGGACCGAGCCCAGTAAGAACCCAGGAGGGCCACGTGGATGAACCACGAACAGACACGTGTCCGGGCCAGGCCGGCCCAACCCGGCCCAGATCCAGCCCTGCCCAGGCCCGCCGAGGCCCGGTCGAGGCCTGGTTGGCGTTGACCGTTGATCGGTCGACGTTGACCGTTGACCTGGCCCCACCTGTCAGCGACCAGACCGTGGGCCCCACCTGTCAGCCACTGACTGAGTCCCCCGTCAGTGCTAACATCAGCATGACGTCGTCCAGCCGCCAGACCCTGCGTCAGTGCTGACGTCAGCATGACGTCAGCACAGCTACAGCTCCACTGTGCCCGCACACCACGTGGCCCAATCAAAAGCCGCCACGTGTCGCGTCCAGATTAATTTGCCCTTTTTCTTTTTCAGAAAATAGAATAAACTTCGGAAATTCATAACTTCTTCATACGATCTCCAAAAAATATGAACCAAGTGTTCAAATTTTCATAAAAATGAGCTCTATATGATAGGCTTATGTATGAGTGCATTTGGAGTTATTGAATTTTATTGCTTCTTTGTGTTGACTCTATAGGAGTCTCGTTTCAGAGGAGGATCAGCTTGAGGAGGACGACTACGAGTACGAGGAGGAGCTCGGTGACGACTTCACAGGTGCCACACCCCACCCAACCTCGTAGATCCTATTACGTATGGCATAATATCTAGGTTGCTAGTGCTTTAATTATGAATATCACCTGATGATAGGTTGCATGGTAGAACTGCTTGATGAGCCTTTACCTTGTCGCAACCTTACTCCTGCACACCTGCTGATAGGCTAGACGCTTGCTTATTACTTATGATGCTTTACTTCTACTACGCTTATATCTGTGTGATGATGATGCGTGGTGGAGAGTATGGTTATAAGGTTAAGGCACGAGGTGCCACTTTACTCGGGGAGAGTGCTGCGTGCGTCTTGGGTGTGTGGTGAGGGTTGAGTCGATCGGACAGGATTCTACGATGAGCCATGTGGGCGAGTCTTGCCGGAGAATGTGTTCTGGGCATTCCCGTGTGAGGTACTTGTGGCGGGCACATTGTGAGGTATAAGGAGATCCCGGTGGTGAGAACCTTCATGGAGCGAAGCCCCGGGTAGGAGGTGCTGTTGTAGCACGGACTGTTGTAGTCCCTAAGGGAAGATAATCCTGTCTGATCCCCCTAGGACCTGATATCTCTTGAGGACCGGAACCTTGGGACTTATGTGCTCATCACTCGCTCTTGTATGGGCGGGAGACGAATGTCTGACTAGCTAGGACGGTGCCACTACTACTAGGTTGTTAGCAGATAGTGTCGGGAGGTACGGGCGTGGAGACCCACACCCTCCTTAGACAGCATAGTGACCACGGGGGCCAGTACTATGTCTCACAGTCTCAGTGTGCCGGTGGTACCTATCTGGGATGTCCCAGTACTGAGTGGTAGGGTGGCATCGCACCGGTTAGAAAGCAGCCGGAATCAGCTTAGGCGGGGCACCGCCGATGATAGTGATCTTGTGGTTACGGGAGTACACGCTCTGCAGAGTTTATGAATCTATATATATAGTCCGCGAGCCACTGGTATGGCTTTTTTCTAAGACCCACGCTTCTCGGGAGTAGTGAGAGGAGTCCTTCTATTTCTCCCCCTGGTGTTACCCTTCCGGCTATGAGCCGCTGAGACAGGCTCCGAGAGGGAGTTGGACCTGTCGACTGAGTGCGAGAGGGTGAGATGTGTGTGATGGGAAGGAATGGGTTTGGACATGTGGATGAGATGGGTTGAAACTTGATGATTTATATTATATAATATTGGTCACTATTTGCATAGGGAACCACAACCATATATTAGGTCGATTTGATTATATCCTTTGCATCCCACTAAATACTACATAGCGAAAGCAAAGCATAGGATGGGAGATATGGCCAGTACAAACGGTACTGAAAATTATTTGGCAGGTGAGCCCGACTACGACTATGACGATGAGGAGGAGTAGACGTCTCGTACCTACGCTCAGGCTTATTTTGGAGATTTATTGTACTTCCGCCTTTCGCAGCCGTTCCAGAGGCTGCTGCTACTCTGATGGTTCCGCTAGTGTGGCGGCAAACTATTTATGTAATCACCCCTAATTGTACTCTTTTATTCGATGTATGGATCCTGTATCGACTGATGTGAGATAATGAGATGGTTTGATGCTTCGAACTATTATATTATCCGTCATTCTGTGTATTTTCCCTTCATGAAAAATTGAGGATGTTTCACTAAAGACTTGAGAACATGTGTGGCAATACTTCATACTTGTGATATGCAGGCTGATCGATCTTGTAACTTGTAAGGCGGAAACTAATTGGTCTTTTGATATATGTGTTTCCATGAGGTGGTAAGATGTGAGACGGACAGCCAGAACAGCTAGTGTTATTGCTACAGATAGTGTGCTCCTTAGTTGGAATAGAAAAGCAATTTGACGGCTATGATGCGTTGATCTGTTTCCTGCTCCCAGTGAAAACAACCCTGCACATGTAATCTTCGAGTAAAAACCATGCCGTCTTTCACACAATGAGAAGAGCAGATGCCCAGATATATTGATGCAGTGGCACTGCTACTGTGGTAATGTAACTCTGGGAATTAGGATCCTCCAATCTTCGGCAACCAAAAAAAATACAATGATTTCTGCTGAGGAAGTTCTCTGTCGTCCTGAAGGTGAAAATTGTAAATAGCTTGTTATCAGCTTTGACCTGAAAAAAAGGTTTTCTACTTATCATAGAATGATCCTAAATCTTTGTTTGTTTAGGGTTTTTTTTGTCATTATGTTGTTTCTCAAGGAAAATATTCGGGAGAGCTGTGTGTTTTGAAGTAATAGAGGATAGAAGGAACCGGATACAGACGTTGCCTGCTAGCATCAGCTGATAGTCATGCTACACAGCCGTGCGCCCAATAAAAGCCTCGCTTCGTCACAAATGCAGGTGAAGAGGTCATCCATAGTTCTAACTTCTAAGCCCCGTGATGAAGATTACCTGTCCCTAATCCAACTATCCAAAGGCTGCAGGACAGCACAGTTTACTTAGCTTGGTTTTTGCCTGTCCTAGTGGAATTAATTCTGCCTAAAGAAATTGTTTTATAATTACTATACACTTGGTATATAAATTCATCATGAAATATGTAATAGTGTATAGTTTTTTTAATGAATGTCAGCACAAATACAAACACTCATACATACGTCTTATCCGTATAAGCTCCAGCAGACAGATCTAAGATTACAGCCACCATAATTATCTTATACACACATCCTATCCCAATAAGCTCCAGCAGACAGATCTAAGACTGACAGTCACACCAGGAGGTTTTATTTGCCAAAGGAAATACATGAAGTATTATATGCTCTTTCTGGGCACCAATTGCAAATCAAATACACAGTAAACTTGACAACAGAGTGTATCTGTTGACAATAAAAAATGTCCATTTTGTGAAATTGTTAAAAGTGAAAACGGACTTCACCATTGTGTTCCTCTCGTTGAGATGGTCAAAAACATATATGGAATGTTCAATTTGAAATCCGGACGAGGAAGTTATGCTTCTATGAAGGTATGCCTAAACTATAGGAACTGTTGGCGGAACTTCCGGTCCAAGGATCGGAACTTTCGGTAGTTGGCTGAAGTGAGGCGTCCGCGTGCGTGCAAAAACTTCCGGTCCGAGACCGGAACTTCCGATGGGGACCAGAACTTCCGGTGCGAAGACCGGAACTTCTGTTAGTTGGCGGAAATTGGGCATGCGCGTGCATGCAAGAACTTCCGGTCCGGGACCGGAACTTCCGATAGAAGTTTCGATGGGTCTGTTCCGAACCGACTTGTTTCTAAGTCGGTTTTAGGTAACTTTTGGATGTGGAAAACTTGAAGATTAGGCTTTAGAGATGTTTCCTACTGGGATAAGACAACCACCCTCTATATATATGAGAGGATCATGGCCAATTGATCCTATCTAATCAATCGAACCAAAAACCAATCTATCAACTCCTTTTACCCCTTTTCTCTCCTCAACCTCTCTACCTGCTGTCCGGTGCTTCACTTCATGAGATTCATTGGCATCTTAGGTGGCCTTGCTGGTCCTAAGAGATCCTTCACGTGCCTCCTCCCGATGGATCCTTCAGGAGGTGGTTTTGGAGATTATCCAGCTATACACGAGCTCCACATCGGTCTTTTCGATCTCTAGATTGGTTTGGTCGGTTACGCTGTGTGTTTGTTGCATTGCAGGTTATAGAAGACAACATCTTGGGCGTCCAAGGCCTGCTGGTGTGTTGGCATGGTCGCGAATCGGCATCAACATACTTTTTGGCGACTCCGCTGGGGACTTCAAGGCGTAGATTGATATATCAACCAACCAACGACATGGGTGTAGATGGCGATGTGACGAAGGACTCAAGCGAAGTCCATAGTGGCAACATCATCAATCCCACATCCGTGGAGGAGCTCACGCCAGAATTGCAGGCCACGCTTCAACGGCAGATCGAGGAGCTTTAGAAGGCTTTTCTTCAAGGATGTTCCAAGGGTCGGCATGACAAGGTGGTACAGTTCAAGGCACCAAGCATTGCTGAAATCATGGGTACTTCATCATCTGAGCAGGTAGATCCTCAAAACAATTCCCCTAAATATGATGAAGTTTTAGTTTCGCAAGAATATGTGTGCAATATGATTGTGCAGAACAATAAGGCACTTACTGATTCAATAAATAATACCATACGACATGCATATCAAGGTGTTGCCAAACGTTTAGATACTTTAGAGGGTAAAACAACCGATTTAGATCAATCGGGTGTTTTAGTACAACCTGAATTTGGTATGCCTCAAGGGTTTTTTAATAAACAAACTCCTTATGATCAAGCTAAAAATTTAACATTGGACTCTTCGGTTCTTCTAACCGATAAGACCGGTCATGCTAGCACAAGTTCAGAAGGAGGTGCTCAAAAATTGGCCCAAACATTGCGAACCAATTATAGAGCATCAAGAGCTTCGGAGGGTAATAACATTCTACCTAACCCGCCGAAGTCTCGTAGTACCAACCCAATGCTTGAAAATATGCAGGACAAAGCTCCTTCTACCGATATCGACGATATTTTGAATTGGTTCAAGCAGGATTTTGCTAAGTCCATTCAAGAGACTTTAGGCATTAATATGAAATCTTCCAAGCATTTGTACTCAAAACCATACCCTTCAGCTTATGATCGTTTGAAAGCTCCTAACGGCTGGAAGGTGCCGGATTTTCAAAAGTTCAGTGGTAATGATAATAAATCAACCATGGAGCATGTAAGTATATACCTTGCACAATTTGGTGAAGCTGTTAATCATGATTATATGAGAGTTCGTAACTTTCCTTTATCTCTTACTGGTACTGCTTTTATACTGGAGCTCAAGAAACTAGGCTAGCACATCTTACTGCCATTAAGCAAATGCGTGGTGAATCTGTAAAAGATTTCTTTAAGAAAGCTTGGGAGATAAAGAATAGATTCTTTTACTTGAATATTTCTGAAAAAGATTTTGTTGATATATGCTTTAATGGTTTGAATGATAAGAGACAAACTTGAAAACATTCAATTTGCTAGCTTTAGTCATCTTGTCGAGAGGGCCGTTTTCTAGGAATCACGCCTTAAAGAATCTCGTGATGCATATAAACCATATCATTCGAATACACATGCTCTTGGTGCTTTTTCAGATGATTCGGATGATGAAAGCAAAGAGACATTGGCCTGAAATTAGATGGCCAGCGGAGAACAAACATGTTACTTGTCCTTCTCTCAAGCTGATTCAAAAGAATCAGAATGAGGAAGTGAAATTTACTTTTAATATTTCTAAATGTGACCAAATTTTTGATGAGTTACTAAAAATCGGATACATTAGTATTCATTATACTTTGCCTTCTGCAGATGAGATTAAGAGATGAGCTTATTATAAATACCATAACTCTTATTCTCATGCAACTAATGATTGTAATGTCTTCGTCGGTAGGTCCAATCGACCCTTAATGAGGGACGATTGAGTTTTTGTGACATGGAGATCAACAAGAATCCTTTTCCTACACATATGAATACAATTGAAGCAGGAAGTTTAGCAATCTTGATCCGACCCGAGCAAGCCGATAAAGCTAAAGGCAAGAATGTCATTATCAGCGAACCGCGTGCTGCACGAATGCTCAAAAGAACTCGGGGTGACAAGTGGTGCTTGAGGATGACCAGGAAGGCAAGAACAAGCTTATGATCACCGCTGGATCAGCGAAGGCTTTGAGAAGGCAAAGATGGTATGAGATGCACACGTCGCTGCAGAGGCCGTCTAGGCCGACTATTCCAGTCGGCCAAGCCGACTCCACCGCTGGCCAGGCAGAGCCGGCTAAGCCGACCGGTCCAATCGGCCAGGCCGTCTCCCCTCCTCCAGGCAGTCTCGCTTCTGGCATTCATGTGATTCGCACGTTTGTTCCTCAAAACCCAGAAGTTGGTGTTTGGAAGCAGGAGCAGAAGACCAAAAAATTTGTGGCAAAGCCACTTTGTACTTTTGATCGACTTATGGTGAAGTACAAGAAGCAGAAGGCCGATTCTGAGAATCGACCCATAAAAAAAGGGAGTCTACACCGCCAAAGAATGAAGAGGATAGAAACAAGCAAATGGCGATGACTCCACCAGTTGATTCTTCCTTGCAGGTCACTCGTCCTCGTGTGTCGCATTGGGGACCTCCAGTGGCTCTGGCTCCACGAATTGTACCAACGCCACAATGGGGACCTCGTGGGGTGTGGGTGCCATATCCTCAGGCTCCCGTGTTCCAAAGACTCAGAGATGTTGCTGATCCATCTTCGAAACCCTTCGTCTTTAGCCGATTGGGAGATCAATCGAGCTCTAGCGGAGCAAAGCAAAAGAATATGGTGAATATGCAAGTTGAAGCTCATCAAGAGATAAAGAAGGCCTCTACGCAGCACGTGTATGTGCCAAAGAAGATTGAGGTGCTTAAGAAGCCTGTGCATGTTCCTAGCATCATAGTCGGCTCGATGTCAGCTCTTGTTGTTAACAACAACAAGCCGATTGTGATTAGAGATGAAGATCCGGCAAACAAACAAGAAGAAGCTATTAAAAAAGTTACTGGAGTCCAAGAGCAAGAGAAGCCGCCGAGGGATCCCAAGTACATTCAACCCAAGTGGTGCCCACGAGGGTTGGATAAAACTCAAAGGCGAAAGTTACAATGCGCTCGATAAAAGAAATTGAAGAGGGAAGCTCTTGGGATAGTTGAAGACCCACATGCGCCGAAAAAGCCCCAAGAAATTCCACGGAAGACCATCGCCGTGCCAGCTGCTCCTGCTCAGATGACGAAGCCGGCCCCGGAGGCGGCTAGGCCGATTCAATCGGCTAAGCCGGCTCCAGAGCCGGCTAAGCTGGTTTCTCTTGTTGATGCTGGTCAGGAGGGCCAGCAGACGATGATGTGAACTAAGGTTCCCGATCTTCTGAAAGGTTCTAATAACTCTTGATTTGATGAAATCTCGACACAATTCAATCCGGCTTCCGAATAACTCGGCTCTGAACCCCGCAATCGCAGCACCACGTCTCCTCTGGTTATCGACCATCGAAGCACAGTCGACCTCACCAAGAAGGCTGAGTCCTTTGCCTGCTAATCGAAGAATACAAGCAAGAACACGAAAGAATGCAACCAATTGCAGATGAATGATTAATCTCACGAGTTGGGGTCTCACAAACCGACGGCGCGGCGAAACTGTTGTGAACAGAATAATCTAAGCAAAACCCAAAACCTAACAAGAGAGGCAACGGCTGGTTATAGAGGTCTAAGGGTCGTCGCCACCCCTGGACGCGCCCCCTAATGGGCTCAACAACGATACACGGCCCAACGGACCAAAAACGGTGATGCAGCACCGGAACAGATTCTGGACGCTAACTTGTTTTGATGTTTCCCGATGACTCCAAAGGAATTTTGACCTCAAACTAATGCCATTGGCTTCCTTATAAAATTATCTTTCCATCCATAGGTGGATCATCAAAAATGAAGTCCGGATGCGTCCTGGGCGTCCGCTTTACTCCACACTAGTCTTGGACTCTGAAACAGGCTCGAAGTCGACTCGGTTTGGGCCTCCACCTTGACTTGGGCGCCCTTGCTGGTCCTCCACGCCTCCAAGCCATCCCTTATGCATCCCTTGGTCCTCTCCATGATTCCTAAGTACAATATAATCATTAGGTATCAATCTATTCTCAAAATCATAAAAAGACTTCCTTAAGAACGAGCTCACCTGTAAATTTAATTGTCGTACGTGAGCTCTTGTGATTGGACCTTGAATGTCCAGCGGAGGATCATCTTGTGCATCCAATGGAGTGATGTCCTCATCAGATGGCTAAGCCGACTCTTGAGTCGGCTAAGCCGGGCCAAGCCGGTTTCCACTGATGAAACTGCCCAGGTGCTTCCCAAATCGGCTGTGGCGTCTTCTGAGATGTTCGTGTCGATTCTTGCAGGTTCTGAAGATCTTGGTGACTCACCAGAGGTGTTTGCTTTCGTTGTTGCTAATATGGTGGGCATGGAGACTCTAGAAGTGCTAGAAGAAGCCATCACCACCTCGAGGGGATGTAAACATAGTATATTTCTCTTCTGATTACTACATGATCAGCCATGATGAGGAGGAGCCACCAGTAGCAGAGTTGGTGTTTGCCATTGAAGATTCTATACTCAAAAAGCCAGCGGTGCGAGTGGATCATCTTACGCCACTCCACTTGAAGGGTCACATCAATAGGATGCCAGTTCATAGCATCTTGGTGGACAGCGGTGCAGTTGTGAACGTTATGGCATACTCGCTGTACAAGAAGCTTGGTAAAAAAGACGAAGAGCTAGTGAAGACCAACATGACTATCAAAGGTGTTGGCAGTGAGGCTCCAATTCCAGCTAGAGGCATTGCTAACGTTGAGTTAACCATCGGGAGCAAGACTTTGGCTATGGTTTTCTTCGTTGCTGATATTAAGGGGAGCTACAATGTGATACTTGGGCGTGATTGGATTCATGCCAATGAGTGTGTGCCGTCTAGCTTAGCACCGTTATGTAATCAATGTATAATATTGAATGGTTAAAGCGTCATGTTGAACAGTATCGGGCTAAAAAAACTGATGCCTGTGAAGCTATTGATGACTTTGATGAGCTCAATAAGTTGGGCCAAGGTTTCATGTCACACCCCAAAATTTCTATTTTGGGTTGCGAACCAAAAACACTAAATAAATTAAAGGATTTATTAATTTCTTTAAAATTAGCCAAGATTTTATTCTTTTGTTATCACTACAAAATGATAAAAAGAGTGGTTTTATAAAACTTTTACGAAGTTAATAAAGATGGGTTTGTGCTTGGTGCTTTGCTTGGTTTTGTTGGTGTGAAAAAGAATTTCTAAACCTCGAGCAAGTCACGTCTAGGTTTTTTTTCGAATTTGAAAATAAAGCTTTGGAAACCCAAGTTTGCCTCAAGAAGGTTTTGGGAAAACGTTTTCAGAAAAATCCATTCTCTTGCTTAGAGAGAGAGTTTTCTTTTTCCTCTATAGTGTTGGCCATCGCTCTAGCTGGACACCATCCCCTACCTAGGTCGAGTCAACCCGGGCTTGCCCCAGCCTAACCTGGCCTAACCTAGCATGCTCTGGTCTCTCCTAGCCTCAACTAGCCAGCTCTGGCCAGTCATGGCCAGCTCCAGCCGGCCATGGCCACCCCGGCCAGGCCAGTAGTAGCAGCAGCCGGCCACCAGCGGCCAAACTTGGCCATCAGCAGTATAGCAAGGCCAGCAATAGTCCGGCTTAGCAACCCTTTGCCATTCTCTAAGACATCCTAGCTTGCTTTGGCTAGCTCCTACTTAGCTTGGGCCACCCCTGGCCTCAACCCGCCTCATCTGGCCAACTCTGGCTAGCTTTGGCCAAACACGGCTAGCCATAGGCACCTGTGGCCACACACAGTCGGCCATGGCTAACTCTGGCTGGCCATAGCCAGCATTATCTTGGCCACAGTGGCTACAAGCCAGCCATAGCCTTCCCCAGCCACCTTAAGCCCTCTCTGGCCATCCCTGGCCAACTCTGGCCACTCCCAGCCGGCCATGGCCAGCCAATGCCAAGCAGCAGCACGCAGCAACATGGCCAGCAATGGTCCCCTGCCGGCTATAAAGAGGGCCTGCCCCGTGCACCGCAGCCCCTTGGCAACCCTAGAAGGAGCCACACCACCACCCGTAAACCCTAGCCACGCGCAGCCGGCCACAGCCAGCCGTCGTCGGCCAAATTCGGCCACTGCTGGCCGGCCAAGTCCCGGCCGAGGGCCGTGGTCCTCCCAGCCCCGTGCGCCACAGCTAGCCGCCGCCGGACGCACCAGGCCGTAGCTGGCCGCCGCCTGCCACACCTGGCCGCAGCTGGCCGCCGCTGCCGGCCGCAGCCGGCCGCCTCCAGCCCTAGCAGGCCACAGCCGGCCGTCGCTGACTGTCCAGCAGGCAAGGGCCGAGGCCCCTTTCCCTAAGGTATTTATGATTTTGCCACTCAGCAGTTACTTGCAGTTTTGCCACTGATCGTATAATCTCTGCCGTTTCACTGTTTTAACTCAGTTTTTAGCAAACTTATACTTTTTGGAATCGTATCGATGCAAGCTACGTGATTGTAGTGATATTTACCATGTTCTAGGCTTTTCAAAAAATGACTTATTTGCGGGTTAGAATAATGATCTATCCATGCCTTTTCCAACACGCGAATAGCCTAGATCAACCTCGTTAGTTGTGCCACCACAACGATAGCTCCTTTGTTGGTCATTCTTACGCTCTTGCGATTGTAGTGATGAGCTCTACCGTGTAGACCGCTCTTTCTTTGGTGTTTCTTTTGTATGATGTCTGTTCTTAGTTTTGTTTGTTTGTGTTGCTTGTTTGCTGTGAATAGACGAAGAGCAGTTCGTGAGTGCTAAAGATCGGGAGCTAAGGACCGACAAGTGTAGCTGGAGTTGGAGACCAGAAGATAGAACAAGTAAAGTCTACCGAGCAGCTAGACTTTGGATTTAAGGCAAGTGTAGACACCTTTGATTATATTGCGCCTATTCATATTTAATTAATACATTGCATGTGTCTTAAATCGGCAAACCATAGGAATGACTAGCCACTCTATCCATATATCACCTATGGGGCTTATAGTTGATAGGTTACTAGGTTGCTAGTGCTCTACCTCATCTTTCACTTGCTAATGAAGATAAAACTTGCTTCTTAATAAAGATGTTGGAGCCATGGGCTCTTGGCTTCGGCCATTGGAGAAGTCGATGCTGTTCCGCATAGTTGGTTGGCGGTGATGACGGGGGAAACGGATGCTAGTGGGACTCGTGTTGACGAGGGTATCTGTATCTCCTCCCCCTTGTGGACCCTATCATGGAGCGGCAACCTGGGACTTCCGTACAACTCCATGCTAATGGGCTCTGGCTTGGTTTATTAGCAGGACCCTCATAGGTAGGTTGGACAGCTTATCGACGGGTGGCTAGAACTGTGGTCACTGGGGTTTGTTTACAAGTTGTAGTATGGGAGGGACTAGGGATCCGTGTTGGGGGTGGCCTCACGGTGAAGTCGCCCATACGCTTGGACTCAAGGCTAGCGAGTTGTCACTGCCTATGACCTGTGAATAGCCTTGTAGTGAAACCCTGCCCGCTCACCTTGGAAGTGTTTTGGGGAGTCATGACCCTGGGCAAATGGGAATCGCTTCTTGGAGTGAAAGTGTACACCTCTGCGCAGAGTTAAAATCAGTATATCGTTCGTGCTCACGGTCACGAGCAGCCCAGATCCTCGCATGATTTAGCCAAATGGTTTAAGCTGTTAAATCATGGTGATGTTGTGAGGTTGCTACCTCGGGTTTTATCGGGATGGTTGTCCTGTGTTTCCTTGAGATGGCTATCTCATGTTTAATGAGGTTTAATGACATATGTTTATATCCATGTGCTAAATGACACATTAATTACTACTTGAACCTCAATAAAGGGTTGGGTGTTTCAACCAAGTTGATTAGAGAATAGGTTGCAATAAGTTAAGTCTTAATTGTTACATTAAAATGCTACCGCAGTCTACCTTTCAGCTGTACCTTGTTTTAGCCTTGCATGTCATTACTTTCCACCTGTACTTGTTGAGTTTCGACATGGAACTCACCCTTGCTATAGTTTGTAGCAAGGTACTGCCCTTAAGAAGGATAAAGAGGTTGAGCGTTAGAAGTGTTTGGCGTACGGAGCCCCTAGTCAACTATCCCTGAGAAGGTTGGAGCTCTAAAGAGAAGTTGTAGCCATCAATTCCGTGACACTCTGATATTTGTAAGTGTTGTTATAAGTAAGTTTCCGCTATATAATACATTGTTTTTCTGATATGCCATTCTCTGTTATATGTGTGGACTTCCTGGGCGCACATATGACGGCCCCTGGGCTTCCTTTGAGAACCGGGGTTTTATATTTTACGTCGGCCGACCCTTTAGAACAAGTTGATATTGGGGATGGTTCCACACCACGACCAACGTTTGTTAATAAAAACTTGAAAGCCGATTACAAAGCTAAATTAATCGCGCTTCTCAAAGAATATTCTAATTGCTTTGCATGGAACTATACAAAGATGCCAGGATTGAGCCGAGATCTTGTAGAGCATTGGCTCAAAATCAAAGATGGATTCAGGCCTGTCAAGCAACATCCGCGATGCTTTGATTCGGCAATCCATGACCGAATTAAGGAGGAGATCAATAGGTTGTTGCAAGCTGAATTCATTCGTCCATGCCAGTATGCGGAGTGGGTTTATAATATTGTACCTGTTGAGAAGAAAGATTCTGGCAAGATTAGAGTCTGTGTTGATTTTAGAGATCTTAATAGAGCCACTCCCAAAGATGAATATCCTATGCCTATAGCCGACATGTTGATCAATGATGCTTCTGGACACCGAGTGATTAGATTTCTTGATGGTAATGCTGGTGTCGATGCCCTGGAAACGGGTACCCCAAACCCCTGGTTTACCGAACTAAACCCCGTAAAATCAGCAACACTAACCCTCTAATAAATCCCCCGCGCTAACGGACGAAGGCCCGCATGCCAAGACATATCGGACTGACCCCTGAACGGGCGGCAACGGCTCAAAGCCAAAACCTGCTCGAGAGGCTACCGAACGGACTAGTACTGTACACCCGAGAGGCTACCG
>CM041633.1:45211340-45225538 GCA_023333625.1 Bothriochloa decipiens | reverse complement strand
GGCGAATGGGCGGCCCTCGAGGAGAGAATACCCCTCGATTTACCAACTCTCTCGTACGAACCCAGGCGCATTCAATGCAATCTACCTACCCCCGCCTAACCGCATGGCCACAGTTACGGTAACAGTTACAGGCGTGGCGGTCAAATCTGCTTTTACCGCCCATGCCCTAGAATCCCGTGAATCATACTACGCTGTTGCGCCATACCGAGCACTGTGCCACGACCAGCACCGCCTCGAGACGTATAAACTAACGTGTTTTCCGCGTTTTCTGGGATTCGGCCTTATCCAGCGAGGTTCGACCTCCTCGGCACGACCCCCTCGACTTTAGTCAAGGCCCTCGACCGACGCCCCTCGACTTCATCAACGAACCCTCGAGCGGAACTTCAACAACTCCCGACGCGACGGTTGCAGGGCCTCCCATACCGACGTACATCACTACAGCGGCATCGACGTGATTGGCCTCAACGTCGTACATCATTAGCTATGCGGATTCGGAATACATGTACCCCTGTGCCCCTCCTTCATCTATAAAAGGAGGCGCCAGGACCTACGAAGGGGGGACCCCGAACGAGAGGATCCAGAGCATAGCTAAGTCTTTAGATCACAGAACGACACCGTGAGCTTGTGTAGGGTTGAGAGCAAGGCGCCCGACCGCCAAAGCTCCGCCTCACACTCCTCACATCTGCTTGTATTTTCCCCTATACTAGCACTTCGGTGCAAGATAACACAAACTATCCTCCCCCTGCTGGACGTAGGGCCTTCTTTGCCCGAACCAGGATAAATCATTGTGTCCTTCTTGCATCACCCACCGGATTAGGGAGCACGCGATTACAATATTACTCGTTGGTGTTAACCCCTCGAGGGTCAAAACACCAACATTGGCGCGCCAGGTAGGGGAGCCGTGTGTCACTAATGATTTCCCACCATTTTTCCGGATGGGCGACTTCGTTTCACCACTTCCGCACGCTACAGTGATCTAGTTTGGGAGCCTAGAGTTCATGACCCTCGACCAGGGCTACGACATGACCCTGCTCTCAATCAGTGACCCGAACGGAGGTCGCGGTACGCTCCCACGCTCTTGGGGGGCCGCTCGCCAATCTCACGACCATGCTTCCACATTCAGAAGGAGGCACGGTCGGTACCATCATCGCCACCACAGCCTCGACTCCACTTTCGTAGTGCGCTCGTCGAGGAAGCACGACGAAGCCCCCGCTCGATCGAGCCCGCTCCCGCACGAGCTGTTCGAGCGTCGTCGGCGGCCTTCGTTCGACTTCGACAATTCCACGATGACGATCACGACAGCAACCCACTCCAACATGAGCGCTTTGGAGGACCGCCCAGGGGCCCTTCTCCGTGTGATGACGGACGTGGGAACTGACACACCAGCCTCCGAGGGCTTGGCCTTAGCACCCGGCCCCCGGAGATACACCGTCGGCACCCTCCGACGGCAGCTGCAGGAAGAGGCGCGGGGACAATTCCCCATCTTCTACTGCGGTGACCCCGACTCTGACTCTGATCATTGGGATCCTACCCGCGAGTGCCTCCACATCGATGGTGGTGTCGACTCCGATCAGGAAACCGTCAATCCAGCGGCCGCGGCAGCCACCGCCGTTGCGGGGGGTGCTCCCCCCAGAGCAGAGCACCAACAACCAGACGCACCCCGAGAAGCGTGCCCCTGTCCTGGCGAGCAGGATGCACAGTTGGCACAGATTCGGGAGTTGCAGGCGAAGCTCACCGACGAGTAGGAACGCTTGCACCTACTCGAGCTGACCCTCGAGCAAGAGCGGCGACCGCCCGACGGTAGAGCCCGAGCCAGGGCCCGAGAAGTCAACTGGCAGATTATTGAGGCAGGAGCACCCGAGCAACCCGCCAACCGTTATCCCCGAGGAAGCCAGAACATTGTTGCGGCGGCTATGCTCCTTCGCAATATGCCCGCGCCATCCAACTCGCAAGCTCGGCGGATACAGCGCGAGGTCGAGGATCTCCTCCAAGTTGCTGCTGTCCAGCAAGCCGAGAGCTCAGCCTCGAGGCGTCGAGGGGCTGCCTCCGAACCTCAGGTCGAGCCCTCCCGGCCCGAAAGGGAGGGCTCGGTCGATCAGGGGGTGGCCCCTCAACAGAACAGGAAGC
The DNA here is from genome assembly GCA_023333625.1 of Bothriochloa decipiens. NCBI lineage: Eukaryota > Viridiplantae > Streptophyta > Magnoliopsida > Poales > Poaceae > Bothriochloa > Bothriochloa decipiens. Next base: position 45,223,411 of record CM041633.1, on the reverse strand, counting down.
CAGCCCGAGAACGTATCAACGACGACCGCGCTCCCCGTGACACGTGCCTCGACATTGTCGAGAACCGCCGACGCAAGCACGGAGATGCCGAGGCTCGAGGGTACAGCGCCCATCGTGGAGGGCGTTACGACAGCGATGAGGACCGACAGGCCTCGGAGCCACCGGGTCCCTGAGTCTTCAGCAGGGCGATCCGCTGCGCCCAGCTGCTAGACAAGTTTCGACCCTCCACGAGCATCGTCAAATACAACGGTGAAACCAATCCCAAACTTTGGCTAGCCGACTTTCGGCTGGCCTGTCAGGCGGGGGGCGCGTGACGATCACGCCATCATACGTCAGCTACCCCTATTCCTGTCTGACACCGCGCGTAGGTGGCTCGAGGAGCTTCCCCCTGACCAGATTCGCGGCTGGGTCGACCTTGTCCGGATCTTCGAGGGGAACTTCAAAGGTACCTACGTGCGTCCCGGGAACTCCTGGGAACTGCGCAACTGCAAGCAGAAACCAGGGGAGTCTCTTCGTGACTTTGCTCGACGATTCTCCAAGCTCCGCACCGAACTACCCCACATCTCCGATCTCGACGTCGTTCTCGCGTTCGTTGCGGGTACAACCTGCAAGGACCTAGTTCACGAGTTAGGGCGTAACCGCCCCGACACCGTCGACGAGCTCATGGATGTGGTCGCCAACTACGCGGCTGGCGAGGAGGCCGTCGGCGCCTTCTTCAGCGACGGGAAGGACAAGGGAAAAACGTCGGTAGCTGACAATGCCGGAGGCTTGAGCAAAGGGCCGAAGAGAAATAACAAGAAGAAGAAACATCAGCAAGGCAAGCGTGAAGCTACAGAAGATGATCTCATCGCAGCAACCGAACGCAAAAGACCTTGAGGCCCCCCTGAGGGCGCCATCTTCGACAAGATGCTCGAGGAGCCCTGCCCTTATCACAAGGACGGGGCGAAGCACAAGCTTAAGGACTGCCGCATGCTTCGAAGGCACTTCGAGCAAGTGGGCGTGAAGAAAGGAGATGACAAAAAAGACCAAGGCGGCAGTGAGGGAGACGACGGGGAAGATGGAAAATTCCCCGAAGTCTATGACTGCTACATGATCTACGGGGGCCCCTCGACCCAGCTCACGCCCCGACAGCGTAAGCGGGAGTGTCGAGAGGTCTTCTCCGTTCGTGTCGTGACGCCTCACTACCTCGACTGGTCTGATGCGCCCATCACGTTCGACCGTGATGACCATCCGGATCGAGTCCCCAACCCCGGGGCCTATCCGCTCGTCGTCGACGCAGTCATCATCAACACCCGCCTCTCGAAGGTCCTCATGGATGGCGGCAGCAGCCTGAATGTCATCTACCTCGAGACCCTCGACCTCCTGGGAGTCAGGAGGTACCAACTCCGACCCAGCGCCGGGGGGTTCCATGGCGTCGTGCCAGGGAAGATGGCTTTCCCCGTCGGCCGTATCGACCTTCCTGTCTGTTTTGGCACCCCTGCCAACTTCAGGAAAGAGACCCTCACCTTCGAGGTGGTCGGGTTTCACGGAACGTACCACGCTATCATCAGCCGACCGGGCTACGCGTAGTTCATGGCGATCCCAAACTACACCTACCTCAAGCTCAAGATGCCAGGACCCAAGGGCGTCATCACTGTCGCCTCCTCCTACGAGCACGCTTACGACTGCGACGTCGAATGCGTCGAGTATGGAGTGGCCATCGAGCAAAATGCCATGATAGCCGCGACCCTCGAGCACCTCGCCGATGAGGTGCCAGACCCCAAGCGATATGCTGGCAACTTCGAGCCAGCACAAGACACCAAGAAAGTCCCCCTCGACCCGAGATGCCCCTGCGAGAAGGTGCTAACGATCGGTGCCGACCTTGAGGACAAATAGGAAGCCGTGCTCGTTGACTTTCTCTGCGTGAACGCCGATATGTTTGTGTGGAGTCCTTCGGATATGCTAGGCATACCGAGGGAAGTTGCCGAGCATGCCTTGGAGATCCGGCCCGGGTCCAGACCGGTGAAACAATGCCTGCGCCATTTTGACGAGGAGAAGCGCAGGATCATCGGCAAGGAGGTACACAAGCTTTTGGCGGCTGGATTCATCAAGGAGGTCCATCACCCCGAATGGTTAGCTAATCCCGTGTTAGTTAAGAAAAAGAATGGAAAAATGCGGATGTGTATCGACTATACTAGTTTAAACAAAGCATGTCCCAAAGTTCCGTTTCCTTTACCGCGCATTGATCAAATCGTTGACTCTACCGCTGGATGTGAAACCCTCTCGTTCCTTGACACTTATTCCGGCTACCACCAAATCAAGATAAAAGAGTCCGACCAGCTCGCGACTTCCTTCATCACACCTTTTGGCATGTACTGCTACGTCACCATGCCCTTCGGCCTTCGAAACGCTGGGGCGACGTATCAACGGTGCATGCTACCCGTCTTCGATGAACACATAGGCGACACGGTCGAGGCCTACGTCGACGACATCATGGTCAAGTCCAAGAGAGCGGACAACCTCATCCGAGACCTCGAAATCGCGTTCAGCTGCCTTCGAGCCAAAAACATAAGACTCAACCCCGAGAAATGTGTCTTCGGAGTGCCTCGAGGCATGCTCCTCGGGTACATCGTCTCCCAGCGCGGGATCGAGGCCAACCCCGAGAAGGTGGCGGCCATCACGCGAATGGGGCCGATTCGGGATCTCAAGGGCGTGCAGAGGGTCATGGGCTGTCTCGCGGCCCTCAGCCGCTTCATCTCACGTTTGGGAGAGAAGGCCATGCCTCTGTACCGCCTCTTGAAAAAATCTGAGCTATTCACGTGGACCGCGGAGGCCGAGGAGGCCCTTGACGCACTCAAAGCTAAGCTGACATCCACTCCGATTCTCGTCCCTCCTCGACCAGCGACGTCGACTGAACCACCCGAGCCCCTCCTCCTCTATGTCGCCGCAACCACCCAGGTGGTCAGCGCGGCCATAGTGGTGGAGAGGCAAGAGGAAGGGCGCGTTTTGCCCGTCCAGCGGCCGGTTTACTTCATCAGCGAGGTGCTTTTGGAAACAAAAATCCGCTACCCGCAGGTGCAGAAGCTGCTCTACGCCATCGTCCTTACGCGTCGCAAGCTCCAGCACTATTTCCTCAGCCACCCGGTTCCCGTGGTATCTTCGTTCCCTTTGGGGGAGATCATCCATAACTGGGAGGCCGCTGGATGGATCGCCAAGTGGTCGGTCGAGCTCATGGGCGAGACCATCACCTACGCACCGCAGAAGGCCATCAAGTCTCAAGTGCTGGCGAATTTCATCGCTGAGTGGACCGACACTCAGTTGCCGCCAGTCCAAATCCAAGCCGAGCTGTGGACGATGTACTTCGACGGGTCGCTCATGAAGACAGGAGCAGGCGCGGGCTTGCTCTTCATTTCACCCCTCGGAGTCCACATGCGCTACGTGATTCGCATCCACTTTGCCGCTTCAAACAACGTCACGGAGTATGAAGCACTTGTCACTGGATTACGAATCGCCCTTGAACTCGGGGTCCGATGCCTTGACGTTCGAGGCGACTCGCAGCTAATCATCGACCAAGTGATGAAGGCCTCGAGCTGCCACGACGCCAAGATGGAAGCATACTGCAACGAAGTGCGCAAGTTGGAAGACAAGTTCCACGGCCTCGAGCTTAGTCATGTCGCTTGACGATACAACGAAGCCGTGGATGAGCTCGCAAAAATTGCATCGACTCGAGGTACAGTCCCTCTGGACATGTTCTCGAGGGACCTCTTCGAGCCCTCCGTCGATTTGGGCTCGGGGGCTTGCGCTACGCCCTCGAAGCTCCACCCCACGACCTCGACCGGGGCCCCCTCGGCCGAGGCCCAGGTTATGGAGATCCAGGAGACCCCTCTTCCGTCGAACCCGCCACCGGATTAGCGAGCCCCTTTACTCGACTGTCTCATTCGGGGAGAGCTTCCGGAGGACCGGACCGAAGCCCGATGGATCGTGCGACGGGCCAAGTCCTACGTCATATACGGTGACGGCAAGGAACTCTACAGGCGAAGCCCCTTAGGCGTCCTTTAGCGCTGCATTACCATCGAGGAAGGCAGGAAGCTCCTCGAGGACATACACTCGGGGCCTGCGGCCATCACGCAGCACCAAGGACCCTCGTAGGAAACGCCTTTCGACAGGGTTTTTACTGGCCGACCGCCATTTTCGACACCACAAACATTGTCCGTTCGTGCAAAGGGTGTCAGTTTTACGCCAAATAGACACACCTCCCAGCTCACGCCCTACAAATGATCCCCGTCACCTGGCCATTCACGGTCTGGGGGCTCAATCTTGTGGGGCCTCTCAAGAGGACAACCAAAGGGTACACGCACCTGCTCGTTGCCATCGACAAGTTTACCAAGTGGATCGAGGCCTGGCCCATCAGCAACATCCGCTCCGAACGGGCGGTTGAGTTCTTCACCGACATCATTCATCGCTTTGGGGTCCCAAACGTCATCATCACTGACAACGGCACACAGTTCACCGGCAAGAAGTTTTTGGATTTCTGCGATCGCCATCACATCCGTGTGAATTGGTCCACGGTTGCACATCCTCGAACTAACGGCCAGGTCGAGCGCGCCAATGGCATGATTTTGCAGGGCCTCAAGCCAAGGATCCTCAACCGCCTCAGCAAGCACGGAAAGAAATGGGCCGCGGAGCTGTCGTCGGTCCTATGGAGCTTAAGGACAACGCCTAGTCTAGCCATGGGCTTCACCCCATTCTTCTTGGTCTATGGGTCCGAGGCTGTCCTCCCCACTGACCTCGAGTATGGATCCCCTCGACTAAAGGCGTACAACGAGCAAAGTAACGAAGAAGCCCTCGCAAACGCCGTTGACCAGCTCGAGGAGGCTCGAGACATGGCGCTAATTCACTCCGTGAGGTATCAGCAAAAGCTTCGACGTTACCACGACAAGCACGTGCGCCCGAGAGACTTCCAGGTTGGAGACCTCGTCCTGCGTCGACGACAGAGCAACAAGGGACGCCACAAGCTGACCCCGCCATGGGAAGGCCCATACACCGTAGCTGAGGTGCTAAAGCCTGGGACATACAAGCTCGCTAACGACAAAGGCGAAATCCTCACCAACGCATGGAACATTGAACAGCTACGTCGTTTCTACCCTTAGGGCACCAGTGCCCTTGTACATTCTCGCATGTTTTGTACATTTTCGCATGACAAATATAAGGAGTACTTTCGATTATAAGTTCAAACTTGTTATTGTACATGCAAGAGGTAGCCTCGACCCTGTCTCGCCAGAGTCGAGCCTCCCTCGGGGGCTAACGGGGGGGGGACCCCCTATGTTCCTAAAAATACGAACGATTTTTTTTTCACACGCCTCCCTCTCGCTTCCCAACTAAGTTGAAAAACGCCTCGAACTCCCTAGGGGTCGAGGGCTGTCGAGCCGGAGCTCTCCTACGCCTCCGGGCTACGGTACCTCCACTCGCTCCCCCTCGAGGGATACGAGCTTGCGTCTAAAGCTCAGTCAGAAAGCAAGAGTCAGGTGATCAGAACTCGAGCGCCTCTTCTTTCTCACACCTCGATACGCTTCGTGACTAAGTAGAAAACGCCTCAAACTCCCTAGGGGTCGAGTGCTGTCGAGCTGGAACTCTCCTACGCCTCCGGGCTACGGTACCTCCACTCGCTCCCCCCTCGAGGGATGCGAGCATGCGTCAAAAACTCAGTCAAAAAAGCAAAGTCTAGGAGAAAAGAAAGCAGAGAAGGCTCGAAAGTAAAACGACTATCTGCATTACGATAGATACATTAACGTTCAAAAAGGGCTTTCAAAGCCACGTTGAATGTAAGTTACAAAAACTAATTCATTACATGGGCACCTTCGCCCAGCCTTGCCCTACAGGCCCGCTCCGTCACCGCTCTCCTTGATGTGGTACCCTCCATCCGCAGGGGGGAGGACTTCGTCCTCGAACAGCTTCGCCAGCGCTCCCCCCGGCCTCTCGGCGTCATTGATGAGCCCTCGGCATCGCTCCTCATTCTCAGCGTCGGTCTTTGAGATATCAGGAATGAAGCCTTGGGCCACAACATTCATCTCAAAGACGAAGCCGGACGAGACCACTGCAAGGGCCCGCTTCACGCCGGTGTGAAGCGCCTCCCGCACGCGATCTCGAAGGGTGGCGTCGAGGTAGTAGATTCGGTCAACGAGCCTGGCGCCCGGGATGTCTTCTTCAGTACCCTCGATAGGCCCGACCACCCAGGAGGCGCAGAGCCCGTCGAGGGCAACCCGGAGCCGGCCAAGAAGCGCCCCCTCCGCCGCGAGGCTCTCCTGCAGCGCCTTGGCGGCGGTTTGGGTAGCAAGCAGCTTGGACTCGAGGCCTGAAACACAAAGCAAGAATCAGACAAAACCATACGGGAAGGAAAATGATCAAAATCCCTCTAGGGAACTCACCAGCACAGCGAGTCTCGAGGGCGTTGCGATCCCCCAGCACGGCGTCGCGCTCACCCCGAGCCTCATCCCGCTCTCGCTGGGCCTCCTTGAAGGCCCGGGTCACCTCCATTTTCTCACAGCGGAGGGTCTCGAGGGTGCCACCAGCCAGGATGATGGCCTGCTCCTTCTCTTGGAGGGTGGCCTTCATCGCCCCGAGCTGGGTTTCCAGGCCAGCGGCTCAGTTCTTCTCCTCCTGGACCAGGGCGGAGAGGGCGTTGCGCGCGGCGGAGACCTCGGCACAATTGGCCTCGAGCGAGCGGATGTGCTCCACAGAGCTCTGAGCCTCCGCCATGAGCAGCTCGATGCGCTCCTAGGCTCGGATGCTCTCGCCCCTGGCCTTCTCCGCTTCGGCCTTGGCCGCGTCAGCCTCCTTCCTCGCACGCTTGAGCTCCTCCTTGAGGTGGGCGGCTTCCCCTCGAGCGGCGTCGGAGTCCTCCTTCACCCGGGCAGCCTCCTCTTTAGCTTTGGCGGCCTCCTCCCTGGTCCGCTTCAGCTCCTCCTCGATCTCGGCCACCCTGCCCTGCGCAGAGCGGCCGGCTTCGAGTTGGCGAAGCACTTCCTCCCGGCTGTTGTGCGTTTCATGGAGGAAGTCTGACTTGGAGTAGGAACGCCTCCGTGCCTCCTAGGGACAAGAAGTCGAGGGTTGAGGCATTTCATATGAAAGAACTTGAAAAATTACATATGACCCACACAGTAACTCACCGAGAGGTTCTGGTCGAGGCCTTCGGTGAGCTCGACGCCCAACTTCAGCAAGTGTCGCAGCCACGCCCGGGACTGCTCGGCCTCCTCCCAGCACTTGACCTCCGCCGGGTCGTTCCTCTCGATCCCCGGAGCGCTGGAGTCGCCAAGTTCCCGGAGTATGATGCGCTTCTTGCCCCAACATGGAAGGACCGTCTTGACCTTGGTTTGCGCCAAGGACTCGATCTCGTCCACCACGTCGTGTGGGGCGCCGTAACGCACGGCCAACTTCGTCGGGCCGCTGAACTCCGACACGGCGCCGGCACTCCTCAGCCAAGGGTCGGAAGACGACCTCCTCAGCAGTCCAGAAGCGGCCGTCTTCTCTGGCCGCTCCGTCGACGGTTGTAGCGGCTGGTTCGACGCTGCTTCTGGCGCCTCCGAAGGCAGCGGAGGTGTCGAGGCCGTCGCCTCCCCCAACACCACGACTTGTGGCGCCGACAAGACCACCAACGATGCGTCTTCCGCGGGCTCGGTACCGAGGCCTCCTCCGGTTGCGCCCCCGGCAGCCGCGGGACCGTCGACGCCTTCGACGCCATTTCTCCTTCGGCCAGCAACTCGTCCAGGGTAATCACGGACACCCATTGTTTGGGCAGTCCGAAAGTCGCCTCCGCCTCCGACGTCTCGGGCGGTTGTTGCGTCGGCGGGTCCAGCAGCGCCGCGTCCCCCGGCGGCGTCTGCTGCGCCTGCTGATGCTGGGGATGGCCCCCAGTTTCCCCCTCCTCCTCCCACCGCTCTGATGGCTCCTTCTCCTCCTCCTGCTACGGCCGTGGCAGCTCCGCTTCTTGCGGAGCCCCCTGCTCCTGCTGCCTTCGGGCCTCGAGCTCGCGTAGCCCCGTCGGCCAGGGCCTCCGCTCTCCCGTCGAGGGGGAGGGCCGTGGTCTCCTCACCCTCGAGGTCCACAACGACTACCTCCTCCCCCGGCTTGTGGCCCTCGGGGGCTCCCGCCTTGGGTGCGGGGATCGAGGCCTCCGGCCCGCCAGGAGTGGAAGCTCCCGGCGTCGGGCAACCACCCCCTGGTGCCGGGCCGAGCTCGAGGGCCGCAGGCGACGACGTCAAGGAGGCGCTCCCTCCCTCATGCGTCCTCCCCGGCTCGGAGTCGCCGCCCGCCGCGGCCCCCGAGACGCTCGACCCTGCAACAGGAGTGGAGCCCGTTAGCCTACCGCGCGCCATAGCACCAAGGGCTGAAGACAACCACTTGGCTTCCCACGGAGCCAAGGGCCTCGACGTCGCACCTGTGACCGAGGCCTCCATCTTCGCGGCTGCATCCATCTTGAGCCTCTTAGCCGGCACAAGAGAGGCCTCCTCGATTCGGCGTTTGGGCCTGTATAGGAAGCAGAACGGCAAAAAGTCTATTAAACGGCACAAACAAGATGTAACGAAAAGAAAGCAAAACAACGACACTTACCCGAAGGGGATGGAAGCCTTTCGGGTCCCCCTCAAACCGCCAGCAGGTTTCGAGGCCCCTCCCGAAGCCGAGCTCTTCCCGGGGCTGAGGCTGCTTGGGGTCGTCGGTGGGGTCGCCGCGCCTCCCTGCTTCGACGGGGCCTCCTGGGCACGGCTCTGCTCCGCCCACGCCGACGACCGGGACCGGGTTTCCTGGATTGAAGTGGGCGGGGTCCCGCCTCGAGTACGACCCGAGGAGGGTGAACCCCATCGAGGCGGGGCCTCGGCCCCCCTTTTTCCATGCTGGCGCTCTGAGGCCGACACCACCGGCTGGGGGGCGCGCTGCTCCGCCACCTCCTCCTGCACGAAGGGGCGTTCAGCGTGGGAGGAATCCGGAAACATGCGCTCGAGGCGCCCCTCCACCCCCTCGACGTCATCACTGTCATCATCATCTTCATCTCCCTCTGACGAGGGAGATTCCTCCTCCGGGAGCCCGTCGCGCCTCTGCTCAGTGCGGCGCTTCGCAAGTCTCTCGCGCTCCCGGAGCTTTTTGGCTTTCTTCTTCGCCCCCTCGTCCTTACTCCGCTTCTCTTGTTGGGCGGTGAAGCGTCTTACCTGACGGTCAGCGGCGTCCTCCCTCAGCGGGGGCCTCGATCTCCGGTAGTCGATTCTCCCCTACACAATGACGTTTAGTCACAGGGACAAGAGAAAAAGGGGGGAGGGGGGAAACGCGAAAGGCACGGGTCGAGGCACTCACCAGGTCGAGGCAACCCTCCTCCGGCCGCATGGGGAGGCGGTTGACGTCTTCCACCCTGAACGAGCCAGAGACCATGCTCTTTACCTGCGCGACGACTTCCGAGGCGGACGGCCTCTCGCCGGACATCCGGCACCTCTTCAGAACCTCGGGCGCCGCCGAGGGGAGCATCTCGTCCAACTGCAACGGGCGCTCCATCAGAGGGAGCACCCGTCGACTGTGGAAGGCCGAGACCACCACACCCGCCGTTAGACCCGCCTCTCGAAGGGTCCTCATCGCGACGATGAGGGGATGAAGTCGACGCTGAAGATCCCCCGTGACACCGTGCGGCCAGTTGTATGGACGCTCGGCGATGAGCCGCCCGGTGTATGGCGGGAGGTAGCCGCCGTCGTTGCGAAGGTAGAACCACTGCTCGTCCCACCGGGAGTGGTTGGATGTCAACCCGGTGGGGATGTACTCGCATGGCTCCTCCGACCTCCCGGTCTTCAACGCGAAGTTGAGGCACCCCTCTCTGACGATTCGCCTTACTCCTTGCGCCACCGGGGAGGCGAACCACTCCCCCTTGTAAAGGTGGAGCCATAGCTCCCAATGTGGCGCCATCCCGAGGTAGCCCTCGCAGACGGCCGCGAAGATGGCGGCGTTGGAGATGGCGTTGGGGGAGAAATGGTGGAGCTCGACGCCGTAGAAGTTCGTCAGCCCCCGCATGAACTCGCTCGGGGGCACACCGAACCCATGCCGATGGTACTTGAGGAAGCTCACCACGTAGCCCTCCGGCGGATTTGGCTCATGGTGGTCCCTGGGTGGCGCAATCCACTCCGGCCGATTCGGATCGGTGACGGGGCGGAGAAGTCCCTCCCTCACCAGCTCGAGCAGCCTTTGCCGCGTCACGGTCGACGGGCGCCAGGGCTCAGCGGGCTGGAGGACGGGGGCCATGGCGGCAGCGGTAGCACAGATCTGCTCGGTGGGTGCGGCGGCGGCGATGACAGCACGAATCTCCTCGGCGGACGGTCGACCAGGAAGATTCCCAATCGTGACTTCTCGCTCTAAGTTTTTATCCTCACGCACGCAGGAAAGCAGGAGCTCAGCAGAATGGCAAAGGTGGGAGCGAACGCTTGCCCCCCTCCGTTTTTATACTCGGGAAGAGCAACGGGCGGAGTCCGACGGCAGGGAAAAGGTAACTCCCCGCAATTAATGCGTTTACCTGACCGTTCCCCTCCTCGATCCTCGACCGGACGCACGCGTCACACCTCTGGCAAAGAGCCGTTGCTCGGGCCCACCACGATCGCACCGCTAAGCCCTTCTCCTCAAAAGGCGTGCCCAACGGTAAGAAAAAACAACCGTCGCTCGCTAACGGAGTTTTCTACAAAAAGGTAAAACGGGCTCTGGCCCCACCTCAAAGCCTCGAGGGAGCGAAGGCCGGTCCTCGAGTGAGGGCTTAACGGCCACCCTTGAGCACCAAAAAAGAATGGGCTCTGACCCCGCCTCGAAGTCTCGAGGGAGCAAAGGCCGGTCCTCGAGTGAGGGCTTAACGGCCGCCCTTGAGCACCAAAAAATAACGGGCTCCGACCCCGCCTCGAAGTCTCGAGGGAACGAAGGCCGGTCCTCGAGTGAGGGCTTAACGGCCGCCCTTGAGCGCCCAAAAAAGAACGGTTACTCGCTGACGGAGATTCCCACAAGAAGAGAAAACGGGTTCTGACCCTACCTCAAAGTCTTAAGGGAGCAAAGGCCGGTCCTCGAGTGAGGGCTCAACGGCCGCCCTTGAGCAACAAAAAATCGGGCTCCGGCCCTAAGCCTCGAAGGAGCGAAGGCTGACCCCACGAACAGGGTTCGACAGCCGCCCTCGAGCTCTCGAGTCAGGGGTGACCAAGGGGGAGCCAACACGAGGCCCTGCTCGAGAACGAACTCTCGAGACCCCTTTGGACGCATCCAAGGCGAAACGTTATGGACTTTATGGAATCCCCCCGAAGGGAGGCATCGAGCCGCCGAGACCTATCGAATGGAATCGGTATTCGTAGGACTATTGCGTTTTGCTTTAATGAGACCGCCTCCGGGCCTCCTGCCGACCTCTATCGAATGAGGAATGGGCTCTCGCTTGGATTTTCCCGTTACCAGCTCACTGAGAACTTCACGGCTCGCCCTATCGAGGGTAGTCCGATGCTTCTCGCCTCACATCCGATCGAAAGGACTCGTGAGAAGAATGCCGAGGCCAGCAATGCCCCAGCCGCACGAGGCTCGGTGGCTCGTCTGTGCCCAGCGCCCCTCGACGAAAGAGGGTTGAAAATCCCCCGGGGGCTCCCCTGGGTAAAGCGTTACGACTCTAGTTCAGGCCTACACCCGACTGGACAAGTACCCTTAAACTAAATATAAATAAAGCCCTCACAGGAGTCTTTCGACTCCTACGAGGCCTCGGGGGCTACCCCCGCGGGGGTCGCTCGCGCGCCCCCCACGAAAAAATCCGAATCACGTCCCATTTCCAAATTTCTGACCCCCTCCCCGAGTGTCATCACTCGCGCAGGGGCTCGGGGGCTACTGTCGATACCCTGGAAACGGGTACCCCAAACCCCTGGTTTACCGAACTAAACCCTGTAAAATCAGCAACACTAACCCTCTAATAAATCCCCCACGCTAACGTACGAAGGCCCGCAGGCCAAGACGTATCGGACTGACCCCCGAACGGGCGGCAACGGCTCAAAGCCAAAACCTGCTCGAGAGGCTACCGAACGGACTAGTACTGTACACCCGAGAGGCTACCG
>CM041633.1:45195269-45211330 GCA_023333625.1 Bothriochloa decipiens | reverse complement strand
GGCGAATGGGCGGCCCTCGAGGAGAGAATACCCCTCGATTTACCAACTCTCTTGTATGAACCCAGGCGCATTCAATGCGATCTACCTACCCCCGCCTAACCGCATGGCCACAGTTACGGTAACAGTTACAGGCGTGGCGGTCAAATCTGCTTTTACCGCCCATGCCCCAGAATCCTGCGAATCGTACTACGCTGTTGCGCCATACCGAGCACTGTGCCACGATCAGCACCGCCTCGAGACGTATAAACTAATGTGTTTTCCGCGTTTTCTAGGATTCGGCCTTATCCAGCGAGGTTCGACCTCCTCGGCACGACCCCCTCGACTTCAGTCAAGACCCTCGACCGACGCCCCTCGACTTCATCAACGAACCCTCGAGCGGAACTTCAACAACTCCCGACGCGACGGTTGCAGGGCCTCCCATACCGATGTACATCACTACAGCGGCATCGACGTGATCGGCCTCAACATCGTACATCATTAGCTGTGCGGATTCGGAATACATGTACCCCTGTGCCCCTCCTTCATCTATAAAAGGAGGCGCCAGGACCTACGAAGGGGGGACCCCGAACGAGAGGATCCAGAGCATAGCTAAGTCTTTAGATCACAGAACGACACCGTGAGCTTGTGTAGGGTCGAGAGCAAGGCGCCCGACCGCCAAAGCTCCGCCTCACACTCCTCACATCTGCTTGTATTTTCCCTTGTACTAGCACTTCGGTGCAAGATAACACGAACTATCCTCCCCCCGCTGGACGTAGGGCCTTCTTTGCCCGAACCAGGATAAATCATTGTGTCCTTCTTGCATCACCCACCGGATTAGGGAGCACGCGATTACAATATTACTTGTTGGTGTTAACCCCTCGAGGGTCAAAACACCGACAGCTGGGTACAATCACATTTTTATGGCAGAAGAAGACACATCAAAGACGGCTTTCATTTGTCCTGGCTTTGTTGGTTTATTTGAGTGGATTGTCATGACCTTTGGGTTAAAGAATGCAGGTGCAACTTATCAAAGAGCGATGAATTTGATTTTCCATGATCTAATTGGGGTGATTATGGAGGTTTACATCGATGATATTGTGATCAAATCGGTTGCCCATAAATCTCATTTAGTCTATTTGCGTCTTGCTTTTGAGAGGATGCGCCATTATAATTTAAAGATGAATCCACTCAAGTGTGCTTTTGGAGTGTCGGCTGGGCATAGAGGTTGATCCTAAAAGGATTGAGAAGATCAAGAAAGTTCAGCCACCCACATGCAAAAAGGATGTACAGAAATTTTTAGGGAAGGTGAACTACTTAAGAAGATTTATTACTAATCTGTCCAGGAAGATTATTCCTTTTACTCCTATACTCAAATTAAAGGATGAATCTGAATTCACTTGGGCGGCAAGTAAACAAGCTGCATTTAAAAAGATAAAGGAGTATCTATCATCACCACCTGTTCTTCATGAACCTAGAAGAGGAGTACCATTCAGAATCTATGTGGCTGCCGAAGAGAAGATTATTGGGTTGTGGTGACTCAAGAAGATGAAGGGAAAGAGTATGTGAAGCTTATCTTGGTCGTCGTCTTCTTGATCCTGAGACAAGGTATGCAGAAATTATGCTTATCACTATACTTTGCATGCAGCAAGATGAGACACTATCTTTTGTCAAGTACATGTGTTGTAGCATGCCAGGCCGATATTATCAAGCATATGCTATATCGGCCAATCCTTAGTGGAAGGTTGGGCAAATGGGCATAATCTTTAATTGAATATGACTTGACTTATGAATCATTGAGATCTAAAGGTCAAGTTCTTGCTGATTTTATTATTGAGCATGGTATTGATCTTGATGAAGAAGTCAATTACCTTACTTATACTCCGTGGAAGTTATATTTTGATGGATCGGTTTGTAAAGATGGCCAAGGTGTTGGTATTTGAAATGACCTCAATTTTCATGAAGGGAAATCCACAGAGTCGAAGTGAGACATGACCATTTAAATCACATTCCCTGATAACAGTTGAATACCGTAATTCATACATCAAACAAAAGAGTGCAATAAGAAGGATTTACAATATCTTATTACATCGCCACTTGGCGGAATCAGAGTTCATGCAGCAAAAGAAATAAAAGCCTGAAGATGCGGAAGCGATCATCGTCCACGAAACTCGAGCGTAGGAACAAGACCCTCAACCATCATACTCCTCAGAAGAGTACTCACTCCTGGAACCTGTGTGCCAAAGTATCAGTACGATATGTACTGGCCACTCCCACCCTATGCATTGCTTTGTGAAAATTGGATGCAAATCATGGATGTATCAAAAGAACCTATAAACGCTGGGGTTTCCTATGCAAGCGATCAAGTATATAAGTAGTATATTAATCAGATTTTATACACATTCCCATTCCCACACCATCCATCACCATCCATCCCTGACTCACCTTCCTAAATCCTCCAACACCATCTCAAACTCTAGTCGACAGGCCAACTCCCTCTCGGCCTGCCTCAGCGGCCCGCAGCCCTCAACCTGGCTCACAGCCGGAAATCACTCTCAGGGGGAAGGTAGAACACTCCACTCACTAGTCCAGTGCATCCTCCTAAGGAAAGGTCCATAGCCAATGAATCGGCATATGTATCGATCGATCAACCATACACTCTGCAGAGATTTTACTAATCCACTAGATAACCATCATCGGTGTTGATCACCACCTAGGCAGATTCCGGACGCCTACTGCCATAGAACGATGCCACTGTACCTCTCAGCCCTAGAACACCCTTAGAGTAACTGATACTGTGAGGGGACCCATGATCCCATTCCTGCAGAGCATCATGACCATCTCGAAAGGGTGTGAGACACATGCTCCTACCTCCCTATCACACACTTGCCTGATAGTAATGGCATCGATCTATCCAGTGGTTCGGCCGTCTCCCCCCATGGGAAGCGAGTGGAAAGCAAGGGATTCCTAAGGTCCGGATACCAGCGCAGCAGTTCCTATGTGTGACGAAGCCAGGATGTCTTCATCGGGGTTATTCTTTAATGTTCTACCACGGCACCTTCGTCCTGGGTTCCACCCCTCAGAGGCTCACACCCGAAGACCACCATCGTATCCAATTTAGTCCGCCACATACTTCTCTTCATGGGAATGTCCAGATCCATTCCCCGGCAAGACTTGCTCCAAAAGCTCGTCGTAGATCCCGGCTCGATCAACTCAACCCTCACCCTACACCCTGCCGTAAATTCCACCCCAAACCCAGATACAGCACCATCAGCTCACTTGTCCATCTGATCCATCAACACACACATCAAGCCTGGCTCCCCACCAGGCTCTTCCAGGGTTCATCACATCGCATCAAAATGTAAGAGAGTGAAGTATATATATATAAATATAGCAGATAAGCAAGTGGCTAACATAACAGCGGGTAAGAAGGTGATAGGTTACAACAAGGTAGGGCTCATCAAATAAATATCTACCATGCATTCCTAGCACAGGAGAACCATTATATTGCAATAAAAGTAAAGCACTAGCATTACTAAATTAGCCATGCATAATGGGATCTACGAGGTTGGGTGAGATGTGGCACCTTCGCTGTCGTTGTCCTCCGACCTTCCCTGTACTAGGTGTCGTTGTCAGACCGGTCCTCGCTCGACTCTGTAACCGAGAATTATTGGTTGCGGGAGCGACCCCTATAGATTAGCACAAAGAACAAATAACCGCAAAAAGATCCAAATGCACTCAAACATGGTAAAATAGCTAGGGCTTGACTTATAGAAAATTTGGATACTTGGATCGCAATTTTCTATGCTCGTATGATTTAGTTATGATTTTTCAAAGATTTAACCATATTCTAAAAAAGAAAAGGACTGGATTAATCTGGGCTGACACGTGGCGGCTCAGGATTGGGCCACGTGTCATGCGTGGGTCCAATAATGACAACACAGTAGCTGACGCAGATGATGACGTCATGCTGACGTCAGCACTGACAGGTGAGACCAGGGTGACGTCATCTGCTGACATTAGCGTTGACTCGGTCCACGGTCAACTGTCAACTAATAGGTGGGCCCCACTGCGCCGTTAATGGGCCGAGTGGGCCGGATATGGGCCGGGCATGGGCCGGGCTCGGCTCGCCATGTGGCACGCTGTGGTGCTGCCACGTCATCAATCCAGATCTCAACGGCTCGGTCCATAGCTCCGGTCCACGGTGCACCGGCTCACACTGGGTCCACTGTCAGCAGCTCTGGTCCGCGTGAGCCGGGTGCACGGTTCTGTCTTCATGTCCACGTGGTCCACAGTCCAGTCTGCGGTGCACCGGTGCTCTCTGGCCCCACTTGCAGCGACTCGGGTCTACGTAGACCGCGTTCATCGCCTTCAGGTCGAGTCGATCCCCTCCTCTTTTTCTTTTTCCCTCGACGGCAGGGCTCGCCGGCGGCGGGGATCCATCGATTCTCAGCGATCCGGTGCTCCATTGACTCCATCTTCTTGCGCTTGTGCTTCGGGACGGTATGGCGAGCACGACGATGGGTTTCATAGTAGCAGCTTGGCCTCCGGTGAGGCTGTCCATGGCGCACGGCGGCTCGACGGCGACGGCGCACGGCAGCAGCTCAACTGCGTCCAAATCCAAACCAAAACAGGGCATGGGAATGCGATTGGGGTCACCCAACGCCCTCCCGACGCGTCAGCGGCGACCATCTTCCACGGCGGAGTCCGCTTGGGTAGCAACTCCCACGACGGAGCTCTGATGTGGCTGCGGTGCGCCGCACAACACCAAGGGATGCTCCTCGACCTTCCTCTTCTCCACAGCTCGATGTAGTGCTTCACGGTGGAGCTTGTCGACGTCTTCATGTCCTTCGAGGCGGTCGGAGGCGACGGAAACCAGGCGTAGCACGGCGGCGCTCCAGAGCGGCATGACGGCGGCATGGCGATGTGTAGGTGGTCCTCCGATGCAGCATCCACATAGTTAGCGTGCGCACGGGGTGCTCCTTGATGCGGTGGTTCTAGATCCGGCAACGATGCAGCTCTAGGCTCAACGGTTGGCCGGCAAGACGGCTTCGCCGCGGGGGCGCACGGCCGCGACGACAGGCATGGCGGCTGTCCAGTCCAGCGTCCTCCTGACGCTGTGGTCCTCTATGGCCTGGCTGGTCAGTGTGTGTGTGCGTGTGTGTGTGTCGGAGGAGACCGGCGAGGGTCCTGGCCTATGCACTCGCGGTGTGGAGCGCCATGGCCGGAGCAAAAGGCGTAGATTGGAAGAGGGGCTCACGGCGACGCTCACCGTCGTGTGAAGAGGAAAAGGAGGCATGGTACACGTCCAAGAAGCAGCGAATCGCGGTACAGCTCCGGCTCCTAGATCCTGTCGGCTTCGCAGCCGCAGCAGCTCCGGCGCGGCGGAGCTCCTCCTTCTTCTCTAGCGACGACGAACTTCCTTCTTCTTCTTCCCCGCCCCCTTCTTCTCCTTCCTCCCCTTTCTTCTCCAAATTGCGATGACTGGTGGTCGAATTAGAAAGCCACCAAGCGGCGGCGGTGGCTGAGGAAACTAGAGCTCAGGGCCTTGCTTATATAGGGGAGCAGCGGTGGTAGATAGCGGCGGACGGTTCTTGATCGAGGGAGCTCGATCAGGTGGTCACGGGGAGGTCCATGTCACCCGGTGGGGCTCGGCTGGGTCCGTGGAGTCAGCGAGGGAAGGCTAGGCGGGGCTGTGTGCGGCTAAGCATTACAGCGGCATAAACTCACCACGGCGGCAGCGCATGTGCGCGCGCGAGGGAAATTTAGCCGCGCCGTGGGTGTTTTGCTGCTGGTTGGTCGGCCCAGGTGGTGTGCTGGTGTGCGTTGATGAGGCGGAGGGTAGGATCAAGCGGCCGGGGCGCTTTGCTTGGCGGCGATGCGAGGAGCTGGCGCTGACACGCGCGACGTCACGCACGAACGACCGATGGGGGACCGAGGGGATAGGTATGACATCCGGGTCCCACTGCGGGTCCCACCAGTCAGCGGCTCGTCTCTTGTCACGATGCGAGGCAGGCGCTCCTCCTTGCTGGGCCTCGCGGGCCGGCGGCCTCCTTTGCTTTCTGGGTCGGCTCGCGCGGGAAAAGGAAAAGAGAGGGAGAGAAGCAGGCCGGGCTGGCTTCGGTCACGGGCTAGGTTAGCATCTCCCCTTTTCAACTTTATTCTTTCTCTTTTTTATTTCTGTTTTTCAAATACTTGTATATGTATATATGTTATATATATATATATGTAACATGTTGTAAAATAATTCTCTAGTGGACATACATGGTCCTTGCTAGGTAGGGTAGTATTCCCATATATTTGATATTTATTTATTAAATAAATATTATTGGTGCTTTATTAAGAAATACATAAATTCAAATAAAACCCAAATCACATGTTAATTCAAAATGCGACATGATGCATGACACATGAGCTAGGGTTACAAGGTAAAGTTGTGTGATGCTTGTGCAACATGTGTGGGGATATTCTACATGACACATCATCACTCATAGGTTTTGAGAAAAAATTTTGTAGTTTGGATTTGTGGGTTGTTACAGTATTATTCTTGTTTCTCCTAATAATGTTGAGATAGGGATGTCAAGCCGGTTGGAGTTTTGATGTACTAACAATCAAACCGAATATCAAGCTCTTATATTCGGGTTGATCATGTTAACTTCTATGGAGGTGCCGCATATTGAAGCTTATGGTGATTCATTACTAGTGGTGCAGCAAGTTACTGGTGAATTTCAATGTTCAGATGGATCACTTCGTGCCTCTCTTGACACTTGTATTGAACTTATTTCTAAGATTGCCGATTTTAAGATTTGGCATATTCCGAGACATGAAAATCAAAAGGCCAACATGTTAGCTCAACAGGCATCAGGCTTTGACGTCAGTGGGCGTAATTTTCATATTCAAGAAAAGCCGATGCATCAAGATGATCATTTTTTCTGTGCAGGGCTGGACGAACTGGTCTGGCCGACTGCCTCAGTCGGCCTAGCCGACTCTGCTGCTGTTGGTGCTGCTGATTCACCAAATGATGTCCTAAATCCATCTAGTTCAGATTGTGATAGTCCTAGTACCGATTTGGAGGATTGGAGGACTCCCTTAATGATTTATTTGTAGGATCCAAGTGCCAAAGTTGATAAAAGTGTGCGGAGAAGTGCATTCAAATATATTATTCAGCATGACGAGCTCTATCGCAGAACTGTTGATGATCTATTGCTCAAGTGCCTAGGATCTGATGATGTAAGAGTGGCAATGGGAGAAGTCCATGAAGGAATTTGTGGTACGCATCAATCGGCCCCAAAGATGAAGTGGTTGTTGAGAAGGGCTGGTTTCTATTGGCCCACTATAATGGCCGATTGTTTTCGCTACTACAAAGGTTGTGATGAGTGTCAACGGTTTGGTAATATTCAGATGGTGCCTGTGGCAAAGCTCCATCCTATTATGAAGTCGTGGCCATTTAGAGGTTGGGGGCTAGATTTCATTGGCCAAATTCATCCCTCATCTTCAAAGGGGCATCAATTCATCCTAGTTGCCACTGACTATTTCACTAAGTGGTGTGAAGCGGTTCCTTTGAAGAATATCACTCATAAGGAGGTTATTGAGTTTATCACTGAGCATATTATTCATAGATTCAGCTTTCCTCAGTCATTAACTACACATCAGGGGACTTCTTTTATGTCCAAAGAAGTTAAGAAGTTTGCCGAATCCTACAAGATCAAATTGGTCTAGCTGAAGCTCAAGCTAATGGCCTAGCTGAAGCTAGTAACAAGACTCTAATCAAGCTCATCAAGAAGATTGAGGAGAATCCAAGAAAGTGGCATGAAGTGTTGTCAGAAGCTTTGTGGGCATATCGCATATCAAAGCATGGTGCTACAAAGGTTACTCCATTTGAGCTAGTATATGGTCAAGAAGCCATGTTGCCTGTCGAAGTGAACTTGAGTGCATACAGATTTGCTAAACAAAATGATCTATCTCCTGTTGTGTACCATGATCTAATGATGGACAATGTGGATGAAGTAACGGATAAGAGGTTAAAGGCTCTCAAGGAAATTGAGAAAGACAAGCTTCGTGTTGCAAGTGCTTACAACAAGAAGGTTCGAAGCAAATCTTTTCAAGTGGGAGATTTGGTGTGACAAACCATACTTCCTATTGGATCGAGGAGCGGCGAATTTGGCAAATGGTCGCCCAATTGGAAGGGTCCTTTGAGAGTGGTTAGAGTCATCTTCGGGAACTCGTACTTGCTGGAAACGTTGAAAGGTGAGCCTCTCCCAAAGGCAATTAATGGAAGGTATCTCAAAAAATACTTTCCAAGTGTTTGGCAAGATGCCTAAGTGCTTTATCAAACAATAGCCGATACATGTATCGCCCTTAGTACAAAAATGGCTGATGTATACATCGCCCTTAGTCGCTGGTCAGCCGAAGTGATGGGTATCGTGCTGGTCGATTGTTTCTTGACAGGTGTTTTCAAATTAAATGCATCATTCACTTAAAAACAGGAGGGCATATGTTGACAACCAAAAATGTCCATTTTGTGAAATTGTCAAAAGTAGAAACGGACGTCACCATTGTGTTTCTCTCGTCGAGATGGTCAAAAAACATATATGGAATGTTCAATTCGGAGACCAGATGAGGAAGTTATGCTTCTATGAAGAGATGTCTGAACTGTAGGAACTTCTGGCGGAACTTCCGGTCCAAGGACCAGAACTTCCGGTAGTTGGTTGAAGTGAGGCGTCCGCGTGCGTGCAAAGACTTCCGGTCCAAGACCGGAACTTCCGGTGCAGACCAGAACTTCCGGTCCGAAGATCGGAACTTCCGGTAGTTGATGGGAATCGGGCGCGCGCGTGCGCCTGAACTTCCGGTCCAGGACCGGAACTTCCGGTGGAACTTCTGATGGGTCTGTTCCGAACCGGCTTGTTTCTAAGTCGGTTTTTGGTAACTTTTGGATGTGAAAAACTTAGAGATTAGGCTTTGGAGATGTTTTCTACTGGGATAAGACCACCCCCTCTATATATATGAGAGGATCATGGCCAATTGATCCCATCTAATCAATCAAAACACAAATCAATCTATCAACACTTTTACCCCTTTTCTCTCCTCAACCCCTCAACCCCTCTACTTTGCTACTTAGTGACGTCTCCCGGTAAAATTCATCGGCATCCTAGGCTGCCTTGCTGGTCCTAGGAGATCCTCAATGTGCAGAAATGGTTCGGGAGATTTTTCAGCCATCAACAAGCTCTACATCGGTCCTACCGGTCTCTAGATCGGTTACGCTACGTTGTTGCTACGTTGTAGGTTGTAGAGATAACCTCCTTGGACGTCTAAAGCCCGCTGGTGTGTTGGCACGGTCTCGAATCGGCGTCAATTGTTTAATCCTCACAGGTTTCTATAGCAATTCAAAATAAATAGAAACAACTATGAGAGTTAAATCTCGGCAAAAGCCAACCGTGCTTCATAAACAACCCCTACTGTCTATCCGTGTGTAGATTTCCAAAAAAAATAATAGAATGATTCTCCTCCAGGAACTGCCAGTACAGGCTCAATGACAGGTGGTCACAGCCATCACCCGGCCAGTTACCAAGGCCATGCTTCGGTTGACTGTACAGATGAATAACTATTTAATACTAATTGATAATTGTTGGAACTTGGAATCATCTGCAGGGGCTTAGCCAGTTGTTAAGGATGCAGAGGAGAATCTTTGCAGCTAGCAGCTGAAATAAACACCACTAGTTGCACCACTAGTTAGTTTTGTTCCACGGTCGGGGAATCAGAAATGCGTTCCATTTCTATATCCTGCTGCTTTTTGAGATAATCCTGTGCGGTTGACGTGATTATCTTAATGAAGAAGTTCAGAAGCACGAGCCACACTATAGAGTTCCAAACCAATGTAAAAGAGAAATTCCACTGTTTCTCCTGTGTACATGGTAAATTTATTGAACCAATAAGAAAAATAAGATGAATAATGAAGAGAGGCTAAGAGAGGTCATTCCAGCTCAAATGGTCATAGATTTTCAATGATGATACTAACCTCAATTTGTGAGGACGGAGAGACTGGTGTTGGTGGTGATAGATACTTGTCCTTGGCAGCATTGAGTTTGGCAATCACAGATGGCAGGGTAGCAGAAAACCCAGGAATGTGGCCAAATATCCAGATTAACTCCTTTTCCATAAGATACAGTAGCTGATTGTTGCATAAGGACACAATAAACAATGTCTGCAAGAGAAGAAAATTGCATATCAGGGAAAGGGGTTCTGCAACTATTGGTGCCAAACCACCTGACAACTCACTAAATCAGGTATGGAGAAACTAAAATGACTCAAAAATTCAGGAAGTCAGGCACCACAATAACCTTAGCAAGAGAGGTTTCACAACTAATTTCACTGGTTTTTTTAGGTATAATAATAGTCTTCATTCAGTAGTTTTCTTTTCTACAATTATGGATATACCGAATAAACCTAGAAAAACAAACAGAATCCAGGTCATCACGTTATATTTCATTACGGAACTGTCATTAGGTTTATTTCATTTTCTGGTTCAGTTTTTGTTTCTCATTGCTGAAACGATACCCAGGCTTTCTAACATGTCCACGTCCTAAAGAATCAAAGATTGGCATGCAGTCTAAATCTACTTATCCTGATGGACTTTTGCTGAGATGGTTGGTAGGATTTCAAAATTTGAATCCAAGTGGACAATAATGATCACATACAAGCAAAAAACAATACCACATCAAAGAATAGTTTCATCTAATTAAGTTAAAGACTTCCCAAACATTAAAAAAAAAACAAATAGCTATCAGTGGAAATCTCTCCAAAAGATTGAACATGCATGTGCAGCCAAACAATGAAGAGTGACAATAAGTACAACAAAGGCACACACGAATCACAATAAACACAATTACTGATTATGGTAATAAATAAGAGAAGTATAAAGTAGATGTCTCACCTGAATATGAGTCTTGATGATGGCCTTCCCAATCAAAGTTGCAAAAAAGAACTCCCAGAAAGGTACACCGAATTGGCCACACATAATACCAGCAAGGTCAAACAGTGGGTTCGGAACCTAACAAGGGCCATCAAAATTAGGCAATTTGTTTTTAATTCAATGAAAATCCTCTTAAGAGGAGATTTGGGGTAACTGCTGTACAGCAAATGTTTCATAGGCTTATTAACTTTGGGCTTGAAAGCCTTTGTATTTCAAGAAAAAAACGAGTAGGGGGGCTCCCCTGCTGATTCGGTAAAAAAAATGTGGAGTTAATCTTGTAAATGGTCCAAAGGTGATTTTGAAGGCACAAAATCAAATGCTTAATAAAACAAATACAGTTGTAAGATATCCAAAATGAAAGAAATGGTAACAAATGATGACAGACAGGGGACTAACCGAAGCAAGTATCAAGATAGAGAAGAAATTGAGATGTTGAGAGTGAGAAAGAAGCCAACGCTTGGTACGATTAAGAGTGGATGCTACTGTCCCATCTTCTTTGGAAGTAGCAACATCAAGCTCCTTAACAGCTTTTGACTTGCTTCCTGATAAGCGAGCTGCATGACAAGATATCCATTTAGGAGGTAACTTAAATAAACCAAAGGAATAGAAACAAAAATGCCAGAACTAGCCTTCCTACCCTTCCCAAGAACTCACATTACAGGCATAACACATTTAGAAATGGTTTTCCCTAAAACTCATCAAACAATTGAAGCTCCACAGCACCAAAATGACCATAGTAAACAGCTAAAATGTCAAGAAAAATGGGCATGGCCCTGTTCCCATTTTTAAAAATTTAAGAAAATGACAACAAAACAAAACAAAACACAATATAGCATGTGCTATTAGGCGCCTGTAGAAGAACATGAGGTCAAAAGTTAAATGTATGGTGTAGATAGAACGCTGAACTGTAGGGATGTCCTCTTCCATGGTGTCTCATCACCCCACAGCAGCCCACTGACACCATTCATAGGCCCGGCCACCTCCTCCGCTGTGTCCTCTGCTAAACCGGCAACCCAACCCAACCCTCCTTTTCCGGCAAGCCCCAGCTAACCGGGCATTCCAAGTCAGACGCTGGCGCGCCGCCAGCCCTACTCCTAGTTGTGGGCTTATGGCGCACCAGGCCCCAAGATGAGGCCATCATATCATGATGTCATGGCTACCTTGGCTTTGGCAGGCAGGAAGTCTCTTTAGAACTGGCAGCATAACACCCTGTTGCCAGTCATGCCACCTGCTCTGAGTTTCACTTTGGCCAGACATTGGCGAGGTCCTGAGACAGAGAGTAGTTCGTTTGACTTTCAATAAACAATCATTGTTGGATGGCCGATCACCTAGCCAAGGGACTCCCTCATCTGGCAGTTTGTCCCCTTTGTGACTGGGTGGATGAATCAATCCAGCATTCCAGTTTATGTGGATCACTTGTGTCTTTGCTCATTAAGTCTGCTGCATAATCCTTCAGAGACTAGGCTCAACTGTGTGCAATCAGATTCTCATGCTGGTGGTGTCAGGCAATCAAAGAAGTTCCCAGGGTGATCAAGAAGGGGCTCAACTCTCTCATTATTCTAGTGCCCTAGGAGATATGGAAACATCAAAATGATTGCATGTTCATGAATATTTCAATGGTGCTGCGGGAAATAGCAAATATGTTTATCCTTAGGTGTTCTGATGAAGCAAAAGCACTCCAGGAGATGGTTGCTACTTTGCTAGGTTGTTTATTGGAAGCTAATGGCCCTAATCTTGCTGGTTGCCTTTCTGGGGCGACTTCATTCTCCACCTTAGGTCAAGGATATTTTGGGTGTGTTTTTTTCTTGGGTGGGGGGCGGGCGGTCTTCCCCTGTGTATTCTCATGTCTTAGTGAAATGATGAGTAACCCTCTTGCTTATTCAAGGGGGGAAAATAGTCAATGAATGTAGTGAAAAAACATAATGCTTCCTAGTAAAGCTATATGAAGAAAAGATGTATCTTTGCTGTTGAAATGATTCAGTTAGAAGCAGTACAGAGCCTAGTAGCAGTTCTGTTTCTGTACAGTGATTAGCAAAAGTTATACAGTATATAACTGAATATCATTAAAAGGCATACCACCCAATGCTGAAAGCTCCCACACTAGGTGGGCGTCTGGGAAGGTTTCCAGGCCACAAGTGCAGAAGCTCTACCACTCTGCCTTTCCCACTCTAAACTATATTATTAGGACATCACTACTTAATATTACAAGGAAACTAAGGCATTGCAACTTTACCTGCTCGTGATATAAAATAAGGGGGAAGTTCGCCAAGTGCAGTCCCAATGCCCCAAAGAACTGCTTCCAGCTGTATCTGAGGTAGCAAGTCAAAGACTGGGATCCTAACAGAATGAGCTGATGCTGGATACACAGGTGGTCCAAATTCTGAACATTTCTTGTCAAGCCATGACGGCCCAACCTTAAGCTGTATGGTATCATATGGTGCCATTTTCAAATCAATTCGACCACACTGAACAGCTTTAATAGTGAACAGAGCAATATGAGGACCTAGGTACAGCACAAACGTATGCAAACCAGAACCTGCATGTTAAAATTTTAAGTGTCAGCTCTAAAGTGAATTCTCTCTGTTGCAGCGCTAAACATTCCAAATTTAGATGTGTTAATTTCCAACTTTAACAAGTGCTAATTATAAGTAGTACAATCCAAATAACATGCAGATTACAGAATATGTGCCTAGCAAAAAAGGCACGACTACTTGCATTAACCTAATAACACTATAGAAGCTTGACAAAATTACAAGATAATAAGAGGATAACTAAATATCCACAGATGCCATAAGTAACCTTCCAAAGAAAGAAAAGAAAAAAGGCATCTGTTTTCTGAGTACTTATGTGATGTGGCATTGTGGCCATTCTGCACAGACAGTTAGACATGCAACAAAAAATTTCCAACACTATTGGAGGGCAACCAAATCTTGTGTATTGAAATAAATGAATGATCTGGTACAAAGGAACAAACTCTATGGTTACTAATTTTCATAATTGCTTGCCTAAAAGGATCGCTCAAAATGTAGACCAAAAAGAAAACAAATCTGCAAACTGGCAAGGATCACATGAAAATATATGGAGAACCAGAATAAAAAAAGGTAAACAGTAAAATCACTATTCACTGGAAGCGTGTGCCAGTTATTTCTTATGTTCTGTATTAGATATATATAATCTAGCATTTGATGCTCACTTATCACCTTCAACTGTTATTTTTTCAAGTCCTAATAAGGTTGAAAACACGAACTAACCGGAACACGATGATTCATAGCATTTCTTGAAAACACTAGGTTAAGCAATGAAGACTAAAATAAAGTACCGTTTTCTGCACCATTACAAATTTATTGAAATACATATATTTCAAGCCTTCAAGCATACCATAAACTGTACAGTTAAAACATACAGTAGAGATCGATAAGTAAACTCCAGCAACATTAAATTAATTTGATTTTATTTTCTGTTATATGTAACTAAACTCCAACATGTTGAGAGGCGCAAAAATAAAACTTGCCTAGTCCAATTGATGAAGCCACACCTAATGAAACCCACCACAACACAAATTTAGCATAATTAAGGAACTCCTGCACATGCTGCATACATGTTAGAAAAACTAAATCAGTGTTCAAATTCAATACCAAGATATACTATAAAAAATGATTATCTCACAAAGATACAGATCTTAAGAGCATGTATATTCTAGAATATTTAGGCATTATAGTGCAAGCTCTATGCCAAAATACAGTAACAGGTGGTCTTATGAAAATGACTAGCCCATCCCACAGATTAATCAAAAGAACATTAGAATGAGAGCACACCTTCTTATGCAGGCCATCTGTAACAGTGAGTAAGATTCCAGGAGCTACCACCAAAACAATTAAGAGAAAGAACAAACCACTCTTATTCAGGATATATGTTGCTAATCTTTTCAAGTATAGTAACGTGGCTAACAGGAAAAAATGTAATGTTCTGAGTGGTTGATTTGTCAGCGTCAAATTCTCCAAGTCCATTTTGTGTTTTGCTCGGAGTTCTGCAAAATAAATAGGTACATGAGATAAAATAAAAAGAGAGCAACAGCACCAATCATCAGCTAAATACCAAAACAAAAACTAAATTACTTCAACTCTAGTAATATGTCTAACAATTAATCTTGTCACTGACAAATCAGAACATAGATTGTTTCTCGCTGTAAGTTGTCTTGATGTGGAGGGAAACAGAGGTTTAGGGTATACAAGAAGTTAGGGCCCCTATGGTTTGTGGTTTGTCCATTGATGTAACATTGGCAATGGTTATTATGCAAACTTGTTAAAGTTAGGTGATAAAAGGAGGAATCTTTTCGCACTTTTTTGAGTCACTGACTCCTGGGGAAGTGACAGCATGAAAGGAAAATTTTACACAGCTGCAGCTATGAAGCAGGGTGGTCAGGCTCATTAACATGATGCAACATTTACACTTTGGTCATGAATTCACAGTGCATCACAGCAACATAGACAAATTGATGAGCTATTGCCTCCCTTCATAGTTCAAGTTGTGCACATCATGATATATATAGCAGATAACAGCCAAGTTTGCTGCTAATTCATAGCAACTGGTATGATATTCAATTATTTTCAGCAATCGGTTCATCTGTCATAAATAACTAACTTAGCTATTCATCAACCAAGACTAGCATTTCAAAAAATAAAATACAAGAATATTTGCTACAATGACATCAAATATGTGTTTTTATCATACTAAATAAATGCATTCCCTCTAATACAAATTCACATGTATCGAATGAAAAGACATTTCCATCCATACCACAATTTGACGCACACTTTTCATCCGTACCACTAAACTAACAAATGACATTTGGTGTCTGATCTTGCATGTCATTTTAGACAAGCCAATGGTAATGAGAAGTTCACCTCAAGTGATGATATAGAACGAAATGCTACTTGCAGAATAGCCATACAGAAACTACAAACTTTTCACACGACTGCCAAGCAAAAGAATGGCCTTGCATGAACACCTCCCATATTTTCTCTTCCTCGAAAATTCTCTCTACTATATAACTAATTAGTAGAACAGCCCCTCAACTACCATAAAAACTTCAAATTGAAACAGGTGCTCGTTGAAA
>CM041633.1:45164731-45180269 GCA_023333625.1 Bothriochloa decipiens | reverse complement strand
AATGGAGGGAGTACAATTCAGGCCACTTCCAACTACAAACCAAGTAATGGTTCAGAGCGAGGTGATTCGTCCAAGTTCCGGGGGCATGCACTCCAACTCCTCACACCCATCTGTGTAGAGATGACGAAGGGCACTCATGTGCTTCATTTGCTCTGGAAGTCTTTTGAGACTTCCGCAACCAGAAAGTTTAAGTGTCTGGAGACTATATAGGATGCTTATATCATCTGGAAGTTGTTTGATTGCACTTGCGGTAAGATCAAGATACCTAAGGTGGCACAAGTGCTTTGGTTTTATTGACCTATGAATAGCAAGTGCCCGGAGAGAACTAAATTTTGATGAAATTGCACATCTTTATAGCAATAAAAAGATGGATCCATGATCATTGTTTGTATAGGTGGAAACATTTCCCTTGTAGTACCAAATAAAGATTTTAATCTTTTTTTTTCTAACCATGTTTCAACAAGTATATGGCTGGCAGCACATGGGAGCAACTCACCACTGTTCCTAAAGACACACTCCTTTTCTGAAGCAGACAGTGCAAGATCGTGCATGAGGTCATGGATCTTCACAAAACAATACCTAATCCTTTCTTGCTCCTCATAGTGGCTTATTGACCTTGTAATCAGATCCTCGTTCCAGCCGCATGACCTTGAAGTTATTATTTTCTCCTCATACTGGAAGAATGACCTTGAAACCATCTCATTGACAATCCGTTTACCCATGGTTACAGCAGGTACCTTGTTTTGATCTGAGATATAACCATTGGCCATCCATAGTTGGATAAGCTTGTCCACACCAATTTCATAATCCTCTGGATACATAGCACAAAAAGCAAAGCATTGCTTCATGTCAGTTGGCAAGTCATTATAGCTGAGCTTGAGTATAGGTAAAATTCCAGTCTCATCATTGCATGTCATGCTTCGATGTAATACATCCTCCCATTCTTCCTTAGTGGTCTTGTTACACAATACAGACCCCAATGCTTTGGCTGCCAATGGACATCCAACACATCTCTCTGCAATCAGGCCAACCAACTTAACCAGCTCTTCTGGCTTATGAAATCTGAAAGCTCTTGTTTCAATGATTTCATATATGAATTCTATGTCCAAAATTTCCACATCATGGTATTTATTTTTCCATGAGTTGTTAACTACTGTACCCATGAATCCTGCTATTTCTTTATCACGAGTTGTCAACAATACAGCGCTACCAGGACCACCATGTTTAAGACATGCCTTCAACTTTCCCCACTTGTCAACATCCTTATTCCATACATCATTCAATACAAGAAGATACCTATTAGGAACATTTTTTTTTGTTTGTACCTTTCTATATGTGGATGGACCTAAATCAAGATTGCAACGAGTCATTCCGACCAGAGCGGCTGGTTCAAATAATATTGGTCATTTTGGTCGAAATTACTTACTTCCTGATGTGACTGCAGGGAGTAGCAAATGGGTGGATACGTGGTGCTCAACTTGAAGTCAGCTACTGGATATTTGCATAAAAGCGTTGCTCAACTTTAAGCTATATACTGCATATAGTCTACAGGAGAATCGTAATGTGATCTTTTTTTTTTGGACATGAGGATCATGACGTGCTCTAAGAAGAGATGGAAAGTAGTGATATAGACTGCACCTCTAGAACAAAAAAAAAAAAAGTTAGAGTTAATGCTATATTTGGATGTGGGCGGTGGTGGGAACGGTGGTTTGACCTATATATTTTTTCTTGGTCAACAATTCAAGCTTCCATTTCAGAACCATGTTATACTTATATGAGATTGCATACTGGTAGACCACAGCAGTAAATATTTCTTACATGTGACGATGGCAAAAACAACATAAGTGATATAATTAGACCCGTTTTTTGTGCTACTTTATTTTTACAACCCATGTACAAACTTATGTACATCAGCAAGAAAGTCCATAGGGGTACGGACACACAATGTATGACACGACGTACTGAGTGTTTAGCAACAATAAATAAATCATGAAAGCATGACAGAATGTGAGAGAGTTGAGTTAGCAACAATAAGATCTAGCAATAATACCTCTTTCCCCTAAGATGTTCCTGAAGCTTGCTGAGTGCCTCCTCAAGGATTGTCCCTGAAGAATTACAGATCTTGTTAGCAAGATCACAAACATTGAAATCATCTGAGACACATACCTACTTTAGTAGCTGAAAATGCCCCTGGACTTGAGGGTCATTGTAGATGAGTTGACCGAGGGTGGTCTTGCCTATTCCTCCCATTCCAACGATGGGAAGACCTAAGAGATCACCACTGCCACTAGCTTGATGATTGAGCAATGTCTCAACAATTTTCTTCGTCTCATTATCTCTAGATCTACAAACAATATTTTCAGGATCAACGATAACAGAATCCGTCTCACGCCACTCCTTCCATGCTGCTGGTGCCTCTAGCTCAAGCTTGTTGAATCCAAAGGTGTTCATTTCATCCACAAGGACGTTGAAGGTGTCAACAATCCTGCGAAGCCTATAGCCCATCCTGATACAGAATGCAACACGATTGTGAGTAGGGATGAGTTTTACTTGTTCAATAATACCAAGCTTGGTGATGTGCCCATTCTTCTTGGCTCGTCGGCGGAGCGCCTCATACTCGAAGTCATCAAAGATCTCATTTGCCTCATATGCTTCCGCCTTGAGCTCCTCAAGCCATTTCTTCACTTCTTGGCGAGATGCCTGTTTCTTGGCGTCGGAAATGACATCGAAGATGGTAGGCAACCGGAGCATGAGGGTCTTGTGGTGCTTCTCCATGCCCTCCATCACATTGTACTGGTCCAGGAGAGAGTTGGATGCCTTCTTCGCCAGGGACACCAGCGGGGCGGCCACAAGGCTGGTCGCTAGTTCAGCCATTGGAGCACTCACTCCGATCTCCCGAGAACGCACGCTTAGAGCACAAAGGGGAACACAATGGCCGAGTGGAGAAGGAATGGTAAAGCACCCGGCCACTTTTGAGCAAAATACAGGGGTTCCTTGCATCGAGTTCCTAACTTGGGCCAGTGGCTAGAGGAGGTGCAGCTCTCCCAGCAGCCTGATACCTTTGCTTGGGGGCTGACTGAGAATGGCTGCTACACGACGGCTTCGGCATACGGTGCCATGTTCCTGGGTTCTTCGGTGCCTTTGGGAGCCAAGCAGATTTGGAAGGCCTCGCCCCCCCCCCCCCCGAGGGTCAAATTCTTCTTTTGGCTCACCCTCCATGGAAGGTGCTGGACAGCGGAGCGGAGGCATCGACATGGCCTTCAGCAAGATGACTCCTGTATCATGTGTCTCCGAGACCATGGAGCATATTCTTCTTGGCTGTTGCTTGAGCAGAGAGGTGGCGCACATCTGGCTGGCCAAGCTACACCTGTCAGAGTTCATATTCATGCAGGAGAAAAAGTCTTCGAATGGTGGTTGAGGGTAAGAAAGACCCTGTCGAAGGTCGTGCGAGGAGGCTTCGATTCTTCCTTCTTCCTAGTTGGGTGGTCACTCTGGAAAAAGCGGAACGCTCGGACGTTCGATGGGGTGGCCACGCCAGCGCCGCTGCTTGGGGCGGCTATCTGGGAGGAGGCGGAAGCATGGTGCAGGGCTGGTTACATGAAGCTGCTGCCGCTGCTGGCTCGTGCGTCTGGCTGACGAAGGCATAGTTGTTGGTGGTTCCCCGTGGAGTGGCTGGTTGCTGTTTTCTCTTTTCCTTGTTTTCTTCCAGCTTGGCTTCGGTAACCTGGGTTACCTAAGCTTTTGTGTGTGCATGTGTTGTGCGGGTTAATCTTGTATTGCTCGAACTTCCTTTCTCTGCTTAATGAAATACGCGCCAACGGCGTGGTCGCAAAAAAAACTTGGGCCAGTGGCCAAGTGGATGCATGGAAAATCGTCATTCCTGTTCGTAACAGCTCAGCACTGGGAATTTTATTGGACCTGATGGAGTAACAGTAAACATTAGCTCAGCCCGTCAGCAGGGCATCTTGATTTTTTTTCTTGGGTGCAGGGCGTCTTCATTGATTCTTGTATCCTAATAACATATAGAAACGGCTGGCCACATGAGAGCATGTCCATTCAGCCACCCTTGGTGCAAAACGAGTACCCCGTCACATGGTTAGTGTTAAGACCAACAAAGCAGATAGGCCTGACTAGTTTATTGTTCTTTTGATTGTTCACAATCATCAAGTGGCAGATGATTAATTATCCCCTATTCATACTATAAGAAAAATGGCATCTAGTAAGGGCCCTTAGGACCATTATGTTCTTTTAGTGATTCAGTGACAACATATCCAATGAGACTAACAGTGTTTCCGTTTCTTAGACAACGGGCAGATATTTTGTCTTCATCGAGGAAGCTGGAGCCCCCTCCCCCTCCCTGCTTCACCGGCGACTCTGGATCTAGAATTCTACGCTAGCGATGCAAGATTTGGAGTGGGCTCTTGGTGAATAAAACCCTGAATTTATACCTGCCGGTTGCTTCTGCTATGCCGATTTGAAGGCAGAATGTAG
Organism: Bothriochloa decipiens; assembly: GCA_023333625.1. Taxonomy (NCBI): domain Eukaryota; kingdom Viridiplantae; phylum Streptophyta; class Magnoliopsida; order Poales; family Poaceae; genus Bothriochloa; species Bothriochloa decipiens. The sequence continues at coordinate 45,175,778 of CM041633.1, read as the reverse complement.
ATCTCCGACCTCCGGTGCCCGGCTCAACGAGGCAGATCTCGTACCACCGGCTCGAGGTGCGCAAAGGAGGAGGCGGATGGTGTGGTGGCCACCAAGTAGGCTGGCTGTGGAGGTGTCAGCGGTGGTGGCCGAGGGCGAGGCCTGGGTGCTACAGAGCTCGGTGGCCGAGGTGGTGGTGATGGCTGTGGATGTGACAGGGGGCGGTGGCAGCCATGGCCCATAGGGAGCGGGGCCGGGGCTGGGGCTGGGGCTGGGGCAGCGTAGAGCTCTATGGCTGCGGTGGCGCCGTTGGAGACGACGGCTCGGGGAATCTCCGTTCAGTCTGGGATGTGCGGTGGTAGCCTCCCCTGTAACGGTAGCGACGGATAGGCGACGGCAAAAAAAGTTCATTTTTTAAGGCTTTACTCGAATCTTTTTATAATCATTTTATTTATTAAATAATTGCAAATATAGAAACTACTAGCAAGTACCTGCCGCGAACGAGCCCAGTGGCTCAGTGGTAGTACTCGCGGTGGTGAGTCTGCCCGCCAGAGTTCCATTCCCAGCTATCGCAACTATGGTGTCGCACCAGGTGTGTGCTCTGCAGCGCCCTAAACAAGTATCCGTATGTACCGGTGATTCCAAGCGTCTCCCTCTCACGCATGATGCTACAATGGGATCGTGAGTGGTGTATGCGTTGAGTGGGTGTGCGTGTGTATAAAGTATAAACAGATACTACAATTGTACCCAGATAAAAGACATTAAAAAAAAGGTACCCGCCAAGAACATTGCATATTATATGACTATACATGGAAGAGAAAATTCTTAGAAGTTGCACTTCATTCAGTGGATATAAATCTGGTATACATTAGTTAACACATGAAGGTGGGGGCTGGTAATCATAGCCTTCCCGTTGAATCCACACAAACGTAAACACATGTATGTTGATGCACACAATCTCTTTGTTTGTTGTAACATGTCTCTGAATAAAAAAGGCCCACGAGTTGCCTCACAAGACCTGTATTTGAGTTTGTAGAGAATTTTTTATATGCTCTTCACGCCCCTCAAACCATGTAGATTTTTTAGGGAATCAAACCATGTAGATCCTTTTCACAACCTTGTCAGCTATCCTATTGGATTTAGTTTGGGCTTTGCTCAATTTTAATTCGATTACATAAATGATATAAAATTCCTAAGCTCATATTAAATATACAGTGCTCGGACAGAACCTCGGACATACGAGACATATAAAAACACATTTTTTTTCTCTCTGTTTGGAGGTGCTCCTAAGTTGTCCCTGTTCTAGCTCTTAGGTGCCACCACTCTGTGGGCAATCAGGAATTTAAGGAGAGCATACTACGAAGGTTTCACCGTAAGTAACCTAACCAAGTGATTTATAATTAATTCGTGTCCGGGGGTTTTTCTTGAAAAGGCCATGAAATTGCAGGAGGTTGTAGCTGATAATAAGGAACTCCAGGAAAGGTACATCGATGAATTTTTGAAGCGACTTAGATCTTACACACCCCCAGCTGATGAGAGACTTAGTTTTGGATTTTTTTTTTTAATCCCGCAAGTGGCTGTTGTCTTGTTGCGCATAAACTATGGGTGCGAAAATCATTGTCCATCCAATAAGAAATTGCATTATTGCTTGTGTTGGTGGGAACAAAGAGCTGTACATTGCATCAGAGTGATAACCTTTCATCATCTCAATCTTAATAATCTTTGTTGGAGAAGTGAAACAAGGAAAACCCCATGTGTCAAAATGGCGAGATGAACTCTATTGCTCTTTTAAATTTAAGAGGCAGAGTTAGGATATAGATATAGGGGGCTGGTCAACCATGTATTATCGGGCACTGGGCTACTGCAGCTCGACAAACCTTGGCCAAACTGTTTGTCGCCTCCAGCTGATCAATCACCGACAGTCACATACTCATCGATTACACCATCCCGTCTTCACCATGGACGACGCCAGCAGGTCCTCACCCTCGCCGCTGCACGTCGTCATCTGCCCATGGCTCGCGTTCGGGCACGTCCTGCCGTACCTGGAGCTCGCCGAGCGCCTGGCGTCACGGGGCCACCGCGTGTCCTTCGTCTCCACAGCGCGGAACCTGGCGTGCCTCCCGCCGCGGCGCCACGACACCAGCATCGACCTGGTGGCGCTGCCGCTCCCGCGCGTGGAGGCCTCCCCGAGGGCGCCGAGTCCACCAACGACGTCCCCGGCGGCAGGCTCCAGCCGCTCTTCGAGGCCTTCGACGGCCTCGCCGCGCCCTTCGCGGAGTTCATGAGCGCCGCCTGCGGCGAGGGGAGCCGGAGATGCCGCCGGCCGGACTGGATCGCCGCCGACGCGCTGACCCACTGGGCGGCCACCGTCGCCCTGCAGCAAAAGGTGCCGTGCGTGATGCTCCTCTCATCCGCGGCCATGATATCTGCCTCTGCGTGCGGCGCCAGGGACAGCACAGAGCTCGCCGCTGCCTCCGTATTCGAGCAGCCGGCCTCGGTAGCCGTCGAGGAACGACCGGCAGGCATGCCGCGGTACGAGTGGAGAAGGAACGCGGGGCTGTTTGCCCCCCATGAGAGGACAGGTCTGTCGATCATCCGACGCGGCACCTTGACGCTCCAGAGGTGCACGATCGCGGCCATCCGGAGCTGCCCCGAGTGGGAGCTCCACGCCTTCTCGCATGCCGCCGCGCTCCTCGGCAAGCCGCTCGTCCCGCTCGGCCTCCTGCCACCGTCGTCGCCGGACGGAGGCCGCGGCGCCGACGTGCACAGAGACGACGCCACCGTGCGCTGGCTGGACGCGCAGCCGCCCAAGTCGGTCGTGTACGTCGCGCTGGGAAGCGAGGTGCCGCTGCGCGTGGAGGAGGTGCACGAGATGGCTCTTGGGCTGGAGATGGCCGGAGCACAATTCCTCTGGCATTTACATCCTGCCTCCTGGATTCCAAGAGCGGACCCGTGGACATGGGCTGGTCGCCATGGGGTGGGTCCCTCAGAAGGCCATGCTGGCACACGGTGCCGTCGGCGCGTTCTTGACTCACTGCGGACGGAGCTCGCTTATTGAAGGGCTTCTGTATGGGCACCCTCTCATCGTGCTACCCATCTTCGGCGACCAAGGTCCGAACGCGCGGCTCATGGAGGGGAGGAAGGTTGGGTTGCAGGTGCCAAGGGATGAAGATGACGGGTCTTTCAACCGCGAGGGCATCGCAGAAGCAGTCCGGGCCGTTATGGTTGAAGAAGGCACTAGGAGAGTGTTTGTTAAAAACACCATGAAGTTGCAAGAGGTTGTAGCCTATAAGGAGCTCCACGAGAGGTACATCGATGAATTTGTGCAACAACTTAGATCTTACACTCCCACGGCTGAGAGTTAGTTTTGGATTTTAAACTCTGTTGGTAGTTGTTGCGTGTACACTAAATGGAAAGTTCATTGTATCGAATAAGAAATGCAGTAGTGTTATTTAGTGTTTGCTTGCAACTAGGAGCTGTACATTATGTAGAAGGTGTTATTGTACATCACATGATAATCATTCACCGCAATTTTAAAAGTTCATTTTTCTGTCCCACCCCTCTCCAACGGGTGACTCCGAGGGGTGGGTAGGGTGGAGGTGGGGGTGTTAAAAAATGATTCGCTTCCACCGTTCGGCCCTCACCATCCCATGACCCCACCCTGTCCTCTTGCACTACAACTCTTGCAGAGTGGAAGGAAGGGTCTTCTGCCTCCTTCCCCAGGGGTTTGGCGCAACAATGACGACAACAACATTGGTCTTAGTCGGCGTGGTGGTGCCCCCACCCATCTTGCCCTCCAGTTGAGTGGGCGGCTAGCGAGGCAGATCCAAACCCCATTGGGCTGGATCTCGCACATACATTCCCCAATTCTAGGGTGAGGCGCGGTGGTGATTGCCTTGGTGCTGGCTGGCATGCCTTGTGGCCCTCGGCTCACCTACTTGACCCCTCCTCTCTTCCCCTATGGTTGACTGGCAGCGGGTGGCCCCTCCTTTTGTAACATGTTTTTTTGCTCTAGCACATGATCTCACTATGTAGACCACTGGATTCACATCGAGAAGTGTGTTTTCATACATCTCAGTACATATATCTATCTTAGTGCGATGCACCGAGAGGTGTGCGTACATACTTCTTGATATGAATCCAATAATGGTCCACATGGTGGGATAACATATTTTATTAAGAGCACATCGTACTTTACCCCTCCTCACTCTAGTTTAAGCAATACTCCATATATATGTTTATTTTGAGCAAATGGAAAATATTTTTATGGTTCTAGAACGGTGCATCCGCGCAGGGGTGACCTATAGTTAGTGAAGAATATTTGCTCCAAGACAAAGGTGATGTTTGTTACTTGTGAGCAGATCCTGGGCTGCCATCGATCTGCAGCCCGTCAGTTCTGTTTATCTTTTTTTCCCATTTTATTTATGGAAGCCGTGGCTGGTGTATTAACTAATAATGTTAGGTAGTTTTTTCTCTTCCGCGTAATTTTAAGGCAATGTTATAGACAACATGTAATATGATTATCTTTTAAGTTGTCTCATAATAACTATTAATTTTTTAATTTATGCATAGAGTAAAAATAACGTTATGAGTTACACAACAATAGGAACTTATACACTTGTATAATCCATAGTCCTAAATTTTAGTTCACGAGGTTGTAGTTTAGTAAAACAACGACATTTTTTCTTCAAAATATGAGATTCCTAAAGCAAAGGTTAATTTTTGTACCAATACAATGACGGGATAAGATGGCTTCATATGTTCCCATTCCTTTTTCTGTAGCATATATGTCTTCCCATTCTCGTTAAACTTAGTGCTCGAGATTTCAGGAGTTTTTCGTTTATCCAAATTTTTAATTAATTTGTAGTAAATTGAGATATATCAAAATTTTCTGTTAAAAGCAAAGTGAAAAGGAGCCCATGCATGGCTAAGCCGCCCTGCGGACCGAGAAAAAAAACACTGCCATGTTATCTCCCTGACTTGACTCTACATTAATATACCTAAGTGTATCATCTATCACACGCTAACAAATAAATCGATAAACATGGACTTAGAGGATTGATCGAGTTGTATGTCATGCTGCCCCACTGCACCACTCAGGGTTGAGGTAGCCCTTTTTTTCTTTGTTGTAGGGCCTACGATCGACGGGAGCCCAAGCCCAAGCTAGGCCTGTGCACACTCCTAGGAAGTGGAGGAGGGACGCGGATGGGTTGGTTTGGGACCAAGCGGGGGAGAGAGAAAGGAAGAAGGTGAGTAGGCCGGATGGACTGGGCGGTGCGCGATCGAGTAGGGCCGCGGGGTGAAGGAAGGCCGAGGCCTGGCTGATGCCATCTGCTGGGCAAAGAGAGAGAAGAAGTAGGCCGCTAGAAATGGAAGGAAGGGGGGAGAAGTTTGGCCAGAGCATGGAATAGTTTTAATTCCACTTTTTTTCAAGGATTTTGAGATATATTCAAATGAGATTAAGAGGAATTCTTTGTGCTCTCCAAACTCCAAACAGAACTCAAATCAAAACCAACTCAAGGACACATGCACTCTCCTATAATCAATTCTATATGAATGCAATAATTTATCAATAAACTCACCTAGGTTGACTTAGATTTGATCTAGACACTACATGCTTCACATGTTGTATGATTTTTTTTTTTAAAAAACCCGCATTTTTGGTTGCACAAAAACTCGGGTTGTTACACCCATTTCTTGTGATCACGGGAGATGAATAAAATGATATCAGAATAAGTTGAGCTTTCTTTACTCTCTCACTAAGTTGACTTCGCGAAACACAACACCTCGCTCATCATGTAATAATTCAATCACGCACTACGATCACCCAAACAGAACACTACTGTGTTTCTATATTTAAAAGGATAGAGAACAAATCGCAAGATCTTACTTGTATATAAGAGGAAGACCATGAACAATTTTCCATCCCACTATCATCAGGTGCAAGAGAGAGACTACAGAGTGGTAAACTATACTCTCAACAAGTAGCACATAATTGTCGTCGAAGAGTCAGCAGCTAGCAATGGCATCACGCTGCGATGCCAGCCAATTTAGTTACAGTCAGGAGATGCAGCTCTTCCAGTGACATTGGTGTAGTCACTGGAGTACGGAGTTTTCTTTGCCTCGTGGGTTTAGCTTCTCCTCAGTCTTACCATCACCAGAAGATTTTAGCTAGATTACATGGCGTGACTTTATATGGAAGAATACATGTGCAAGGTTGTTTGCATTGAGTAAGATCTCGGGTAATGAGCTAAGAACAACATGGATGATCCTTGAATTCATTAGGTCTAGAGTCACATTAGGTGTGCTACATAATCTCTCTGTTTGTGGTAACACGAATCTGAATAAAAAAGGCCCATGAGTTGCCCCATGATACTATCTGTATTAAAGTTTGTCAATAATTTTTTATAGGCTGCCCCCCACAAACCATGAAGATCCTTTCATAACATCGTCAGCTACTCTGTTGGATTTAATTTGGGTTTTGCTCATTTTTAATCCAATTACATAAAACAAAAATTATAAGCCCCTATTAAATACCCGACGTGGTATATAGTTTTAGTAGGCTATAAGATTTTGACTACAATGTTGACCCAACTTAAATAGGTGTACATTCCTACTATTAATAAGTTGATCGCGAGAGGTTAAGAGCGTGCTGCGACATGATGTGGTGCAAGGTGGCCTGTGGTTTTGCCACTTGGGCGAGTTAGAGGAGCTGGTTATTGCCACGGGCTGTTACGGGTATCCATTCTCCATGATTACATATATATATACTTCCGTTTGTTACTTGCAGTATTCGACGTGACAGTCAGTTACTCCACGATATGCTTCCGTTGGGTTCATTCTCCGCTCGTTAATAACTTTCTTTGGTGAGGCTGAACACTTCCAAATTAGGTGCTTAGTTAAATTTGTTCCTTGTTTGGTCCAAGAATTGGTCATTGTAAGCTGAGAATATAAAATGTGTGTATTGTCTCGACTTCATTCCATTTCCATGTATTGCAATCTTTTTGAGTCTAGTAGTGAGACAGTGATAGCTATTCTTTGTTGATTTGTTTATAAACCTTACAATTGCTTATTGTTCTTCCAGTAACGTATGTGTTCTATCGCTTTGGGTGTGGCACTGGTACACACATCAACAATAGCCACTGAACTTACGTTCACTTAATAACACAGTTGCCTTCATTTTATTTGTGGATCACATTATTACACCGCATAAACTCTAAATTTAAAACAAAAAAACTGACAATTAAGCAGCTTATAAAGTGAACTGGTTGGATTGGATCGGACGTTTAATTATTAGCTGCAGCTGATATAGTTGTCGTTCTTGTCATAGTACGTACCTGTCCCAGATTAACCAATGGACAATCGATCTTTTCAATAGCAGATTATACGATAACTCATTTTGCACCAAGAAGTACAGGATAATAGCGGACTGACATGATGACACAATATATAATGAAAAGACAGATAGGTTGAGATGACGACAATAGGTACTAGCAAATTCATAAATAACTAAGGTAGCTCTTGGAGGTGCATTCATGATAATTCTCTCCATCTCTTTGTTGTTCAGCTCCTGCATGATGCAGTTCCAGCATCTGCAGGATCGACATCGTCATCTTTATGAAATTTGAGTACAGCTCCTACGATCGGATCCAGCGTAGTTCTCTTCTTCCTGGGTGCTTTGTGCAGAATCTGCAATATGGCAGATGTAGTGGCATATGCGTTACGTGAGAATATATAATACTCTATGGAACTAGCTAGGATAAAAAGTTTCCATCTTCTCACCTTGCCAGCGACCTTCTTAAGTGTTGCTTTCACCTTGCTGGCCAGTGTGCTCTTATTTTGTGACATGTACTCCCTCGGCTCTATAGAAATCGGCTCTATAGAAACCAATGTTCCCATCATGTCCATCTGTTAATGAACAAAATCATAGGTATCAAGTAAATTGCCCAGTTTTTGTCGAACCCGTGCTGGAAATAATACGGATGAGGTTCGTTATCTCATCCGTTTCGGCATAGCACGTTAACGCTACTTACAAAAATGGAATGCATATTATGTAAACGTAACGCATCAAGGAGCGTTTCAGCGCTGGCACTTACCATAGAGTTGGCTTCCTCTGCTTGTTTCCACATGGCAATTAGGTCTTCACTGGTAGCATCTATGTTCTCAGGCAGTGATGAGACCTTCTTAGGAGTACCATCTTCTGCCATGTCCATGTAGTACTAAGTGACCAAAGACTCTAGTATGGTTTTGAATGTAGGAGTCTGCCTTGCAAAAGCTCTAGGACTTATTAGGGCTATTTATAGGCCATATAGCTCTAGAGAAGCATTGCTCGAAGCATATATTTTGCGTGGAAGAAAATAATATGCTACCTTTAGTTAATATGCTACCTTTAGTTGCTTGTGGCTGCCCCTAAACTCATCAGTTTCATCAGTTGCTGCCCAGAATTTCTGGAAGCAGTTGATACTTTTGAAATAAGGTGGTTCACTCACATGGATTTCTTCGGCCAGATCCCAACTTATTACGGAGTCCGGTTTTATGTAGTATGATGATTTTTCCTTCATTCACAGAGAAAAGGCGCACATAGTTTTCTTGTAGCAGTTACTTCTACTTGATTTTTTCAGTTACTCCTTTATGATCCAGAATTTCTGCACCTTTGTCTTTGTGAAGCGTTGTTGCTTCTTAAGTCCTGGAATTACACTTGCAATTAGAAGGTTTCCTTTTGCATTGGATTCCTTATCTTTTGATTAATCTTCTTTTTATCATGATCTGACATCAACCGCCAACACTACCATGCATCATATTGGTACAGCTTAAGCACAATGCTATGTTCAGGATACTTCTGTAGGGTCTAAAGCTTTAAATTCCTGGGCATCATATGGCTTACGTTACATTCCAATTTTTCCTCCCCCGTCTGTGATGACACACCAAATCTTCGCTATATATCAACCTAGCAATCTGCCCACGTGTGTTTACTATCATTGTAAATGGAAGTGAATTCAACAGGGGGAGGCGAGGAGGCTGTGCATCAATCACAACAATGGTACACGCACCACTCGTTTTCATCGTCCTTTTACTTCGGTGTGTTCTTCAAAACAATGGTACGGTGCACATAGTTTTCTTGTAGCAGTTACTTTTACTGGCTGTTTTCAGTTACTCCCTCTACTGTCCTGAATTTCTGCACCGTCTTGTGCAGCGTTGTGCTTGCATTAATTAGAAGGCTGCCTTTTGAATTGGAATCCTTCTCTTTTGGCTAATCTTCTTTTTATCATGATGGACCCGCAGTCTGAACTGACATCAACCGCAAGAACTATCAAGCATCATCATCGGTAATGCTCACTACTACAAGAAGACACTAATGTGCATTAGCCACAATGAGGTAATAGGCAAACTTACTATAGAGATCCAATACGAGGGAGTAATAACACATGGAAAAATGTGTTTTAAGCATAACATACCATTTCTGCGTTACTAAAGGAGTAGTGATGGATGCATGGAAAGTCCATTTCAAGAATGAACTTGGGTTGGTTTGTGTCAAAGCCAAGCCAGGTAGCTATAGCTGAGGTTTTTCAGTTTTCTTCTTTGGGCTTAGAGGCCTTGTAATCCATCCTGTACAAACTCATTCTTCCATTTATTTTCAAAAAAATAGGTAGGGGGCTCCTCTGCTGATTCAGTCAGAAAATGAGTAGTGATGAGCCACAAGGTTTGCTGGGTGGGGCAACAGAGATCTAGCAGCCACACAAGGAAGGCATATCAGATACAAGTAGACTTGACCCCGTGCACACACATCGGCTAGATCAGGCGGTGGCCAAGTGGGTAGGGTCGTGGCCAAAGCTGCACGTTCTCCTGCCGAGTGTCTTGACCCTTGAGCACATACGTCGGGTAGGATAGGCGGCGCCCGGATAACCGGGGCTCGACCCAAAGGCTCGGGCATGCCCGTACCCCGTGTGCTCACTGGCTAGGCCAGGTGGTGGCTGGGTAGATGGGGCTTCGGTTAAGCCGCATGCGCTCGTACATGCCTGGTGGTTCCATAGGTAACAGTGTCCTAGGGGTAGCGGAGGCCTAGGAGTCTTGCAAAGCAGAAACAGATCTTGTCGGCTCGTGTCTAATTGGCTAGTACCAACTAGACAATGATGGATGTAGGTGAGCTAACCGACGACAATGACTGAGTTCACTTGAAGCGGATCATGATAGCACTGGTGGAGGTTCATAACAATGCTTCACTAAGGCGACGATGACTTGCCACTTTAACTAATTGAATCTGGTCCTTTCAAGGGTGGATGTTGAGAAGCATGAATATGCTAAGGTCGAATTTTTTTTGGTTCTTTGTTTTTATATTTGTTGAGGCGTGAGTCTATGTAATCTATCCTTTTGGCTATTTATATATTGTTCATGGATATAGTGGCTGAATTAATGGAAATCCATCTTATTTTACTATTACTAATTGGAGGCTTCGATGGAGGCTCCACGTTAACTCTCACCAGATGCGCTAAGAAAAAAGATAAATGCTAGAAATTCCTACGTTAATCAAAAACATCCGACCCTTCAAATAAAGTCTATAGCTACCCATAACCATTAGATCTATCTCTAAATTACCCACCTCTGCCATTATTAACTAAAAAAGATTAAATATTATTAATTAAAAATATACGATTGAGTAAATTCATCTAACCGATGCGCTAAGAAAAAAGATAAATGCTAAAAATTTCCACGTTAATTAGAAACATCCGACCCTTCAAACAGAGTCTATAGCTACCCATAACCATTAGATCTATCTCTAAATTACCCACCTCTGCCATTATACGATTGAGTAAATTCATCCAACCGAGAGTGTAACGTGTACGTTGATGGTTAAATATCTTTTTTTTCATCTCTACTAAATATTGGTACGTTATATCCAATCTATATATCAGCACCAATAAAAGAACAAACACATCTACCGTAATGCAAATAACGGTGGCCATTGAACTGCGCCAACAAACATGCATTTATTATTGGTTCCAATCTATCTACGATAAAAAAAAATGCACACCAGCCGACTGCCTATATACGTTTTGTGAGCCACGCAATA
>CM041633.1:44975414-45159731 GCA_023333625.1 Bothriochloa decipiens | reverse complement strand
CGTCGTCCGTGGTCCGCCCGCCGCTCGCCAGTCGCCGCTGCCGCGTCACGCGCCTGGCCGCTGCCGCTCGCGCCCCCGCGCCGCTGGACGGCTCGCCGTTGCCGCTCGCTGCTCGCGCGCTTGGCAGCCAGGCCAGCCAGCCGCTGCCGCTCGCGCCCGCCTGGCGTCCTAGCGCCCGCCTGGCGCCCGAGGCCGACGTGGCGACGCCCCCCAGTGATGGAGCGATGGCGACTCGGCGAGGAGGCGGCCAGGGGCCAGGCTGCTTGCTGGATGCGGCTGGATGGATTTTTTTTTTGAGAAAGGATGCGGCTGGATGGATAGGCAGCAGGATAGGGTTTTTAGTTTTTTTTTGGCCTTGTCTTCTTGGGCCTGAACAGATGAGTGAAAACTCGGCCCATTTGGCCCAACTCGTGAAGAAACGTTGTCTTCAACCTCCAGTTGCATCTCCGCCCCTCCTACACCATGAAACCTTGCCTAAAAATTCATGGAGGGGCTACAGAGGGACTCCATCGTTCTAGCAGCGGTAGGGGGGGCTTGAGCCCCGCCCGCCCCACCGTTAAATCCGCCATGGAAGAGGCGTATATCGTATCATTCCCTGGTTTGTTTGGAACCTCTGTAGCTATAGAGTCCGGTTTCAGAGTTTTCTATTGCTGTTGGCGTCGCGGTCAGAGGGCGCCGGCAGTTACTTAAACCTAGGGACTGAATCGTCCTTGCGAGCGCTACAAATACACGTGCGTGCCACGCTCTTAACACAACCACATTCCATATCCACATCTACCCATTGATCTCAATTTCTAACCAGCAACAACAATGGCGTCCCAGCACTGTCGTCCATGGTGCCTCCCAGGGGTAGCAGCAGCAGCTGTCCTCCTCGTCTCCCAGCTGATCACAGCAGGGCTCGCCGAGACCACCGGCCCCGGCGACGTGGCGGTGTACTGGGGCCGGCACAAGGACGAGGGCACGCTGCGCGAGGCGTGCAACGCCAGCGCGTACACCACCGTCATCATCTCCTTCCTGAGCGCCTTCGGGCACGGCACGTACAAGCTCGACCTCTCGGGCCACCCGGTGGCGGGCGTCGGCGACGACATCGACTACTGCAGGTCCAGGGGCAAGCTGGTGCTCCTGTCCATCGGCGGGCAGGGTGGCGAGTACTGGCTGCCGTCGGCGCAGTCGGCCGCCGACGTCGCCGACTACCTCTGGTACGCGGTCCTCGCCGGGTCCAGCACCGCCGTGGCGCGGCCCTTCGGCGCCGCGCAGGTCGACGGCGTCGACTTCTTCATTGACCAGGGCGCGACGGAGCACTACGACGTGCTGGCCCGCCGCCTCTACGGGTACAACCGGTACTACCGCGCCGGCGGGATCACGCTGACGGCCACGCCGCGGTGCGCGTATCCGGACCAGCGGCTGCAGGGCGCGCTGGCCACGGGGGTGTTCAACCGCGTCCACGTCCGGCTGTTCGGCGGCGACCTGCAGTGCGAGTGGGGCCAGTTCGACTCCTGGGACAAGTGGGCCAAGGCGTACCCTGGAAGCATGGTGTTCGTCGGCGTCGCCGGAGGCCGACGATGACGCCTACATGTCGCAGAAGGACCTCTACTATGGAATCCTGCAGTTCGCTAACAAGGTTCCCAACTATGGAGGACTCATGATCTGGGACAGGTACTACGACATGAAGAACCATTACATGGTCTAATGATGATTGATGCCTTGGACTCTCTCCACACGTCCAACTGCTTCAAGCTTAGATAATCTTGGATTTGTATAAATAAATATATATTTGCAACAAATATATATGAACAAATAAAATGTTGTGAACACAAACAGATGGAGTATGTCTCTTTCTTCATACATCAATCACAGTACCATTTATTCCGTTTTATTTTGTGGATCACACATTATTGCAGTATATATAAAAGTTTTAGAAAAAACAACCATGCATTTAGCTTATCATAGTTGATAAACTGGGTGAATCAGAAGCCTAGCTAATTAGCTGCTGCTGATGTAGTGGTTCATCTTGTCGTAGTACCTATCCCAAATCATAAGCCCACCATAGTTGGGCACCTTCTGCGCGAACTGCAGCACATTGTAATACAGGTCCTTCTGGAACATGTAGGCGTCCTTGTCGGCCTCCGGCGACGCCACGACGCCGACGAACACGCGGCTGGCCGGGTACGCCGCCGCCCACTTCTCCCACGCCTCCCTGTCGGACCAGGTGCACTTGAGGTCGCCGTAGAGCCGGACGTGCACGCGGAAGAAGAGCCCCGTGCCGAGCGCCGCCGCCATGCCCGGGGACTCCGGGTACGCGCACCGCACCGTCGCCGTCAGCGTGACGCCGAGCCGGCCGCGGTAGCGGCTGTTGTACGCGTACAGGCGCCTGGCCAGCTCGTCGTAGTGCTCGCCGGCGGCCTGGCCGTCAATGTAGAAGTCGACGCCGTCCAGTGCCGCGTCACCGAACGGGCGGCGCACCCCGGGGCGGGAGCCGCCGAGGTAGGCGTCCCACAGGAACGCGGCGAGGTCCGCCGCGGACTGTGTGGATGGGAGGGAGTAGCCACCGCCAGGACCGCCGATGGAGAGGAGCACGAGGATGCCTTTGGACTGGCAGTGCTTGACGTCGTCGCCGACGCCGGTGAGCGGGTGGCCCGAGAGGTCGAGCGTGTAGGTGCCGTGGGCGCCGCCGAAGCCGCGGAGGAAGGAGATGATGACGGTGGTGTAGGTGCCGGTGTCGCAGGCCTCGCGCAGCGTGCCCTCGGCCTTGTTCCGGCCCCAGAAAACGGCGACGTCGCCCGGGCCGGTGGTGGCGGCCAGCGTGCGGCCAGATGCCACCAGCGAGAGGAGGGCGAGAGCTAGGGGGAGGAGGAGGATGCACGGAGGACGCGTGAATGCCATTGTTGGCCGCCTTGTGGTGTGGTGTGTATGGTGGGTGAAGAACTGAAGATTGCGAGAGCGCAGCACGTGTATTTATGCATGGATCGGAGTGGCAAGATCATGATTATCCGGTTGCTAATCCAGACGTTAGTGTCGAAGCCACATGTGTTTTCTTCGTTGACGATAATATATTATATATAAAAAAATGGGTTTGCAGAAGCATCGTGGGTAAGAAAGTGGAGGACAGCACGGCAGAAAGGAGATGAGGTTTGCACATGCTGACCCATGTGTGAGTGTGAAGATGTGTCGGTGGTGATCGACGACGACGTTGCCCAAGGCGGCGGTTGCCAGATAGCCGGCGTAGTTTGACTTTGACTTTGACCCCAGCTGCGGCAGGCTGTGGTATGATGCAGGACAGCCTGGAACAGCACCATTTCTGCATAGTGTGGGTGTGGTGATGGGTTCTGAATTAATATACTCTCTCCATTCCAATTTGTAAGTCATTTTAAAAATATTAGAGAATCAAAGTATCTCAAATTTATCCAAAGTCATTGAAAAATTACCAAAATTTATGATATCAAATATATATACCATGAAAATATAGTTAATAAAAAATCCAAAAAAATTAGTTACATTCTAATAAATGTTATTGTCTTATCATATAAATTTAGTTAAAGTTAAGATAATTTGACTGTCCAAGATTCTTAAAATGACTTATAATTTATGATGAAGGAAGTACAGACTGGCTCCATTTTGAGCGGTCACAACCTGTTACCTTCTCAAAAAAAAATCCTAGTGAGATTTGTAAAGGCACAGTCATCCCAGTTATATGGAGACAGTCAAATAAAATTAAACTAGCTCTAAAAATCAATTTTCAGAGATGAGGCCTCTCAAAATCACCATCTCTGAAAATTAATCTACACATGCACACTTCTTAAAATCACAGTCTCTATAAATGGAACCCAAGGTCCCAATAGAATCCACCCAAAACCATAGCCTCCCATGTCTTCTCTCTTCATTCACTTGTATCGGTCGCCCATCATCGCACCATAGACACACGAATTCCCTTTTTTTTTTCTCACCTCACCTTCTCTAACACCGTGCCCCTTCCTCTTCCTCCAAACCATAGCCACCGCAGCAAATGCTCCACACCTAAGCTCCTTCCTCCCCATCCTAGCCATTGTTGTGGACCAGATCCAACAAGAGTGCACATATCCAAAGGATGTGGCACGGGCAGATCAGAGAGCCATGGAAAAGGGATCTCATGGATCCACGGCACGACAAGTACACCACCACATGGCAAAGCTCTCCCTGTTGCAGCTCTGCATATCAGTGTAATCCTCCATGACGAGCCTCCATATAACAAGGCACTCCATGGTAGAGTGGCCCTCTGGGCAAGGTGCTCCATGGTGTCTATTAGCCATAGGCTGGGCAGCAGAGGCTGCAGAGTTGGGGCAGAGAGGCATCACTAACAGCATATAACAACACCTTGCTGGATATAACGAATACACTAATCGACATAGTACGTGCGTTGCATGCGCGAAGTAGTAGCACATGTGATGCCGGTAGCTGTTCGCGGTGCAGCTCCACAATCAGCCATATATAATCATATATGAATACATATATATTTTTTTGTGAGTAAAGAGAGGGCTTTATTAACTAGGCAACATTGCGTTACAATCATCTGTAAGTAGATTCTCGGCGCTCTCAGGCGCTGATCCACATATATATGCTTTTAAATGTGGGTGGTACAGGAGTTGATGTGTTTCTTTAATATCTTGATTAACCTATAATTTAAAATGAAGGGAATTGAGCATATGACATGTGATCTTCATTAGTGCTTCCAATGTCCTCATCTATGAATCTTGTCATGTGATCCAGACCATAATTTACAACATGGAGGGAATATACGCGGAGATGTGCGATGCACGATCCTTAGTAGAAGATTCGCCCTGCCCCCTGTCGCTCCTTCCAGTGGCGACTCTGGCGGCGCCGCTCACACCCACCCTCGAGCCCCTCTCTCACGGATCTTTCACTGGTCACTGCTAAAGCTCGGTGCCACTTGGCCGACAGATGGCAAGGACGACAGGACCTTCTCCCTCCTCCTCTTCCCCCTTTTCTTCCTCCTGTAGGTGTTTCTGAGGTCATGCATGAGGATGGCGGCCGGCGACGGGATTCTGGCGAACTGTGCCTGGATCTAGTGCACCTTCGGCCAGATTTGGTTTGCCAGCATGCAGATCGCAGCGCGGTGGTGCGGACCGGTGATGCTGCAACAGCGGTGTGACTTCATTGCGGTGCTGCGGCTGCCTGGTGGTGTGGCGGTGACACAGCGGGAGTCAGCTAGTCCACGTGGGCCTTCTCCTCTCGAAGGGGACAGAAGCTGAGGCCTCACGATGGCGTGGTGGAGGATTGACTGTAGGTTGGCATCTGCCTCTTGCACGTCCAAGATCTCCTGCTCCTGTTCTGATGTTGGGACTCATTAGCACGACGATGAATGGAGCTGGTGGCCAGTGAGTTTGGTGACGGTGGTTGCCAGCATCAACGGCAGCAGGTAGCTCGGTCGGGCATGGTGGCTGTTGACGCAGTGGACAAGTCGTGGCCAACACTGTGCGTAGGGTTGAGGTACCATGGCGAAGGCTTTGCCCTCTTGGCCGATGATGACAATGTCTTCAGACATCGTTTTCTTCCTTGGAAGTGTCAATCGTTCGGGCCAGTTTCCTTTGTGTGGTTCGTCTTCCCTAGGTGAAAACCTGGACCTACTGGTCAGGAAACAGAGACGCTAGTGGTGTCAGAATCCTCTTTGAGGGCGTCATTTTGGAAGATTATGCTCAGTTAGTCTACTGCTGTGTCCGACGTCGTGGTAAAGAAGGTGGAGGCCTAGTTGAGCACTCAAGTTAGTGGTGTCAAGAATGGAGGAAGGCAGTTAGGAGAAAGATGTTGGCGTGGCGATTCAAAGGCATCACATCTATTGGCAGTGGACCACGACTTTGCCGAGGAGGCCGGTGTGGAAGGCGCCTATGAAATTGGCAAGAGGTCGGCATGGGACATGGTGGCTGGCAGTGTTGAGTTACCGAGATGACCTGCATGATATGGCGGCGGACGGTCTCGCATTGATGACTGTGTGACACTTTTATCTTTTGATAAGAGAACTAGTAGGTCTGGATGCTGGTGTGCGTTGTGTTTGAGTTTGCGTGAGTTTATAGTACTGTGTTGTAATAAGGATTAGCTTAGAGCAACTCCAACGTTTTATATTTTTTGTTTGGCAAAACATCGAGTTTGCCAATTCCCAAATGAAAATGCCAAAGTTAAAAATAATCAATCTCTAATAGTTTCCCATTTTTCACTTGGTAAAAACAAAAATTGTGGATCCGTCGCATGCTTTGGTCGCGGCGCTTCCTTCTATCTAGTGGATGCACACGCACAATCACGTTTACCAAGCCCACCGCAGGCTCACGTATATGCCAAGTTTCACCTGGAAATTGGCAACTTGCCTAAAATGCCAATCCAAATTGCAGAACTGTTGGATGTATGATTTCAAAAATTTTAACAAAAAATAAGAATACCAAACGTAAATGCCTAACTGTTGAAGTTCCTTATGCATAATTGACGAGAGGCTGGGATATGAACATATTTCTTTTTCTAAAAAAAAATGCCCAGATGTGGGCTGCAGTTCACAGAAAACTCGCATATGCACCGAAGTGGACAAGAAACTCGATCTCTCGGGTTGCAGCGAAGAACGTGTATCTTGCCAACGTAGAAGTGACAAAGCCAGCTGAGGTGGATAACTTTTTCTACTCTGCAGCGGATCATGCTGACATCTCCATATTATATTTGTTGGGCCTATCTGGTACTAGAGATCTTGATCGACAAAACACACAGAGGAAAATTAAAAACCTTCAGGATTAGGTGATTATTCTGCACGAGTACTGCGAGATCTGGTTGCTCAAGTACACTCTCTTTTTTTGGGAAAAGTTACTCAAGTATTCTATCTCGCTCTTGAAGGAACAATCTGATGAGATAACGGAACGACGCTTTCAAATTCAAGCACTTCACCATATTCAGTGTCTCGTATTTATTTAGATCAAGATAAAAAAAAGATAATTGCTTGTTATAGTGTCCAGTTTCGTAACAATTTATTTCAATTCCTCCTCTTTTATTTGCAGATCACATCGGGGAATATAAAAGTTAAATTAAAAGAAATAGAAAAAGAGGATCATGAAGCGCATTGAAGTGAACCGGGTGGAATATTGTTGATCGGATGTTTAGCTGTTGGCGATGAAGTGGTTCATCTTGTCGTAGTACCTGTTCCAGATCATGATGCCTCTATAGTTTGGAAGCTTCTAGAGGTACTGCACAACACCATAGTAGAGGTCCTTGAGGTCCCCGGTGCTCGTGTCCCCATGCTTGTCCTCCGCCGACACTCCGGCGAACACGCGGCTGCCTCGGTACTTCGCCGCCCACTTCTCCACGGTGAAGTGGCTGAACCCCTCGTTGCACCTGAAGTCGCCGCCGTAGAGCCGGATGTGGATGCGGGAGAAGAGCCCCGTGGCGAGCGCCGGCCCCATGAGCGGGTCTGGGAGCACGCAACACACCGTGGTCGTCAGCGTGACGCCGAGCCGGCCGCGGTAGTTCTTGTTGTACGCGTAAAGGAGCCTAGCCAGCTCGTCGTAGTGCGCCGCAGGGCCTTGGTCGATGTAGAAGTCGACGCCGTCCACCACCGCGTCGCCGAACGGGCGGCGTAGTCCGAGGCGGGAGCCGCCGAGGTAGGCGTCCCACAGGTACGTGGCGACGTCGGCCGCTGATTGAGCGGACGGGAGGGAGTAGCTTCCGCCTCCGTAGCTGGGCCCTCCGATGGAGATGAGCACGAGGATGCCCTTGGACTGGCAGTGCTTGATGTCGTCGCCGACGCCCGCGAGCGGGTGGCCCGAGAGGTCGAGCGAGTACTTGCCGTGGCCGAAGGTGCGGAGGAAGGAGATGAGGACCGTGTTGTACGCGCCCGTGTCGCAGGCCTCGCGCAGCGTGCCCTCGCTCTTGTTCCGGCCCCAGAAGACGGCCATGTCGCCCCAGCTGTCGGCCTGCGACCCGATTGCCATTGCCAGCAGGGAGACGAGCACAAGCGCCGCTAGGAGGGGACGGCGTCGAAACGCCATTGTTGTGTGCCGTGGTAGTTTTGGGACTGGTGATGTTATTGATGAAGAAGTGGTGATGGAATACGAGAGCTGGGGCTGCTTGGAAGCTTGCCACACCGGCCGGTGAGCGACCGCCTCGCTCGCAGTTACGGCCGGGAGGCCGCTGCCGCCGCCGTCCCACGTCAGGTCTGCAGTTCTTCTCCGGGCGCATCGCCGGCGTTTGAGCACCCACCAGAACCCGATGCTGCTGCGCTGATTGAAGCGCTTGCCCTCGCCGGCGGCCACCTCGGCCCCGCTGGTCACGTCGGCTTCGCCGGCCCTCTACTGCCACGACGGTCTCGCCGGCTCCGCCGGCCCCTTGCTTCTCGGGGGCTTTGGGCCTCCCTGCCGTCCGTGCCTGATATCTGCCGAGCTGGGGCGCCTTCAGGCTGTTCGATGTTTTGCCGGAGAGCAAAAAGGATGGCGACTCCGGCAAGGTGAAGGCCATCCATGGCTATGTTGGGCGTGATCCTGCTGCACCTGCTCCGCCATGCTGCAGTGGGTCGATGCGTCATCAACCTGATTGCAGGAATTGTCTTGTAAGTCCGTCAACTCCCTCTGCTCAATGGCGTTGCCAGTTGTCCCTGGGCTGTCCTTTTCACCGGGCGTCCTGATCTCGGAGGACGCGAATCGTATTCTTGGTCTCCCCATCTCTTCTGAAAATGCCTCTTTTGCTCTTGTGGTTGCCTTTGGGAGATGCAAGTTTCATCTCGATGCTAGTTTTGTTGATGTGATCCTCCAAGCCACCATTGGGGGCTCTGCTGTGCTCTTTCGTGTTGCTCAACTTGCTGATAAAACTTTCAAATTTTTTGTTCATTCTAAGAGTGTGGTGTTCTTCATTGCCAATCTTATTTCTTACACCAGTCTGCAATACTTCCTCACCTTCCATCTGTGGGGCAATGGAGGTCCTAACTGGAAGCATGAACTGGTTTTGTTCTCTGCTGAAGAAAAACGCTCCTAGGAAACTCCCTCCAACGCCATACCCAAACTTTTTCCCATAGATCTAGCCTTGTGCAGCTTGACAAATCCTTTGCGGATGCTGCCCGCACTGCCCCCTCTCCGCCCCTGACGGGTCCTAATGCTATCCCCATTCAAAATGCCTCGGCCTCAACACCGACTGCGCCGCCGCTCACCGGCGCCAATGCTATTCCCCGGCCTCCTAAACAGGCGGTCTTTCGTCGCCTTAGTGGGCCCGCTACCACTTCTTCTGAAGATGCTGCTCAGGGTCAGCAACGTCAAAACCCAGTCAATTCCTTCCCGACCGACCAATCCTTGGGGACAGACCCTTCTGTCAACCATGCTTGTCTCATGGCCATCCCAGAGCATCTTGCTGATGCCCAATCCGTTGCCATCAGTGCCACCAGCTGGGGCATGTTGCCATCAATTGTAATTGTAATGCCCAACGCTCAACTACTCGAGGACACAAATCTGACATCAGTAAAAAGGAAAGGCAAGCTACGGTCAACTGTAAAAAAGTGGCCGCCAGCAACATGCCCTTTGGTTGGTTCAAATGCGTGGATACTGGGCCGGCTTCGTCAAGCCCGCCAGTCTTTAACTCCTTCAACGAAATGGCCTGTGCTCTTTCCCTATATCCCGCTTGGGCCACCAAGGGAAATGCGCCTGTGATTAATACGGCTCAACCTGCTGAGTCCAACACTGTTCCTTCAAATACGGTTGATCTCTCTCTCTCTCTCCCCTCGGCTTGGACGCTGCACAACTCCTCTACTTCCCTCCACTCTCTCTACTAGTGCATTGCGCCAAGAACAGCAGGCTGTCGTCGAGACTCCTCCTCTCGCGCAGCAAGCCAGTGCTCTCCTTCACCATACCTAGTTCTCTGCTGGTGAGGCAATGGCCTACTAGCGGCCTGATCCGGCTCCTTTCATCCCGTGGCATTTGCAGTACGAAGAAATCCCGAACCGCGACTTCACGATCCGCACGGTTGCTTCGGTGACACCGGCGGCAAGAAATGAAGACATCGCCATCGTCACCATTGATCCTCTTCCTGGTAACCCTATGCTTTTCCCCAACATTAGAGGGGTCATTAGAGATTTTCTTAGCTTTGAGAAGAGGGTTCTGTTCAAAGTGATTCAGCGTACTCCTCTCGGTCAGGCCCTAGTTCGGTTCAACTATACCTATGATAGAGACACTCTGGTCAGGGAGAGCCCGCATGTCTTTGACAATATCAACATCTCTTTCTGCAATCACAATGAGGGTAGGAACTGGCATTGGGCTGACTATCTTCATGAGTGTTGGCTTCTGATAATGAATCTGCCCACTGATTACTGGTCTGAAAGGCACATTCAGCAAGTAGTTAGGGGTTTTGCTAGGATATTGGTCTTTGAAGCAGAGAGTAAGGATTTGGGTGCACTGCTAGTCAGGGCAAAAGGGATCTTTAGAGACCGCCTCAGTTCGTTGTCTATGAAGATCCAAAATCTAGAGGGGGAGAGTCATGGACTTTGCAATGTGAAATCCTACAACATAAACCTTTGGGAGGGGGCCCTCCTCCTGAAGATCCTATCCCTATGAATCTCAACCTAGAGTTGGGGATGCCTTTTGATTATTTTGGATTGGGCCAACCTGTTAATGGGCTCATGGATGTTCATGCCCAAGGTGAAAATGATTGGGATCCTTGGCACTTAGAAAATCAAGCCCAAGATCAGCAAATGCAGGGAGAAGGAGAAAAAGGCCTTGCTCTGAACCTCAATGTAAGTCCCTCAACCTATGGAGATTGCAGATGGCTTAGGCCTGAACCAGCCACCGATCAATATGGATCTTGACCCAGTGATCGTCAACCCTCTCCAGCCTGTTCAGGATGGAGATTTCCTAGAGGTCAATGACCCGCAGAACAATGAAGTGTTCAGCTAAATCCCCAGGAGCGAGAGCTAATAATGAATCTAGCTGATGCTCAGGATCAAAACCAGGGCCAGGAGTAGATCAACATCATCAACATACCAGCTAATCAAGGATCCCCAATGAACTGGCTAGTAGACGATGTGCCTTAGACCAACTGATTGACCCAGAAAATGAAGAGCAGACAATCATTGATCAGCAGATAGACTCTGAACATGAAAATGAGGGTCAACAAAATTAGGATGACCTTCAGGTCTTGGAAGGACAGGCACTAGCAGAGGAAAACCAGATTCTAGGGATGCGGTTGGGATTGAATGGGAAGTATGAAGTACCTGCAGAACAACAGCAGAGGAATGACCAGCAGGAAGCCTTAGCAAAACAGCAGTAGATGAATAAGCAGTAGGTTGTGGACATTCAGGCAATAAACCTCCCTATCGAGAACTCGCTGCAACCTGAGGATGATCAGGGGGTGAGAAACTAAGAGGAGCAGGATCCTGTGCATCAAGAGAGAAAACTAGTCTTCCCAGATGAACAAGAATTCTTCCAAGCCATCATTGCAGAGAACAATCAGGAAATCATAAACCAAGACATGGACAATAATCTGCATGTGGGGAGGGTTCTAACTCAACAGGATGACAACACTGCTGCTTGGGAACAATATAAACATACTGAGGCCTCAAAATTATGGGCAAAGTTCTTTTCTTCAGGTAATACCTCAGAAATGCATGTCACCATCCCCATGGCTTGGGCTAGCTTCTTCACAGTTCTATTACTATCTCCTAATAATTTTCAGTACGCTAAAAATCTGATGTCATCTAGAGTTCCTGAGTTCTTGCAACATGGATATGAGAGCATTGAATTTACAATCCCTTCCTCTTGTCTAGATAATAATTTTTGTTGTATTTCTGAAAGAATGGAAGTATACCATTGGGGGAGGGGTGTAGCAAAGAAGCTCCTGTTGCAGAACAGAAGAAGAGAAACAACAAAAGAATGGGAGCCCTTGTGGAAACAGAGGTAAGAAGAAGCCCTAGAATAAAAGAGGCAACTAAAGGTTACAAACATGATAATTGCTCAAATAAAAAGTGTTTGTTCTGCACCCCTAATCCACCAACTCTGAAGAAATTTGAAATAAAAAATTTGCTCTTGAATTCTGTAAAATGGATGAAACTGAAATCAGTGATGAATTACTACAGGCCAAAAAGAGGAAGCCCTATCACATGGCCAGAGCAAGGATAGTGAGATCTGAGCCCATTCAGAATGTGGAAGCTTCAGCACTAGCCATCCCACCCTCGTAGGAGCAGGAGATCAGTAGCATGGGAGAAAGCAGGCCAGTGGAACCAAACAATGAAGAGGAAATAAACAAGGAAGAGGGACAGGACGACCAGCAGGGTGGGACAGGTTAAGAGATTCAGGCCTAAGTAGATTCAGTGCTAATGAAAGCTTTCAGATGTTCGCTAGACAATATCTTTTGCTTATATACCCCTCGATTTTAGTCTGTCAGTTATCAATTTCAGTAATGGAACCTTTTGTATGCAGTATGATTATGGGTAGTGTTTGCTTCAGTAACTTTTTATATAATGAAGAACATGGCTGGTTGGTATGTTGTTCTGTCAGAGATGTCTGTGACACCTCTTGTGTGTGGTTGCTCTTACTGAATGTTAAATCATGAATCACAATAGAAGCTGGAACGTTTTGTGTTGGAATGTTAGAGGGCTAAATGCATCCACAAAGTGGGATTCAGTTCGAAATAAGGTGCTAGAATCAAACTATGATATAGTCTGTTTTCAAGAAACAAAGAGAGGCAGTTGGGACAGTGTTTTTGGCATAAAGATCCTTCCACCTAAATTTGATGACTTCCTTATTGTCCCTTCTCAGGGAGCTTCAGGTGGCCTCCTTGTGGCCTGGAAAACATCTCTTTTTGATGGCAGTTGGAAATTTGCTAACAGTATGGCCTTTGCAGTGGACTTTTCCTCTAAGTATGATGACAGTGTCTGGACCCTAGTTAACATTTATGGGCCATGCACCCTGGTAAAAGAGATTTCCTAAATTGGTTGAAAAACATTGATATTAATCTAGATGAGGATTGGATCCTGTTAGGGGACTTCAACCTTTACAGGTAACCCAAAAATAGAAATAGAGAAGGGGCCGACTACAATGAAATGTCTCTTTTTAATAGTGTAATTAGTCACCGAGCACTCACTGAGATCCCCCTCCAAGGCAAAAAGTTTACCTGGTCAAATATGCAGAACCCTTCGTTGCTTGTAAAGTTAGATTGGGTTTTCACTAATAACTTTTGGACTCTTTTCTACCCTGAGACCACTTGTAAAGCCCTGGTGAAAGAAGTGTCTGATCACTGGCCCCTACTCATCTCCATCTCAACAAACATCCCAAAGGCTCACATCTTTAGATTTGAAAATTTTTGGCTACTAAAGAATGGATTCCAAAATGTTCTGGCTGAGAACTGGGTTGCTCACCCCCCACATTCAAGATATGGCAGAAGTGATTACCAATAAGTTTAAGAACATGAGAAGTGCTCTCAAAACTTGGAGTATAAGGATGTCTTCTCTCAAAACTTGCATTGCAAATGTTTCCCTAACTATGCAGTTTATTGACATCCTGGAAGAGTTTAGAGATCTGAGTGTAGAAGAATGGAATTTTAGAGAAATATTAAGAAACAAACTGCTAGAACTTCTTGAGCAGCAAAGAGTTTACTGGAAGCAAAGAGGAGCTCTGAAATGGGCAACTCTAGGGGAGGCAGGCACAAAATTCTTCCATGCTAATGCTACAATCAGAAATAGAAGGAATACAATTACAAATCTCAAAGATAGCAATGGTAACACCGTTCACTCTCATGCAGAAAAAGAAAATTTGATCTGGCCAACCTTCAAGGAGAGAATTGGTAAATCTAATTTCAAAGAGATGCTTTTTGATCTCCCCTCAAACATTCAATCCCATGAGGGACTCCAAACCCTGGAACAACCTTTTATTGTAGCTAAAATTGACAATGTTGTTAGCCATCTTCCAAATGATAAATCTCCTAGACATGAATGCTTTAGCAATGAGTTCATAAAAAAATGTTGGAACCACATCAAAG
This sequence comes from Bothriochloa decipiens, assembly GCA_023333625.1. Lineage (NCBI taxonomy): Eukaryota > Viridiplantae > Streptophyta > Magnoliopsida > Poales > Poaceae > Bothriochloa > Bothriochloa decipiens. The sequence continues at coordinate 45,145,757 of CM041633.1, read as the reverse complement.
AGGATTTCTATGGGCTATGTTTGGGTTTTTAGGATAACCATGTCTGCCTTAGAAGCATCAGCACCTCCTTCATCACTCTAGTTCCTAAAGTTCAAAGTCCTTGTATCTCTGATTACAGACCTATTTCTCTGCTGAACTGCTCCATGAAGCTCATCACTAAACTGCTTGCTAACAGATTGCATCAGTCCATCATCCCTTTAGTGCACAAAAATCAATATGGCTTCATCGAAACTAGGACTATTCAGGACTGTCTTGCTTGATCCTTTGAATACCTCCATCTTCGTCACCACTCCAAAAAAGAAATCATTATCTTGAAGCTTGACTTTGAAAAAGCTTTTGACAAAATTAAGCATAAGTCTATCTTGCTGATTTTAGAGGCTATGGGCTTTGGGCAAGTCTAGCTATCTTGGATGAATAATATTCTCTCCTCAGGTACTTCCAATGTGCTTCTCAATGGTCTCCCTGGTAAAACTATCCACTACAGAAGGGGTGTCAGGCAAAGTGACCCACTCTCCCCCCTCCTTTTTGTCCTTGCTACCGATCTCCTTTAGTCTATCCTCAACAAGGAAAAAAACATTGGTCTACTTAATCTACCTATCCCTACCTCCTCCTCTCCTGACTTCCTTGTTATCCAATATGCTGATGATACCCTCATTGTCATGGAAGGTGATGCTAGGCAATTGCTCTTCCTTAAGTCAGTCCTTCATTCTTTCTCTGAGTCCAATGGTTTAAAGGTTAACTATAATAAATCTATGATGGTTCCTATTAACATTGATGAGAATAAGTTTGATCAGTTTGCTAGGACCTTTGGATGTTCTAAAGGATCCTTCCCATTCACTTACCTTGGCCTTCCCCTGGGCTTAACTAAACCTAGAATTGAAGAGTTTCACCCTCTTGTTACAAAGTGTGAGAGGAGGCTGGTTTCCACCTCAATGTTCCTTTCCCAAGCAGGCAGGCTTGAGCTCACCAATGCTGTGCTTTCTGCTCTGCCAACCTTCCAGCTCAGTGCTCTGGCCATTCCAAAAGGTGTCATCCAGCAAATTAACAAATTTAGAAGACACTGCCTTTGGAGGGGGCTGACATTAACTCCAAAAAGCCTCCTGAGGCCGCATGACAGATGGTTTGTAAGTCAAAAGAAGAAGGTGGGCTGGGGGTGATAGATCTCGAGAAACAAAATGAGGCTTTACTTCTTAAAAATTTGGATAAATTTTTTAACAAAAAAGAGATCCCCTGGGTATCTTTGGTCTGGGAGAAGCATTACTCAAATGGGAAGTTGCCAAATCATACAATGAAGGGCTCCTTTTGGTGGAGAGATATTTTGAAGCTTCTGGAGACTTTTAAATCTTTCTCAGTTATTCAAGTTCAGAATGGCCAAAGTTGTTTCTTTTGGACTGATAGTTGGATTCAACAACCTTTGCAGCTTGAATACCCGGAGCTTTACTCTTTTGCAAAGAACAAGTCTATTTTTGTTCATAAGTTTTTTTCTTCTGAGAATCACATTGAAAGTTTGTTCAGCCTTCCCCTTTCTACTGAAGCTTTCAGCCAACTTCAGACTGTGCAATCTTTCATTGATCACTTTGAGCTAACTGATTTGAATGATGCATGGAAGCCAAGCTGGGGCAACTTCACCATGTCTAAGGCTTACAAGTTTATAATGGGTCATAGTCCAGTTCATCATGTTTACAGGTGGCTCTGGGATTGCTTTTGTCAGCCCAAACATAAGGTATTTTTTGGTTGCTCCTAAAGGATCCTCTCAGCACTAGGAACATTTTGAAAAGGAAAAACATGAATCTGAAATCTTATAATTGTGTGCTCTGCCAGCTAGGTTTGGAAGAAACCCATGAACATCTCTTTTTGCACTGTCAGTTTGCCAAAACCTGCTGGAGTTTAATTGGAGTTGTCATTCAGCCGGATTCTGACATTTTAGAGGCAGTAATACAAATCAGAAATCAATCCAATCCAAGATTCTTCCTGATGGCTGTCATTTTGATGTGTTGGGGTATTGAAATATTCGGAAGGATCGAGTCTTCAATGGCATTCAGCCCAATGTTCTAGCTGTTCAAGAACTGTTCAAGAAGGAAATGAGGATTCTTTCTTTGAGAGCGAAGACTAAATTCTCAGTCACTTTTGACCTATGGATCCAAAACTTGTTGTAATTTTTCTAGTTTCCCTCATTTTCTTTGCTTCTTTTTTTGTTTCTTGAAGCTCTTCTTTCTACTGCTGTTTTTGTGTCTGTACTCCTGAACTTTTATTTGCTTCTCAATAGAATCCTGTAGGGGCTGCGGCCCCTCCAGTTACGTCAAAAAAAAGTGGTGATGGATGAGTGAAGAGCTTTGCAGGTGCGGAGCTCGTGTCGTGTATTTATACAGCGGATTGGTAGCTGCTAGTGCATACGTTAGTGTCGTATATATATGCGCACATGTTCTTGGCTGATAAGAAGGATATGTTATGTACAGATCAAGCATCCTTTCCTCGCTGAACGAGTGCAGTGCAGGACAGAAAGTCAAGAAAGGAGTTGAGCTTTGCACATGCTAGCTTTGCAAATGCATAATTTAACTAATAATCAAAGAAGGTAATGCACGGAAGAATCTTCACTGGAAGTGTAGTGGTCGTTCGAACACACACCGACACAGACAACTCTGTCACGTAGTCGAGCTTGCACATGCAGACCCATGCGTGAATGTGTCGGTGATGTGATCGACGACGCTGACCAAGGAAGATATGTTGCGGGATACGTTAGAAGTTTAAACATGTTCAGGTACATATAATAATTTAATCTAAAAATTAATATACCAATACATTTGTGAAATGAAATCGTTAATTATGATCTGCAGAGGCATGGACAATGCCATTATTAGCACGCTAGTCAACATAGTGCATTGCCTGTAGGTGTTCACGATGCCTCTCCACAATCATCTATATTATACTCCTTTCATTCTAAATTATAGTTCACTTTAAATTTTTTTATACATTTCACTATGTATCTAAATAAACAATATATCTAAATACATACCAAAATATATAAATAAAAAAAATTAAAATAAACTAAATTTGAACTGGAGGGAGTATTTATATGGTCAAATACATATGCACGCCTACTTTTAAATGTCGGTGTTACAAATGTTGATGTATTTGTTTTTTTTATAACTTGATTACCCTACAATATAAAACAGAGAAACATGTTCTGCATGCAGCAGTGCTTGCAAGTCCTCATCTATGTAATCTTGTCATGTGATCGAGCCCATAATAATTTCAAATGGATGGAATATATGTGGAGATGCGCTGCAGTGACCAAGAAACGGGGACCCTTGGGGTCCGGATGCTCGGACAGGAACCTCCGTCCGGCACGCGCGCGGAAAACAGCTGCTGCGCGCGCTGCAGAACGAGCGGAGGCGGATTGCACGCGGGAAACGAGGGGACGGAGGCAACGCGAGCACGCATGCATGGGAGCAGCCTACAGCGGACCCCACTTACTTTCAAGTAAATAAAAGTTATATCTAACAAACTAAAAATCCTAATGAAATTTCGATTAAATCATTAAATTTGTTGCGATAAATCTTTCGAAACAAGATCCCTTATAAAGATAAATCATTTTTTTAAATATACAAAAACATCGTTAAATACATGATAAATATCGCTAACTGTCTCATAGAACATCGCTAAATACATAATAGAACATCGCTAAATGCCTAACCGAACATCGCTGAATACATGTTAGAACATCGCTAAAATACATGATGTTCTAAGAAAAAAACGCATTAGTCAAGTAAAAGGACAAATGACAAGAGATAAAATGAGAGGTTTGTGGTAGAACAAGTGACAATAAACAAAAGTTTCAGATGTCCTAACACAAAAAATATGGACAAATAGATAAAACTTTCTCCCTATAACATGTGCTGAGGGTAAGTTATTGGCAAGTAATTTATTCTTTGGCGAGCTAGGTGGTTGACAACCTTCAGCTGCGAAATTAATCTATTTTCTTCTTTTACTTCTTCGATGCTTTTTTTTTACTCTTGGGCACATCTTCGATGTATGGCCAGCCCCTTTGCCATCTATAATGCAGTACATTTTTTCGGACCTTAAAATTTTTCTTTCAAAGTTTCTGCTTTGATTGTTATAATTTGCCATTTGCTGAAAATTTTCCTTGTAACTTTGGTTGTTTTGAAAGTTTCTTTGATTGTTTGATACTGGACCTTGACCGGCAGCTTCGCTCGTGTTGTTGATGTGATTTATCTTCTGAAAAGGTCTTCGCTCTGCATTTGTTCTTGAGTGTTGAGAATTATTACTTGGTCTTGACATGTTTCTTTCTGCGTTCTCTTCTTCTATTTTTTCTGTAATCTTCGTCGGACTCACAGTATTTTCTCATTTCTTCATATAACTTTTTCACTGTAGTTGGTCTTTCTCTTTTGAAGTGTGATGAAAGTTGGCCTGCTCGCAGTCCTTTGATTGCTGCTATGATGACAACTTCGTCTGGTATGTTTGGTATTTGAGCTTTTGTTTGTATAAATCTTTTGTAATATTGGCTCAGCGGTTCTTTTGGTTGCTGCTTGATATTGAAAAGGTCATCGGTGGTAAGTTCAACTCTTTATAAGCCTTGGAAATCTAGGAGCAAAATTGTACGAAGTTGGTCCCAGGATTTGATCGATCTTGGTTTTAGCGAGGAGTACCAACGCTACGCTGGTGCTCTTACTGCCATGATGAGCGATTTTGCCAGGGTGTTCACGTCTCTCCCGCTTGATGCTACTGCTGCTTCGAAGCTCATAAGAAATTTTCTTGGGTCGGGCATGCCATTGTAGGTTGGGATGATATTGAATTTAAAACCTGCTGGCCACCTCGCTAGCTGAATGTCAATTGACAAGGGCGACTTTGTATCGATTGTTGCTATTTGATTTTGGTTTTCTTTACAGTTGGTGTTTTTGCTTGCTGAATTTGGATCTTGAATCATGATTTCACTTTCGTTCTCTATTTCATTATTGATCTTTCTTAGTTCAGCCTCTACTTCTGTATTTTTTTTGCCTTAGGGACTTTTCTCTTGTCTTTGCTTTTGTTTCCTCCAGCTATTTTTTCTTGACGATGAGTTGTTCTTCGAGTTCTTTGAGTCTTCTTTCTTCGCTCTGAGTTTCTTCATCTTCTTGTAAGCATCAGTTTTCTATTTCTGTCTCATCTTCCAAGAGTGGGTCTTTGTCTTGGTTTGGATTGTCTCCAGCCGAAGTTGCTTTTTTGCTGAGTCTTGCCATTTTGCATTCGCGTGATGGTCGCGGGTGTTTTCGATCACACAAACAAACGGCGCCAGATGTTGGGTGATGAAATCACGTTCACACAAGTAAGATGAACACAATATGTTGTTCGTAATTGTATTCTGCCTTCCCCCAAAGTTAACATCTCAGGAGGTATTTATAGACCCCTTGGCTTCGCCATTGGAAGATTCTTACAAATTAGTCATGACACCATCTATGCATTTAGCTAGAAAACAAATCGGCGAAATGGTAAAACACACTTCGTCTCTTTCCTTTCGTCTTCTTCAAACAACTTTGGGCTTGATCATGACTCCTTAACTCGGTGAACAACATTGATGATTCTTTGTGCGAAGATGTCACGTCAGCTTCGCTGGTCGTCGGAAGTCTGGCGAAGTCATCTTTGCCAGGTAACCTGAAACATGTGCAATCACATATGCGAAATTTGATCATCACAGCGAAGTATTCATGTCGTCTTCATTGGGTGGTGAAGTCATCTTCGCCAGTCGACTTGAAACATACGAAGATACACATGCGGAGTTGCAACAAAGTATCAATATTATCTTCGCAGCTCATGTTAGCGTCTTAAATGTTTGTAATAAAATGTTTGCTTCTAAAGTTTAAAAAGGACATTTGTACGTCAAAATTGCTCCCTAACAATACGTTATTTAATAACATTGTTTCTGGTACTATTTATTTTATTGTTGTACGTGTGAATTTTCCGGGCATACGTATGGCTAGCCTGGTTTTATTCTTGAAAACCGGGTGTGATAGGAACTCGCGGGAGGCGAAAAGCTCATCCACCTCTCCGACATCGACCGGATTGTTACCTGTTATAATCTATCCCCCAATCCCCACTTGCCTGCCCCCTTAATTTTTTTTTTCTCTATCTCTCTCGGTTTGGTCACTTCGATCCTCACGCAGCCTGTTGTTGGTACCACGGCGGTGGTTGGTTCGGTTCGTGCTTCGGAATGAATGAATTGCTTATGATTATTATTAGTGATTCCGTTGTTTCTGCGGCCGTTGATTGATTGATTTGGTTGTTGTGTCGCCTCTCTCTTCGTCAGACCAGACTTGCAGCGGAAGCCAACCATGGCATCGCCGGTGCTGATCTCCGACACTGTCGCCGGCGCTGACCAGCGGAAGCCAGGTACGTCCGTGAACAGGTCGCCGATTGCGTTGCGGCGAGTCCTATGCTCTGATTATTTGTCTTTTTCCCCAGCTTTCAATCGTGCGGATGCAGGCACACGTTGGCGAGATTCAGAAGACGCACCTGCAGGACCTGATGGCCGACGTCGACCGATGCAAGGCGATGACGGCGTACGGACTCACGCCTGTTCTCTTGGAATGTCGTATCCTGGATTATGTTTGCTGTTACCTGAACGGTGTTTGGTTGCTTTGAGTTGAAGGGATCTTTCTGAGTGGCCTGATGCCAAACACTTTTTTTATATAATGATATGTCTAGATACATAGTAAAATACATACATAAAAAAAATCAAAGTGATTTATAATTTAGAACGAAGAGAGTAACTTACATGTTTTATTTGTCCAATCTTCTCTACTATAATAGAATTCTTCTAAAAACGTTTGAAGCACTCAAACTCACCCCTCCTACCCCACAGCACGTATCTCTACCCCAAGCATGCATGCTCACGATGCTCGGACCCCAATCAGCAACACTTGTACTCAAATTACTGTTTTTATATTCTAGCAAGTGTTGATAGAATCTCAATGGACCCCAGTCAGTGGAAGGTTCGTTATTTGCAGAAAAAACTAACTATGAAGGTGATTGGGTGGGCTAAATCCGAAATATGCACTCTTTCAACAAAAGAAACTGTTGGATCGTGGCATTATTTATGAAGGTTCGTTATTTGCAGACCAAACCGTTGGATCTTGGCATTCATTATTTATTATTGCTTCCAATTCTATCAGAACATGTGAAACTTTGAACCCATTTTTTGTGGAATGGTTTTTGTACAGGATAGGAAAGTCCAACTGAAATTACACCATACCTCATGTGTATCATGTTTCACTCCAAGCACTATCGTGCCTCTTCTATTTGATATTATTGGTTTCTGCTAGGACCTTAATCAGAAAATGCAGTATATGTTCTTTCTTTATTCACTGAAGAAATCAATGTCAGCTTGTTAAGGTCGGGGTGAGTTTGAAGGGGGGTGAGTTTGAAGCGCATCAAACTTTCAGGTTAGCCATTGGATTGATTTTAGATCTTTCTTAACCCTTGATTTTAATCAAGACGAAGTTCTGTCTGTAATTTTATTTGTGCATGAAGGTTTGAGCTCTTAGTGGAGGATATTTCTTTAGGTGGACCAAAAATAATTTAGGATTTCGATTATAGCAGAGATAGATGGGGTCCTTGCAGTTATTGGCACAACCATTATACTTGTAACATAGATGGTTAATATGAGAAATAACTTCTCATTGCTCTTGAGTAATGAAATTCGGTTTTGCCATTGTGGAAAAAAATATGAGAAATAACTTTACTTTGCCTTCTTAAAGTGTTTCGTGAATTGTATACATGCTCAAATATAATTGTCCAATATTGAACTATGAAAAAACATTGCTTGCTTTCTTATGCATCTTCAAAATAAGCGTTAGCACATGCATTATACTATTATTTTTAAGGATCCAAAGAGTTCAAATTGAATGAAATGATTCGATTGGATAATAGAAGCTTAAAAACTTTAAGATGCTAACAAGATGTGTTTGATATGGTTTGCAATGACTTTGGTGGCAAAGAGAAAGGGGTACGTACAGTCAAATGTTGGACTGACTGATTCTGCCAATACGTCCGGAGTATGGTGAGTGGATTACTTCACACCCCAAACTATAAAACTATGTATCTAACACCCCAAACTTTACTAAACCAGTTATTTTACCCCTGTCCGGTTTTGATACCTGGTTTTGCGCACGTAGCTTTCCACGGTGTCGATCTTGGCCACGCTCACCCTCGACTTGCGCCGCCACTCCGCCAGCCGTTAGCACGCGCGCACGGCCCTCCATAGGTAGAGAAACTATTTGCATCGCTTGCTGCTTCGTAGCTAGGCAGAGCAACTACACGCACCAGGACTCCATAGGTAGAGAAATCCTAAATGTTCTCGACGAGCTAAACAGCGGCGAGCTCCACCTGCCCGAGGTGGCCGACGAAGGCCTTGCTGGGCGCCCATTGGGCCGCGACGCCACTCGCCGGCCCTGCGCTCGCAACTCGCGTCTGCTGCAGCAGCATGTCCTGGAACGCCGCCGTTGCTGCCTCTGCCCCGGCTCCGCGTGGGTCCTGGAACGTCGGCTGCTGCTGCGCGTACGCGGTCGACGGCTACCTGTGCGCGGGTCCGTCACAACCTGGAGGCGGGGCATGAAGGGATCGAGCTCCCGGTGGCGGGCGCCAGTCTCGTCACGGACAAGGGCCCACGAGGGTCATGTCATGGCCACAAGCCAAGGGGCCGAGATCCGTGGCCGCCTCCAGGTGGCAGTGCTCGGAGAGGTCATCCACGACGACGTCGCGATCTGGTCAGGGCCAGGCACGCGCCAACGTCTGGCGGCCCAAGTCGAGGGTGAGCGTGGCCAAGATCGCCACCGTGGACAGCCACATGTGCAAAACCATGTATCAAAACCAGGCAGGGGGTAAAATGACTGTTTTAGTAAAGTTTGGGGTGTTAGATATATGGTTTTGTAGTTTGCGGTGTCAAGTAATCCACTTACCATACTTCAGGGGTTACAGACCCATGGCCATGTGGGCCTTACATATTTCAGCCAGGGTTTTGAAAATTGTGGCACAGGAGATCCTTAGGACCAAACTGTGTTTCAACGTGGTTATTTGCACTACGGATTGAACCATGTTAGCTTTGGATGTTCTCATCAACAAGAGGGAAGCGAAGCATCCTTGTTTGGCCGTCACGACAGACAACTTATTCGTCCAGGTTTGTCTGAGACAAAATTTCTCAAAGCAGCAGAAGCTATAAGCAACATGGACTACATCGAACTATCGAAGACAAGTCGACTTTTGGTTGATGACAAAGAGACACGCAAGCATGGCAAGTCAATTAATTAAAATCCTGCTTGGTTTCATCACAGTATTTTATCAAGCATGCAGGGAGCCCCCCTGGCCATTTTTCACCGGCATGGTGGTGGGCTGGGGACAGACCGATTAATACGTCTGGCAGCAGCACCGTTGAGGAAGACGGTCAATCTCACAGTAGGACGTGTAATTCGAGCCGTATAGGTCTTTGCATTTTTCATAGCTATCAAAGGCCCTGCAGGTTGGCCTTTCAAGGCTTTCGTCGTAACATTTCTTGTCGTCTACACAAATAATTAAATTTTGTTGGTTTGTTCAGCAGTTGAAACAACTTAAATATTACAAACCAAATTTGAAGCATGTACACATACAAACCTGTGGCGTCAGTAGATGAGGGGGTGCAAGAGAGGACCACGAGAGTAACACAAATAGCAGCAGCTATCAACTTCATAGCCCTCCTCATGTCAACTCAACACTCCTCTAGGCGACACAAACAGAAGAAGATTACTTTATGGCTATGTTTTTCGTTTCAAGCTTTTGGTTCTCACAAACAAGCCCTTTTGGTGGCACATATATATAGACAATGGTATCATTGTTGGTTCTTTTTGTAATGTCATATGTCGCCATAACTAGATTTCGTATAGTGGAAACCAATTATTTATTGCTTATTTGTTTATTGACTCTTCAGTATCCATGATATCTCCAATCTAATTAATACTAGCATATCGAATTGCCTATGATATCTTCCTTTACCTCAAGTAAACATCAAAATATGGACCTCTCATGCAACTTTTCATATTTGACTCTATTTATTAAATTCTCATTTTAGTTTGACAACTTATGATGTAGCAAATTTAAGATGTGTACTGTTATGTGACCCCTATTCGCACTATCAAGGCCATTATTAATATATACAAATGTCAATAGGTTAATACCGCTAGACCATTAGCCCTGTGGTTTCAATATTGGTTTCTGGCACACCATTTCCCTGATATATAACTTAAAATGTAAAATGTGAATAAGTTCTGCTCGTAAAAGGAAGACAAAGTCCTATCTGCCAAAAAAGGACAACTAAAAGGCCACCAAATACAAACCGCTTGCTTCCAACTCTTCCTTTAAATAATGTAACCAGCATTCTCCTATCATTCACCACGATGGATGCGACCAAGCATTTTCCATTGGACGTTACTGCAAGGCTCCTTTTTGTCAACTCTACTGATTAATTGACCAGAAATAATAGTAATCTATATATATGGCACAATTTGGTGCTGCATTTAAGTATAGCTAAAAAATAGTTTTCATATGGACTACATATGGATTATACAACAACGGGTGGTCTGCATCCACGAGCTCATCAATCGTGCTCACCACTGTGGCGTCTTTGGGGCGGCAGACAAACAGCTCGTAGAAGCGTTCGCGTCTGGTCGGTGTCCTCACTCGATGGAAGCACGCTGGCACCTGCACGTTGATCACAGCCTGCATGGTTGAACAATATATCGGCCTTCACTCTCGCGGTTAGACGGTTCGGCTTTCTGTGTATACGTACACGTGCATGAGCTTGGGCTCCACAGAAATATTAGTTTTTCCCCAAACATTGGGTGGGGCCACGGCCCACACTGCTAATTTGTAGGAGTTGTTAGAAACGGAGAGGGAACAGGCCGGCAAGATGGAGAGAGACGTGCCATGAAAAGGAGCTCGACTTCTAAAGACCTTATGTCATTTTTTATGTTTTCCAGGGATGCAGGCAAATATACGCATGACACTTTTCTTAGGCAACCTTATGAGTGTTGTTCCCCTGCGACTAGCTTAATGAACGGGCTGAACCATTTCTATCCTCGACAAAGAATAAGTCGCAGGAGATTTAGTAAAAGTGATTTGTAGTAATGTGGGCCACATGTTTTTTTTGGTCAGAACTAATAGATGGAAACATGACATCGTTATCAACACCATAACACTATATTTTATTTAACATCATCTTGCATCAAACAGGGAGCCTTCCCCGGCTCTTGTCACTCGAGCCAACTAATTAATATTGGCAGCAGCACTCCTGAGGTTTCCTATTAGTCACACAGATGGCTACGACATTAGGATACGGTAAATTATTGCATTTACGGCGGTATTCTGCTAGGTTACAACCATCTAGTTCTTTGGTACAGTCGAGCTTCGCGTCTGCACATTAGGTTATTTGTCAGTAAAAGATTAAACTATTCCAAACTCAAACTTAAACTATACACACATACCAGCTTCAGTGCTGCAAGACAGGACCACAAAACTGATGAAAACAGCAGCACAGATCAGTTGCAAAACCCTCGACATATCAACTGTGGCAGGTCTGAGTCGTACCGTGACAAATGAAGAATACTCATAGACAAGCCCCTTTGGTAGTTTAGATATAAGAACATGGTATCACTCATATTTTTATCTATATCTATATCCATATCCATATATGTATTTATATCTATATTTAAGTTTGTATCTGTATCTATATCTTTATCATATTCGTATACATATCTATATCTATATCTGTATATATATCTATATGATATTCGTATCCATATCCATATTCGTATGTGTTGTATCTGCATTTGTATCTATATCATTATCCGTATTTATCGTATCTATATCATATCCATATCGATATCAGTCTACGTCTATGTCTATGTCTATGTCTTGTTTTGGTGAAAACAAAATGAACACAAGAAATAAAAATAAATTGTAATGCAAGTAGACACATGCACAAAATCAAGAAACACACACTTCATTAATTCTTTTTTGAATATAAAAAATACATGATGTCATGCTTAAGGAGAGGTCATGCATAGTTTAATGATTTTTGAGGCTTGCTAGGTGTGGCCGGTTCATTATATTTACAAGACAAGCTTGCGGAAAACCTCTGATTAAGCTGTGCTTTCAGGTCATCATCTGGAAACAAAATTTGTGGATCATATCCAAGTGTACACGAGCAAAAGAGAGTATATGGTGAAGTTCTAGAACCTCGTCAGTCACTAGTTAGGGTATCCAGCCTGAATTGCGGTTCCCATGTGAAGTCTTAAAAGGTGTTCACCCTCCACTATAACACAACATAGCTTTGCCTACACTTTGAACTGTCGGCAATGGCTATCTTCGCCGACAGATAACCTCTTGCAAAAGGTTTTGCCGATAATTTAGAAACAGTCGCGCTAGAAGCAGTCGGCGAAACTTTTGCCGACAGTTTAAAGCATCGCTGACACTTTTTGTGAAGGCAAATGGTGTACCTACGCTGACAGTTAGAACTTTCGCCGATAGTTTACCCTTCGCCGACAGTTAAGACATACACCGACAGTTAGCATCTTTCCTGACACTTTTTCTGTTGGCGAAACCATTTTTGCATCATGTCTTACGGGATGCCCTTAGTGGCAATGTAACTGTTGGCAAAACTATATAATATATATATTAATTGTAATATAAAACAAACATTTCCCCATAGCTATTTCATGTCAGAAAACACATAGAGATATTTCATTTCAGAGAACACAACACATTCAAAGCCACTTGATTTCATCAATACAGTATATCAGAACTTCAATGTCAAATATATATACACAGGCCACAGCCATGTACTCATGTCCACTACATATGATGACTCAGTCACAAAAGATCCATTTCAGCACTTCAGTGTCTTGCTGCACAAAAATGGTGTTCAGCTCTATCTTGCTGCACAATTCTTGGTCACTACAGAAAACTGAATTGTTGCACAAATGAGCCGATAGTATGGTGCACAATCCAACACTACCTGATTAGCACTTCAGATCACAAGTATTGTTGCCACTCACAAAATACTTAAGCCTCAGCTTGCTATTGCCAACCCAAAAGACTTGCGAAAACTCATCATAGCTTAAGTACCTATAAGATGAAAAAAAGGATGAACCATCAATGAGTACAAAACACAAGTTGAGTGCTGCAGTGACTTCAACATTTGCTTAAGTACCTATAATGATAATTTTTTCAAAAATATAGAGAGGTTAGACCATTACTCTGTCATGTAAGTCATCATCATCATGTATGTGGCTAATTCAACTTAGAGGCATAAGAAATTGTGGCCTGATTCTAGAAACAATTTAATAAGCCATCATCATAGGAATGTGGCCTAATTCTAAAAATCTATTGGTACAGACCCAAATTCAGTAGTCAAATATATTACTAATTAGCAAAATAAATATAATGATCATTTTCTCAGGAAATAGCTCACATATTCTTCAAGTTGCATCAATCCCTCCAGTTTGACACAATCTAACTGGTAAATCATCTAATTCAACTACAGATTTATCTAACCGAAATATTTGCCATCACAGGCTCATATTCAGCTTAGAGGCATAACACAATGGAAATTACCTCACTATTTTGCTCTTCTCGAAGAACCACTCGTCTAATCAGAAAGTTATGACCATCCTCTAACTGCATATCAGCCATATCATCCCCTGCATATGATCTAGCATCTTGTTCTTGATCTTCTTCGTGATTTCATCATGATAGGTTGCTGCAGCCCTCAATTTCTAAATCAAATTAAAAAACCACCGAACAGTTATTGCACTGACAAAGAAAAAAATGTAAGAGAGAAAGGTTAATAGTTGCCACCTGTGGTGCATTATTAGATCCATGCATGGCGAGTGCTATTGGCTCCATGGCTTTTCTTCCCCCTGCTTTTGACATTGTTTCTCCTGAGAAAACAAAGAAAATGAATTAGTACAGGATTCTAATAAAACAGTAGTGCAAGTATGTAAGCAATCAACAATTAGTTCAGACCAACAAAGCAACAATGTCAAAGAAAAATCTGCATAGCACAAGAAACATTTTATGGCATTTGAGACTTACTTCATCTTTCTTACAGCAACGATGACCCCATCTATATCAGTCCTTACATGTACAACATCTCCAAAAAGACCACCGAGATCAACATTTTTATCCAAATCAGGCATTGGGTTACGTATTTCATTATCAACCCCCTATATCATAAAGACCACGTGGTTTTGACTAGGCAAAGCGTACCTATCTGATTCAGGCCTTCCTTAACATAGTAAACCTGTACATATCAAGTGCTCAAGTTCAATACTACGGGCCCTCCAACAAGAGTTCTTGCATGCCTTGCAGGGACACAACATCTGATTTCCTTGCTGAATTACTAAAGGCAAACTCTAAGAACATATCCACTCCTTCTCTATGCACAAGGGCATGCCTACATATATCAAGATATCAGACCAAAAACCCTATGCATGCAGATTCTAGTATATGGTCACATGTTCATAATAATGTACCTAGGCTGATCCATCTATGTTTTATCAATGACACACCTTTTACAAAATTTGTGAAATATATACACATCTGTTCTCATTTCAGATTGGGTTGTTCAACCAAAAAAAAAAAAGATCTTGCCAAACAATTTCCCAAATTGAATCAATTTCACCACACTTGATGCCAAAATCTGGACTGAATCGGAATCGACTGAATGGAAATATTGGCAAGAGAAATAACCTAAAGCTTGAATCTGTTGGTCCTTCGCCACCTTATTCTGATCCTTTCTGCAACAAAATAAATAGGAATCGAAGTTAGCCATTCACCTGCTGCTATTTCCAAAGAACAGAATCAATGGGACATGAGATAGGTCAGGGTCTCAGGGATGGCACCGGGGATGGCATCGAACCTTGGCCTGGCCAGGAATCGAACGAGGGCACCACCAGATGCGTGTGTGACGGCGAATCTTGGGGGCCGGCGATGCAGGTGATGGCCGTTGGTAGTTGAGGCGTTGGCGGTGAGTCCCGGTGGATGTGGCTTTGTGTGTGGTGCTGTCAGGGGCTGGGTAGCGGACTTGTGACCAACGACGGCTGCAGGTGGTAGTAGGAGATGGAATGGGGGTGACCGATAGAGGCTGGCGTGGTTAGGGTTCCAGCGGGCGGCGGCGCTGTGCAGGAGGGAAGCGGAGGGCGCAGGCGTGGGAGGCAGCAGCGGCGAGGCTTGGCGTGGGAGGCTAGGCAGCGGCAGCGCAGTTTGGCGTGGGAAGCTCGGCGGCGGCGCGGCTTCGCGTGGGCGCACGCACAGGGGCCGGGCCCTTTACTTTTCTTTTCGCGAGCTGCAGGCTAGAGGGTGAGGGGGGAGTATATTCGGAGGGTTTTTTTTTTTTCATTCACTCACCCAGTTCCCGCTATGGTTCGATTTGGCTCGCGGAGAGTCTTTCCCCCCGTGCGTGGGTAGGACACCTGCATTTGCGTACATACTTTCGCCGACACTTCGATAGTTGGCTCAATTAAGCTACGCCGACACTTACGGTGTTAAGAAATTTTTGCCGACAGTTTTACTGTCCCCAGACGAACCCCGACAGTTTATATGTAGCCATAGGACATCATTGCCGATAGCACAGATGACATTAAAAGGTTATACCATTGCCGATAGATAATGCGTAGTTTAAACCGGCCATTTGCTGACACGTAAGTGTAGGCAATTGTGTGTCATGGTGTAGTGCTCGTCGGTCATGAACAAAATAATTCCTGCCTCGTCAGTCAAAGAAGTAAAAGAGACTTACCATGGCTCACTATCAGCACGGCTGAGCCTGCTCGTGTTCCATCCGGTCCAATCGCTAGAAACGGTGGACTAGAGGAAGCTAGATCGACTCGGCCCAATAGACAAGCTTGGCCCAACCCGAAGATGTCTGGCCCACTATGGGAGCATTATTGTTGTCGTTTTAACATTGTTTCCAAGCACACCATTTCCTTGATCTAACTTAAAATGTAAAATGTCAATAATAAGTAGTTCTACTATAAAAAGCACAAATCCTATCTGCCAAAATGGACATCTAAAATTGGCGTGCAGCTTCGCAACCAACTTTGATGTCATGGACTTTGTCTTTACCAGCAGTTTGGAGAAGAGAAATCGTCATCGACAACATCAACTTTGCTTTTACTGCAATTGGATCGGGGGACTCCATATATGATATCTGTCACTTCTACCATGCCTACAATGTTTAACTCAAGCACACAAGAATTTCTCACAATTGTCAGCCAAGAGGGGTTGGCAAGGAGCACATCGGACAAGCAATTCACTCAAAGGCAAAGCCTTGCATGGTACTTGTGAGTGAAAGTTTGAAGACATGTTGTGGTCATCTACGATTACCTCGACTATGTTAACTACTTTGACTACCTTTTTAAATTGTCTCAGGATTAATTATGAAAAGAAAGCCACTGAGAGGCTCAACACGAAAAGAGGAAATCACCAAAATCCAGAATGTCCAGGTCATAGATATCAGAACAAATGTTACCACCGAAGACAAGCCAATGACTTTCTAGAGATAAAGTAGTCCCTAGACTATCTATAAGTAGATGAAAGTTGTGTGCCGAGCCTGAGTAATTGGGCCATACTCGGTTGTATTCAGATTTTGGGTCATGTACATTTAAATAAACTAAACAGCTCATGGGATAATTTCGAGTCTGAGTAATTCCTAGGCATATTATAAATTGTGAACTGCCCTACTATTGTGTTCATTTCCCAATTACATAGTTTCAAGCATCTCCAAGAGTTTGCCAAATCTACTTGGCATCTAAAATATTTTGGCAAAACATAAAAGAACATCCTCCAACAACTTGGCATCCCATCTTGGCAAGATAGAAACTTTGCAAATCTCCCGTCCCGACGCGCATATATGCGCGCGTGTATACGGCTTCACATCAGGTTCTCACGCGAAGTCTTTCTTCTCGTCGCCAGTCTTCCCCTCGTTTCCTCAACGTGAAGGCCCGATCATTGACACCGGTGGCGGCTGCACGCTAGGGTTCAGCTATGATCTTCCCTCTACTTCCCATTGCCAATCTTCATCCATCATCCAGGAAAAACCCTCGCACTGCCTGCTTGCTGGTTCTCGGTAGTATTTATCGGGTGCTACTGCCCTATGTTGCACAGTACAGGGATACGGATACGGGGATATGGATATGGCGATATGGCAATACAGCATTTTCAAAAAACAGCAATATGGAGACACGGCAAATAAAAAATTCCACAGCTATAGAATAGATAAATATAATAAATAGTTCATAGTGTGAATAGTAAAACTAGTGGCATATAAATATAAGATAAACTAAATGTCTCATTCCTCCCCTTCTAAAATTTCTTTCTCAAATTCTAGCTCATCAAGCGTGAGTTCGACGAGCTGTAGCAAGCCAGCACTAGCAAAGTTCTCAGTGCCATCTTTACCAACATCCCACATTCGACTTGGTCCACTTTCATAATCGCCATTCTTTCTTGAAAGAAGACACAAGTTATTATGGACAAACACCAAATCTTCCGCCCGTTCAGGAGTGAGCTTGTTCCTCTTCATGCTATGTATGAAAGAATAAGTGCTCCAATTCCTCTCGCAACAAGATAAAGATGCTGGGTGTCCAAGTAACTTCAAAGCTAAATCCCTCAACTTAGGTGTCCTATCTTCATAAGTTCCCCACCATTCTTTTGGCTCAAAATGGGCTCTATCCTCAATTGAGTCAGGGTCTTCATACCCACCTATCAACAGAGAAAATTAGCAAACTTCTTCTTAATCTTTCTTAAATCTTCTGGTTCTAGGAAGAACTTTTTAAAGCTTTTGTTCCTCTCAGTATTAATCTCGTTGTCATTGTTGGGGCTAACACGACTAGGGACTTCATTGAGCCAAGTTGCACTATAGTACCTATCAATACCATAATAATATTTTTAAAATCAGCAAGTACAATTAGTAGAAAATAATTTAAATGCCAATTTAATGTTCATATTTGTTACCTTGGATTTAGTGAATGTGCCAAACATTGAAGAGGGGTAGAGCTCTTCAGCCACCTAGCATGTAAAATGTCCTCTACAACATTGAAAAAGGCACATTGACCATCCATAATTCCTTCATTCTGGTAGATACAAGCTTTCACCTAATTAATGCAAGATAAAAATAATTAGAAGACATGTTAATAGAAAAAAGTGTAA
The DNA here is from genome assembly GCA_023333625.1 of Bothriochloa decipiens. NCBI lineage: Eukaryota > Viridiplantae > Streptophyta > Magnoliopsida > Poales > Poaceae > Bothriochloa > Bothriochloa decipiens. The sequence goes on along the minus strand of CM041633.1, from coordinate 45,127,532 downwards.
GCATAATTTACATGGTCTCACCTTCTCTATCATAGAGTCCCACATCTCATATATCTAATGAAGGCACGGCTTATCTGTATCAGCTGCCCTTAGCATCGAATAAATTGGATCAGTGAAATTAATAATATATCTAATGTTATCCCACCATACATCATTGAGAATCTTTTCCTTCACAGCCTGAGCTTTGCCTTGGTCATCCTCTCTATAAGCCATCCACTTGTCACTAACAACCATTTGCACCAATGCATCCTTGATAAGTAAGAACCTCTTCAACATGACAATAACACTTGCAAATCTTGTATCTGCAACGACAAGAAACTTGAGTTTGCTAAACTCATTGAACATGGACAACCTCATGCTATGGCTCATGATGAAATTCTTGATAAAGGCTGCATCATCTGCGATATCCTTTATCCAAATAAGATGTGCATTATCATCTTGGTCATCCTTTGGAGAACAAATATTCTTCAATGCAAGGTTGAGGGTGTGCACCACGCAAGGAGTCCAAAAAATATTATTATACTTTGATTCAATCATCAACCCGGCAGCTCTAAAATTCGCTGCATTGTCTGTGGTCACTTGGACCACATTCTTTGGTCCAACTGCTTCTATCACCTCCTTCAAATGATCAAAGATATACTCCTTGCTCTTGACCTATAATTAAAAAATTAAGAGCATTACAGCCTGAAAGGTGAAAAGTAAAAAATAACAAGATCAAAGTATTTACTAGTATTTTGTTACCTCTCCTTCTGTGTTAATTAATTTTAAAAACATTGGACCACCCTCAGTCACAGCTATAAAATTTAAAATTGGTCGCCTTTGTGGATCACTCCACCCATCTACGCAATAGTAACTCCTTTCAAGGGCCATGTAGCTTTGATAGGCAGCAACATCCTATCGACATGTGTCTTCTCTTTCTGGAGAAGGGTTGTCCTCAATGCATTATATCCCGGGGGTACATACCCACCCAATTTGTTGTTTATGACATAATTATAGGATGCTCGATAATTAGGATTTCTTGCCACATTAAAGGAAAGCCCTACAAAATACAAACATTTTCATACGTATGAAGATATATAAATACAAAAAAAGACAACATCATTTTAAATTAAATGAACCTGCCGTGTAGAATAGCCTTGCAATATGAGAATCGGAAATATGTCGAGTTTCTGCATTAAAACTAGCAGCAATAGCTGATTGCTTCACATTTCTTTTTTTGGAAGATGCTGCATCTGAATCATCAAAAAGAGGAAAACGAACAAGCTTATGGCTAGGTGCAGCATTTGCAGCAGTCTCTGAAGCTTCACGGTCCTCTTTTCGAAGTTGCTCGAGCACTAGATATGTCATTTTGCTACAAACAACAACACCTTCATTTTTTATCTTCAAAAGATGTGCCCTCACTCTAGAATAACTCCCTGGATAGTCATTCTCACAAAAATGACATGTAAATCTTGCGTTGCCTCCTTGAGCATTTGAGCTTTTAGGTGGTACAAATTTAGTAACATGTTTCCACAAATAAAATTTAGGATTGTTGACCTCGGTCTCCTCAAGTTCCACATCAGTTGATGCCATACCTACTCAAGCCAATTGCTAAATAAATTAAATAGATCGAATAGACACTCGTACAATAGTAATGACTCATTAAGATAATATATCTGTGTACTAATATCTGTGCAACTGCATGTAAAATCTAACTAGTATACAATAATCTACAAGATGAAAACGACCGATCATAAAATAGTATGTGGCTGGACAAGTGAAAATTAAAGTATTAAACTATTAAATGAGCAGTACAACAGTACAGATAGATTGAGATCCTCATGTAATGTTATCTAGCTAACGCCTATCAGACATCCACAACCACAAAATGATACTGCCTAACAGATAGCCACAACAAGCCCATAACCAGAGAGCTATGATACATGGCAGAGGCCGAGGGAGCTTCGAAGTCTATTACCGACGGCCGGCGGGCGGAGGGCGTCAAGCAGAGGCCGGCGGCTGTAGGTCGGACGGCGGAGGCTGGAGTCGAGCGCCCGAAGGAGGCCTGAGGAAGACGGGCGATGGCAGGAGGCAGCCGGCCGAGGAACTGCGACGCGCCGATGGCGGACGGCAGATCGATGCGATCGCGAGATGACTTCTAGGGTTCGTCAGCACAATACGTCAGTATTTATCAGCTACGGTGGCCATATCCCAGACGTATTCGAACCGTGTCCCTGGCGTATCATGGTTTTTTTTCATTTTTTGATTGGGAAAATGGGACACACAGGGGATACCGTATCCTGCCGTATCCTGCGTGTCCCCGTGTCCCCTCATATGAACATGCGGATATGCTACCATGCTCACGTATCGATGCAACCGAGCTACTGCCTGCTTCCTGCGTCGTCGGGTGCTACTCCACGTCGTCGCCTCCTATGGTTCTATCGGGTGGTACTGCCTGCCTCCTGCTGCATAAGCGTGAGCTGGTCTTGGTGGACGACCGTCTTGGTGCATAGCGCCGCCGACGTCAAATGCTTTACCCAAGTGCCTGCTAGGCCGCCACTTCGTGCTACTGCATGCCTCCGCTAAGATGAATGTCTGCTAATTGGATGCAGCTGCTAGCGCAAGGTTGGTCACGCTAGGGTTCATATTTTGTTTGATTGGCCGGGTGATCGGTGTCCTGCTATTATTGGTATGTTGGATCAATGGTGCCGGCGTGGGTACTAGATGCGATAGCTGCAGCGATCTATCATGATGCTGCTAGGACTAGTAGTAGATGGTTCGTATATGTACATCCTTGCTTTTGATGCGATGGTGAAGATTTTGTGCAGGTGGCCGGCTAATCCCTGGCGCTGCTGTTGTACTGTCGAAGTTACTTGGATGGGACTTTGAAGATTTGGTGTGCTCGTCTGCTTGGCTCAGAGTCTCGAAGGACCGATGCGGCGAAAGCGTCCTTCCCTCCTTCACATGCGAGAGGAGAATTGTGGTATGGAAGCTATTGTGTCAGGTAAAATAAATTGTTTGTGGGCCATTTTTGTGGTTTTGGCATGTCAAAAATAGAAACCTCTTGGAGAGGACCTCTTTTTTTACATGGCAAATTGTTTTGGGAGTCGGTAAAACACAAGATTTGCAAAGTAAAATTTGCCAAACTCTTGAAGACGCTTCGGGGTTGCAAAATAACATTTTTGTCCCTATTTGTAGCCACAACTGGCATATTTTGCAAAATTAACCTCACCAGAGAAGTAATAAAATTTCCTCTCCCACCTTCCTAGTAAAGGGGAGAGGGGATGGGGAAGGGGGACTCACTTGGCCCTCTCATTGTTTTATTGTCCCCTCTCTCTCCACACACACTCTCATGTTTGTCTAATAGCAACACTGAGGCCACTGTGGCTAGCCTATCCACGGAATTTTGACGTAGACAAGAAAACCATAGAAACAAAATGTAATTGCGCACGACATTGCTAATGTATGTGCTGAAATGTAACCGAAATTCTGACACACCATGAATAAACAAAATTACCAACCTTAAGTTCTTCTTCAAAGTCGTCATTTGTTTAGCACTATATATTAACAGTGTCATTAATTGTCATGACTTCTCTCGTCCTAGCTGCAACCTCTTGCATGAATATTAATTAAGTTATCCCGGAGCAAGGTGTGAAAGAGGGTCGGGGTCGGAGACCGCCAAACGGAAGAAGACGAGTTTGATGCTAGGAGGAGAGAAGTGGCGCAGCCGATGGGCACAGCACCAAGGTGAGGCTATCAGCCCCCTTGAACCAGAAGCCGAGAGAACAGACACATTCCTGGGATTGCACCAGCCTGGTTTCGTTAGACATCTACAAATCCAACTAGAATCAGTGAGGTTATCATAAAAAGCAAAGGTGGACCATGCACAAAAAATAGATATAGGTGTTATGACCAGCGTCCATTATACTAGGCGCAAGCCAATTAGTGGCTAGAGGCGGGTGCTGGCTTAGGGGCTACGAGCCCATATTATTATTATTTGCTATTATCTTGTATATGGTAATTGTTTCCTTATTATAAAATCTTAGAGAAGATAAATACTCTGTAAAAACTTGTGACTGGAATTAAGCAAGAAGCAACTTATTTATTGCCTGCTTCCCTTAGGGAGCTAGGAGCCCTAGGAGCCTAATCCATCCTCCTTACGTCGTGAGTCATAACAAGGGCGGTTATCTGCCGCTCTCGTTTGTTCAGACCTCGTCCACCGATCTAGCTATATACAAAATTTTGGAGGTGGGATTTATAAAGGAACTGCCTTTGCAAATCGATTTGCGAAGGCCATTTTTGGAGACAGTTGTCTTATTACGCCCCTCTCCGCAACTCAATTTTTGGGGGCAGACAAATGCGACCGCCTCGATAAATGAAAGTGCCCATTTCTGTTAATAGCCTAGTTTTCTTTTCTCTTGTAGTGTATTGATGAGAGACTACATCAATTTTTGGACTACGTCTTCTATTCATCTCTTGAAGCATAGAAAACATTCGAGACCAAGCAATGAACAACATGGACTACATCAAAGATAAGTCAGATTTTTTGGTTGATAACAAAGAGACACGCAAGCATCGCAAGTTAATTAACTAAAAGCCTGGAATTATTATTATGCGAAATCATCATCCTGCTTGGTTTGATCACAGTACAGTAGTCTTTCAAGCATGTAAGGGAGCTTCCCTAGCCATTTTTCACCGGCATAGTGATGCCCTGGGGACAGATCTATTAATACTTCTCGCAGCAGCACTGTTGAGGATGACTGTTAGTCTTACACCAGGACATGAAATTCCCATGGAATAGGTTTTTGCATTTCTTGTAGCAATCACTGGCGATGCAGTGCCTTTCCTCGTAACATTTCTTCTCATCTGCAGATAATTAAATTGGTTCGTTCAGCAGTAGGCACAACACAAATATTCCAAATCCAAATTTAAACGATGTACAAATACAAACCTGCTGCGTCCGTAAATGAGGGGGGTGCAAGAGAGGACCAGAAGACAAAAACAAATAGCAGCAGCTATCAACTTCATAGCCCTCCTCATGTCAACTCAACACTCCTCTCGGTGATACAAAGAGAAGAATATTACTTTGTGTCTATGCTTTCCGTTTCAACCTTTTGGGTCTCACAAACAAGCCCTTTTGTTGGCACATATATATAGACAATTATATCATTGTTGTTCCTTTTTTCAATGTTGTATATCGGCATAACTAGGTATTGTAAACTGGAATGCAATTATTTATTACATCTATTTATTGATTCAGTATCCATGATCTTTCCAATCTAATTGATGCTAGTATATCGAATTGTATATCACCTGATATCTTCCTATATACCTCAAATAACCTATTCAATTTGTTAAATGGGCACTTTAGTTTGACAGCTTATGGTGTACTAAATTTAAGATATGTGTACCATTATGGCACTCCACATACAGTCAAACTTGTTCCAAACTTTGGCCATTATTAATATATAGCAATGCCAATAGTTAACACCTTGCTGCCGTTGGAGCATTGTTTTCAGGCACACCATTTCCTTGATATAACTTAAAATGTAAAATTTCAATGAGTAGTGTTACTAAAAAGAAAGACAACTAAAAAGGACCACCGAATATAAACTTCATGCCTCCAACTCTTACTTTAAATATTGTAATCAGCATTTTCCTATCGTTCACCAAGATGGATATAAATATTTTCCATTAGATGTTACTGCAAGACTCCTTTTTGTCAAAACTACAGATTAATTCACCAGAAAAAATTAGTAATCTATATGGCACAATGTTCATGCTGCATTAAGTACAGCTAAAAAAATTGTTACTACCATCATTTTATAGTCTTAAGTTTCACGTCTTTCTAGCGTATCGTTCTTAAGAAATTAATTCTGGTATATAAATCATTACATAAATGTGATGTCAGACAACATTTTTAGACATATTCCAAAATACAACCATCCATGAAAAACCTAGACATCTCATAAAATTGTGTCAGTATTAGTATGTGAACATGTTGTAGACGTTGTATCTAGAGCATTGCTGACGGACTACTGTCCTATGGGTTTCATATAGATTACGTGGAAAGGAGTCCATGGTTGCCCCCATGGTTTGCTTCAACACACAAGAGACAAGGTGGCATGTGCATCAAGCTAAGGACTGACCTAGTTGACTTCAGTAAAGTTAGTTTAATTCTTTAATAGAACTAGAACTGTTTCATCATATCAGACTAGAACTAGATCAATGTGCTCGCATAATAGACCACATAAAGAGATACAAGGGGCAACACATTGTAAACACAGTAATACAAAGCGATCCAATGCTTGGCATTAAGCCAAACAAGATGTAAGGTATTGTGTTGTTTAGTGGCTCGACGTAGTATAAGTCATTGTCTTTGTGTTCCGCAAAGCCCATCTCAATCACCATTCCAGGTAGCCCCCAAAAGATGTTGCTGGTTATCAAACACTAACTAATGTACTCATTTAACTAGTTGTTGTGGAAATTGCGAAAAAATTAAAATGCAATTAAGTGAATATATTGGCACCTGACATCCTACTCTCGGGCAAAGCCTAAGAGGGAGGAGGATGAAGGATTAGCACAAGTATGAGTCGGATCGACACATGTTGCAACAAGGGAACAAGGTGCGGCGAAAGGAATAAATGCCTGAAATAAATGAGTAATACTCATTAAATTGGTCAAAGATCTCTCTCTTGTATGCGCCACACTCAGGTATTTATAGGCTACACCTAGAGACATGGGCTTTTTACATTAGGGATCCAGGCCGACTACCACAGCCAGTAGGCCCATCCCAAGGAAAAACCGTACCTTGCCTTGCAAACCCTAACCACTTCGGACGCTGTTGCCCTGCCACTGCTAGACTGTTTGTGCTGCCGTCAGCCACCATGGTCACTGCAAGGGTTCTCGGTGAGAGGCTTGACTTTCTGGTGAAGGTCTTGGACCTGTCGTGCTTCTCCATACATTGGTTCCACACACAAGGTGAATCAGGGGTCACATGTTAAGGGGCAATCATGACATTGCGGAGGGTGAGGTCACCCAACGAGGGTTTTCGCACGCTGCCCTGCACCATAGGGCCTATTGATCCCAACGTCTAGCTAGAAGATGGACGAGGGTAGTATTAGTCCAGGCAAGGGTCATAGGGGGCTGATTGGGGGGGTACCTAGTGAGGGTTCCTTCCACCCAACAAATGGCTTGTACTAAGATATAGTAGATTAGTGGGTTCACATAAGCTTTTATTTGAGATGGGTTGCACAATTAGTTGGTGATGATATGGATACCTTGTATGTTGAGAAAGATTTTTAGTAGGAATTAATTAGCTATAGATAGAGACTTTTTATAGATAGAATTTTTTTATAGAATTCACTATTTGTGTGAACTTATTAGCCATGTCACAATATTTTTTCTCACACAACAAAACATGATCAGCCAGCTTATCAGCCACACAAGACCATTTGCCAGACAACTTGATATGGCCCCCGGAGGCCCTGGTCATCCAACTATTAGCCAAAAGATGGTTCAAATCATTTCCAACATTGGGATGGTAAACCATTATGAAGCCTTAGAGCATCTCCAAAAGACTATGTAAATTGGATCTCTAAAAATAAAGATTCAGAGACTCCTCAAAAGATATGGCTCTCCAAATAATAAAGCTCAACAAAATCTTCTATATATTGCTCTATCTTGCAGCCGCCGATTGAACACCCGATCGCATGCGTGTTGTGTCTGTCATCATCCACTCGCTGCCCAAGGAGGCATCCATTCGGCCATGGCACAACTGCAGCTGCCCACAAATGTGTAGCCTTTTTTGCAGAGCATCGCGTTGGCGAGGAAGCAGTGTAGCAGCTGGTCAGGCACAGGACACTGACATTTATGATTGGAGCCATACAGAGGCTGCAGGTCATGACGTCCCACGACTCAACCAGAGGTACACACATACCCACGCATCTCACCTTTCATGCATGCGGCCATGCACTCGATACTCGTAGCGCTCTTGGCCATGGCTTGGTGCTGCTCATTGGTCAGCTGGAAGTGCAACAGATGGGCCCGCAGGAGGGGGAGGAGTCTTAGAGAGGCTGCATGCTGGGATGGCAAACACACGGCGCACTCGCCTTTTCTACCAAGCGCAAATCATGGGATGGAAGACGGGATAGATTGGATAAGCCGATGGAAAAAAATTGGGTGGACGCTGGGCTCCTTGTCTCCAAGGTGCGCCCCCTCCTCGGATGAACGACGCGTGGAGGAAGTCCACATCAGACGGTCACAGGAATCAAGCGCGTCCTCGCGTCCGTACGGCTCGGCTTCACTTCCATCGGGTCATCAATGCAGGAACTTTTGACGGCTCGGCTGCACTTCCATCGGCTGCCAAAGTCTTCGTGCCGTGTCTTATACGAGTCCACCCCTGCCGCCATTAGCCCTAGGCCCGGTTGCACACACACCCCCACTGTCGCATCCATGGATGAAGCAGCGACCTCCATGGAAGATGCTGGAGGCCAAGAAGACGGAATGACAAGGGATTATCGGATGGCATCTTCTTCTCTCATGGATGATTCACGTGCACTACAATTTGATGCTGTTGAGGATCGTCATGGAGAAGAAGAACAACAGGTCAGTTATCTTTGTAGATCGTTCTGCATTTTTTTCTACAAATGCCTTTTCTTCTATGTTGTTTGGTTTCTGATATATAGTGCACATATTTGACAGAATACTACCGTTACCAAGGGAGCAGAGACCAACGACGCCATTACACTGGCATCTGGATCAGTGGAGAATGAATTACTTGATGGGGTAATTTTCTTATAATATATTACAGAATATATGATACTTTCGTTTTACCTTCAGTACACATTTAATTGAAATTATGTACAGGATGTGGTTCGTAAAGATGGGCAAAAATTGATCACTCCAATAGTTGGACATACATTTGAATCTGAGGAACAAGCTTATGAGATGTACAACACCTATGCTGGCAAGATTGGGTTCAGTATTAGAAAGAGCAAGACAAAGCACCGCCAAGATGGTAGTCTGTGTCAGAAATTTCTAGTTTGCAGTAATCAAGGATTTTGAGAGAATGAGAAATCACAAAAGGATGTTACAAGGATAGGTTGCGATGCTCGTGTCCAGTTTAGTATCAGCAAAGAAGGGATTTGGAGGGTGCAAAAGTTCGTAGAACAACACAATCATTATCTTGCTAGTCCAAATAAGGCACACAAGTTGAGGTCCCAACGACAGGTTATAGAGTCAGATAGAAAATTAATTGGACAGATACGAGAAGCAGGAATGAAGCCAGCCCAAGTTTATGAGTTTATGAAGGAGTTTTATGGAGGGGAAGAGAACATACCATTTTCTAAGATGGATTGCGATAATGAGATTGGTCGCGAGCGCAGGCAGTACTTAGAAGCCAATGATGCACAAACGCTATCTGAATATCTGAGAAATAAACAGTTACAAGATCCTACATTTTTTTATGCAATTCAGGTAGACAAGGAAGATGGTCATATAGCAAATTTCTTTTGGGCAGATGGTCAATCTATCATGGATTACAAATGCTTTGGTGACGCTGTGACATTTGACACCACATTTAAAACTAATAAGTTTGACATGCCTTTTGCTCCGATTCTTGGCTGCAACCATCACAAGCAAACAATAATTTTTAGGTGTGCACTTCTATTTAATGAAACTATTGAATCATTTGTTTGGCTTTTTGAAACCTTTCTGATGGCAATGTCAGGAAAGCACCCTAGCACAATTTTTACAGACCAAGATGCAGCTATGGCGGGAGCAATTGCTTATGTATTCCCAAATACAAGCCACCGTCTTTGTTTGTGGCACATTTGCTTAAATGCTGCTAAACATCTTAGTCGTGTAATTCATGAGTCCAATGAGAAAGGTGACAAGCTCCTAACAGATTTCAAAAATTGTGTGTATGAAGACAGGTCAGAGACTTACTTCATAGAGAAATGGCATCAATTGTTGGCTAAATACAAGCTTGAGAATAACTCATGGATGGCAAATCTCTTTGCTTTGAGGGCAAAGTGGGCTGCGGTGTACCGCGACTCTTTTACAGCAGACATGAACTCAACCCAAAGGAGTGAAGGTATGAATAATGTCTTCAAGAAAAGATTTCGTAGGAAACTTGGTCTTTCGGAACTCCTTGTAGAATGTGAGAAGGTTGCAATTAGTCTTCGTGCAAATGAATTGGATGCTGATTTTCAGTCACGGCGAAAGAAACCGGTTCCATACATTCCAAATCTACCAATGTTGAATACTGCAGCTGAATCATATACAAGGCGAATGTATTCAGAGTTTGAGGAAAAATTTAAGGGGCAATTTACACTGACTTGTGATTTCTTGGAAGCTGCGGGGACGAACTTGACATTCTTTGTTAAGTATATGGAGTCTACCCGTGGAGCAACAGTAGTATTGAACACTGAAGATTCCACCATTAGATGCTCTTGTCGGATGTTTGACTCCATAGGTTTATTGTGCAAGCATGCTCTTAGAGTCTTCAATACTAATCGAGTATACAATCTACCATCGCAATATATTTTGCCTAGATGAACAAAATATGCGAAAAGTGGATTTTATGTTGAGAAACAAGGAACTGGGACAGGAGATCTGAAAACACAGGCAGCTCTTATATCTCGACAGGCCACAACTCTTGCATTGAAGTGTTCATCATCGAAAGAACTTCTTGATAAATTGTAGAAATCCATACATAACTTAAACCTGAAAGCTGATACTTTTCTAAGTGAGATGCATGAAAAATCCAATGAGGTTCCTCCAATTCCAAATGAAAGTGTCCAACAACCATTATTAAATGGTGTACTGTCATTTAGAGTTCCCGAAGTAATAAAAGGACCAAAGAATACACGTTTTAAAAGTGCTGTTGAAAAAAAGGGAGGGAAGAAGAAGATGGGTGATCTGAACAAAGGTATGACCTGCTTTTGTCTACAATATTTTTTAATACTGTGTTATGATTCATATATTTCATTGTAGGTGAAGATCTGAAAAATACTGGTGTACAAACAAGAGAAGAACATGCTCCTTTCATGCCATCTTCAGCCATGGATGCTCCAAACCAATTAACTGTAAGACATGATTTTAATGGTGGGCCATCTTCAGCCATGGATGCTCCTTTCGTGCAAGCTGGATATCCTAATTCCATAATGGCACAGTTCAATTTACTTCATGATCCTTCTGCAATTGCTGCTTCATACATACCAGGAGGATACACAAGTCTATTTATGGGAGTTGATCAAAATGCTACATTGCAAACTGTTAGGAAGTTGCATTTTGATGAAGTGCAAGAAAAATGAATCTATGTAACTTTGGTCTTATGCTGTTAGAAAGTCTCTTCTGCAGTTAGAAAGACTCTTTTGCTCAGAACATGTAACTTTAGTCTTTACTGTCATGGAGTGCAAAATGTTCAGACTATGTCCTTTGCTTGAAGAAGAACCTGTTTATTTCAGTACATTTTAGAGAAACACTGCATTCCAGAGAAGCAATGCATTCCAGAGAAATATTATGATGATTCTGATCTCAAACATTCAAATATATTTCACAGAGAAGTCACATTTTACAAATACATTATCAGGATTTTCACCCTGTAGATCAAATTCCCAGTCATCTTTACGAGACCCAGAAAATAAAATATCAAGCACTCCATATGTAGTGTATACAGGGCACCACCGTCTTCCTCCACACCTGCGAACAAGGAATCCAGAATCAGGCGATGCCCAATGCAACGAGGAAAACAGAGAAAAGAAATCTGAACAAGTTATATAGACAGGAGACAGCTAGCTAGCTCACCCGCTGCCTTGCTTGCGGCAAACAGCTCCAGTGCGGCGAGGAGGAGGCCGATGCTCGCGGCGTCGTTGGCGCGTGCGCGGCATCCGGCTGCCTTGCTTGCGGAGGAGGCGGCGGCCGTGGAGGTCGGCGGCAGCAGGCCGGCGCTCCATTCGGCGGACCCGCCGATGCTCCGCCACCGGCGAGGTCGGCAGCAGCAGGCCGGCCGACGAGGAGGCGGCGGCGAGGGTGCAGGGGAAGACCGGAAGATTGGGGATGGGGAAGGCAGCCGCGCTTTCGGACAGCCGATTGGATGGGGAGTGCCGCGATGTAGTCGATGCGGAGCCGAGGCCATCTGCCGACCGGAGCCGATGTGAAGCACGAAGCCGACGACAACGCGCTTGATTCCCACGACCGTCTGATGCGGACTTCGTCCACGCGTCGTGCATCTGAGGAGGGGGCGCACGCTGAACGCAATGAGCCCAGAGTCCACACAATTTTCTTCCAAGCCGATGGACAAGCTGTTTGGAAAGGTTTTTTTTCTCCTAAATCGCTAAAGCAGATATTGCGGAGAATTTTAGAGCACCTGTTGGGGATGTTCTTACAACCCAGATACTGGATCATAGTCGGAGCAACACAGCTCGATACAAAGCCTGGAAAAAAAGCTAATAAAAGAAGAACCTGAGTATCGGCCATAACTCTCAGCAGCCAACTTAACAAAGAAAAAACAATTGAAGTAGTATAATAGAACTTTATTCATAAAAAGAAAAGCATATTTCTTAGTACAATCATCTCTTGTTTGCCCATAGGAATATGGCAATTCATTTAATTTGTATATTGTTTTGCGAGAAAATTTTATTTTATATGATGCTTAACATGATTTTATTGTTTTGGTATGTTTGTCTCTTTGGCATATCAGAAACATATCTAGACACGAATCTAAACATTTATTTAGGTAATACCAAGCTGAATAACACATAGTAGAGCAATGGATTATTGATGAAAAAAATAAAGGATGGCCATATAAATTGCATGGATTATCAGTTTGCAGATGCCGGCTTTACTCCACAGAACGCCTTCAGTGCGTCGTCACACCTGCGTCCCTCTGATTGACGGAACATTCTGTAATCATCGAGCTTACATGGATTATACAGCAACGGGTGGTCTGCGTCCACGAGCTCGTCCATCGTGCTGACCACTGTGCCGCCATTCGGGCGGCAGACAAACAGCACACAAAAGCGTTCACGTCTGGTCGGTGTCCTCGCTCGATGGAAGCACGCTGGCACCCGCCCGTTGGTCACAACCTGCATGGTTGCAACAATACATTTGGAATGTATTCAGATATGCTAATTCGGATTAATTTGCAACATTACATCTATAGGGATGGTTACATTCCCTCTATGTAACATACTAGGCTATATAATAATTTGCCTACGAGGCATAGTAATATGTATATATATGAACAATTCTAGTTTCTTATAGAGTATTATGAACTCAGGTTCTAGTCTTAGGACCCAACCCTAGTCGTTTGTTGCACTGCTGCACCACTGACGAGTGTATTCGGTGAGTCATCAAGTATGCCTTCTGAGATGATCACCCATGTGGACCTCCACTCCGGAAGTACTGCCGCTCTTGTTCTGTTAGTATTTTCTATTTCCTTGTTCGTTTCACACCTGATGGGACAGTTATGGTTTCCAGTAAGGTTTTAAGATCTAATATGTGTTTGCCTGACCTACATCCCATCATAGTCACATTTGTACTTCGACACCGGGCCACCTCCTTACAATAAGTTGGCATGTGCTGCCTCCATGCCTCGTCATTTCACTGCTAGTCAAATCATTTTCGGGGATGTTGTCATTTTCGGTTAACGGAGTGGTAACAACTGGTAATCCGGATTTTTAGAGACAGGCGCGTGCCTGCCTCAATTAATCCCATTAAGCAACTCGTCGATCTCCAATAATTGGATTGATGAAGTAGGGCACTTTAATATGTCCACTTCCATTTACTGTCTTTTAGAAAACCAAAAAAGTGCCTTCCTTGGCACGTAGTTCATTTTGAGGGTAGAGACAATAACAGCGTCTCGCGGTTGTGCACACCCCAACTATGGCCTGGTAGAGCTTTACCAAATGGTGCTTTATTAATTACAACTTTGTTTAGTGTGTAGTTGAGCTACAAAATTCTAGAGTAGGCAAAAAGAACACATAAACATAAACAAGAACCCATATTACAATTTGATTACTGCCAAAATAGTTTGTTTCATAACTAAGCACAAACCAACTTGTTAAACCTATATTGCAAGTGGCTATTACCGTAAGTTGCCATTCTGTCGTGGGACTGCAACTATAGTTTTCTTATATATTTTTAAAACTCTGTAAAAACACGGTCTTTATCGATGTCATTTTGTCGATATATATTGCAAGTGGCTATTACCGTAAGTGCTGCATATATACGTACCGTGAACAGCTTCCCTGCAAGTACGGTGAAAGTGCCCGGCTCGGGCGGCACCGTGAGCCATCGCTGGCCTGCACCTCCAGCCCTTCCACCTCGTGCTGCACCACCACGGTGAACATGCTCTCGTCGTAGTGTGCCTGCATGGACTTGCCGGTCGCCGTGTCCTCAGGGACGCCGTAGTGCGACAGTCGGACAGCGTAGGTGTGTTCATCCATGCTGCGCTCGACGCGCTCCTTCGGCACGCCAAGGCCCTCCAGCGTCATCTTCTCCACGGTCCCCTGGAGCCCCACCATGTTCTTGGCAAACGACACGATGGTATGACTTTGACGATACACCCCGGCCCAGCTGAGGTTAGTGTCTCTTAAAGATACATGTCAAATACTACAACTGAAAACGTATACATGTATACACCGTATCCTTACCAGAAGTCAGGGTTGCCATGCGAAGGCCATAGCAGGTCGGCGAATTCCCGGACGCGTGCAGCATCGGTAGCCTGCTCGATGCGGAGACTCTCCCGGAGAAGCCCCGGAGCAGGACCGAGATAGCTCTTGAAAGGTCCCCACTGGGAGTCATTCCGGCACATTGCGTCCACCGGTAGCGCAAACAGCTCCGGCACAGCTCGCCCGAACAGGGCCTGCCTGAGGTCCGGCAACAGCGCGTCGTGCGCGACGACGACGCAGCCATGCTCCACCATGGACGCTGTCACCGTGGCCTTCGCGTCCTCCCATCCCGCGGCACCAGGCTTATTGATATCTAGTCGGCAGATGTCCACTTTGGGGATGGCCGCCATCTGTTGGGGATGCGCCCCAGGACCGGAGAAGCTTATTACCTCCAATCTGTATCTGACTCCGACTGTGTTCAACCTGACCCATGCTTGCAGGTATTGGAGTTGCCACCAGAGGCTAGATCTCCGGGCGGAGGTTTTCGGGAGAGGCGCAGAGCCGGTCGACAGTGGAGTCCCGGCGGCGACGACCGTCACTCAGGCGGAGGTCAGACCTCTGCTAGGGAGCCTCCAGCGGAGGTTTCGAACCGACCGACGGAGGAGGCTCAGCGAGGATCACCGTTGCCAAGCGGAGGCTAGCCGACACAGCCTCGCTGGGCCCGGAGGCTCTGCGTAGAGGAGACGACGACCTGAGGTTGTTGCTATCTGGGCAGTGCGCCAAAGCCAGTTGGAAAGCACGAGGATTGATGATGGGCTTAATGGCCCTCTTGCGAGTGGTGATGGGCCACGGCCAGGAAATGGTGGCCCAGCGTGCCCCTAAGGGACCCACGTGTAATAGAGTCAGTGTCTAGGATTTGAAAACTCCCTTTAGGGGGCACACATGTACTTTCAGCTTCGAGCTGGGGAGCCACTATATAAGGCCACGCCGCCTGTGTAATAAAGAGAGGACCCCCTAGTAGTTATGGCATTACTCGTTGTCGGGCCCATATTGTAATTTTCATATTTAATACAGAGAGAGAGGAACCGTCTGGGTTACTCATTCCATCTTCACTCTAACCTGCTGGGACTTGGTTCCAACAGTTGGCTCCCACCGCTTGTATTTAGCTAGAGATAACACCCACAAATGCCACCCAGGAAAAAACCACCACGAGGAGACGTACCGCCGCTGAGGCGGAGGTACCACGGCCCTCTCCTCATGAGAGGCCAAGGAGAAATAGAAATATTCGGAGCACTTTTGCCTCCGCACCAGTGGACGGAGATGATGAAGAGAACAACAACGCTGCGCAAAGGGGGGACCCGTCTGAGCAGCATCCGACAGCCCAGAACCAAGACGACGAGTTGACCAGGCTGAGAGATGAGATGCACCGCATGGAAGCTGAAAGAGATAGGTTAAGGGCGCAGCAAGCTGCCACACAAAGAACGATACAATCATCGCGTCAAGCAGACAAGATAAGGCAGCAAATGGCCATTCTACAAGCAGAAATACAGATCATGCAACCTCCGGCAGCAGGTCCACTGGAGGTCGCTCAACCAGTCATGGCAGGTCGACCCCCAACTATGAACGCGCATCCTACGCACACCATAGTTCCAAGCCTACCCACACCGTCAAGAGTCTTTGACCCAAAATCACCACTATCCGAAGGCCTACAAAGCTCACCATGGCCTCTGAGCTACAAACCTGTATCTCTGCCAAGATTCAATGGCAATTCAGATCTGAGGCAGTTTATAATGAGTTTTGAAGCCGCAGTAGCCTCCGCCGGAGGCAACGATCACATAATGGCCAAGTCATTCGTGATTGCAGCAGAAGGAGATGCACTAGCATGGTACTCAATGTTGAAACCAAGCACGGTATATTCATGGGAGAATCTACGAGACCAGATATTGGCAAACTTTAAAGCTTACACAAGCGAGTCGCTAACATCGTCAGACCTGTTCAGCAACAAGCACCTCAAGGACGAACCCCTCAGAGACTATTATCAGAGATTCCTACACCTCCGGGCTAAAGAACCAAATGTCCCTGATGGGGTGGCCATAGAAGCAGCAATCAAAGGACTCAGAATTAGCTCATTCGCCAGTCACTTAGCAAGAAAAAAGCCAGCCACAATGGCTCAACTGCACGAGGAGTTCAAAAAATACTGCAGGTCTGACAATGACCTTCGCAAAAGATTGGAGGAAGTAGACCGTCAAAGTAAACAGTCTTCAAGCAATAGCAACAGAAGGGAAAACAGGAATCAGCAAAGACAATAATACCATAACTAGCAGAAACAAGTTTTCAATTTGCAGGCTAGCCAGCCTCCGGATTCTCGGGACAAAAAATAAAGTTATGACCAGAGAAATCAAGGGGGACAAGGCTACAACAAAAGCAACAAGTCCAGGAACTGGAGCAAAAATCAGAAACCAAGGAAGCAATACTACCTCTTCCATGGAGAGGACAAAGGGCACATCACACGGGACTGCCCGGAGGCCCAAGAGACACTTGACAGGATGAAAACCAAATAGTCATAGCTACAGCCCCAACAACAAGGTAGCAAGGAGGTTAATCACGCTCACAGTGCGCAGGTCTATCAGCAGTACAACCCAAGTTTCCTAGGATACGCTCCAGAGCCATTACCGTAGCACAACTTGGCTCAACAGTACTATCCGGCGGCACTACCGACCTGGAGACCAGTCTATCAGCAAACATCGCAGCACTAGGGCTACACCCAGAACAGAGCAGAAAATGGTCTAACATCAACCAAAGACCTCCGCACATAGCAGTCATTGAACCAACACATATGCAGACGCCTCCAGCAGCACAACAGAGACAGTATGAGGCATTACCAGCACCTCCGCAGTGTGCTTTAACCACAACAGCAACTGCGAAGGCTAAGCCTCCGGCAAAAAACTAGCTAAACCCGCATTCAGCGCTACCAACCATTGGCATGATACTACCTATAGCCAGAGGCTCAGCATTAGAGTTTGAAACCAAAAAACAAAAGAAGGACCACCTCTGGTTGGTAAACAATGTGGCAGTTCAGGGCGCCTACAGATCAACAGAATGGTCCAAGATGCCAATAGAATTTACAGAACAAGACCTCCAAGTTGAAAGCTATCCGCATGCAGATGCCATGGTTATAAAGGAAAATATAGCTGCTTGGGAGGTAAGCAGAATACTTGTTGACTCTGGGAGTTTAGCAGATATCATCTTCGCTAATGTGTTTGACCAAATGAAGCTAAGAAGAAGCCAGCTACAGCCACTGGACACCCCACTAATCGGATTCGGTGGAAAGAAGATCAACGCCCTAGGCAAGATATCACTACCAATATCATTCAAAGATGGGGACTGTGCCAGGATAGAATACATCACCTTTGGCATCAAGTTCATCTCAAGAACATCAGTCAAGTCGCAAGTGCTAGCAGATTTTTTGGCAGAATGGACATCTCTACAGCACACAGAAGACAAAGCAGAGGCTTCAATATGGACACTGTACACAGATGGCGCGTGGGGCATCCAAGGTGCAGGAGCCTCCGCGGTATTAATATCACCATTGGGCATCAAAACAAAATATCAGCAAGACTGTGCTTCAAAGCAACCAACAACGGAGCCGAGTACGAAGCAGTGATCCTAGGGCTCAGTAAGGCCAAGGCACTTAGCGCGAAATACATCATGGTTAGAACTGATTCCAAGATAGTAACAAGACAAGTTGAGAAGGACTATGTTGCAAGGAACCCAGAATTGGCTGCATACCTAGAAGTCATCAGGGGTGTGGAAAAGAGATTCCAAGGCTTTACCTTAAAGCACATCCGAAGGGGGGACAACTCAGAGGTAGATGAGTTAGCCAAAGCAGCAGCAAATCAAGAGGAGGTACCCGAAGGAACCTTCTACCAAGAATTGACATTACCGGCTACCGCAAAAACAACAAAAGTATTATGCAGGTACTCCTAGTAGACACAGAGGACTGGAGGAAACCTATAATTGATTTTATCAATGGAGTCCATGTGACATCAGATGAAATAGTTGCATCAAGGCTGGCAATACAGGCAAGGAACTACACAATAATTGATGGGGTTCTATACAAGAAAGGAATAGTCCAACCACTGCTCAAGTGCATCACAGAATCAGAAGGCAGAGACCTCTTACAAGACATTCACTCAAGAATATGTGGATCACACATTGGCCCCAAAGCACTTTCAGCAAAGGCAATTAGGCAAGGGTTCTACTGGCCAACGCATATCAAGGACGCATTGCACATAGTAAGAATTTGCAAAGCATGCCAGAGTTTCGCTCCACACCAGGCATCTCCGGGAGCACAAACACCGCTAATACCTCTGGTCTGGCCTCTTCAGCGATGAAGGATGGATCTCATAGGCCCATTACCTCTGGCCCAGGGTGGAAGCAAATATGCAGTGGTAGCAGTAGAATAATTCACAAGATCGATAGAAGCCAAACCGCTTGCAACAATCACCTCCGAAACAGTCAAGAAATTCTTCTGGCAAAATATAATTTACAGATTCGGGGTTCCAAGGATGCTCATAGTCAACAATGGAAAGCAATTCAATTTAGACAAGTTCAAAGAATTCTGCAATAGCATCGGCACACAATTAGCCTTCACCTCAGTCTACCACCCAGAGAGTAACGGAGCAGTAGAAAGGTCAAATAGGATCATATTCTCAGCAATCTCCAAGACATTGCTAGATCACAAAAAGGGCAAATGGGTAGAAGAGCTGCCGAAGGTTGTGTGGCTCATAACACAAACGTATCAAGAGCCATCGGGTTCACTCCATTCAAGCTACTGTACGGAGAGGAAGCAATGATGCTAGAAGAGATCAAATACCAGAGCCTCCGCACATTAAAACAAAACCTCGCGAAGGATGAAGAGTACACCAAGGAGATGACCGAAGGATACAGGCTAGAGGCAATCGACAACATCGAGAAATACCAAGACCAAACCAGGAAATGGAGGGATAAAAAAGTGGTCACTAAAAACATTAAGGATGGCGACTAGGTAATGAGGCGGAGGCCAAACGCTCAGAACATTAGAAAGCTACAGCCAAAATGGGAAGGACCATTCATAGCCAGGCAAGGAGGGAGGAAAGGATCATTCTATCTACAAGACACAGAAGGAAGAACATCAACCCACTACTGGAACATTGATAGCCTCTAGAAATACTACACATAGAATGTAAGGATTCCGTAGAATTATAAACGGAAGTCCCTAGATTTAAATTCTCGCAATTTATTTTTTTGCAAAAACGGCTTGCACTCTTTTCCTCACAAAAGGGGCTTCAAATTAGAGGTGAGGTTTTCAATGAGGCAAGACCGTATATAATTAACCTCTGAATGTATAAAGAGGACCCCAAAAAGCAGTATCAAGGACAGTCGAAAGCAGCCAGCACTGTGGCTGCAATATTCGAGAACTATTCATGATCTCATAAGGTTACTTCATGCCACCATTAAGAAAAATAATAAGGCATGAAGCAACCTCCGAAATAGCCTCTGCTAAAATGCCAAGAGCCCTCAAAAAAGACCTATCCTATCAGGCATCGAGGCAAGCAACAACAACCATGGGTTGCTAAAAAATGAGAAGGTACGAAACAACCTCTGCAAGATGCCAAAAGCCCTCGAAAAAGCCCTGTCCTATCAGGCATCGAGGCAGGCACTAGCAACCATAGGTTGTGAACAAAGAAGACATGAAATAGCCTCCGCTGAATGCCAAAAGCCCTCAAAAAAGCCCTGTCCTATCAGGCATCGAGGCAGGCAATAGCAACCACAGATCACAGACGAACAAAAAAGGCATGAACTAGCCTCTGCTAAATACCAAAAGACCTCAAAAAAGTCCTGTCTTATCAGGCATCGAGGCAGGCAATCGCAACCATAAGTTGCAAAGCGAACCGAAAAAGGACCTGTCAACTAGTTCAGGCACCGGCAGCTCAAAAAACGGGTAACATTACAATCACCAAAAGCAACCTTCGAAATGCAATATTAAAACAAGCGGAGGTAACATTCATGCAGGTACAAGTTCGCGGAACCAAGCAACCTCCGCATCATACACTTTCCAAAAGCAATACAATCACAAGAAATAGATATTCCGCACTCCGGAATGGAGGCAATACGCAAAACAACTCTATTCATTCGATTTTATGCTTACAATAGTCAGGGCATATTATGCCTTGCTCATAACAGAAACAATGTGCAAAATGCATGTATCTAGCTGCTAGACCAAAATACACAACCTTCGGGTCAAAATATCTAGTCACTCCACCCAGCTAATCTGCTACCACAAGACATGGAAGTGGACCGGAGGTTGCCGGCGCTTAAACCTCTGGCACTAGCAATGACGGAGGCAAACCCTGAGAAACTATAGAATATCCCCTATCACCTCCCGGCTACATACCACCCTGTGCCTTTGGAAACTAGGTCACTTCAATCAAGTCCAACGCACGCTCGATATGAAGAGAAGGAGGCGAACCTCCAACGCCACGGTGTGCATGACAAATTCCAAGATCATCTGTTAGCACACCACTTTACACCTTCTAATCGCAAGCAACCATCGCATCCAAAATCCTTACATCAGCAATGCTAAATAAGAATGCAGCCAGCCACCATCTCCGAGGTTGTTCCATTACGAGTCCTTACACAGTACCAACAAAGAAAAGCTCATAGTAAGCACCATTAGTATAATGTACACAACAATGCAGCCCAAATGATCAAGGGGGGAATAGATCCTTTTATAAGAACCTCCAGAGAACCATTAAACTAGCTACAGCTACCTATCATTAAAGGAAACAAGTACCAAACCAGTACCTGTGTTAACTAGCCTCTACAAGCGAGGACGCTAAACAAATAAATACCAAGGATACGCAAAGTACACAAGGGGTACTATAAAAGAAGTAGAGCTCAACGCCTACATGCATGAGCAGCAGGAAAAGGCCAACCACAACCAGCTCCACGTAACCAAAACCCTCTTAGGGGAGATGGAGGCAGACGTCTGCATACGGGCGACCAAAAATAACGAGATACCGTGCAAGAATTCGTAATAGTGTTGGCAAAAGAAATGTCCCGAAGGCAGCTGTGGCCTCCGGGATAATGCCAAAGAGGGAAGCCAGTAGACAAGCCAATCAGGATGATTGTTTGAACGGAGACAAGGGAGGATACCATGTAAGAACTCGGAACATCCTCCCGTCTCCGCTGAAATCAACCACAGCTTACCTCCGTAGAATAAGCATCGGGACGCACAGATAAATTGCTGAAGACTACAAAGTCGAACACAGCAACACCAACACCAGCACTGGTCAAAGAGAAACAACGGTTGTAACATCCACCGTATGTTAACAATAAAGTTATTAATACACAAATGTGTCTCAAAGTGGATACAACCTCCGGGGAGGAAAACAGAAATCACCTCTGGAGGTAACACCTATAATAAGGCACAAAGGCCTCCGACAAATTAAAGTAGGCCTCCGCAGCACAGAGGAGGCCAAAATGAGCATCCACGCAAATGACATGTCCATCACAACATCAAACCTCCGTGCAAACAAATATGATTACAAAGATCTAGACGGACCACACCATGCAAAAGAATGAATAAAACTAGGGCGTGCGTCATCCAAATCGCTAAGAACAAGATCAAACATGTCGTCCACCAAAAGCCTAGGAAACACCGACTTCCAATAAGTCCACAACTCACCGCTAACATAAACATTGTTGCGCATAAAGGTGATAGGCTCGACCTCCTACACAGGCCCCAAACTACAAACCTACGCAGGATGATTCGGCCATTAATAATTCGCCAAGAGCATTTCAAGTAGTTCTTTACATGTGCGCACCGGCACCAAGTCAGCAAAAGACAAAAGTTACAAAAATCAAGAATAATTTCTACACCTCCTCTGCTCCGGTCAAGTCCTGAGGCTCCATTCGAGCTCCCGGAGAGGCCACCACTCGCTCCACCACGGCGTCAGCCTCAACACTCGCAGGAGGAACTTGAGTAGCGGAGGCACCAGCATCAGCGAACCCCTGGGTGCGTGCAGATGTCCCACCAGAAGTTGTCGGGCCATGACTGCTGTGCTTGCCATACTTCAGTTGCTGAAAAAGATGGAGAATAAGAGGGGAATCACCTATACAGCTTTGAAGCAAAATAAAGCACCAAAAGCCAACCATACATACTGTTTCACGAGTAACATTGGCCATGGCAACGGTCTCTGACCGACCAAACTTGGACCAGAACTTCTCCATAAAGTTGCGCACGGTGGTCTTAACAAAACAATCCATTCTGCCAAGTTCAGCGGGATCTCCTAGCTCTGGGCAATCAAAATTTCCAATTTGGGTAATGCCCTTTGACAAAAAGAGCTTGCACAGATAGGCGGCGGAGGTCTTTGCGCTAAAATCAGAAACCCGGTCACAAAATCACTAAGATTGGCAAAGTTTCCCTTAATCTAGGAAAAGACACCGGAAGTAGAGGCCTCATGATTGACCGGAGTCACCGATCCACCAAATGCTCAGACAGCGGAGACATAGGTTTCATCCACTTCTAGCTCGATCAACCTCATGGCGGTCAGCTTTTTCTCAAGCTCTTCAACCCTATCCTTAAGTGCCGCCACCAGCCGCCGTTCGATGTCCAGTTCTTGCCGTAGGAGGTTGGAAATCTCAGCGGCTTTATCCGCCCACTGGATGGCGGTGGCCTTCGCTTCCTTAGCAGTAGCCTCCGCCACTTTAGTAGTGGCCTTCGCTTCCCTGGCAGCATCCTCCACTCTCTTAGCAGCAGCAGCAGACCTCCTTAATTCATCAGATTCAATTCCAAGAGCTAGCACCTGTTTCTCTAGGCCGGAGGCCTGCTGAGCCATACGCTCTCTTTCATGGGCCTGAGACTTGATCTCCTCCTTCAGAACCTTGATGGCGTCGTCCCTTTTGACCAGTTTAGCATAACTGCTTGTCTCAATAGCCATAGACAAGGCGGCACTCTAGAGACAGCAATAAAGCAATGTAGAAATCAAATACTTGAAAAAAAGCATAGCTAAAAGAGAGAATGAAGCCAAACATACAATAACATGTTGATTAATGTTGGCATCCATCAAAGTCTGAAAGGGAAGCTGAGCCTGATGCCACTACAGGTCTCCGCCCATCGAATCAGTCAGCTGGCCAATACCTTGAGCCCAGCCAAGGAGAGCCCTTATGCCCTCATCAGGGCAATCGCTGGACGAGAGAGAGCCAGTGCCAACCATGCCCACCGGAGGGCGCCAAGCGGTAGGCACTACCTCGGCAGCGGCTCCTCTGAGAAAAGGGCCACCTAATGCCAGAGGCGACAGAGGGGTAGGCTGAGCGGCCTCAGCAGTAAGGATATCTAAAAGCGGATGCAGAAAATACAAGTCAAACAATGAGAACAAGAAAACAACAAATCAAAGGGAAAAATATGCATCATACACATGCTCACCGAGCAAGAAAACTTCCCCATCAGAAGCATAACCTCAAGAAACCTTCAAAGTCAGGAAATCCACATAGGTCATACTTTGACTAAGAACATTACCTTGACTCGAAGCGTATGCATCCTGACCTCAGCATCCTCCGCTCCGAGCGGGACAGCCTCCGCAGGCCTCTCGGCGCGATGAGCCGTAACATCAGCTTCCTCCAACTCATCTTTATCAGAGATGGCCTCAAGATAAACACTAGCAAAAGGCTTTGCAAGAAGCTTAGTGGGCGCTATTTCGACATGCGCAGATACAGCCTCGGCGGCCGACGAAATAGGCGTAACCAACAGCAAACCGGAGGCCTCAGCCACTAGGGCATGAGACGCCTCCGGAGAAGCAACAGGCGACTGAGAACGCCGAGATGGACCTTCGGAACCAAGCAGTGCCAAAACATCAGCCTCAGGCAGAGTCTCAGTCATCACCTCCGGGTTGGCAAGGACCCCTTCATCATAAAAATCTTCAAGACGTCCTCCATCTCCGCAAGTTTAGCGAAGGTCTCCTTCTGTCTTTTCGAGCCAACGCGCGCTAAGACGCCTGCCTTCCTCTTCTTTCCTTCAGTGGCTTTCGTAGCAGCACCAGGAGTAGTGAGTTCTTTTTTCTCATTTTTCTTCTTCAGCTTCTCAGGGAGCTCATGCTCAGTGTAGTGGATGTCGAGCTCCTCGAAGACCCTGTTGAGGCGAGGCATAGTACCAGCCTTAGAACTCTAGGCAAGATACTCCTTCTCAGAAACCTCCCCAAGTATCTCGACGGCCTTCTGCTCAGTGGCGAGGACAAAGCCTTCTTTGCTCTGACCCTCAAGGAGTTGTAGCCCAAAATGCGGACATAGGATTCCGCCGGCTACACCAAAAATAGGAAGATCCAATTTCTGAAGAATGAATTTCTTCCTGTCCTTGCCCCAAGGAGGGGGCCAGAAGTCGGAGGCAATCATTTCCTCCACAAGGTCCCTACCACCTAAGTAGCGACAGGCAGTCCTGAAAGCCTCCATGCATGACCTCCGCTTGTCAGATTCGATAGAATCAGGTTTGGCACTGGTTAACGGATTCATCCGCGTCATCACGGAGGCATAAGGAAACTGGGTGACCTGCCTCCCATCATCTTCAGGCCGAGTAACGCTGCTAGTCTTCACATAAAACCAAAAGTTCAGCCAGTCAGTAGGCTCATACTTCCCCCTCTGACACCAAGAAATTGCAACTTTCTCCTTACCCTTACCCAGGTTTCTCTTGGACATAAAACTGCAAGAAGAGAACTAAGCTAGCTTACCACCAACGTACCATGGTTGTTTCTGAAGCTCCTAATACTCAGCAAAGTGTTCACACTCAATTCTCCACCATAAGACTCAACAGCCCACAAGAACTTGCTCAGATACAGGAAGGCATGGGGTGTCATGTGGTGAAGCTGCACATCAAACCATTCAAGGACATACCGGAGGAAGTTGTAGCTTGGAATGCGGAGGCCGCAGGTGAAGAAATCCCGAAAGACAACAGCTTCATCCTTCTCAGGTTTTGGAATAGTCTCCCCACGAGGAGGACGTCCGTGACCAGCAGGAATAAATCCTTTAACCTCAAGCTCTGAAATCATATCCTGGGTCATCTGGCTCTGGCCAAAAAAATACGTCACCTCCGCATCCCTCACATCAACCTTAGGAGCCATCAGCTCACTCAGAGAGGCTTCAATGTCTGACAGTGACTCTTCAATATCCTTAGCTTTCGCGACGGCCAGCATGCACTCCTCAAAGAGTTCTACGAAACCTCCGACTCCGATGCCCTGGAGCCAGGAATAGGGGCCGGAGACAAGGTTTTGGGATTCGGTGGCCCAAAATAATTCGGTGGGCACCGAATTGGGCGAAATTCGGAATTTTTGGAATTTTCGGACTGGTTCCCAGCTGAGTTGACCAGTCAAACATTTTATATTTCAGCCAAAATTTGACCAAAATTTGACCAAATTCGGCCAAATTTTGACCGAATTTTATAAAATATATCAGAACACAATTTAAGCAAACAATCATGAAACAAAAGATAATACAAGCATCAAAATGGTAATAAGAACAATATAACTACAAATTAGAGTCCCATAGAAACTAACAACATTAAAATCATAGATGACATTTAGGAGAGAGGTCCATATCACCAGTCCTCATTCTCCAGTCACTCCACAAATAGTCCAATACTCCAATGTCACAAATAGTTCAATGTCCAAAATAATACATTAGCATCTAGGAGACCTAAGTCCCTAGGAATCAAGTTCATCAAATCATCACAAATCATCCAGTCCAATAATTAGACTTAGCATCTAGGAGACACTATAAGTCCCTAGGAATCTAGTTCAACACAAATCATCCAAAGTCCAATATAGTTACAATTCAACCAGCCATACATTACACCAAAAAGAACTCAGTCACCCCAAAATTTTTCAGCATGTCACTTGCCATTGGCATTGTCTTCCATGGCATCCTACCACCATTTTACACCAAAAAACTACTTCATAGCTGTTGGACTGTACCTGCAACATGTTTAAACAAATTTCAGAAGTATAAACATTTGTTTTTAGAACAATAGCATAGGTATGAACACCCAAAAGTTTACTTTATACATCAAAATAATTATCACGACCACATCTAAAAAGTTTCCAGAAGATGAGCATATATAAGTATCAACATCTAAAAAGATTTCATGGGATAAACACAGCACCTTGATTAAAGAGGCTACTCTCCCCGGTAGAGGGTGTGAAGCATTTTCTGCTTCTTGTGGAGTCTTGTAGATCTGTGGCCATTGGGATTGTGATCTTCGCCGCTGGAAATTTCAATGTTTTCATCAACTCTAGTTTCCACATGATCATTGGCATGGTCATCATCATCACAATTGGCATTAGCACTATCATCATCACCATCAGATAAGATATCCTCAAATTCATCCTCTTCTTGCTCATCTTCACTAACTAGAAAGTCAATCTCATCATCCCCTCTCACCCTCTTTCCATTCCTGTTTTTATCACTCATAGATTTATAGAGAAAATCCAAACTAGGGCCTACATCACTCATAGATTTATCCAACCAATCCCATATTGGATTTGCCTCATCAAACATTGTAGCATCCAACATCATAGCACATGGATCAACTTCCTTTTTCTGCTGTCCACATTGCTCTTGGATACGCTCCTTTAGGTTGTAATGGACATAAACAAGCTTGTGCAGCTTGTCATAGACTAGCTTATTCCTAATCTTTGTATGGACCAATGCAAAAGTGCTCCAATTCCTCTCACATGCTTTCTTGTAGTTCGACCCATTGTCCGTGACAATTTGGACTACCAATTGAGAGCCAATCTCCTCAACAATAACCTTTCTAATCTCTTGGTATATAAATTCTGTATAATAACAGTGCATATAGCTTAAAATTATATGCAGAAATTTAAAGACAAAGGCATGTGCAGGACTAACAGTGCATATAGCTTAAGATTATGTGCAGAAATTTAAAGACAAAGGCATGTGTAGAAAGTATGCAGTAAAGTATACAACTTAACAGGCACATGAAAATGAAATATTTACAGATGAGCAGAATTGCAGGAATATATGTATAGGAATATGAGCAGACACAAGAAATAAATGAGCAGCCACAAGAAATAAATGAGTAGAATTGCAGGAACATATTTACCGGAATTTTTCTTGTGCCCAGATGCATCAATTGACTTATGGAAGAACATGCGAGCATTAGAATACACCACGAAGTTGATGATGGACATGTCAGTGGGTCCTGTCCATGAGTCACACATGATAGTGACGCCATATTGATTCCAAGCTTGCTTGAACTTTTCAAGAGACTGCTCAGCTTCCTCATAGTTTGCTTGCAGAAATTCCCCATCAATTCCATGGGATGTAGGAATATATGCCACAGAACCCATCTGTTGAGTAAGTTTAATTACACTTCTAAAGTAAGGGCAATCAGCTTTCAACCCAGCAATGTCATTTGCATGAAACCATTTCGCCCAGGCCTGTCCAAGCTTCTCTCTAGATCCCTCTAAAAGAGTAGTGTCAATCCTAGGCTGCACAGATGCTTTACTGCGTGCCAAATCCTTATCAAAATAGGCAGTCACACTATTTTTGCCAACAAAAACACGAACATCTTTGCCATTCCCGCCCCTTCTCTCTATGGCACGAGACATGTTCCTATCACTCAATGTTTTTCTGATTTCCATACGAGCATGATCTTCTTCATCACTCGCAAGATCAATCACATTGTCATCACCATGCAGCCCCTGCATAAGATCTCGCTCCAACCTGAGCTTGCATTGTTCTTTTTCTTTTTTCTTCAATATGGATAACTTCCTTGACTCTCATAGCATCGCGCACCTCTTTAGGCACCTTGCCGCATGACTTCACTTCACCTACTATCCCACCAAGATGATCCCTCAGCCAGGTTGCACCTCCACCTTTATTTACCATCCCACAGTAATCACATTTGAAGCCTTGGTCAGCAAGCTTTGTGCCATGATTCCACACTTTCTCAATGTTTCCATCATTTGGCCCTGCAATGCGAGTTATATGAAATTAAATCAAAACATACATATACATTATGGTCAGCAGCAAGTTCTGTTATTTGGAGCTGTAATAAGCCTAATCCTAGACAAAACCCCAACACAAAATGCTATCACAGGTTGTAGTGCTGCTGTAGTTTACCATTGTGTGCTGGTGCAGGCCGTGGTGTTGCGTCTCTTGCCGATGCAGGATCAGCTTCAAGATTGCTCGCGCCAGAAACCCCGGCGCCACTACTGCCGACCCCGCTACGTGCACGACCGCTGAGAACCTGACTGCGTGCGGCATCCATGAGCAAAGCAGCTGAGCCTGACAAACTGGAGACAGCCTATCAAAGAAGAAACAGACATGGATGGTGAAAGGGAACTAGCAGAGATTGAGCTGCAACTAGGATAAGAAATTAAGCAAGAAACAATCAGTTCCAAGAAGAGAAGTTAAGCAAAAGAGTAAAGGACAAACTGAAATGAAGCATGCATGGGTAAGTTTTGCCGCTCGAAACAGTACTGCATGACATCAAGCTAGATGCCCAAGTAAACGAAGACGATGACACATCCGACATGGGGTGAAAATCGCTTGGGCATATAGCACTGTTTCAAAAAAATCCGACATGCTTGGCATCTATATTAAGTACTAGCTAGCACATCCGACATGTACTGGCTCAAAAAAAATCCGGCATGGACGAATCAGAAGAGGGGGAAAAATTGACATTTTTGCAAGCTCTAGCACATCGCTGTTATTAAGTACTAGCAACAAAGAGTAGTACTGCCTATATCAAGATTCATCCAAAGAATAATGAACAATTAATGATTCAACAAAAACATTTGAACAATCTAGCACTGACTCTGGGGGCAGAGATGAACGGCGCGACGCACGGACTTGAACAACGGAGGCGGATCCTACGCCGGGCAGGTGCAAGGCAGCTGCGTGGGCGTGCGGCGTCGGGGCGTGGCGTCCGGCGGGCCGGCGGCTGGCTGCAGCGCCGCGAGCCCCCCGCGACGAGACGAATAGGGAGTTGGCAGCCGCCGCCAACACGAGGATTAGGATGTGGGAAATAAAATTCCTAGGGTTTGGCTGCACGGTTCAGTCTTCTATATCCAGAGAGAGGACATATGGGCCGGTATGGGCTTAGGCCAAAAATAAAATTTAAAATATACTGAATTTTTTGACCGATTTTTAATTATTTCAGGGCCCACCGGGATGGACGAATCTCACCGAAATTCGGTGGATTCGGTCCGAATCCCAGAACCTTGGCCGGAGAACGAGCGATGACGTGCGCAGCAGGGGCGCCTAGGTGCCACGGCGACAGGATGCCGGGGCACAAGCAAATGCGGAGGCAACAAGAAAAGAAGGAAACCTATGCAATGGAAGCGGAAGCAACAAGCAACAAGAGCAAAGCTACGCAGAGACAAGTAAGGAGGAGTAAGGGTCATTTTCACCGCTCACCCCCTTTTATAGGCAGCGATGCGGTGTCTAGAATTCTCAGCCCCACGGTCACGACGATTCATGAATCGAACCATACAAGTTGAACAGACTCAAACCAACGTATAAGATTAAAAACTGGACAATGGTAAAAAAGCAGTCTCCGGTCCAGCGTTCAACGGGCCAGGGGGGATCGGAGGTAATCACAGCCTCCACGGCCAGGGGCGAGTTGATGGCTAGACCCGCCTCCGCTGGACGTAACCCTCAAGGGGGGAATGTTGGGGATGCGCCCCAGGACCGGAGAAGCTTATTACATCCGATCTGTATCTGACTAACAGTTCCGACTGTGTTCAACCTGACCCATGCTTGCAGGTATTGGAGTCGCCACTAGAGGCTGGATCTCCGGGCGGGGGTTTCTGGGAGAAGCCCAGAGCCGGTCGATAGCGGAGTCCCAGCGGCGACGACCGTCACTCATGCGGAGGTCAGACCTCCGCTGGGGAGCCTCCAGCGGAGGTTTCGAACCGACCGACGGAGGAGGCTCAGCGAGGATCACCATTGCCAAGCGGAGGCTAGCCAACACAGCCTCGCTGGGCCCGGAGGCTCTGCGTAGAGGAGACGACTACCTGAGGCTGTTGCTATCTGGGCAGTGCGTTAAAGCCGGTTGGAAAGCACGAGGATAGATGATGGGCTTGATGGGCCTCTTGCGAGTGGTGATGGGCCACGGCCCGTGGTCGTGGCCAGGAAATGGTGGCCTAGCATGCCCCTAAGGGACCCATGTATAATAGAGTCAGTGTCTAGGGTTTAGAAACTCCCTTTGGGGGGCACGCATGTACTTTCAGCTTCGAGCTAGGGAGCCACTATATAAGGCCACGCCCCTTGTGTAATAAAGAGAGGACCCCTTGATAGTTGTGGCATTACTTGCTGTTGAGCCCACATTGTATTTTTCATATTTAATACAGAGAGAGAGGAACCGTCTGGGTTACTTATTCCATCTTCACTCTAACCTGCTGGGACTCGGTTCCAACACCATCTTTTGGTTCTCATCGTTGCCTTGGACGATGCAGTGTGCCGTGGTTATGGTTCTTGCTGTCGTCATGGAAATTGCTTTTACGGAAGGGTTGAGCTTGCAGCTAACCTAAGTTTAGAGTCAGATCGAGCATATCTCTATAAGCTCCGTACACAGTGAGCACTCACTCCGTTCAAAAATATCTAACTCTGACTACATTTACGTTTGAAATTATGATGCCAAACGAATGCACTAATATGAAGTCAGACGTCATGGTTAACAATATTTGACTAAACGCTAGTGTCGTTGTTGTAAATATTGATGCAGGCATGTTTGTATAAACTTGGTTGAATCCAAACAAGTTTGATAACGATTGATGAACAGGAATCGAAATGATGTTTCAGTGAGTGGATCGTCGACTGACCGTGGACCTAGGTAAGGCGTGGCTGCCCGCGAGGCCATGGAAATGCAGGACAGAGGTGGCTGGGGAGAGCTTATAAGCCATGGATGCGTCTGTCCTGCTGCTGCCCGCGCTTGCCAATCTCAACCTCAGTAGTATTGCTCCAACTGGATTCAGATCTTATTTTATAGCTTGGAACCAAGGGAAAGCTTATTGTGTCCTGACACATGGGAGAGGTACCTATTTCTAGTCTTTTATTTAGTGATGTCCATTTTGACACCAAGGCACCTATGGTGACTTTGTTAATCTTAAGATTTATCAGTTAAACTCAACTCTTGAGAGGTGCTCATAGGATAGGCCATAGGTATCCCTGCATTTATAGGGATGGGTGTACCGTTTAGGTATTTATATATTGTGTCTTAAAAGGTGTAGTGTTTAGGTATTTATATATTGTGTCTTAGAAGGAAAAAAAAATTTCGGATGAGAACTTTGGCTTGGATGCGGTCTTACTGAAACCTTTTGTAATGATTTTTTATGAAGGATGTTGTGAACGCGCGGGACTACAGGTGTACAAAAGTATAATGCAGTCTACGAGCTCCATGTTCAAACATGATCATGATATGTTTGATATATACACAGTAGAAGGCGACTCATCAACACGTACCAGCTCCGATCCACTAGTTAAAAGCACACGTGGACGGTATGGAAGGTCCCCACGCATGCGTGTCACCACACCTTGATCAGAAAGAACATGGACGTCTACCGACCATATCCTGAAGCACAAAAAATATTACAACTACATAAACTGTACATCCACGTCGTATGCATTGTTCCATTATTGCCAACCTATTCTCTTTGTAAAAAAGAAAAAAGCAAATAGCAGACAAGCCTTCCTAGTTACTTGAGACAAAAACGTGTCTGTATGAGATCACAGACGTACGCGTCTAGACAAAACCCGTCACTGACATGTGGGTCCTTGAAAATTAGGTATTTTTGAAGGTATATAATGCAGACGGAGGCCCTTAAAAACTGGTGTCTGATGCTGCTGAGATTTCTCTGGGGGTGGGTTTTCTTGCAGGACGAAGTACGACCACGGGGTGAACACACCCTGTGTCGCCGAAGTGGCGGCTCTTCCTAGTCGAGTATGCGAGACAACCATTGCTAGTGACGTGAGACAAAAACATGTCCATATGAGATCACAGACATACGCGCTTAGACAAAACATCTTTGCTGTTTCATGTCTAAGTTGTTGATCATCGAATTCAATATGTGTCATTGCTGTTTGATGTCATAGCACCAAAATCATCTTTTTGGCTTATCTTGTTGTCAGGTCAAAGATTTTCGAGAGAATATAAAACTGACCTGTCCCTTATGACCTAGCTAGCATCTCGAGACCACGTGCGAATACCACCGAAACTTGCATTGCATTGGTCACTAAATTAACCTAAAGCGAGGGCACGTCAGTGATAGTGATGGTGATAGCACCCCCGCGTATCAGGTGGGCACGTCACCGCTAAAGCGAATACCGTATGTGACACATCACTGCTATCGCTCTAGCTCACGTCACCGTGCTGCCACCGCGCTGTGCACAGACATGCGCGCACCACCGCGCTGGCATCCTTGCTCCATTTCGCATTGGCGTGGCTGCTCCATCCCACGACGTCGTTGCTCCATCACCCGTCGTCGCGCAGCCGCGCCATGCCTGGACAAGCCCGTGCTCGGAGTCACATGGGCAAGACAGCTCACACTAGCACACCAAGGGTTTTTCCTGATGGCCGAAAACCATTAGGAAAGGCCAGAAAACCGTCAGGAATTATATTCATGACAGACAGCCATCAGGAAACGGCCGTCAGCAACAGCTCGATAGGAATAACAGATATTTCCTGACGGTCAGCCGATAGGACACTTTTTCTGACAGCAATACCTGACGGCCAACCGTTGACCAGTCAAACCAGAAACCTAGCAGCCTAACAGTCAGGAATAAAGACATAAACCGTCACGAATTAATTTGTGCTTCCCTGTCATTAGAGCCGACAGGAAAATTTACAGAACATTAGAAAGCTCAATTCATTTTAATGAATTTTATTATACATTAATCAGCCCAATTTCTAGATGTTCAAGCATCTACACAGGGCACATTACATGATTTAACACTAGTGATCCATGAAGAGTTCATTTTCATCATAAATTCACAAGTCCCCGATCCAAATAGACTGATCTGTACAGACTAGTGATAGCAACAGACTAGTGATAGCATTACAGCAATATGACAGCTCTTATACACTGTTGGTTTAGACCAGCATTCAAATCTTTACTACACAGGTAGACTAGCTCCTACATATAAAGTTCAACATTTGGACAGCACAACAGAAAAGTTCTTGCTTGCACAAAGAGAAGTCCTTTCTTGCACAAAGAGAAGTCCTTGCTTGGAGTTGATATCGCTGAAGAGTATGGGGGTGATCCAATGACCTAAAATTAGCAGAGTTATAGATTATATCATACACTCTACAAAAACAAGATATTAACTTCACTAGTACACAAGGCAGCCAGATTAAAAATCTGTACAGACCTGTTGCATTCGTTTTTGATGTAAATTAGAAACAGATAGGAATAAACATGAGGGAGGATGTGTACTTGCAGTTCCATGTTGGAAACTACAGAATGCATTTCAAATAATCGAAAATGAAATGAAATTCAGAGGCACTGAATGTAGCAAGAGACAACTACATGTAAAATCCACCAAGAGACATTCTCAGTGTGGTCTGCTTATTTTGGACTAAGGAAAACAGACATTGGCCTTTATTTTACTTCAAAATCCTTTGATTTCACTTCAAGTCTGATACTTCTAAGAAAAGATATGTCGGTACAGAATTTTTGCAAGTCATCCATTTTTTTATTATTTTCTTTCCTTGTTTAAAATGATCAGATAGTAACTTGTAAAATCTTTTGCTATCTTTGAAATCTGTGAATCCCATCAACCTAAAAAGAACAGAACTTCAGATTGATTACAACATTGAGAGGCTCTACCATTGATCACGCAATGACAGGGAATAAGAAAATTACTCTAAAATTCTGTACCAGTGTAAAATTATGTTTTAAAGTCAAATATGACTCACATCATTATGCAATGAACAGTTGCACAGAAAAGTGGCATCTTCACCTTAGGTAGAGCAATACTTTTTTTGTCCTGAACTTTTCCTTCAGTAGATGCTGGTTCCAATTTTCTAATACCAACATGTGGCATAAAAATGTAGCCTTTCAGGTCCTTATCAAGAAAGGTAATTTTAAAAGCATTTGGGTAGGCAATTAAAGTACTTCTGCAATTATCATCTAGGATTCTGAACACGAGAATACTGGATTAACTACGTTCTAAGCAATAAACTTAGATTCTACACCTCATATCTCCAAGATGCTGGCATATGGCACTCCAACCACTAGAATTCGAGAAGTACCTGTAAATCATGACAAGCATAAAGTTACTCAGGCAAATTTTTTCATTGTAGCAACAGACTCATAATCCTCTCTGAACAAATACTCATCAAGTGCTTGATATCTAAGGTGCCAGAAATAACTATCTCTGACAAATACTCAGGAATCTTCAATTGAGTACAGCACACCTACATTTAACTTTCTTACACTATTGTCTACAGGCTTTCAGTAAAAAGGATGGTACATATTTAGGAACCGTATTATGAGGAAGTACTTACAAATGACTTTTTTTGGCAACTTTTTTGATTATCTGTTAACACTAGTGCTAGTGTGAGTAGCAATTGTAAATACTACAAAAGCAACAACTACATTTGTTTCTATAGCTAGTTCAAGAGCTAACTTATCAGAGTAGTAAGACATCCCAAGTAATCATGTAAAATCTTTTGCGCACAGAACTCTAGTCAGATCGAAATAAAAAAGAGAGCATAGAGTAAACGATTCCATATGGAGAAGAAGAGACACAAATACACGATACATCTGGCATAGAGAGCGTTAGATCTGGTAAGAGCAGGGAGGGGCAGCCATGTTGCGAGGCCTCACGCGATGGCTTGGGCGTGAATCTAGCGCTACGCGCTCCTCCTCCGCAGCCCTCAGGGCCGAGATGGCCACAAGCAGCACCCACAACATAGAGAGCAGATCTGAGATAGGTTGAGAGAGAGAGTGAGGAGGAGGGCAGCAGCGGTGGTGGCGGCGCAGGCGTCGGGATGCACTCAGGGCAACGGCGGCGCGGGCATCGGAAGTCCCTCGAGCAGCAGCACAGGCATTTGCATACCCTCCATGGCGGCGTAGCGTCAGGTGCACCACGGGCGGGTTACGAGGTCCTCGCGGAGCTCCTCAGCCAGCAACGACGGGGTTCCTCTCGGTCCAGCGATGTGGACGTCGGGGAGCCTCTCGGGCGATGGAGGCGTGGGCATCGGCAGAGCTTCTCGGACGGCGGAGCATCTCGGCCCTGGGGATGCGGCGGACGTGGGAAGGGTCCCTGGCCTTGGGGCGGCGGCGGGAGGAGGGGAATTGGGTGGGTGGGCGCGATAGGGTTTGGTTGGCGAGTTTTTTCATTACGTCCAAGCAAAGCAATGCGGGACCTACGGGTCACCAATCCTTTCGGTTATAGCTAGACTGTCACGAACCATAAATAAGTTCCTGACGTGGTTTAAGTTTCATGTCAGTTTTAGCCAAGCCGACAGGAATAACCAGACCCATTCCTGACTGGTTTTTGGAACCGAAAGGAGTTAGTTCCATTCCTAATGGTTTGTTCAAACTTGACGGGAAACAAATTAACCGACAGGAAAAGTCTGTAGTCTGGTAGTGTCATGGTCGTCTAGCATCCCCCATGGTTAGCAGCAAGCTAGCCCATTCGTGCTATAGCACAACTTGTGTGCATCTAGCTGGATAGCTCAACATCGCCATCATTCTCGTTGTGGCCACACCGTCGTTGCCATGCCCACCACATTGCTTGCCATGCTCACCTTTTTTTGCCGTTGTTGTGAAAGAGGGAGTGGAAGAATAAGATGGAGAGTTAAGACTTGAGATACAATATTAGAGGATAATGAATCTTGTGGCTTGAAAGATACGGAAGGACATGGATGGGTGCCTTCAAACCCCTGTTTTCTTAAATTTTAGGGAGCATGGGCATTGCTAAAAATGATGACCATTACCATAAATCAATTTTCAAGGATGGTTGACGTAATAAAACCGACTCTACAAATCATTTATTTTCAGAGGTGTATTTCTTCATGGAACCGCCTCTAAAAATGGATTTGGAGAGGTTGTTCTCTTAACGCAACCGCCTCTCAAGGTTCGCTATCTTTAGGAGCGGTCAAGGAGCTACAGTGCAGTCTTGTGCAGTTAGAGATGGCTTGCTATCCGCGCTGCCTCTGTTGAAAAATGGGGTTGTTGCTGAAAAGTTTTTGTGTACTAGTGAGGGGGATGTAAGCACTCTGTTGCGAAACTTTTCCACTGGGTGGAGCCTTGTCAAAAAAACAACCAAAAGCTTAAAGGCTGCAATTTCAATTATAGGTGTTGTGGCCATGCAAGAGGTAGCAAAGAAGATGAGGCCGGGGCAACGTGGTGAAGATCATGATATTTTTATGACGGTGGGGAACAAATGACGATAGTGATGACTAAACCTAGCGAGAGAAGACTGGAGAGGAGAGGAGAGAAGGGAGATAAAAGGGGTTCTGATGAGTTGTAGACGAACATAACGCGAGGCTTACAGAGAGGACAGGAGGTGCCAATATAGCTCAGGCTGCAATTACCTAGATTTCATTTTTTGGGGGTCCTATCTGTTGCTACTAGATGTGTCACTTATATCAAAATGGAACCATGGATCTTTGTAACATACATTCATGTTCTTTGCTGAAGACGGCAACTGGAGCAACTTAAACATCTTACAGGAAGTAACTACTGAAAAATGCCAGAGGGGATTCGACACCATTGCTCCTTGTAATTCACATCACTTAAGGTGACGGTAATTCATCGTTGCTCCTTGTAAGATGTAAGCTGCTGGATAAATCCGTCGATATACCTCTCATGGCTTTCTCTGTCAGACGCAATGGCCTGCAGCTTCTTTGCATTCTCAACAAAGAGGCTCCTAGATTCCACGTCCGTCATGACAACACGCACTGCACTCGCGACACCTTCACAAGTGAACCGCGACCTGTCCTTGTCGTCCCTAGGCACCTGCACTCCCACCTTCTTGCCCTCCATAAGCCGCGCGTTCGGCCACTGGTCCCAGAGAATGGGCAGCATGTGAGAGGGCGCCCAAGCAGAAGGCCTTCAATGGTGGAGCTCCAGCCACAGTGCGTCAGGAACGCGCCGACAGCACTATGCGCCA
Source organism: Bothriochloa decipiens (assembly GCA_023333625.1). Classification (NCBI taxonomy): domain Eukaryota; kingdom Viridiplantae; phylum Streptophyta; class Magnoliopsida; order Poales; family Poaceae; genus Bothriochloa; species Bothriochloa decipiens. The sequence goes on along the minus strand of CM041633.1, from coordinate 45,089,760 downwards.
ATATGCTGATCTGAGGAACCCAGCCGAAGGTGACGAGCCCACGGCCATGTGTCTGCTCCTGAAAACCCGGGGGAAGGATGTCTTCTTCGCCGGTGAAGCTACCGCGGGGCTTCCGCAGAGCCCAGAGGAACCGCTTCCCGGCGAGCTCCAGGCCGAGGGCGAGCTCGTGCACCTGTTCCAGGCTCAGCGGCACCTCGCTTCCCAGTGCAATATACACGACCGAGTTCGCCGGCTGTCCGTCCAGCCAACGTAGGGTGACGTTGTCGTCGTTGATCGCCCCATTCATAACACGGGGCCGGCGGCCATGATCTGTCGGTGGTGGCATGAGACCTAAGGGGATAACCGACTTGCCGCCGAGGGTCGCCACGAATGGGACTAATTCTGGCTCCCACTCTTGGCAGCTCCTCATGGCTGTGAGCGTGCACAGCTCAAGTGTCAAGGAACGACGCTCCTCGGCGGACATCCCTGACGCGGCATGATTGTGAATGGTGGCTGACTCATCATCCTTAGCCGGCAACCGGCGATCCCATGCAGCGACGTTATGTGCGGAGAGCTGCTGAAACATCACACCGGGCATCTACACAGTACAAGAAAAAGACATAGGTAGCTCTGAGATATGGAATCAACTACTAGCAAATTAGCACCATGAATTGTGCTCTGAGGTATATATGCTTGAGCTGAATCAAGTACAAGAAAAGGAAGAAATAGCTCTAAGGTATGGCTTCCATGGAACCTTGTGTTTGCGTGCTGCAGCAGCGGCCCAATAGTGGAAGATGTCGAAGATGACGCAATCTGGTTTCAAGGCGCCCTCGTTGTCGTCAGCGGCACATGCAGCGGCGAGGAACTCGGTGAAAGCTTTCCAGAGAAGATCCACCTTGTCCTCATGGAGGTCATGGGTGGACTCAGCACCAACTTGTAGGCCGTCGACTTCTGGGAGTGGAAGTGCCACGAAGCTGACCGCAGCCTGCCGGCACACAGGCCGGAGCCGCGCGATGTTGCCGGGCGTGGAGACGAACGACACGCGGTGGCCCCGAGAGACCAGTCGCTCTGCTAGGTCCAAGAACGGAAGCAAGTGGCCGAATGCGAGCCACGGGCATATCACAACGTAAGTATCAGTTATTCTTTCACATCTCTAACTAACAAAAATTATTATCCATTCTCATTTTTCAAACACAAAAGGCATAATAGTTATTAATGATCCATATATACATAACTTTTTTTGCACAATACCACTATATATCTTCATATGCATTTATTTGAAACCTCAGCATCAACTAACATGTCTGTCATTGCAGCTCATTCTTTATAATATAAATTTTTATTATTATATTTTATCTTACTAATAAACCATTCATTTTGAATTATAAGTTGTTCTGGTTCTTGTTGATAGAGAATTACAATGTTTGTGGACATAATGCATATCTTGGAGTGTTGAAAAAACTACATACCATGGGAAGTCATAACAACTTATAATTTGGATAGGAGGGAGGACAAATTTATTATCCTCAACTTATTTTGAAATACTTGGGCTTAATCTATCATTTCACACTTCTTCAAATTTAGAAAATGAAGTGAATGATCAATTATATTGTTAAGTACTACGATTGGAATAACTAGTCATTTAAAATTTCCAGCTAAATTAATACCAGTAATAAACATGGAAGTGAGACCTGGGATGTGATATTGCTTACCTGTTCTAAATGTATAGGACATTAATATTTGAGCTTTATAATGAAGGTTTGGTCGAAATAAACCTTTAAAGCATTGTAGATATAGCCACATGTGGGCGGCACTAATCTCCCCCAACTTCTCATGTATTTGAATTTTCTTGTCAAGAAATTAGATGTGCAATAATAGTTACACTACCCATATAGATATGCCAAACATGTTCTTCTTAAAATGTTTTAATATAATTAATGTACCAAATTATACAAATTATATGGCATGGTCATTAATATATTGTTAAATTGTCCCCTAGGTACCATTAGATTTGTTATCTAGTATATTTTAATAATACATTTATTTTGAGAGAATACTGATACTATTTACTTGTTCAAAGTTGAGCTTGTTTGACCGACAAATTCTCATAATTGCATTCTTTTTATGGATGAAGGGAGTAATTTGTTTTCACAATACTAATTGAGTCATTAAAAATATTTTTCATGATTGATGAAATATAACATTTATATTTGTCACTCAGGAAACCATGCGTACTTGATTAGCATCACGGTACAATATGTATGTTTGTTGTTTAGTCAATATTTAATGTATTAATATTAATGGAAATGGGTAATGCAGAAATATATATGCTATATGGTTACTTAAATAATTTTTTTATGAAGGTTTTGATAATTTTGGACGTAGATGCGAGGGGATTCTTTTTAATAACAATAGAAGAGGTAAGTTAGATGCACATCTAAGGTGTTACATAGACTATCCATCATCATATCGAGTGGGTTATTAGATAGGAATTTTAGAAATCATAAATTATTTATCATAATTTCGGTGGTAACTAGGGGGGCCGTTTGGGAGCGCGCTCCGTGGAGCGGATTCCTAGGGAGAATCGCTCTTCTATGAAGTTATTCTCCATGCTAATTTCACTGAACAATTAAAGAGAATCACTTTCAGCTACAGAATCACTCCACCAATGAATCAGGTAGCAGAGCTAGAGAATCACGGAGCATAGCTCTAGCAAACGGGCCTTAGATAATATATAATGTACCATAATAGCAATGGTGTACAATTTAAATATTGGTTGATAGGTTATTTATGTTCCTGAAGAAACTTGGAGCCTAGTAATTGTACTTTTAGAAATCAAAATAGATTCAATGGATTTTATATTATCAACAGTGTTTAGAATCATCTATTGAACTGATGGTTAAATGTTACGTAATTTTTATGGTTTATAAGATTTACCTTTTTTATTATTGTAGCATGCATGTCTCGTAAGAGTTAACGTGGCAACCTCTTTTTTGATTTATAGAACTATCTTTTTTCCCTTATTAGTGTGATATGTATTGAGTTTGATCCTATGTTTATGTGATATGAAAGCTTTGGTTGCATCCTTTTTTTAACATCATGAACCTATATTAAGCATTCAACTTTTCGTCTACCCGTTGTAATATTTTTGCTCGTGTTAAATTACCAGACTACTGCTTATTTATCTTTTATTCAAGGCAGTTTATAATGTTTGTCAATAATGAACTGATGCTCTTGATGAATATGAACAAGTTTTCGTTAGTCGTTGGCCACCTTGCATGGGGCTGTCAATGTCAGTGATGTGTCCATAGATTGCTTACGTTTGGTGCACGACACGTGTGCAAGTTTTGGATGGCACGTGGTCTCGATGCATTCTGTCTTAGGCCGGGGTAGTATGTGCAGCTCCAACGAATTTAAAACATTATCAAGATATATATAATATATTGGTATTTGGTACACGGCAGAATATGACTCAACACGTACCATCTCCAGTTTGCTAAAATTTATGCCACTGCCAACAACTAATCACTGTAATTAAGCATGCATGAAGGACACGTGTGTGATGGTGATAGCCCCATGAAAGGTTGCTAGCAGTTAGCCAAAACTTCTTTAATCCATAGATCCCAACCACAATCACACTTGCTAGCTAGATAGCTAGAGGACTTTGGGTTTACAGTAAAGTATTGTTTCAAGATATGTTAGAGAAACGGCGCAGAAGGTGAGTCAACACCAGCTCTGATTCATCCAATTGTTAAAATCCATGCCGCTGTCAACAATTGATCAGCATTGTTGTCAAAAAAAAAAAACACTTGATCAGCATAACGTAGGGTCGATCTACCACGTTGCAATGATACCACCAAATCTTGCATTGGTCAACCAAAGCAGGGACACCACAGTGTAACCATGCATGCGTGTTAGTGCCTGTGGCAATACCCCTACAACAACAGTTGGGTCCTTTGCCGTGTACCACAAGCACTTGGCAAATCCACTTGTACACTTGGCAAATGCTTCTTTGCCAAGAGCCACACTGAGCACTCGTCAAAGGCTTTGCTAAGTGCCTGACCGACACTTGGCAATAGGTTCTCGGTAGAGACCTGTTCGGCAAAGGCTTCTTTGCCAAGGCACAGTGACGACTATCTTTGATGAGTGTCCTCAATTGACACTTGGCAAAGTCTTTATTTATTTAGTTTATAAAAATATTTGCCCAACGTTCCTATTTGGCACTCAGCAAAGACACAATTATTTTTGTTTTTAATAAAATCTTTGCCAAGTGTCCATGTTTTGCACTCCGCAAAGACACTTTTATTTTTTCAAAAAAACTTTTCCAAGTGCCATCATCATGCCACTCGGCAAAGAATTTTAGAATTCTCATTCTTTTGACTTTTACATTTCCATCCAAACAAACAACATGTATATATGATTAAACACGTACCATCTGCAGTTTGTTAAAATTTATGCCGCTGTCAACAACTTATCACTGTAATTAAGCATGCATGAAGGGCGCGTCTGTGATGGTGATAGCCCCATGGAAGGTTGCTAGCAGTTAGCCAAAACTTCTTTTATACGTAGATCACAACCACGATCACGCTAGCTATCTAGCTATCTGGAGGACTTTGGGTTTAAAGTAAAGTATTGTTTCAGGATATGTTAGAGAAACATCCAAGAAGGTGACTCAACATCCAATTGTTAAAATTCATGCCACGACTCCAATGCTGCCGGACCCGTGTCCATGTAACAATTGGTGTCGAGTTGCAGCAGAACCATTGTGCTGAAGACGTTAATTTGCCAAGGGGTCCTTGTTCTAGGAGTAGCCATGAGGAGGAGACACAGCAAGGTGCGCCTGACCAGTGGACCAAAATGTTGCTGGAACGGGCCACCACCCAGGTGAGCACCGAGAATACCCTGGCCTGACAAGGGCCACATAATTGGCTAATCCATGGGTTGGGCCACACACGGGGAGCATACCAGGATGAGGGGCCGACAGCATTGTAGTTGTAGTAAAAGCCGCAATCGCCGGTGCACGAGCATGCTGGGTTGCAAGTGACCCTCTGGGTGCGGTGAAGATGACGGTTGATGTGGAAGCAGGGAGCTTGGACTCATTCATGGCGAGCAGCGACTGGTCATGCCGTGGAGGGGTTCGCTGACACCACGTAGAAGGGCGAGCAGCAATGTGGATCGTTGACGTGCTTTTCTAAATCGGCAAGCCCATCAGTGATGTCATTAAGCTGTTGAGCAAACTCGAGCAGTGGTAAGTCGCCCTGCGATAAGGCACGGAACATGCCCACAAGAGTCATGGCACGAGAGGCCTTGTTCTTGAACTCTTCCACTAAGACTGTTTTTCATTCTAGATTATATAAATTATAGGCTATTCGTATTCTAATAATAATGTCTGCTTTTGAAAACAATGCTCCCACTATAACATGTCTTAGAAGTAGAAACCGTGATTGGAATTAAAAGACGGCACTGGCATAAGTGCGCGCGGCAGCATTGGAGTCGTGGGATGAGCTAGGAGATAGAGAGACAGAGGGAGGGAGGGAGCAGGAGCAGACGAGCTGCGAAGAGATGGGCCTTAGAATTTTTTATCAGAAAGCTAGGCTTATTTCTAAGCCCAATAAAAATAGGTCTTGTATTCAGAGGGGTTCTCGTGAAAAACCTACCTTTAGCTTTGTCTATTTGACCGCTACCAGGTATTTTATAGAGGCTTTGATTATGCTTATCTTACTATTATTAATTGAAGGCTTTAACAGAGGCTCCACATTAACTCTCGCTAGACGTGTTAGAAAAAAGATAAATGCTAGAAATTCTCACAATAATTAGAAAGATCTGGCCATTAATTTGACCGCCATCAATTGTAATAGCCATTGGATCTATTTAGTTTTTTTCCCTAAAATTACCCACCAGCCATTACTAAAATCATGCATAACAATAGATCTAATTGTCCTCCCATCCTAATTCACGTGGTAAGCCTCGCCGTCCCCCATCGCAGCCGCCGGCCATACTCACACATGCAACTTCAACCGAAGAGGGATCGACCTTCCAATCCTGGACTGTACTACGTCAGTCTTCCGTGATCAGTCACTTCAATCTTGCTTGGGTTTCTCTCCTTGGAAGCCCCTGTGATCGATGGAAGACTCCACGTGTGTGCACCAGGGGGCTGCTGGCGTTCCGATCTGAATTCCGGGCACAGCCTTCTACCTGTGCACATGAAGGTAAACTAATAATAGTCATCTATATATTATCTGTTACTCTGTGGGTAGATGACTATCTGCATGGCCTTTGATTAGTGGCAACTTTCAAGTTGTTTGATTCATCTTCTCATGGGCGCAAGAGGGTCATGAAGATGCCGAAGGAGTAGCTCGGTCCGTGCAGGAACGGGCCAGAGTCTGAGGCAGTAGATTTCTTCATTTTTGGGATCCACAAGTTTTAGAAGCTAGAGACCATGTCGATTGGACTGAGCGTGATTCTCGTGTTTCTGAAAAATAACCCTAAAGCTTCACATAACTAACAATAAGCAAATTGTTATGTTCAGACTTTTCAGACCACAAATTGAAACCGTTATCATCATATTAATTTCTTTTTGTTTTTGTGTGTTTTCAGGAGGAGCATAAAAATGTCCAAAAAAGAAGGGTAGATCAAGACTTTGGAATCAAGTGGGAAGAATATTTAATATTCACTGTGTCCATTGCTACTACATTTGTCCATTGCTGCTATCATTAGATGGCAAAACATCGATTCCTACTACTATGTCCATTGCTGCTAGGTTTGTATGTTGTAGGTATATTACAACCGAATGCAATGTTACCATTCTGTTTCATCTAAATTTGTAAATTAATATATACATGCACTATACTGGTCTAGAAGCTTCCAGCTAGGCTTGCTGTGTAAATATGCCATACCATCGTATTCTAGCTGGACTGTGTAATCATTAACATATGTTCATTTACACTTTTAAGTTTCCTATATAATTGATCTCTTATTTGAGTTGGATCTACAGTTTCATATATAAACACGTAACCGAGATAGAAGACTTGCAAACTGAATTATTATGTTCTGAACAAACCGGTGGTGGTAGCAGACATCCCTGAAGCTAAACCTGGTGTCATTTATCAAAGCATGGGTGGAGTTACAGGCATGCTACTCTTGCTGCACGCACGAGCTTTCGCGAATGGTGCGATCTGTGCCTGCATTGTTGGCATGTCACTACTGAGCTGTAGGTATGCTACTTTGCATTGCTCGCTCATACTATCGTGCATCCGTGCCAATATCTACTCTGCAGTTTGGATCATACACATATGCAAATTAAAGGGAGTAAAGAACAAATACATCCCATGTTTATACAAAAATCATTACATGTTTGTTATTAATATGATTGAACGAGGGAAATAGATGATAATACGAGACAGCCTATATATTTGGAAAACAGGTGTGTCAGAAGGAAGAGCAAATAAAGAATCCTAATCTTCATATATTGCTATATATTTTTGTTTGAATCTATATATTGCTATATTTTGTTAGCACGTTGGAGCAGAGTTCGTTATTTAAAAATAGATTATGTAATACTTTTCAATCAATGAATAAATTATTTAAATTTCATTGTCAATATGTTATTTATTAATGATATCCATGTCCAGTCCAAAAATATGTTACTAAAGTATGTTATTAGTATGAATTTTTAGAAATAGTATATAACCAGATGCATTAAAAAATGACTAATTTTGAAAGTTCTCACAATAATCATAAGCATCTAGCCTTTCATTTGGTAGACTCTAATCATCATCGCTAACAATAAATATTGGATATATTTGTTTTATAAAAATATCCACACCTACCATTATGAAGAATGTTTAAAGGAACTCTCTAATTTTACTTATGAACTTCGTACATTTGTCAATATGAAAAATAATTTAAAATTTAATCAACTAAATTTGTATCCAAATTACCCACTTCCTCGATTGTAAAAGATAATTCAAACTAACTCCCTAACTTTGCGTCTTAATTATACAACTCTATTATCACATAAGATAATTTAAAATAACCATTTGGAAAGATAAAACACAGCAATCCAACCATTTATATTGAAACTATATGCAATTATGAATTAAAATGTAATATAAAAAAAAAGCTATCAGGAAAATAATTTAATATCCACAAAGTATTTCCTATATACTCTCAAGTACAGACTTCTACAGTTGTCCAATTAGAAGTAAGCGTGTTTATTTGTTCCAACATGCCGATGATGTCAATTAGCATAAATATTTATTTTAATAGTTTATCATGTATTTAAAAATATTTATAAAAAAGGAATGTACAAATGCTCCCTTAGCAAACCACACTAAAAATTAACTTTAGTCTATATTAATATTAATAATCTTTAATATATAATAAGTTCCATTAGTTGTTCTTCTGAGTACCGTTATAAAATTTGGCTGAAATAAAATGTCTTATCAATATTGATGTTTTTGTTTTAAGCACTATGTATTTATAAGCAGTGCTATTACAAATAAAAATATGTGATAGTGTCGAGGTACTTGGTGAAACAACTAAACATGTGGATAAAAAGAATTACAATACGTAGACTAAAAGTTACATTTAAAATATAGGTTCACAATAGAACTCAAAGGTATGAAATAATAACATAAAACATAATCTTACGCTTCCATTATAACAAATCCTAAGGATTATAAGTAAAGGTCTCCAATGAATAGCTTCCATGCTAATTCTTATATGAGGCCTACAAGAAAAAAGATATTATCTAAAACTTATAACAAAAAATTACAAGCATCTGGCCACCAATTGTGTAGTAATAATAACAATAGGATCTATGCTATTTCTAAATAAGTTATCCACCTCTATGAATGTGTAAGTCAATGTAAGGTAAACCAGAATCTTTATTTCAATTACCCACTTATGGCATCAGATACATCATACATAATATATGGACTCCCTTATATTTACATTTAAATTACCACTTCTCACAATATAAATGTATATAAAAAATTATCAATATATTGTATTGCAAAAATATATATTTTACCATAAAGCATAGATATGTTCTACATTGTGAACAACTAAACGGCAAAGAACAACTGTAAACGGCAATACAATAAAAGTTATCTCTTATAAGATTGTAACCCGTGCGAGAGCACGGGTTGCTGAACTAGTTTCCATAATTAAAATTTAGAGTCCCCTGAAATCGTGGTTTCGTAGCCAAAGATGTCATGAGTCCACATGCGATAACCTATGAAAATGAACAAAGGAAAAATTAGAAAAACTGCATAATATCCGCCCTGTTGAAGAACAAGTAACTGGAGAAGTAACCACGACGTGAAAATAGAGAAATCACAGCCTGGCCCTTAATGGCCCAAAGGCAGGGCCATCCTCGATCCGCAAGCTGTCTCGAAGGAACGAGAAAAGGCGTCTTTGATATTGTCCTTCACAATACATACTTCTTGGGGCACAGATCATTAGAGGCGCAGTTTAACAGGAAGTGTCTGTGATCATATATTAGAGATGTGTTCTGTATTTGTGTCACTAGGTGTTCACAGGTCCATGGATTAGGGACTGCGTTGATTCAGTACTCTTTGTAAGATATAACTTGCTTAATAAATCGGTCAATGTATCTATCCTGGAGTTCTCTGTCAGACACAATGGCTTGGAGCTTCTTTGCATTTGCAACAAACACCTTTCTAGATTCGACCTCCGTCATGACAAGCCGCACAGCGCTCGCGACGCCTTCACGACTGAACCACGACCTGTCCTTCTCACCCCTCTTCACCTGCACTCCCACCTTCTTGCGCTCCAAAAGCTGCGCGTTGACCACTGGTCCCAGGCAATGGGCAGCATGATTAGCGGGAGGGTGAAGACAGGCCCTTCAATGGTGGAGCCCCAGCCACAGTGCGTCAGAAAGCGCCGACAGAGTGATGCACCAGTATGCTGATCTGAGGAACCCACCCGAATGTGACGAGCCCACGGCCGTGCGTGCGTTCTAGAAAACCAGGAGGGAGGATGTCTTCTTCCCTAGGGATGCCGCTGCCACCGCGGGGCTTCCGCAGAGCCCAGAGGAACCGCATTCCTGCGAGCTCCAGGCCGAGGGCCAGCTCGTGCACCTGCTCCACGCGCAGTGGCACCTCGCTTCCCAGTGCGACGTACACCACCGAGTTCGACGGCTGCGCGTCCAGCCAGCATAGGAAAGTGACGTCGTCGTCGTTCTCTCCGTTCGTGATGCGGCGCCATAGGCCCTGATCGGTCGGTGGCGGCAAGAGACCTATCGGGACAACCGGCTTGCTCCCGTTGGTCTCCACGAACGGGACTAGCTCGGGCTCCCACTTTTGGCAGCTACTCACAGCTGCGAGCGTGCACAGCTCTAATGTTATGGAGCCACGATCGTCGACTGTCATTTCTGACGCGCACGGCGGTGGTGCTGCTGGTCGTCTTCTGTGCACGGCGGATACATCGTTATCTCCAGCTTCGGTGGCCTTGCTGGCCTGCTTTTCCCGCCAACTGCGGCCCCATGCGGCGACGTTGTATGTAGAGCAATGTTGAAACATCACACCTGGCACCCAGTAGAAAGATGGCAAGATTATGCTAAAAAAAAAGGATGACATGCATAGTTCCATAATATGGAATGTCAAGTAGGAATAGCTTCTGTGGAGTTAACCTTGTACTCGCGGGCAGTGGCGGCGGCCCAGTAGTGGAAGACATCGAAGATGATGCAGTCTGGCCGTGCGCCACAACCCTCGGCGGCGGTGGCCCCGAAGAACTCTGCAATGGGGGCTGCAAGCCCGTCGAAGGCCTTCCAGAGGAGCTTGATCTTGTCCTGAGGAACGTCGTGGGTGGACTCGGCGCCGTCTGGCAGGCCGTCGACGTGTGGGAACGGAAGTGCCACGAAACTGACGGCGGCCTGGCGCACCGGCGGAAGCCGCAAGATGTTACGGGGCGTGGAGACGAACGTCACGCGGTGGCCCCGAGACGCGGTTTAAGAATGCAAGCATGTGGCCGAATGCAAGCCACGGGCACATCACCACGTGCAGCGCCGGGCGAGGACGATGACGTTGACGAGTTTCTTGTGGTGTCCATGACGATTATTGCAGAGCTGAGAGCTTACTGGGATTGTAGATGCAAGTCTGTGAGGGGACAACCGGAGAAGCTGCGCCTTTATATAAATCGAACCCATATTGTCCCATGTACGCCGTGTGTATGTGATTATTGATGAATGGCTGCTCCTCGCGACCATACTATCCCATACACGCCTTTAGCGATTGCTCATCCAATTCACTTAAGCAAACAAATTTTATTTGGCTCTAATTCACTTTCCTCCTATGCACACCATTAGCGATTGCTTCAACATAAAGTTTGAGGTTGACCCAACCTTTTTGTCAAACGCCTACATACCTGGCCAATGCTGCTCAGCTGTGACATATTAAAGGCCGGGTTGGGATTTCTCTGTTTTCACGTCCTGGTTACATCTCCCGTTACTTATATTTTTCATCACTTACAGTATTATCATGGTTTTTCTATGTTTCCTCGGTTTATTTTCACAGGTTATTGCACATGAACACATCACATCTTTGGCTATATTCGCCGCTCCCCTGCAACCACCGCTCACCTGCAGCCACATGTTAGCGGAACTACATAACAAAGATTTCAGGGACTCTAAATTTAATTTTATTTAAGGAGACGAGCATAATGATAATCTCTATAAAGCATATAGGAGAATTTGTAGGGTCCTTGAGGGGAACCGGTACTTTAATACTTTACATAAACTACAGATTCTCAGCTCCCTGTCCCCTACCACGTTCCTTCGGTCCGGCGTCACGCACATGAGCATCGCCCGGGGTCGCCCTGCCCACGACGGCAGCTCCTCCGCTCAGCGATGTCGTCGAAGCTCGCCTGCGCGTCGTCCAGGCCTGAGTGCACCTTCACTATGGAGAGGCTGGAGCTCGACCAAGCGGCGGCAGCCATGCACATTTCGCCTGCACGGCGTGCTGAGAGGCGGTGTGGCCTCTTAGGAGGTTCAAACGCAATTATACCATTTTAAATCAGTTCTAAACCTATAAATTTTCCGATTCTGATCCACAACTTTGGTTCTTCCTATTCAGTTCCTCCTATTTTTAGACCATCAGATCTAAGGAAATTGATAACTCATATTATTTTCAAGCATGGTAAAATATCACACACGTATAGAGGACATTTCTTGGCAGTTTTTGAAGCCAATCATTATAATGTAACGCCGTCTAGAAATCTAGTTTCACTACTGGAAGTCGCTGATTTGCTGATTGTAAATTTTTTGCCGAGTGTCTGCGTTTGGCATTCGGTAAAGCCCTCTTTGTTGTGTGCCTTTCTTTTGGCATATGGCAAAATGAAAACTCAAATGAAAAAGTTTTTTAATGCAAAGTTATATAACTCTTTAAAATCTACAAAGTTTATATTGGCCATTTCTTGATTTGACAAATCGAGTAATGTTATACGCAAAATCCGCACCTCTCTAATAGGTTTCATGAAACTATTAGATATATATAGGAATTGTTAACTATGCTAAATCACCATGTCGGATGAACAAATGACCAAAATAAAGTTTGTATATCTTGAGAAGTTTTGCGAAGTTATGAAATGTTGCAGTTTAAAACTTTTTTATTTGAATTGATCTTGTCATGCTAAACTACATGTGTATTTTAAAAATTCAAGATATAAATTTTTTAAATGACCTTTGATGAAAAACAACCAAACTAGAGTTTATAGATCTTGAAAAGTTATGGAACTTTGTATTTGATAACTTTTTTTATTTGAGTTCATCTTGCCATGCTAAACCTAAATTTAAATTTCTTAAAAAATTTTAAATTTCGTAAATGACCTTGGATGTAAAAACTTCTTAAACAAAAAATATAGATCCTGAATAGTTATGAAACTTTTTAGTTGACAATCTTTTGATTTGAATTCGTTTAGGACCTCGAAAAAGTAATTTATACTCGATTTGATAATATATATATTATATATGGGGAACTAAAACTATTTATGGACATATGTGATGTTACAGTACAATGGTTAAGACAGAGACTACGCGAGAGACAGGCCACTAGTTTGAATTCTTGTCAAATCTTGGAAAAGGACCATGTTAGGGGCTTGTGGCCGCTGGCTAGTGAGTTCGTCTCTCAATTAAAAAATCCTATTAATTTTGGGTTTTTTTATTTTTTTCTTTGTCAAGTATCAAGGTTCACACACCGACAATGACATGTTCTTGCGGTGCTGACACTGACACGCGTGCACGGCGACAATGACGTGTCCCTGCTTACACTTGCATTATTGGTTGACCGATACAAGTTTTGGTGGTCTCGTTGCCACGTGTCCCTGCTTACACTTGCATTATCTGTTATTAACAATTGGATTGGAGCTGGTACGTGTCGAGTCGCCTTCTGCCTTCTAGCATCTATTGTGTGGACAAGCTAAACTAGCCAGCGCGATTGTGATCTACGGATTAAACAAGTTTTAGCTAACTGCTATCAAACTTCCATCACTGACGTGTCCTTGCTTAGTGACGTATTTACGTTTGGTGTTGGCACGTGCCCTCAATGCTTACCTATAGTGATGGTAAGTCGTTCACAGGGCGGCATAAGTTTTAAATATAATATATATGACAGTCTCTTTGCACTTGTCTCCTGGCACATATGGAAAGAACAAAACGCTCAGGAGTATGTAGACATCGGTTAATGATATACTGCATTTGATCAATGTCGAGGCAGATCAATGGATTGAAGCCAGCGCCATCGGGCTCGTGACGCTCGCCAACCCGTAGTTGTCAGGAAGTAGATAAACTACATAATGTTTTCTTTCAATCTGTACAACCTTAGTTTTTTTCTGCAGCCACCGACGGTATCTTGTATATAAACTCTTTCTTTCTAATACAAAGATATGCATACTTGTGCATATTCAAGAAAAAATATGTAATATATAATATAATGTTTAAATTTAGAGCTATACATAATGTCACTATGAAAGAATCCACATTTATAGCCAATTTCCACTAGGTTATTTTCTAGCTAGAAACGTGCCTTGCTGGTGTAGTTTAGTTTAGTCTTAGTTTTTGTTTTCTTCAGCTTCAATCTTTGATGAAACTAATATCCATGCTTCTTTGGAGACAGGGACTGCAAGCCTTTCCCAACTTCGACGAGAGACCGATTTTCTACAAGTGGTTTCAGATGTTGATTTCAACGACGTCTTCCTTGGCCCCCCGTTTCCCCTCCTCGGCACCGATGCCTATTATTACACAATGGAATTCATACACCAAAACTACTAATGAACCACTATGCCGCTCGACCACACCCATGTCATCTTCTCCATGTCCGTCCACCATGCGGAAGCCTACGATTTATTCGTGGAAATGCCTGAGAGGGATGGTCGTCAAGCTCTACAGCACCAGACGATTGTAGGAGGCTATGTCATCAAGCTCAACCGCAAAATTGACATTGTGTCCATTAGTTAGGTGTTGTACGGACAAAATAGACATAACTGGCCACTGGCAGATCATAAAGGTCTTTTAGATTTTAGCTTTAGTCCATGACGTCTTGAGGCCCAAGACAAATGTTAGCAATAGCCCTGAGCCTAGCGGCTAGGGCCGTAAGGGACGTTTAGACCCGGTTGATTGCTGTAACACTGTTAGTCCTAGGTCCAATAACTATGGTTGATTAGGGACTTTTAGTCCGTGTTGGTCTAGTCTCAGGTCGTGGCTCTAACAAGGACTAATGGGGCACCTTCAGTCGTATACTAAGCCGCAACCAAAAAGACTAAATGTCCATGATATATATCTACATTTTTTCATTCCCCGACACAAGCCATCCAGTGCCATTTAAAGCTCCCTATTATTGCTCGAGTGAAGGAGTTCATGCACAATTTTTTATTTCACAATTTCTGAATAATTCAATCCTCCATCCATTCAAGGGTCCTAAAGGTTTCATCCCCTCATCTTTCTTTGTAAGTTTAACTCATTTCATGTTTTATAAACAGTTGAATTAATTTTGTTGTTTTTTATTTAGACGCCATTTGAGCTCAGATTTACTTGATAGTTTGTATATGTAGATGTGTTTTACTTATAATATTTGATCAAAATGAGTGTAGAGTAACTATTATAGCTCATTTGATGGTTCAGAAGAGAAATTTGTCTTTTTTAGATTGTGAAAAGTTGTGGGTTTTTTTATTTATATTCCCTTTGGCTCAAATTAACTTTGATGCTTTATGTATTTAGATGTGGTTTGCTTGTTGTAGTTGATCAAAATAAGTACAAAGTATCTAGTATATTCCATTTGAGCACAAATTTACTTGACTGTTTGCATATTAGATGTGGTTTACTCATAGTAGACGATCCAAATGAATAAATGGTATATAAAATATGCCATTTCATTGTTTAGAAATAGGGAAACTTGTGGTTTTTTAAAATGGGAATAATTGTGGAGTTTCATTAATTTGTATCTCATTGCAGCTCAAAATTAATTAATAGTTTACTTACAATAGTTGATCAAAACTATAGTTTCCTTCTAGGGTTTAGGTTTTTTTGATAGTTTGCTTTATAGTACTAGATATGGTTTGCTTATGCAGTTGATAAGAATGTGTGTAGAGTACTCGTCCTAGTCATCTTCAGCCTCGCATGGAGATCGTGAGGGGCATGGGCCAAAGCTCCCTCTCATTACATGTGTTCAGTGAAAGGAGAAGACTTTTGTATCAGAGTACAAAGTAAAGAAACGGGCCTCAACCAGTGTCACATCTTCCGCAAGTGTATATTGCAGTTTGAGGTTTCTTGACCATATTTTTGTGACGTTTTGATTCAAAGATCTTGATTTGGTGTTTTAATTTCAGTGGCATGTAGTGGATGTAGTTGGTACTAGAAGGAAGACTATGCTACGCAAGTGCAAAATTCAACCGAGGAGTTGCATGAAGAGTTGATTACCCATCGATTAAGATGGGACAAATAATTTGTCCAAATTTTATGCTTATTACGTAGAAGCGCATTCTAGGTTTAGTTTGTTTAGTGCTATTTGGGATTGTCGACATCGTATCATGGCTTCAATAAATTAATTAATGCTCTAAGTCAACCAGTTTTGGTAGGAGGAGCACACACTCAACCCACATGTTGCGTAATCATATATGGTAATGGGTATTTTAGACCTTTTAATTAACTAATCATATTATGTTCAAATTTTGATATGTTCATGTAATGTAAATGAACCGGCAATGGATGTACACTGCTGAGGAGTATTTAAATATTTGCCATCCTACGGGGATAGTGGCATGTGTCATACCACTGTCAGTGACTCATGTGGTCCCATATTTTAGTATCATATGTTTTGGTGTCATTTGTAAGGATGGCAAATATGTAATGCTCCGTATGGTGTGTTGTGCTACTCAGGTGTTCTGTGTAAGAACCTGAAGGATTATGCTCTTGTTTTTTAATTAATTAAAACTAGAAAAACATGAAGGAATATTCTTTCCTAGAGAACCTTGGTTAGGTCGGGTTTCATGTCCGACTATATTTGTTAGACTGATCATGCAGAAGCAGGGGCTATAATAGAAGACGATGAAGATGAGGATGATAACTTCATGAGATCCCTAAGTACATTTGTCTTTCACAATACTGCACTGGGAAAAGCTAAAGAAGAGGTAGTAGCAGAAGTTTATTAAGCCCGCTGATGAATACGGTCAGTCCACTCGCGATACACAAAGAGACTGCTAAAATTGAAACACCAATTCACCATGCAAGTGACAACACAGGCAGACTCACAAGTCGATCACAACATCGACCAGGTATACAAACAACATCGCAGGTCTACACAGACATATCCTTGCAAGACGTAAGTTTCTGAATAAATCAGTACTCTTTGTAAGATGTAAGCTGCTGAATAAATCCATCAATGCATCTCTCCTGGAGTGCTCTGTCAGACACAATTTCCTGGAGCCTTTTTGCATTCTCTACGAAGGCACTCCTAGACTCCACCTCGGTCATGACAACCTGCACTGCGCTCGCGACGGCGTCACGACTGAACCAAGACCTGTCCTTCTCGTCCCTCGCCACCTGCACCCCCACCTTCTTGCTCTCCATAAGCCGCGCGTTCGACCATTGCTCCCCGGCTATGGGCAGCATGATGAGAGGGCGCCCAAAGAGAGGCCCTTCGATGACAGAGTTCCATCCGCAGAGCGTCAGGAACCCACCCAGGGCGACATGCGCCAGTATGCTGATCTGAGGAACCCAGCTGAAGGTGACAAGCCCACGGTCGTGTGTGTGCTCCAGAAAAGCAGGGGGAAGGATGTTTTCTTCGGCGTCGATGCCCTGGCCATGGGGCTTCCTCAGAGCCCAGAGGAACCGCGTCCCGGCGAGCTCCAGTCCAAGGGCCAGCTCACGCACTTGCTCCAGGCCGGGGCAGTGGCACCTCGGTTCCCAGTGCTACATACACGACCGAGTTCTCTGGCTGCGCGTCCAGCCACCGTAGGGTGGTGTCGTCGTTGTCCACCTCTCCGTTCGTAACACGGCGGCGGCGTCCTTGGTTGGTCGGTGGCGGCATGAGACCTAAGGGAACAACCGGCTTGCCTCCGAGGGTCGCCACAAACGGGACTAGCTCGGGCTCCCACTCTTGGCAGCTACTCATGGCTGCGAGCGAGCACAGCTCTAGTGTCATGTAGCGACGCTGGTCCGCGGACAGCGGCGGTGCTTCACTGCCCTTGCTGACGTTCTTCTGCCGCCACTTTCGGTCCCAGGCGGCAACGTTTTTTGCAGAGCAATGCTGAAACATCACACCAGGTACCTAGTACAAAGATGATATGCTTTTGATATTTTTTTTTTAAAAAAATGACATGGATAGCTGTCAGCAATTTGGTTTCGGTGGAACCTTGAACTCGCGGGCAGTGGCGGCGGCCCAGTAGAGGAAGATATCGAAGATAACGCAGTCCGGTGTTGCACCAGAGTCGGCGGCGGCGCGGAAGAATTCGGCGAAGGGTGCTGCGAGCCCATCGAAGGCCTTCCAGAGGAGCTCCTTCTTCTCCTCAGGAACGTCGTGGCTGGACTCGGCGCCGTCCGGCAGGCCGTCGACGTGTGGAAGAGGAAGCGCCACGAAGTTCACCATGGCCTCGCGCACCGGCGGGAGCCTTGCGATGTTGCCGGTCGTGGACACGAACGTCACGCGGTGGCCCCGAGACGCCAGTCTCTCCGCTAGGTCCAAGTACGGAAGCATGTGGCCGAATGCAAGCCACGGGCACAGCACCATGTGCAGCGCCGGTGACGCTGACGAGTTTGTGGTGGTGGTGTCCATAACGATTATTGCACAGCTTGCTGGGATTGTTGATGGAAGGCTGCGGGGAGAACCGGTGAAGCTGCGCGCACTTATATAGAATTGAAACAATACCGGTGAAGCTGTCCAACCTCAACTCAATGGGGCGCGCGGCCTTTTTATTAGTACCGTACCGTGGAAGTTGTTAAATGTACACTGATTCATAAGACGTGCAATCCCGATAGGTGGCGTGCCCCACTCACGTATGACTTGTGTTGTTTGAACCATGCACAGTAGGTGCACGTTGCAATGCAAACCATATGAAGATCAAAATCGCCTGTCATCAGCAGACGTCGTTGTTTAGGCGCTGGCACGTGACATATGTGCTTAGCAAACCCATTTTTTTTGTCAACCATTTCAAACCGGTGGCTTTTGAAACATCAGTGATTGCTTACTTAAGTTTGTCATGTCTGTTCAAACTGATGCTTTTGCTGCAATCACAACGAACTCAAACAGAATAAAGATTTTAATATAATAATACCATTGTTTCATAAACTAGAGGGTTTAACCCGTCAAAGAACTACAACAACATCTCAAAAGCCAATATTTTGCTAGTCCTCTTATTTTATCTAAAATAATTGAAAAATAGTTACTAAATGGTATCTAAATGCCACATGAGCAAGCGCATCTTGTATTTTTTCTCATCCTATCCCTTATTTTCATCAACGGTGACTTGCATCAGAATATAGGGATCACAAAACTTTGGGAACACGTAAGTTGCGCCCCATTGTGTGGACCATCTTGCTCCTCGACATGCCCTTTCCACCCCTAGCCCCACCTGCAGCATGTCGCGGCTGCCTCACCGCTGCCCGTAAGGATGGCAACGACGCAGGCTTGGACCCGAAATCTGTGGGTTTTAGACACGATAGGAGTAGGGGCAGGTCTACTTTTTGCTCCGTTGGTTCACAGTTTGGGGCCCCGAACCGTGTCGGGTCGGGGGCATGTTTATAAATTCCCCGCGGATCCCCACGGGTACCAAAAAGTCTTTCCTTGCTGCTGAAATCAGCCCATATACATGTAAAGGCCAAAGCCCGAGGACTGACTAAACCCTAGGCAAATTACTCCCCATATCTCTGCTTCCCAATGACCCAGCCGCCCACGCCCGCCGTCAAATCCCTAGCACCGGTGGCCACCACCATCCCAATACCGCATGGGCATTGTATCCTCCATAGCCAGCGGCAGCTGCAGCTCTCCAAGGAGCGAGCCCTGCATCGTGACCAAGGCGACACTGACACACCACGGTTCTATGGCAAGCGGCAAGCGCGAGGCGTGGCGGCCAGTCGCCCACTCCCATTACGACGCAGGCAAAGGAGGAGGCCAAGCTCTCAGCATGGCTAGGTATAGAACCCAAACCTTCTACGCTGTGCTCCTGCTCACATATGGCTTCTTCGAATCTTGTTCGATTTGGTTGTCCCTGCACCTTACATGAAATAATGAGATGTGATCCAGGTTGTAATGTTCCCAGTTATTGGGGATTCTGTCAGGGTTTTGGAGACCCGGTGGGTTTGGGAGCCGGTACGGATCTTCCCCGTGACGAGATTCAGGCCGGGTTTGGGTTTTGTTGACGGGTCTCGGGTTTACGTCCGCGGACACTCCACCTACCATGAACCTATGCCATCCTTAGCAGCATGCACGGCCCACAACCCATGGCTGCGTAACGACCCCACTTCCTAACTTCGGCAACCTCTCTCAATGAGCTTGCAGGACATGCAATTCTACAGGCTGCGGCTGTAGAATTTCCTTTGGTTTGTTCCTATTGAGCTTGCAGGACAAGCAATTCTACAGGCTGCGGCTGGTTTGCACACTATCTTGACCAGTGTTTAAATTTGTTGTGTACACAAAAGACCTCATGAGTCTGTCACCCTTCACAAATTTCTGCAATGTCCATCGTCTCACAAATAAACTAGCTCTCTACATGTATGATCACTATTCAGAACTGCCTGGCAGAGTAGGCTTCTTGCCCAACCTTTTGTGTGTGCCACGTCTAGTTCAAGAGTTCAACCACGCCAGGTTTTGATTTTCTCTCCTCATCTGCACTTCTGCACTAAAAGAGACAATCTGGCTCATATATGTATCGACTATTTTCCTTTCGTTCTCTGCATACAGGACAAACAATTCTGCAGCAGGTTTGTTTGATCAATCTTAATGGCATCAGAGATGGTCTGTTCTGCAGTGGGCCAGGAGGCAGTAAACCAAGTCTTATCAATAATCAAGGAGGGTTATCAGGAAAAATCAGATGCAAAGGAGAACATAGAGAGGATGGAGATGGCACACATGAAGCTGGAGGCGGCCCTTGAAACCTCCAACAAGTGGAACGTCACCAGTGTGCCACTGCTGCGTTGGCAGAGCAAGCTCAAGCGAGCCTCACAGGAGTGCGACAAAACTTTGCGTAGGTGTAGGCAACGCTTGAAAGAAGAAGAAGAAGTACAGCAAGCGGTAAGGAGCTCATCCTTTCTAAAGAGGATCGCTTATAGTGCCATGTCGTTTGTTTCATCAATCTTTAGTCACGGTAATGATGATGGGCTGAATGCATCCACTGTCGCCCGACGATTCGAACAGTTTGCAGTAGGTGCAAGCGAATTCTTGAGATATGTGGAGCTTGGTGGAACACCAGGCAGATACATGTTTTCTGACCCTCTTATACGCCATCTTATTGCTGGCAAAGGAACAAAGTATTGCTTTGTTAGCAATGGTCAACATCTCTCATTTCTTCTACAACCTTGTAGTCCACTACAAGAACATGGGATGGAGGTTGGCCTAATATTGTTACTTGAACAAACCAATACACCAGAGAATAGTTTTGCTCTTGCCCTCAACTTACGGCTCACGAAGAGTACAGACATAGTTTGGATTGCAGTAGAATGCCTGCACCTATACATACCTTACTTGGGCTCAACAGTCAAGACTATGAAGACAAAGCTCACTCAGGTACCAACACAAGACTTGTGCTGTGTGTCCGATGCTTATCCTGTTTTGGCCACTCTGTGGAACACCAAAACAATCTTCGCACCATGTGGTCCAAATGGTTTCGGCCAAACCCTCTTTGTCGCCAGCAACAAAATCATCACTACTCCCAAAGCTACAATTCCAAGAGCTCATCATCGGAATCATTGCCACGTGATATATACTTGGAACCCGTTATCCAAGTGTATTTGCTAGGCCATGTCGCACTGTCTGTTGGGAACAACATGCAAACAACATTCACCGATCACTACCGGAAATCGTGACTTTGCCGAGTGTAATATTCTTTGCCGAGTGCTAAATCTCGGGCACTCGGCAAAGAAAATCTTTGCCGAGTGTCAGACTTCGCACTCGGCAAAGAGCTCTTTGCCACGTGCCACATTGCCGGCACCCGGTGAAAAACTCTTTGCCGAGTGCCACGTCAGCGACACTCGGCAAAGAGGGAATCTTTGCCGAGTGCCACGTCACCGGCACTCGGCAAAGAGCTCTTTGCCGAATATCTTCCTGTTGGCACTCGGCAAAGATATTTTCAATATTACATTTTCGAGGCACTAAATGAACTCAAATGAAAAAATTTTCTACTATAAAGTTGTATAACTTTTTAGGATCTAGTATAACTTTTTAGGATCTACAAATTTTATATTGGTCATTTTTTCATTTCATAAATCGATAGTAATGTTGTTTATAAAACCTACATCTCACTAATAGTTTCATAAGAATTGTGAACTATGTTAGAACCACCACATCGGATGAACAAATGATCAAACAAGCAAAATAATGTTTATAGATCTTAATAATTTATGAAATGTTATAGTTTAATTTTTTTTTCATTTGAGTTCATCTTGCCATGCTAAACCTACGCGTGAATTTCAAAATTTAAAATTCAAATTTCGTAAACGATCTCGGATGAAAAAATACCCAAAACAAAGTTTGTAGTTCTTGAAAAGTTATGAAACTTTATAGTTGATAACTTTTTCATTTGAGTTCATCTTACCATACTAAAGCCATATGTGAATATCTTAAATTTGAAATTCAAATTTCGTAAAAGATCTCGGATGAAAAAACTTCCTAAACGAAAAATATAGATCTCGAAAAGTTATAAAATATTATAGTTGACCACTTTTGGATTTGAATTCATTTAGGCCCTTAAACAAGCTAATTACTCTCGGTTTAGTATAGAATATGAGGAAATGAAACTAGTTATAGACACATGTGACAGAGTAGTGCAGTGGTTAAGGCAGAAGACACGCGAGAGAGACGGGCGGGCGCATGGCGGTGGGTCCCCCTCAGATTTAAATTTTTTTATTTCTATTATTTTTGGGTTTTTTTGGATTTTTTATTTCGGGCCTTTGCCGAGCGTCGACCACACTCGGCAAAGCCTTTGCCGAGTGCTTGCCAGGTGGCACTCGGCAAAGGCTCCTTTACCGACGCTTTCTTTGCCGACTGGGCTTTGCCGACTGGGCTTTGCCGACTGCCACGTGGAATTGCAGTCGGCAAAGCCTTTGCCGACTGCAATCGTGCCTTTGCCGACTGCGAATTGCAGTAGGCAAAGCACCTGAATCCTGTAGTGGATGGCGAAAACAAAACAAGCTCCATGAGTGAGTTTCCTTATCTGAAACTTGGAGTACATTTCTATCCCCATGCCCCTGCTGAAGATTTGCTTCCTGGAGCTGAGGGTTTGGCAACAGAAATGACAAATGGGGCTGCCGTGAAACAGGGCTTGTTATAAAAAAAATTTGCTTTGAACAGTTGGGTGAATTTATGATACCGAAGGTAGTAGATTGCCTTCATGGGAGTGCAGCAGGTACCTCGTATCAGATGGTTTCGAAGTCCAAGGATGGTGGCGTGGAGAA
Source organism: Bothriochloa decipiens (assembly GCA_023333625.1). Lineage (NCBI taxonomy): Eukaryota > Viridiplantae > Streptophyta > Magnoliopsida > Poales > Poaceae > Bothriochloa > Bothriochloa decipiens. Next base: position 45,066,662 of record CM041633.1, on the reverse strand, counting down.
AATCTCATGGGGACTAACCACTGGGAGAGGCATGGGTGGAAACCGTCGTAAACAGCGACAAGGCAAGAAGGTACTACAGGGATGGGCAAATGCGAACAAAGATTTCTTAAGCTCCTGGGTTGCACATGCGCCTGCTCACTTACAGGGCATAGTCGTGGTCTGGGTTCAGAAAGAAAAGCGATTGCCGCTACCATTATTATTTAAGAATAATCCCTGTGTCGTTGATAGTCCAATCATGTTAATTTCGTCGCAATATAACATGTCTTTAGCAAGGAAGACCAAATTGTGCAGGATGTTCAATGCCTAAAGGATTTGATGTTACAAAGTATGTCTAAAGGAAGCTTGCCATGACCGAAACTTCAGATCGATGTATATGTTGCCTGTTTCACAATCTCGCATATTCCTTTGGTTTGTTTGTATGTCTAAGCCTTGTTATGTAATAGTAACCGGAGAATACTATATATTGATTAAAAGAAGGTTTAGACATACAAAATTCATATCAATGTTCAATGTATATGTTGCCCTTTTTTCATGCCTCTCCAGTTCTGGGGTAACTGAAGCTTCGTCTAGATCAGATCTTGATGATCCTTGAAGCGAAAAAAGTCCTATATTACTGCAGGCCCACTGCTTTCCTTGTCCCTCTAAAACTTCTATTCTATGTTTATTAGTCCACCGTTGACTAGACTGCTCCAATTTGTGTATCGAATTCTAGCACACACGATGGGACATTCTGCCTGCACCCGACGTGCTCCTAGCTACTGCTACTTAGATTAAACGTCTACCTCATTGTTACTCGGCCATCTACGCCAATTAATATTCTTTTCCCTCAATTTGAAGTCCTCCTACGTGCACATCAGTCCAGAAAAATTTCCATGATGTCCCTCTCAAAAATGAAATACTGTTTCCCCAACTCTTGTGTCTGTCTTGCCGTGGTGTGACCTTCTGCGACCCTACAGCTAGTTCAAAAAAGTGTTCAACCACGTCAGATTTTGTTTTCCTCTCCAATCCTGACATTCATTTATACAGGATCAATAACATATTTTAGAAAGATGAATAGGGACCATCTGACTCATATATGTATGCCATATTTTGCTTTCTTTCTGGGATGCAGGACAACCGATTCTACAGGTTGCTTTGATCATCTTAATGGCAGCATTGTCATTGGCGAATCTAGCATTTTCAGTTAGGGTAATGCTGCTTAAAAACTATATACAAATTGGTAAATTTATTTTTGCACTTCGATAATAATTGTAAAATTGATAACATCATTCAGTAGCAGTAAGTAACACGATAACACTCAAATTCCTGGATTGTGCTTGCACAATTAAATTTTACAAATACACTATACACCAAATAATTAAATAAATTGAATCTCACCTCAATTGAGATCACAAATTGCACGTAAGCCTCCGCCGTCGCCGCCCGGTGCGGTCAGTCTGTCCGAGTGGCCGTCAGGTGCTCTGGCCGTCAGTCCGTCCGGTGCAGAGGATGACTTGATACTCGTGCTCCATAATCCATATTGTCGATTTCCTACTCGTCGTGCGTATGTGTATGCTGTCGAACCATCTGAAGATGAACCGTTGAACCAAGCTATATAGGGCGATAGGGATGCCTCGATCGAGCGGCGTGGCACAACGATAGACGCTGTCCCGTCTCCCGTCGCTGGCCACATGGGCCGCATGGGCCTTGCTCTGACGCTGGTTCTTGGGCTGCCTCTCCACGTTGAGCTCATATATCTTCAGATAAGTATTGTTTACTATTTCTCAAAAAAAGATAAATATTGTTTACTTTTTTGGAAGAAACTACTCTTAATTTTTTTAGTTTATCCATTTTACTTTTTTGATATATTATTATATCTAGATGTCTAGCAAAATGGATGTAGTAAAAAAGTCAAGCGACTTAAAATTAAATAAGAGGAAGTACTAAATATGCATGTGTGGCACGCATGTGTCTAGAAGATAATATATAATATTTTTGTTTTCATTTTCTAGATGGTTTGTTGTTTCATGCACGTACAGCACACACGTGTATTCAGAATATTTTGTGTCCAATGAACAAATATTATTGAATTTTGCCTTAAGTTAATTCTGCGTTAAGGCCATAATTTTTTTACAATGATACAACATACTCCAAGTTCATATCTCCTTAAGTCAACATAAATCAGTATTTTATAATATCTTCCACGTTCTATATAATATCAGGCACCATAAAACTCTTTAAGAATACAACTTCATTGATCCTTTTCTCTCATTACATTTCTCAACTAAAATCAGAAGTATAGTTAGCTAGTAGATTCACAAATTTCTTCTTCTTTGTCCCCTATGAAAACTGCCATCATCAATATCAATAATAACTTTCGGTAACCAGAGCTCTGCAAAGACAGAACAATATAGAAATAAGATAATTCATAATAGAGGAACAGTTAAAGAGACACGAACCAATATTACTAGCTTGGATTGTTTGCCAATTGTTTATGGTGGTGTGCAACACCCATGTGAATCGTACATACATTTAAAATAGATAAAACAATTAGAACATACACTTGCAGCATCTCCATTGCAACATTTAGATCTATTTTTACAACATCGAGATAAAATAGTTGCAACATACGTCTGAAGCAGATCAAACATAGGGACAACCACTTGTAACTTACGTGTATAGCCAATGCAACAAATACAACATCCAAATCCACTTTTGCAACTTCCAAATGACACACTCGCAGTATACTTCAGAAACGTATAGAGCATGCATTTGAAATGTGCATATAGATATAGGCATTTGGGGCGTATGGACGAGCGGACACGAGTGTTGGGCTGTTGGGTGTCACAGTCCCCAATAACCGGACGAACGAACAGCCTACATAAAGCATTGCCATTATTTTTAAAACGCTCAGGTTCGGTTACACTGCTCGTAAGTTTTTTTTTTTTCTGAATACACCCTGTGTTGGTGACAGCCAAACTAGTAGATTGAGGCGTCGTCAAGCAGCTCGATACCCTTACCTGTATGGCCGTCTAGAATGCTGACCACGACGTGATAGTAGATTAGTTTGCGACATGGAGTACGGTTGTTGGATGATGACCAGTATGGCTTAGCTGGGGCACGTACAGTACATTTTAGGGAGCGGCGCCTGAGCGTAGAATTTCAAAGTGCAGGAGATATAGCCTGTGGATGGCGACATGTTGCGGGCTCATCATCACGTCCATGCCAAATTTGTAACGGGTCCGTCAGTGTTGCATAAGAAACTTTGCTATTGATCAAACCTATGACAATAAAAAAGGCCAATGAAAAAATGGAAACTGTTCGTTTGTATGGGGAAGAGTTGACCGATGCTACAGCCTAGCCGTTGGCTGTCCCAACGTCTCAGGCCATGATGTCACGGCGGGAGATTTTGGAGAGGTGATGAAATGGAAAGAACTCCCGGTGAGTAGTTCGGCCGCTTCACCTGGCCCTAACATCGCCTGCTTGAGGAACAAATAATTTGCCATGTTGTCTCAGCCTCTGCAGTTTTTTTTCTGCACAGCCTCAGCAGTTTTGAGGTAATTGAAGCTGGATTGGACTCATCTGATTCTCGATGATATTGCCTTGAAGCAAGTCATTTAGGACATCGACACGGTCTTCAAAACATAACTTTGACTCCCTCTATACTCAAAAATATTTATATAAAGGTGGTATATGTAAATTTTATGTAAATATTTTTTAAGACAAATCCATTCATATATTTTTCACATTCTTAACCATTTAGATGTTATTCATGATTTATATTCTCAAAATTTAATTGAAACCTTGTCCTAATGGACTTGCTTTACGATATGGAGGGAGTGTATATATCATCATCGGGCCTATTGTTTTTGGTGTCCCCTCTAGATCTTGTATACATTCTACGTTTATTAGTCCAGCGTGGACTAGACTGCTCCGTCCTATATATGAAATTCTAGCGCACAATGGGACAAGCACATCGACCTCACAGCATTGTCCTCTACTTAAGTGATTTTATTGGCCAGAGAAATGTCATTGGTCTCCTTTCGTCCGAGGCCAAGGTCTTCTGTTTTCTTTATTTATTTATAGATCCAAAATTTGTTGTCACTCGAAGAGCATTGTTTGTTTGTTTGTTTGTTTCTTTCTTTCTTTCTTGATATTTCTTGTAGACTTTTGTACCTTGTACTTTTCTAGTATTTATTAAACTTCAACTATAGGGGCTAACGCCCTCTATAGATTCCTTAAAATTAAAAAATAAATATAATCTTCACTCACAATGGCGGTCTTCACGATGTGGTCCGTACATCAACGTCATAGTTACTTTGCTCTCTACACCACTTAATTGGCTTTTCCCTCTATTCAAAGCCCTCTTGTGTGCGTATCACTCCTGACAAAATTCCATGATGTCCTTGTCACAAATGAAGTACCTCTCAGTATGTTCCTTTATGAATACAAGTACCTCTCAATGGCAGGGGCAATCTGGCTCATACAAGTTTGTATGCCTGCAGGACAGCCGATTTTACAAGTTGCTTTGATCCATCTCAATGGCAGCAGAGATGGTTACTTCTGCACTGGCCCAGGAGGCTGTTGACCATGTCATATCAAGAATCAAGGAGGATTACCAGGAGAAGCAATCAGATGCAAAGGAGCATATAGAGAGGATGGAGATGGCGCACATCAAGCTAGAAGCCGCCCTTGAGACATCCAACAAGTGGAACGTCACTAGCGCGCCACTGCTACGCTGGCGGAGCAAGCTTAAGCGTGCCGCACAGGAGTGCGACCACACTCTGCGCCAGTGCCGGCAGCGATTCCAAGAAGAGGAAGAAGTGCAACAAGCGGTACAGAGTTCCTCGTTTCCTAAGAGGGTTGTTCATACTACTATGTCATTTGTTTCATCAATCTTTAGCAGCGGTAACGACGACAAACTCAGAAGCTCCACTGCCGTAAGGCGATTCGAACGCTTTGCAGATGGTGCAACAGAGTTCTTAAGGTACGTGGAGCTTGGTGGCACACCGTGCAGATACATGTTCTCTGTGCCTCTTATACGCCATCTTCTCGCTGGCAAAGGAACAAAGTATTGCTTTGTTCATGGGGGCCAACATCTCTCACTTATTCTACAGCCCTTTAGTTCACCCAAACATGGAATGCTGGGGAACCTGATATTCATACATGAAGATGGAAATGCACCGGAGAATAATTTCATTCTTGTCCTCAACTTACGGCTCTCTGAGAGTACGGACATAGTTGGGGTTGCAGTCAGATGCTTGCAGCGTTTCATTCCGTACCTGAGCTCAACAGCCGAGATTGTGAAGGCAAAGCTAACCCAGGTACCAATGCAAGACTTGTGCTGGGCGTTCGATGGTTATACAGTTTATGGCTGTGATGAACAACAGAACAATTATCGTACCATGTGTTATAAATGGTTTCGACCAAACCCGTTTTGTTGTCTACAACAAGATCATCACTACGCCCAGAGCTCCTCATCAGAATCATTGCTTTGTGATATATATTTGGAACCAGTTATCCAAGTGTATTTGCTAGGACATGTCACACTGTCAAATGGGAAGAATAAGCAGGGGGTAGTCGTGGACGGCAAAAGCCAAAGTAGCCCCACAAGAAACTTTCCATACTTGAAACTTGGAGCAAACTTCTGGCCTCATGCCTCTTCTGACGATTTGTCGTCAGCATCTGGGGAATCTGCGTCAAAGATGGTCAACAGCGAGGCCAAGCAACGTGGCATATATGAAAACATTTCCTTTGAACACCTTGGAAAGACGATGATACCAAAAGCAATAGATTACCTTCACAGGAATGTGGCAGTCACCTCATATCAGACGATGTGGAAATCCATGCATGGCAGAGCATACCTTCGGGTCGACAAAACCTCATGGACACCAACCACTAGCAACGAAAGAGTTGGAAAACATCGTAAGAAACAGCGGGCCAAGAAGGTTCCAGTTCAGGGATGGACGAGTGCTAACAGCGAGTTCATTAGCTCGTGGGTTCTGCATGCGCCTACCCAGTTGCAGAGCTCACTCGTCGACAATTTGATTCACAATGAGAACCCACCAAAACTACCGGTTTTATTGAAAACTAATGGCTGCATCCATGCTTGTCCAATCTGGTTATTGTCATTGCAAGATCACAAATATTTGGCAAGGAAGCTCAAGTTGAATCCCTAAAGCATTTCCACTTGCTTGTACTACCTTGATTTACATAATAAAGTTCAACTGTTGTTTGTGTGTTGCAAATATAAGATTATACAGGGGTGACCAATGAAACAAATACTTCCTCCATCCCAAATCGTAAGCCGTTTGAAAATTTTGATAGCATGTTTGACCGTTCATCATATTTAAAAATTTGTGTAAAATATTATCTCTTTTGTCATGTGGCTTGCTTTATTAATAAAACTCATTCAAGAATAACTTAAATTTAACTATGTTTGCATAAATTTTTTGAATAAGATAATTAGTCAAACTTTTGTGTCAAAAAAGTCAAATGATTTATAATTTGGATGGAGGAAGTTGCAATTTAGGGGTGAGGGTTCAGATCGAACTGGACTCAAAATGGGTGGCCATCTGTAGCCCTTTCTTCCTCTTTTCGCTCTTCTCTCTCCACCAATTTAATTTCAAACCCAGTCACCTTCTTCGCTGCCAGTGTGCTCGTTGTCGGCCACCAGAGGCCAGATTCGGCCGTGTCTCCCCACGATCTCTCTTTCTAGCAGCGGATCAGACCAACCACTAGGGATGAAAGTGGTATGGATAATTCTCCGCTCCGATCCGCTCCGAATCCGAAATTTCAGGACTTAAAGACGTGTTTTTAATATCCGCGCGGATGCAGATAATTCGAATCCGATTATATGCGGATGCTGTATAGAATATGGTATTGGTGAAATCCGGCGGATATGGATTATTCAAAAATTAAACATGGATTATCCGACGCTGTTAATAAGATATCCAAATTTTAAAGAGCCTGAGCGACAAGAATATAAGTCAGCCCAGCACATTATTATATTGTAGCCCACATCAACTATATATACACTATTTTAAGTATCTATTCATAGTATATGGAATGATAATACTGTGATTGTCTATTTGCCTAATTGGTGTGGTGGCTAATCACTAGTAATCAGCAATGGGGACGCTGGACGCAGACTTCCAGACGTCCTGCATTGGACCCTCACGAGTCATGCCGGCCAATTGTTCCGCTTTTGGTGCCGATGCCGCTCGCAGCTCTGAAGTTCCACTCCGTCCGGTAGTATTCTTGATGTATTACTATCTACTATTGATTAGCTATGTACTAATTAGTCGACATCTAGCATAAAGGACTATTTTATTGGTGAATGAACAAATGATCTAGCAGCACTTCAATCACATCTTGATCTTTACATGCCTGTCCGTATGGGTTATGTAGTAGTGTGTGTATATCTATTCACATATTATCCGACTTAGAAAAGTCCGTTTTCGCTCCAATTTTGATCCGAACCCGTACCATTTCAGACATCCTAAAAAATCTGTATTCGCATCCAAATTCGTACAATATCCGATCCGCTATGAATCCGATGACAAAAAGAGAATTAGGATATGGAGAAGCCATTATCCGCTCCGATCCGATCCATTTTCATCACTACAGCCAACTTATATGGCTATCTTCCGAAGACCAGAATCACATGATTAGGTTGCGGCGCCTTGATGTTGTTTGGTGCAAGTGTTCAACGATATCTTCTCCCGGGCTGATGGCTGGCGATCTAATCTTGTGATCATTGTGTGCCAGACTGCCAGGTCCAGTTTTCTCGGTTGTATGCTTTTATGCAGACGCCGTAAGTAGATTCATCACTGTTGTATCAGCTCGACGTAATGACTATGAATTAATAAAAAAATCATACTCTTTGAAACAAATAATAAATATTAATAGTGGGAGGACACTTTGTGATGAGCGAGATGTTCTACGAGCAGCGCCCGCACGCGCAAGATACTAGAGTATATACGGCCGAGACGGTATGCACAAGAGATAACGTGCTGGCACCAATCGAGACGCACGGGACAGAGGCCGGACATGGCCACCAGGCCGACCACCCACGTCGTGCTTTTCCCCTTCCCGGCCAAGGGTCATCTTCCAGGGATGCTCGCCGTCGCGCGCCTCATCCGCCGCTCCTTCCCTCAAGTGATCATCACGCTCGTCTCCACCGCACGCACCATCGTCGCCATTCGCGGCTCCCCAGACGCCTTGGCAGCATCGATCTCCTTCCACGTGCTGCCGTTCGTCCCAGCGAACCACGGCCTTCCCGACGACTGCGAGTCCACCAGCACCCTCCCGGTAGCACAGTTCATCACCCTCTTCGAGGCCTTCGAGTCCCTCGCACCGGTCTTCGACGCTGTAGTCTCCGACCTGCTTCGGCGCCACGGCGACAATGACGCCGGCGCTGGCGCCGGCGGCCTCTGCATCGTCGCTGACCCGACCGTGGCGTGGACAGTGGACGTGGCGCGGCGTCATGGATGCGCCCACGCCCTCTATCTGTCCTGCAGCGCCATCGGCTCGGCCATCCTGCACGCGCTGTGGAGACACATGCCGGCTCTGCCATTCGGCCCCGACGGCTCGCTCCGCCTACACTGGCTGCCGGAGCACCAGGAGGAGGAGGTGGCGCTGCACCGGTCGCAGCTGTCGACCATTTTCCTCGACGCCGACGGTACAGTACGGGTACCGGACGGACGCTGTCATCGTCAACACTGTGGAAGAGTTCGAGCCCAAGGGCCTCGCCATGGTGCGCCGCACTCTCGGTGGCGATGTCCCGGTGTACCCCGTCGGACCGTTCGTCCGGGGCGACGGCGACGGCGAACATGACGCTGCCAACGTGCTTGGCTGGCTGGACACGCAGCGGCCGGCGTCAGTGCTGTACATATCTTTCGGCTCCCAGAACTCGATCAGACCCGAGCAGATGGTGGAGCTCGCCGGCGCGCTGGAGCTCACCGCCCGTCCCTTTCTCTGGGTCATCCGCGCCCCCGTGGGGCTCAAGGACGACGACAATGTCCACAAGCCATGGTTACCAGACGGGTTCGAGCAGCGGGCGCGCGCCGAGAACCGAGGCAGGGTGGTCCGCGGATGGGCGCCGCAGGTGAGGATCCTGGCCCACGCCTCCACCGGGGGGTTCCTGAGCCACTGCGGCTGGAACTCGGTGCTGGAGAGCCTCGTCCATGGCGTGCCCATCGTCGGCTGGCCCGTCTCGGCGGAGCAGTTCTACAACGCCGAGATGCTGCAGGAGAAGTGGGGCGTGTGTGTTGAGGCGGCGCGCGGCAACCTGGAGAGCTCTGGGGTGTGCAGGTGGAAGTTGGTTGAGGTCTTGGAGTCGGTGATGGGTGACACTGACGCGGCGGGGAGGATGCGTCGTCGTGTTCTGGACGTTCAGGAGATGCTCAGGAAGGCGTGGGCGGACGACGGCGGATCGTCCAGGACAGCATTGCAGGGTTTCTTCACAACAATGCGTCTTTGCTAAAGTTGAATTTGTGTATCGGGTCAAAAAAATGTTGAATTTGTGCATTGATAATCTCCCCTCGATGTGTTCATTTCGAATCATTCAACTTTGTCTTTGTACCTCTTAAGATTGTTTCCGATATTAATAAGTGTCCAAGGGCATCAGGTTTTTAAAATGTCTAAACACACACACTGCTTAATTGTTTATACATAGCAACTCAAGAAAGTAGACTTGGGATGCATATCGAAGTTCCCACAGTGATGCTATAGTGCACACACGAAAATATCCCACTTCAGCAAGGCTCTTATCCAGGTTTCACTCAATTTTGAGGCTAAAAAAGCATTCTAACCGAACTCTTATTCCAGCCCTTGAAGGAATCACACCATAGGCCATGGAAGCCATTTGGAGCGTTCTATAACACATTCTTGTCTCCTGAACCTTTCGATCAGTCCCACGAGGCTTTGATACGAAGACCCGCCTTTGTCCATTGCCCTGTGAGCTTTCTCCGCATACTCCTTGACCTTCCTCCTCTGCTCGGCGCCCTTGCCGTCGCCCATGAGCTCTGACAGGGCCCTGACAATGTCCCCTCGCACGACCGGCACCGTCTCATCATCTAGAATGGACACGGGAGCTTCGACCCCGACCGGCACGCCGACGCCGAGTACATCGACGGCAAGACGTTCGTTCAGGAACTGGTTGGAGAAATGCGGCCAAGTGACCACCGGCACACCGAGCGTGATGGCCTCTAGGAGCGAGTTCCATCCGCAGTGCGTCAGGAAGCCGCCGACGGCCGGGTGCGAGAGCACGGCGAGCTGCGGCACCCAGCCACGCACGACGAGGCCACGTCCGGCAGTGCGCGCGGCCAGGGCGTCCAGCCATTGCTGGACCTCCGGTGTTCTTGTGGCCTCTGACTCCTTCACCACCCACAGGAATGGCGTGCCGGCGTCCTCCAGGCCATGGTCGACCTCGAACAGCTGCGCCGGAAGCTTCCGCGAGATGCTGCCGAAGCTGACGTACAAGACGGTGCCGGAAGCCTTCTCGTCCAGCCACGCCGTGATGGCATGCTGATTGTGCTGGGTGACTGCTGCCATCGTGTTCCCACGTGACGCTGTGGCTTTAGCATCGCCTTTGGTGACAAGACAGAGCGGGCCGAGCGCCCACACAGGCTTGCCCAGAGTAGCCTCGTAGCACGCGATAAACGGGGACTCTAGGTCCAAGAAAGTGTTCACCACCGCACCACCGGCCGTGCGCATGGCTGACATGGACTCGTCCCGGAACACGTTCCACGCTGGCGAGACGAAGAAGCCAGGGACGGTGGCCTTCGTCACCGTTACCGGCATCGGAACTCCTGGGACCAGGTGCCGCTCCTCCTCCTCCTGCTCCTGCCCATTGTTGGCGGCCAGCCGCTCGTGCAGCCCGTGGTCGACTTCGCAGAGTTCACAGAGCGAGAAGAAGCATGACGGACCGTGAAAGAAGAGCCGCCGGATGCCAAGGCTCGTGGCCACTCCGGCTGTCCACGGGCAGCACCAGTCGGAGACGATGCAGTTCGGGCGCGGCGACAACGCGCGCACATAGCCCTCGAATGGGACGGCGAGCTCGCGCAGCGCGGTGAAGAACGGCATGGTAGCGCGCACATAGTCCATGATATGCTGCTGTCGGCGAGCATATCCACGCTCTGGCAGTCCGGTGGAAGGCCCGAATCCAGCGGCGGAAATGGTAGCTCGATGAACTCGAGCGCCAGACCGGCGTGTGCGGCGTGCTCTGCTACGGCGCGCAGGCGCAAGGCAAGAGCGGTGTGGTGACCATGGTCGCGCGCGCCCCATGTTCCGCGAGCAGGCGTCCTAGGTCCACCCTGGAAATGATGTGGCCCTGGGACACGAGTGGGACGAGGACGAAGTGTGGTCGCGGCGGCGATGGTGTGGCTGCCGTGCGAGCTCGGAGATCGTGCTCCGCAGGGGCCATCGACGAGGTTTGCAGCTACTCTCGCAAGAAGAGCAACTGTGTCGGATGGGAAGAGAATATTGGTTGTCCGTAGAACATGTGTGAAACAACGAGCACATAGTAACGTGTGATTATACGGCTCTACGGATGATCCGATTTTAGAAAAAAAAAAAACTTAATCCAGCACAACACCATATAATAACCAAATGTTTGAAACCAAACTATAAGGGCACTAGGAACATATAGGAATAGAAAACATAGGAAAAAATACTCTTGATGAGAAGAATGGGGGTTTTCCATGCCACGGCAGCTCCATCGTCCGCCTCCAGATGCTCATTTGATGCACTTCTCGGAGACAATCTCAGTAAAACTGACGTAGTGGCTTTTGACAACCAGAGTGGCGTTGAGGCCCTCGACTCTCAGGGTCCGACGCATAGTGTGCATGCGCTAGGCGAAGATAGGATGTTATTTTCCCGTCATGTAATCATTTCCATTTGTGTTTAGTCCGTGCCAGCATTTTTGTAAATACATTCTATTCTTCTAATACAAAGATAACACACACTCATGTCTATTCTATCCTGCATACGTATACGTATACGTGTTCTCTTTGTTGTTTGTTGCTTCAAATTTTATCCACAAAGCAAAAGGCCAGCTTCTGGCCGGAGCGGAGCGGAGGCCCGTCGCCGGTGCGGCCCATGTACGCATGACTTGCGCCCCTGCGGGGGGGTGCGGAGGGCAGCAGCCCCCGCCGCGGTACAGACCCTTTAGGGTTTTCATCTTATATTTTACCTATAAGCCGCCGCACGGGATGAAGAGATTAGTGGTAATTCCCCGGCGTTTGTAACCTCCACCAAATATAGTGAAGACTGGTTTGCTGACTGGCGCCCGTAGTTTTTCTCTCTCGCATTGAGAGGGTTTCTACGTTAAATCTCGTATTTGCTTCTTGATTGGCATCAATATTTTATAACACTCTTGTTGTATAGAATACAGTGTGAACAGACCATAGAGGTGCACTCTCTCGTGGCGCGACTATAATATATGCAGTCTATATATGACTCAACACCAACCGCCAGTTGTTAAAAGGTAGCAAGGTTAGTTATCAACGACGTATCACCAACACCGCGCCAAAACTAAGGCAAGAGGACGACACGTCAGTGACGGTGATAGCCCCGTGGAAGGTTGATAGAAGCTAGCTCAGACTTCATTAAACCATAAATCGCAATGACGCTATGGCCTATACACCGTAGATTGAAATATTAAAGTTGGTAGAGATCTCAATGCAATGTTCTGGTGGCTACGTACATTTCTGAATTTTAATACAAACTGTTTGCAGTATTGGTGTGGACAGCTAGGCAGAGTCGTCGTGTCAGTGTGAAGTAGGCTTTTGGCGGTGACGTCGGAGACTGTTTTTATACGCACCCGGCCGTCCTGCTAGATATACAACAGTAAAAAATGGTACCTTATCATTTCCACGTATACAGATTGACTACAAATTAATTAATGTGTCTAGCTTATCTCCCATGGTCGAATTATTTGGAAAATAAATGGTACCTCGATTGGCCAGATGATGATTCGAGATCCATGACGAAATGGTTGCCTCGTGGCTAGCCTCGTGTCACACTTTAATTTGGTCCACTCTCAATACATAAAGGCTTTTATTGCGGTACATCTAAATAACTGTGAGCCATCTATTTATTTTGATCGGATGGTTAAGATCAGCTATTATCTTGTAGGAGGTAATAGATTGAATAATATATACTTATAATAAACTAATTTATATAATACGATAGATAAGGAAATTTTTAGATAAAAATGATCTCTTTGTAGATTTGATTGATGCATGTGCGATATGGTAGATGTCCTTTTTTATATGACAACTTTAAATTTGGTATATTTTCATTACCACCACATGTATTTTTGCATGTAACCTATTCACGACTTTGTATGTGATATGATTTGCCTGTATAAGATAGTATTTGATTATGTGTTTCGGTACGGACCTGAGTAGCGTGTCTATGAGTGAACGGTAACGTGAGTACGTGACTACGTGTACCTTACCTACATGTGTAAGTGTGGCGTGTGTATTTATGTGATATATATCTAACGAGTGGCCGCTAACTTTGATGTGTGTTACCATGTGTAAACGAGTATTATGCTTCAAGAAAAATATGTATACGAGTACTATACGTGTAGCATGCGCCTAGTCATGGTCTCGAAAAAAAATTATACGTGTAACATGAGTGGCCTGTACGTGATCTAGTACAAAAAAATCCTTGTATGTACTCCAATTAAAGTTGTTAAATGAAAAAACAATAAAATTAGTTACTACATACCGGAGGATGTTTTAACGTGATTACTGCTTGCAACTTCTTCCGTGATTAGAGGCACTGTACTCACATCATTAGCGGTATCTAGAGGGATAATTTTTGTTTCCAAGACTTTTTAATTTATTAAGTAATTCATAAAATCTAAAAAAAACAACAGCTCATATTTATTTGAGATATTGCGTGTATGTAAAAAACAGTCATGTCCACCTGCAAACATACAGACGCAGCAACTAACGCGCGCCTGTCCTACTTTACTTCATGTCCTATACAATACGTGTCTGTATTACCTCTCCAATCGGGGTCGATGGTTTGGCGAGTGTGGGAGGGTCAACACATGTCTGTAATAAGGCCTATTACAGACGCTTGTAGCTACGGCACGTCTACAGTGTCAGACATTAATTATTGACTTATCTCAGATGACAATTTTTAAAACGCCTGTTTTTAAGATGCATCGGTAGCGGTAAATTTCATAGACTCTGCTAGTATGTAGACGCATGTTTCGATGACACGTCTATACTATTTTCGGTGAGGTTATGAGAAGTTGCGCCTGTAGCATTACAACCACATTATGAGAATAAGTGTTTGTAGCATTCTTATATTCTACAGACGTGGTTAAGAGAACGAGTGTGTGTAGTATTCTTATATTCTACAAACGCGTTACGAGAATGAGTGTCCAAAACTATCTTTACTATAGTCTTACCGCGGATATAACAAAAGTCGGTATCTTCTTCAAAAGAGTGCTTGTACATATGCACTTCCTGAGTTTCGCAGACACGTGTTCATATTACCACATGCGTGTGTTTTAATTATGCGAGACGCTTGTAAACAAAATGCGTTGGTACTAGTTACTTATTACATATGCCTTATTTATGAGACTATAATGGCTATTAGCGTGCATATGTGATGTCATTTTTACATAATGTCTGTTCAAACATCACACTCGCACTAATAAAACTACTAACGGTAGGCTACATTGTGTTAACCTATGTACTATAGGCTTCCTTCTATTACTATACGGAAAGACCTTGGGTAGAACATTCGATCATCCGAACGCTTGCAACACTGCCACTTAGCTGGACGCCATCACTTGTGTTGCTTAATATGAAAAAGTCCGCTCTTCACTTTCCTCTAAAATCATCGCTATCATCCTCCCATACTCATTCTTGAATTAGTCTCGAATTGCACGTGTGCTTCGTCGCTCTGAGCCAACTACCATCCCTGCTGCTGCCCACCTTCCACCCTCTATAGGGCTCTCATCATTTGTCATCGGTCGCTTCTGTCCCATTCCGATGGAGCTCGTGCCAGGAGCGGTGACTATTGTAGGTCACCCACGTCCCCATGCTCTGCATGCTTCTCCACCGGATTGGCGACATTGCCACTACTGGCGAGCTCTACATCGATGAACTACATATGTCGACGATCTCTCCATTCTCCCAAGTGGCATGGAGATGTTCCGCTGAAACTGTATGTTGCAAACGTAGATTTCAAGTGTTTCAGATGTTCTGGAGGTATGTTGCAAGTATTTCCTGCCAATGCTGCAAATTGGGATGATACCAATTCGGTATAGTTGTACAGGATTGGTTTTTCAGGCGTTCGTTAGAGTGTATTTATCTAGATAATGCAAATGTTTTACACATATGTTACAGGTGTTCTATTTTTATGTTGCTTATGTTTCACATTAGTTTCCAAGTGTTTTTCGGTAACTTTTCTTGTGTATCAAAAGCATGTTTCAAGTGTTTCACCTCCCTTTATATGTATGTAACAAATGATTTATCTGGATGTTTCGAAAGTAGATCAGGTGTTCCACATGTTGCAATGAGGTCGGTGACTGGCTGAGAATGACCTCTCGGCTCCTACCTTGCGAAGCAGCAGAGAAAAAAGGGTGTGGCTGGGCACGGGCATAGCCAGGATGAGGATGTCCAAGGTGACACAAGAATAATGGGCATTCTCCTCTATTCAAGGACGCTCCAGACATGTCCTACAACTGGACGTCGGAGCAGTAGCTAGCCCAATTATTATATGATGATGATATATGATATATTTAGTATATCTGAACTAAAAACCCACTTATCATTAACGGTGGTCGTCGCAAAATGCTTGTCTCTCAAAATGGAATTACGAAGGCATTCAAAGATAGCCCGCCTCTCAAACTCTATAACAGAGTCGCATTTCTCCACCAGTGCTGGTACAAAATGCAGTGAAAAAATATAGCCTTAACGTGTATTGTTCTTTGGTAAACACTGGTGTTTCTCCACCGGTCTAGGTCTACACGTCACATTAAAGGTAATCAAAGAAAGCAGAAGTAATAGATGTAGCAGCTAAGGGTAAGCTTAGATGGGTAGATGTATTTAAGATGAGAAATATTTACCAATTCCTAGCTCTTGTAGCAATAGATTAATAGAGCGACAAAACAAATGAAGCACACGTAGACACACAGCGAGGAGCATACCTTTTCATCAGCTCCGATCGAATCCTTCCATTCCGTCCAACTCAGATTCCAGCAAGCCCGGCCACTTCTTCATGGACACCACCACAAAGACGCCAATGTCGTCGTCGTCCTCGCCGGCACTGCACGTGGTGATGTGCCCGTGGCTCGCATTCGGCCACATGCTCCCGTACTTGAACCTAGCGGAGAGACAGGCGTCTCGGGGCCACCGCGTGACGTTCGTCTCCACGGACGGCAACATCGCGCGGCTCCCGCCGGTGTCCCAGACCGCCGCTGTCAGCTCCGTGGCGCTTCCGCTCTCACACGTCGACGGCCTACCGGACGGTGCTGAATCCACCCACGACGTCCCTCACGACAAGATGGAGCTCCTCTGGAAGGCCTTCTACGGGCTCGCAGTGCCCTTCGCGGAGTTCTTTGGCTCCGCATGCACCGCCGCCGCCGACGAGAGACCGGACTGCGTCATCTTCGACGTGTTCCACTACTGGGCCGCCGCCACTGCCCGCAAGCACAAGGTTCAACAGCAGCCAAATTGCCCATGGTCCGTCTAGTTATCTATTCTACTAGCTTGGTTCCATATCTGAGAGCTGTATATCTGTCATCTTTGTACTAGCAGGTGCCTGGTGTGATGTTTCAGCTTTCCTCTGCATATAGCGTGGCGGCGTCGGACCGATGGTGGCTGGAGCACGCTGCCAGAAAGGCCACTGAAGCAGACGATAAGCAACGACCAGTGATGTCCGTCGACGAGCGTCGCTTCATGACATTAGAGCTGTGCACGTTCACGGCCGTGAACAGCTGCCAAGAGTGGGAGCCCGAATTAGTACCGTTCGTGGCGACCCTGGGAGGCAAGCCGGTCGTCCCGTTAGGTCTCATGCCGCCACCGACCCACCAAGGCCGCCGGCGCTGCGTCGTGAACGGAGAGATCGACAACGACAACGTCACCCTGCGCTGGCTGGACGCACAGCCGGTGAACTCGGTGGTGTACCGTGTACATCGCACTAGGAAGCGAGGCTACGCTGCGCGTGGAGCAGGTGCACGAGCTAGCCCTCGGCCTAGAGCTTGCCGGGACGCGGTTCCTCTGGGCTCTGAGGAAGCCCCGCGGCGGCAACAGCATCCCCGGCGACGAAGACGTCCTTCCTCCTGGTTTTCGAGAGCGCACGCACGGCCGTGGGCTCGTCACCGTTGGGTGGGTTCCTCATATCAGCATACTGGCGCACGGCGCCGTCGGCGCGTTCCTCACGCACTGTGGCTTGGGCTCCACCGTTGAAGGGCCTCTCTTTGGTCACCCCTCTCGTCATGCTGCCCATTTCCTGGGACCAATGGTCGAACGCACAGCTTTTGGAAGGCAAAAGGGTGGGAGTGCAGGTGCCGAGGGATGACAAGGACAGGTCAGCGTTCACTCGTGAAGGCGTCGCGACCGCAGTGCGGGTTGTCATGACGGAGGTGGAGTCTCGGATGTTCTTTGTAGAGAATGCAAAAAAGCTCCAGGCCATCGTGTCTGACAGAGAACTCCAGGAGAGATACATCGACGGATTTATTCAACAACTGACGTCTTCCATGGAGAATTCCAGGAGAGATACATCCACGGATTGTAATGACCAATATTATGTTGACCTGTGATGATGTATAACAAACACCCAAGATTGTGATCGGAGCTTATTGTGTACTGTTAGGCCAGTATCAGTTTATAGTTTCAGTAACTCTAGTTAGTGTCTTCAATAGCTACAGCGTGGCACTCGACTAGTGGTGAGTTCGACGAAATGGACGATCAACATACTAAGAGAGAAGCTCAAATGCGAGCGTATTCGGACCCAATGGAAGCCACAAGAAGAATATCCGGTGTCTGGAGCTTGTGCCAAATGGTTTTGGAGCAACCAGAATGTTCCGGTATTTATGAGTGCAATTTGCCACAAACGGCTACTTGTGGGATGGTCGCTACAAATACCCCCATGGCTGTCTATTTCGAGCATGTTAGAGTGTGTGTTGAACTTGTAGAAGTGCTGGGCTCTATTTAAAGTGCTTAAAAGCTTAATCTTTCCACACGGTCCTTGCTTAATCTTGCCACACGGTCTCCATTGCTTGCCCCATTGTTCTACCCTATGGGCTTATAGTCTTGCAAGCAAATCAAGCGCATTAACTTTGCGGTATGACTGCCGTTGGTGTACCAGCGGGAACGTAAGTGTGTGGCGTTTGGAGAAAGAACATAGATAGCGAAGACGATGTGATGCAATCTGGGAGAGGTCACCACAGAGACCTACTTTATTGGTGTGATTTACTTTCTCAGGCCCTGTGGTGGATCGCTTATAATTGAGTGTGATAGTCCGGACATTTTTTTCGATTATTGAGTGTGATAGTCATCGTACTGCAGATATTTGATGTTGTTCTCAAACCAGTCGGAAATAATCAAAGCTTTTTGCAGGAATCGAATTTTATTTCATGGACAATTGGACAATAAGTCGAAACAAGCAAAGCTTTATGGTCTACCTTGCTAGGTTAGTTGGAACAAAGAGTCCAAACTCTTTTTACGGTAGAAATAGCAAGCACTTAGCAAAACAGTAGTGCACATCATCTAGATAAATATCTTAGAAGGTAAATATCCTGTATAGACTCTTTTTGGCTTATCTAAGAAAATACATAGAATTTGTTTGTTGCTTAGTATGTAGAAAAAAGGGAGTAGGTTTTAGTTGGCCATTTAGTTTTTTAAGTTTCCTATAATTCTCCATCCTCCTTGCGCGTCCGTCATGATCGCTACACATGGTAGCAAAATCGTAATACGCAATTGCCAGCTTGCTCTAACCCTAGCACATTTGATCCCACCTAGCAATGTCGGGCGGCTGGGCTAACAATGCGAGCACGTTAAGATAGTAGCAAATCATATCGCCTACCGACCTTAGCAATTTCATTCGTTAATGCAAGTGTGAACAGAGTTGACGACGAAAGGGTGGGGCGCTGGCCACGATGCAACCATATGATTAGTTCTGTAGTAGTCCATCTAGCTATATATACACGTCTGGTAACTTGATTGATAATAAAATGTACCTAGTATTTGACAGGGACATGGGACCAAGTCAACTTCTGCCAAGTAGATACAAAGACACATATGCATCCTCGCTGATCAGAGCTATGGTCAGCAGACTGGCAGTGCTCAAATGAAAAAAAAAAAAGCTACGTAGACCTGCATGTGCTGTGGCTCTGCAGTGATGACACGGATGCATGGGACAATGAGTTAAGTTGGTGATCTTGATCGGACTGATGCTGCGTGAATGAATTTTAATACAAACAAGCTATGGTGTGGACTAGCTAGCTAGCTATGTAGCAAATAAACCTTTCCCAGGGGATATCCTCGGTATATATTGACGTGTCCTTGCTTACATGTTTGGTGACCAATGCAAGTTTTGGCGTTGTTGGCACGTGGCGTGGTACGTGGCTAGAGACTATGGTGAGAAGTCATCGTCGTTACTTTGACAGCGGCGTCAAACCAAAATTTGAGGCGGTGTCGAGTCTCAAGCTGCCATGTATTTTGATAAATATATCTGGATTATGTTTGAATTTGGAGCCATACAAAATATTATAGTCACAGTCCAGGACCTGCCAGTGATGCATGATCGATGCTGCCACTGATACTGAAGCTGGTGAAAGGGAAGGCGTTAAGGGGAAGGGGCTGCCTACGGCCGAATAGAAGGCCAGAATTGAAGTAGGCTAAGCCCAAACCCATGTAAAGGGTCGGACACTAAAAGTGCCGTTGGATTCTTTCATTTTAGAGGAAATGGAATCTACTTAAGAATCTACTTAAGGATATCATGAATGCTCTGAATCTCTTGACCCATGCCAAGGCAGTGCAGTGATAGTGACTACGACGGACAGCAGAAGGCCAAAGTGTTTTGCTACCCACCCGCAGAGCCAATAACCTATTCTCTTGTTGGACTATACCATGATATTGTGCTCAACCCCACATGTTGGGGATGCGCCCCGAGACCGGAGAGGCTTGTTACCTCCGTTGTAGAGACTAACCTACGAATCTAGTATTTCTTTCTTATCTGTGTCCGCAGGATCCAAAGGCGACACCCCGTAGGTAGGACCTCCGCCGAGGAGGCACCGTGAAGGCGGTCGGCAGCAGAGGTCGCTCGTCCTAGCCACCGACTCCCGCGGAGGTCCGGCGCGGAGGCTCGGCGGCATCGCTTTCCATGCTCGCGGAGGTCATCATCCGAGCCATCGACTCCTGCGGAGGTCCGGCGCGGAGGTGGAAACGTCTCGAGATAATGTCCTCTGGGTGGTGCGATGGGCCTAGCTGAGGATGGTCATCAACAGGCGAACACGCTGGGCCTCTCGAGAGCGGATATGGGCTTTTGGCCCATATGTTGAGACAACAAGATAACAGACTAGCTTGCCTTTGGGGGCCCGCGTGTAATGGAAGCAGTGTCTAGGGTTTCGAAACTCTCGTTGGGGGCACGCTTGTACTTTCAGCTTTGGGCTTAGGAGCCACTATAAAAGGCCATGCCCCCTGAGTAAATGAAATAGAGAGGCTCATTAAGAGCTACAGGATCCCCTGCTGTCGGGCCCATGTTGTAATTTCTTTATTTAATATAGAGAGAGAAGGACTGTCTGGACCACCTGTTCTACCCTCACTCTAAACCTGCTGGGACTCGGTCCCAACAGTTGGCGCCCACCGTCTGTGTCTGGCCGAAGATAACACCTACAGATGCCACCCAGAAGAAAGGTCTCCGCGAGGAGGCCTACCGTCATGGAGATGGAGGTCCCTGAACTCTCGACTCGAGGGAGGCCGAGAAGAAACACTCCAAGCACCTATGCCTCCGCACCGCAGGGCGGAGGTGACGATGAGAACAACAACACCGCGCAAAGGGGGGACCCGATTGAGCAGCCTTCGCCTATCTAGAACCAAGAAGATGAATTGACAAGACTGAGAGATGAAATGCAGTGCATGGAAGCCAAAACAGACAGATTGAGGGCAGAGCAGGCCGCCACTCAAAGAACGATACAATCATCTGTTGGGTTATGAGGGTGCTATGCTAGCCAGAAAACAGAACTTTTCTACCTCATAAACCAGAATCTACTGCTAGTTACAGGTTACGGGATTACCACTAGACGCGCAGGTGCAGCGGAAAATGACTCGATGTAGTCGTACGCGTCACCGCAGGTAGGGCAGTTGCGTAGTCGTCCGTCACGTCAATCCCCTCGCGTGGTTCGTCCCAGTGCTCCAGATGCAGCACCTCCGAGGAATCCCACATGTGCAGGGAGCAGAAGGCACGAGCGTGGGGAAGGCGACGGTGGCTGTTCAAAGCGTGTAACCTCTGGCCGCGCCCCTTCACCTTGCTTATATAGGCGTCCCTAATAAGCTCACGAGTTGGAGGCCCATTAGTAATCCTAAGCCTTGTATAATTCGGGTCCAACCCGAATTAGGCTTCCAGCCCCTTAAGCGTGGACCCTATGGGTTCACGCACACATTGACATGGGCCGAGTAATCCTACTCGCCCAATAGTTGACAGCGGCGCCGAGTACTCCTACTCGCCCAATAGTTGACAGCGGCCTCTAGCAAGGCGTGACAACTCCTATGTGCACGCAAAGATCATATCAGATGAACCACTATGACCACATACAAGTTATTCCCTTTGCCACTCGATATATGGTTCAACTCGTGGGTTAACACTTAACCAAAGAACGACCATGCATTTATTCAATCACTTGAGTGATCCAGTGATATCTCTCTCGCGTAGAGAGGGGCAAATTCCATCTTGATTGTCTATGTCTCATAGCATGCTTCCCGACCACCCAAAGACCACCTTTATAACTACCCAGTTACGGAGTGGCGTTTGATAGTCCCTAAGTAGGTCGTTTCACATCTTAAGTACATACCACAATCTCAGGTCTAAGGACATAACGTATATGACGTGAATAGAGACTTTCTCATGTCAGGTCAGTCCAGCCTACATCTCTCACATGTGCCCACATTATTAGTTGACATCTCCATGTCCACGACTTGTGAAACATAGCCATCAACTAATACATGTGCTGGTCCAATATTCAAGTGTGTTCTCACAAGAACGCCGACCAGGGACAACTTTAGAATAACCATTCAAGTAATTGAGTTCCACAAACAATTCACATAATTGCCAATCAACATAAGTTATCTATTATGGATATTCAATGAACAATTAATGCATGTCATAGATACAACTAGAATATCATCATCTCTATGATTACCTCTAGGGCATATTCCCATCATCATCACGTCTAGCGGAGGAGATAAGGTAGGAAATGGCCATTATGCAAGCAGAAATACAGAGCATGCAACCTCTGGCAGTAAGTCCATCAGAGACCACTCAAACAATCACAGCAAGTTGTCCCCCGGCTACAAATGCGTAAGTTGCGCATACCGTAATTTCAAGCCTACCCACACCATCAAGAATTTTTGACCCAAAGTCACCACTGTCCGAAGGTCTGCAAAGCTCACCATGGCCTCCAAGTTACAAACCTGTGTCTCTACCAAGATTCAATAGCAAATCAGATTTGAGATAGTTTATAATAAGTTTCGAAGCTGCAGTAGCCTCCACGGGAGGCAATGATCATGTAATGGCTAAATCATTTGTGATCGCAGCAGAAGGAGACGCACTGGCATGGTACTCAATGTTGAAGCCAAGCACGGTATACTCATGGGAGAACCTACGGGACCAGATAATGGTGAACTTTAAAGCTTACATGAGAAATCACTAACATCATCAAATTTGTTCAACAACAAGCACCTCAAGGGCGAACCCCTCAGAGACTACTATCAGAGATTCCTACACCTCCGGGTTAAAGCACCAGACGTCCCTGACGGCATAGCAGTAGAAGTAGCAATCAAAGGACTCCGGATCGGCCCATTCACTAGTCACCTGGCAAGAAAGAAGCCAGCCATAATGGCTCAGTTGCATGAGGAGTTTGAAAAATACTGCAGGTCCAACAATGACCTCCTCAAAAGTTTAGAAGAAGCGGACAGTCAAAGTAAACAGTCTTCAATCAATGGCAACAGAAGAGAAAACAAGAACCACCAAAGACAACAATACCAGAATCAGCAGAAACAAGTTTTCAATTTACAGGCTTGCCAGCCTCCGAGCGCTAGGGACAGAAGAGAAAATTATGACCAGAGAAATCAAGAAGGTCAAGGTTACAGCAAAAGCAACAAGTCTAGAAACTAGAACAAAAACCATAAACCAATGAAGCCATATTGCCTCTTCCACAGAGAAGACAAAGGGCACATCACACGGGATTGCCCGAAGACCCAAGAAACACTTGACATAATAAGAAGCACACAATCACAGCTACAGCCCCAGCACTAAGGTTGCAGGGAGGTTAATCACGCTCACAGTTCGCAACCCTATCAGCAATACAACCCAAGTTTCCCAGGATACGTTCCAGAGCCGTTATCATAGCACAACTTGGCTCGACAGTACTATCCGATAGCACTACCAGCCTAGAGACCAGTCTATCAGCAAACATCGCAGCACCAGGGCTACACCCAGAACAGAGAAGAGAATGGTCTAACTTACATCAATCAAAGACCTCACACATAACGCTCATCGAATCAACACAGATACAGACACCTCCGATGGCACAACAAAGGCAGTATGAAGCATTAACAGCACCTCTGTAGCATACTCTAGTCCAACCATCAACCGCGAAGGCAGAGCCTCCAACGAAAAACTAGTTAAATCTGCATTCGGCACGACCAACCATTGGCATGATATTACCTAGAGCTGGAGGTTCAGCATTAGAATTTGAAACCAAAAAGCAAAAGAAAGACCACCTCCAGCTGGTAAACAATGTGGTAGTCCAGGGAGCTTACAAATCAACAGAATGGTCCAAAATGCCAATTCAATTTACGGAGCAAGACCTCCAAGTTGAAATCTATCCACACACAGATGCCATGGTCATAAATGCAAACATAGCAGCCTGGGAAGTAAACAGGATACTAGTCGATTCTGGGAGTTCAGCTGACATCATCTTCGCGAATGTGTTCGACCAAATGAAAGTTAGCAGGAGCCAGCTACAGCCACCGGACACCCCACTGATTAGATTTGGTGGAAAGAAGATCAACGCCCTAGGCAAGATATCACTGCCAATATCATTCAAAGATGGGGACTATGCTAGGATAGAGTACATCACCTTTGATGTGGTCGACATTTACTACCAGTACAATGCGATACTAGGAAGAGGATTCGCAAACAAGTTTAATGTGGCAATACACATGGGATACCTCTGCATGAAGATGCCAGCATTACATGGAATCATCACAGTGCGGGGAAGCCAAAAAGAAGCAAGGAACATAAAGAAAGAAATCTACAAAGCACACAGAAACATCAACACCGTAGAAGCGGAGGAGCCTCCGGACATGCCTGTGGGAAAAAACCAACATGGTAGACCATGAGAACACAATAACGTTACCATTGGAAGAAGCACTCTCTAACAGGAAAGTTACCATAGGTGCCAATCTATCGGAGGTAAAAAGACAAGACTTGTTAGAGCTACTAGCAAAAAACAAGGACGTGTTTGCATGGTCAGCATCAAATCTGCAAGGAATTAGTCGGGATGTTATTGAACACACCCTCGACCTCAACCCAAATGTCAGACCTAAGAAGTAAAAACAAAGGAAGATGTCCGATGAACGCATAATTGCGGCAAAGGCAGAGGTGCAAAGATTATTAGATGCCAAGGTCATCAGAGAAGTCAAGTACTCAGATTGGCTAGCAAATGTTGTCTTAGTGCCAAAAAAGAACAGCAAAATAAGAATGTGCATAGACTTCGCAGACCTCAATAAGGCTTGCAAAAAAGATCCTTTCCCATTACCCAAGATAGATGCATCAGTTGACAAGGCAGCAGGATGCAAGCGCTTCTCTCTGTTAGATTGTTTCTCAGGATACCACCAGATATGGCTAAGAAAGGAAGATGAAGTGAAAACAAGCTTCACAACCCCTTCGACACCTACTGTTTTGTTAAAATGCCGGAGGGTCTAAAAAATGCAGGATCAACGTTCTCAAGAATGATTCAAACTGTATTGCAAGCTCAACTCCGGAGAAACATTATAGCATATGTTGAGGATTTAGTGGTAGTCAACAAGGAGACCAGAGATCATTTGGACGACCTCCGGGAAACTTTCGCTAGTCTCAGAGAAGTAGGATTAAAACTGAACCCAGAAAAGTGCATCTTCGGAGTAAGCAGGGGAATGATGCTCGGGTACATTGTTGGTCCAGAAGGGCTAAGAGCAAACCTAGACAAAACAAAAGCAGCATTAATGATGAGAGAACCAGAAAACAAGAAAGAAGTACAGCGACTAACAGGCAGAATAGCCACACTCAGCAGATTCATCTCAAAATCAGTAGAACGAAGTCTACCATTCTTCAAAGCACTCAAGGCCTCGGACAAATTTGAATGGGGCACAGAGCAGTTGGAGGCATTCCGGTAGCTCAAAAACTACATCACAAAAGACCTCATGGTTATAGCCCCAGACGCGGAGGCAACCTTGCTACTATATGTTGTGGCTTCCGCAGGAGCGATTGGCGCAGTGCTAGTTCAAGAAAAGGAAGTTGACAACAAAAGCGTACAGCACCCAGAGTACTATGTATCAGAAGTGCTGCAAGGAGCAAAACTGAATTATTCAGAGGTCAAAAAAATAGCATATGTAGTAGTAACAGCATCAAGGAAGCTCAAACACTATTTTCAAGAGCATGAAATCCTGATGCCAATAGCACAACCGCTAGCCGATATCCTAGGCAAAAGGAAGCATCAGGCAGAATTGGTAAATGGGCAACAGAAATATCCCAGTTTAGCATCAAGTTCATCTCAAGAATAGCAGTCAAGTCGCAAGTGCTAGCAGATTTTTTGGCAGAATAGACATCTCCGCAGCACGCAGAAGACAAAGCGGAGGCTTCAATATGGACACTGTACACAGATGGCGTGTGGGGCATCCAAGGTGCAGGAGCCTCCGCGGTATTAATATCACCATCAGGCATCAAAATAAAATACGCAGCAAGATTCTGCTTCAAAGCAACCAACAACGTAGCTGAGTACGAAGCAGTGATACTGGGGCTCAGCAAGGCCAAGGCACTTGGTGCCAAATACATCATGGTCAGAACAGATTCGAAGATAGCAATAGGACAAGTCGAGAAAGACTATGTCGCAAGGAACCCAGAATTGGCTGCATACCTAGAAGTAGTCAGGGGACTAGAAAAAAGATTCCAAGGCTTTACCCTAAAGCACATCCCAAGGGGGGACAACTCGGAGGCACACGAGTTAGCCAAAGCAGCAGCAAATCAAACAGAGGTACCCGAAGCAACCTTCTACCAAGAATTGACACCACCAGCTACCGCAAAAACAACAAAGGCATTTGCGGAGGTTCTCCTAGTAAACACGGAGGATTGGAGGAAACCTATAATGGATTATATCAATGGAGTCCATGTAACATCAGATGAATCAGTTGCATCAAGGGTGGTCATACAGGCAAGGAATTACACGATAATAGACGGAGTTCTATACAAGAAAGGAATAGTCCAACCGTTGCTCAAGTGCATCATAGAATCAGAAGGCAGAGACCTCTTACAAGATATCCACTTAGGAACATGTGGATCACACATTGGCCCCAGAGCACTTTCAGCGAAGGCAATCAGGCAAGGGTTCTACTGTCCAACACATATCAAGGATGCATTGCACATAGTAAGAACTTGCAAAGCATGCCAGAGTTTTGCACCACATCAAGCATCTCCGGGAGCACAAACACAGCTAATACCTCCGGTCTGGCCACTTCAGCGATGGGGGATGGATCTTGTAGGCCCATTACCTCTGGCTCAGGGCAGAAGCAAATATGCATAGGTAGCAGTAGAATACTTCACAAGATGGATAGAAGCCAAACCACTCGCAACAATTACCTCCGAAACAGTCAAAAAATTCTTCTGGCAAAACATAATTTGCAGATTTGGGGTTCCAAGGACACTCACAGTTGACAACGGGAAGCAATTTGATTCAGAAAAATTTAAAGATTTCTGCAACAGCATTAGCACATAAGTAGCCTTCGCTTCAGTCTACCACCCAAGGAGTAACGGAGCAGTGGAAAGGTCAAATAGAATCATATTCTCAGCAATCTCTAAAACATTGCTAGATCACAAAAAGGGCAAATGGGTAGAAGAGATGCCGAAGGTTGTATGGTCTCACAACACAAACGTATCAAGAGCCACCGGGTTCACTCCATTCAAGTTATTGTACGGAGAAGAAGCAATGATGCCAATCGCTTCATTAATATTTAACTATTTCACCATCGCTTCATTTATGTGTAACTGTTTTTGCTCCTGTCACGAGGAAAATTTAACTCACTGACAACGTCCACGGTGTGTCAGGTACCTGGATAAGGGGATACGCTAAACCCTGACCCAGGAGAAATAATCCTCGAATAATTAACACAAGTCTTCGGAAAAAGCTCATCGCATACCAAGCCTACGGCTCTCTAAAAAAGACAAAGCCCAACACTTAGGAAGCAAGCCATACTGGGCCAGCCCACGAATGGGACGCACCAACCCATGCGAGCCCCACCTCGACGGGGGCCCTCGAGTGACGGAACTCAGCGTGGGCGGTTGACCCCCCGTCAAGTGACGGACCTCCGCGCGGGCGGACGATCCCCCGTCGACAGCCACTCCCCTCTTGGGCTCACCAACTTCCCGTACGGGATCCAGGGCATTTAATGCCCCCACCAACTCTTGCCTAACCTCATGGCCACAACAGTGTTATAATGACCAGGTACGACGGTCAAATCCTCCTTTTACCGCCCATACCAGGAGAATCTGCGGTTCATACCGCACTGTTACACCATGCCGGACACTGTGCCTCGTCAGGCACCCCCTCGAAACCCATTCACCAACATCCGTACCCCATTTCCCGGGGCTTGGTCTTATCCATCCGGCCTCGGTCCCCTCGACTACCCCTCAATTTGGACCTCGACGCTTCCAGTCAGCGCTCCAACAACTCTCGGTGCGACATCTACAGGGGCTAGCACGCCCACGCATGCACACGGGTCTTTCACTGACCATCACCAGGATCATCGTGATGCACCCGGAGGACAACCATCATCTCCAAGCACGTCGCTACATGCCCGGTGCACGCCTCTACAGTGACTATGACATGAACGGTATTAACCCCTCGACGTCATCATCTACGACAGCCCTAGGGGTCTTGTACACCTGAGCCTCCCTTGGCCTATAAAAGGGGAAGCCAGGGGCTAGTTTGAGGTATTCGGGCAACAATTGGATAGCACTCTAAGACACCCAAGCTCCATAGCAGCAAGGCATAGGTAGAGCACTGCTAGACTTAGGCCTTATTCTCCACCCTCGTTCATACTCGCTCGCTTGTATCCCCCCTGTACAAGCACTTTGGTGCAGGATAATACAATCTCTCTCCCCTGCTGGACGTAGGGCCTTCTCTTACCCGAACCAGGATGAAAATCGTGTGTTTATCTTACATCACCATCTGGATTAGGGAGCACACAACATTTCACTCATTGGGTTCTCGCCCGCGGGACAGAAGGCCGACAGTTGGCATGCCAGGTAGGGGGCGCTGCGTGTCATGACCGGCTTCCATTTGCCACGATGATCTGGTTCGGGAGCCTATAGTTCAGGTCACTTGGCCGTGGCCTTGACATGATCCTACTCCTGCCCAGAGACCCAGGCAACAGTGACCATGAGCTCTCCCGGTCAAGGAGGGCCGCGTGCCGGGCTCGCCGTTCTCATCGCATGTCCACAGCCAAAAGACGGTGTGATCAGCGCAAGCATCGCCGACTCCTTGCAGGTGGGGTGGCGTCCAGTATGGCTACCTCACTCCCGAAAAGCGATGTGGAACTTGTTGGGTTATGAGGGTGCTACGCTAGCCAGAAAACAAAACTTTTCTTCCTCATAAACCAGGATCTACTGCTAGTTATAGGTCACGGGATTACCACTTGACGCGCGGATGCAGTGGAAGATGACTCGATGTAGTCGCACACGTCGTAGCAGGTAGTGCAGTTGCGTGGTTGTCTGTCACGTCAATCCCCTCGCGCGGTTCATCCCAGTGCTCCAGATGCAGCACCTCTGAGGTATCCCACACGTACAAGGAAGAAGCGATGCGCCTCCGGACTGCTAGGTCCGCGAGGAGCAGAAGGCGCGAGCGTGGGGAGGGCGACGGCGGCTGTCCAAGGTGTGTAACCCTCACCGCGCGCCCTACCCCTTGCTTATATAGGTGTCCCCAATGAGCTCATGAGTTGGAGGCCCATTAGTAATCCTAAGCCTTGTCTAATTCGGGTCCAACCCGAATTAGGCTTCCAGCCCCTTAAGCGCATGACCCTATGGGTTCACACACACATTGACATGGGCCGAGTACTCCTACTCGCCCAATAGTCAACAGCGGCCTCTAGCAAGGCGTGACAACTTGCACGCAAAGATCATATCAGATGAACCACTACGACCATATACAAGTTATTCCCTTTGCCACTCAATATATGGTTCAACTCATAGGTTAACACTTAACCCAAGCACGGCCATGCATTTGTTGATCCAATCACTTGAGTCATCCAGTGATATCTCTCTCGAGTAGAGAGGGGCAAATTCCATCTTGATTGTCTATGTCTCATAGCATGCTTCCCGACCACTCGAAGACCAACTTTATAACTACCCAGTTACAGAGTAGCGTTTGACAGTCCCTAAGTAGGTCGTTTCACATCTTGAGTACACACAATCTCAGGTCTAAGGACATAACGTATATGACGTGAATAGAGACTTTCTCATGTCAGGTTAGTCCAGCCTACATGTCTCACATGTGCCCACATTATTAGTTTGACATCTCCATGTCCATGACTTGTGAAACATAGCCATCAACTAATACATGTACTGGTCTAATATTCAAGTGTGTTCTGACAAGAATGCCGATCAGGGACAATTTTAGAATAACCATTCAAGTAATTGAGTTCCACAAACAATTCACATAATGGATATTCAATGAACACTTTATTCAATGAACACTTTATTAATCATGGATACAATTGGAATATCATCATCTCATGATTAGCTCTAGGGCATATTCCCAACAGTCTCCCACTTGCACTAGAGTTAATCTCTTAGATATCTAATCCCCATAGACCTCATGTGCACCTCATGCTTAGGCTGTGGAAGAGCCTTTGTCAAAGGATCTACTATATTCAAATCCGTATGTATTTTGCACAGTTTGATCTCTTCTCGCTTCACAAACTCTCGAATGAGATGAAACTTCCGGAGTACATGTTTGTTCTTCTAGTGATCCCTAGGCTGCTTAGCCTATGCAATTGCCCCATTGTTATTACAATGTAAATTCAATGGGCCCAACGCATTCGGAAACACAGCAAGATCAATGAGGAACCTCCTCAACCAGACACCTTCCTTTGCAGCGCCAGAAGCTGCAATGTACTCGGCTTTTGTTGTAGAATCAGACACCGTCTCCTGCTTGGAACTTTTCCAGCTAACTGCACCATCATTTATTGTGAACACAACACCTGATTGAGATAGTGAATCATTCCCGTTGGTTTGGAAGCTAGCATCAGTGTAACCGTTTACAATGAGCTCCTCCTCACCTCCATAGATTAGGAACACATCCTTAGTCCTTCGTAAGTACTTAAGAATGTTTTTAACCAACGTCCAGTGACTCTCACCAGGATTGGCTTGATACCTGCTCGCAACACTTAGAGCATAAGCTACATCTGGATGAGTACATATCATGACATACATGATGGAACCAACTACCAAAGCATATGGAACCTTACTCATGCGGTTGCGCTCAGCATCAGTGGAAGGACACTGCTTATCACTGTAGCGCACACCATGTGACATAGGCAATAACCCTTTCGTGGACAGTTCCATGTTGAACCTCTTCAACATCTTGTCAATGTAAGTACCCTGGCTTAATCCTATCAGCCTTCTCGACCTATCTCTATAGATCTTAATGCCCAAGATGTATGTTGCTTCTCCTAAATCCTTCATAGAAAAACTATTGTTCAGTGAAGTCTTTACAGATTGCAACATAGGAATATCATTCCCAATCAATAGTATGTCATCCACATACAAGATCAGAAACACAACAGCGCTCCCACTTTCCTTCTTGTAAACACAAGGTTCTTCTTCATTCTGACGGAAGCCAAATCCTTTGACGACCTCATCAAAATGAAGATTCCAACTCCGAGATGCTTGCTTTAACCCATAAATAGATTTCTTAAGCTTGCATATCTTTCCAGCATTTTTAGGATCAACAAAACCTTCAGGTTGTATCATATACACATCCTCTTCTAAATACCCATTTAGAAAGGCTGTTTTAACATCCATCTGCCATATCTCATAATCAAAATATGCAGCAATTGCTAGAATGATTCGAATAGATTTAAGCGTCGCTACCGGCAAGAATGTCTCGTCGTAGTCAACCCCTTGAA
Organism: Bothriochloa decipiens; assembly: GCA_023333625.1. Classification (NCBI taxonomy): domain Eukaryota; kingdom Viridiplantae; phylum Streptophyta; class Magnoliopsida; order Poales; family Poaceae; genus Bothriochloa; species Bothriochloa decipiens. Next base: position 45,035,046 of record CM041633.1, on the reverse strand, counting down.
CTTGCTAAAAACCCTTTGCGACAAGCCGAGCTTTATAGACATGAACATTTCCGTCCATATCCTTCTTCTTCTTGAAGATCCATTTGCACTCAATGGGTCTAACCCCATCAGGCGGGTCAACCAAGTTCCAAACTTGATTGTCTCCCATGGAATCTATCTCGGATCTCATGGCACTTTGCCATTTCTCAGAATCTGGATCCATCATAGCTTCCACATAATCCGCGGGTTCATCATCGTCTAACAATAACAAATCCCCACGCAATGCATGAAGTCTTGCAGATCTTTGTGGTTGTGGCGGTGTCTCCACTGCCACGGGTGTCTCAACTAGCTCTACTACAATAGCATCACTCGTAGAGTCAATCCATACTGGCTCATCTTGAACTTCTTCAAGATACACCTTTTGTCCATTCTTTTCTATTTTGAGAAACTCTTTCTTTAAGAAAACATCGTTTTGAGTAACAAACACTTTGCCCTCTGTCCGGTTATAGACATAATACCCTAAAGTTTCCATTGGATATCCCACGAAAAAGCACTTGTCCGATTTGGGTTTTAGTTCATCTGATATAAGTCGCTTGACATAAACTTCACAACCCCAAATTTTTAGAAAAGACAAACTGGAACTCTTACCAGTCCATATCTCATATGGTGTCTTAACTACGGACTTAGATGGTGCCCTATTCAACGTGAAAGCGGCTGTTTCTTGAGCTTATCCCCAAAAGATAAAGGTAGGTCCGACTGGCTCATCACAGACTGAACCATGTCCAATAAGGTCCGATTACATCGCTCAGACACGTCGTTTCTCTGAGGCGTTCTGGGTGGCGTAAGCTATGGAACAATTCCACAACTCTTAAGATGATTGCTAAACTCGTGACTTAGATATTCGCCTCCACGATCAGATCGCAAGGCCTTGATCTTCTTGCCATGTTGATTCTCTACGTCATTTTGAAATTCTTTGAACTTTTCAAATGTTTCAGACTTATGCTTCATTAGGTAGACATATCCATATCTACTAAAGTCATCAGTAAAAGTTATGAAGTATTGAAATCCTCCTCTAGCTGTTGTGCTCATTGGTCCACATACATCAGTATGTACATGTTCCAACAAGTCAGACGCCCTCTCAGGAAATCCTTTGAATGGTGCCTTGGTCATCTTGCCTAGCAGGCAAGCCTCACATGTCTCGTATGATTCAAAATCAAACAAAGTTAGAAGACCATCATCATGGAGCCTCTTCATGCGATTCTCACTTATATGACCCAAGCGACAATGCCACATATAGGTAGGACTTAACTCATTAAGCCGAGGCCGTTTAGCAGTAATATTACAAGCAGGTGCATCATCAAGATTTAAAATAAATAATCCATTCACAATGGATATAAAAGCCACAAACATGTCATTCTTGGAGATCACACAACCATTGTCTTTACTCGCAAAATAATAACCATCCTTCATCAAACATGAAGGTGATATAATGTTTCAACTTAAGCTTGGAACAAAATAACAATTATTCAATTGCATGATAAATCCTGATGACAGGTGAAGTTGCATCGTCCCGACGGTCAACGCAGCAACTCTTGCATTGTTGTCCACACGGAAGTCAACCTCTCCCTTTTCCACGCTTCTACTTCTTATCATTCCCTGCATCGTATTGCAAATATGAGCAACCTATTGAAGCCGTTGTTATATGTATATCGCGACGGACTTCATATTTCGCGACGGACCATCCATCGCCTGAAAATTTAGCAACGGACAGCCTGTTAGCAGTTTTTGCAACGGACAGTTTGTCACAATAATGACTTTTAGCAACTGACCGTCCATCGAGCTTAATTAAATAGGTAAAAAATAAAAGCTGGCCTCAATGTATAGCTAATGATCAAACATTAACCATACATTGATTCACGTACAGAATTAATGACATTCAAAAGTGATCACATACATTGATTCATGTATTGAACAATTACATTAAAATGTAGTGTCACTCAACATCAAACTAATCCTTGTTTCAAGTATCTAATTCTAATCTAATAATCAAAAGAAATGCAAATCATAGCTGCTGATCAAAGTTTAGCATAGCACATGTTCATGAAAACTAAAAACATTGGGCAAAAGCTCAAAATCCACAAGCTTGTAGCAGCATCCAAAAGTTCCTGAAAAGAATGATAGAATCAGTAGTTAGAGAGGCAATGTGCAGGCATACTTGTTTAATATTTGAGAGGTAATAACAGATATTATGATCCATACTTACTGAATAATTTGCTAGATTAGAACTTATTTCTTTCTGGTTAGTGTACTGTCTCAGAAATATTAGCCATGAATTTGAACTAAGCACATCAACACATTGTACCAATTTGGCACTGAACTCATAATAGAGTCCACAGTGTCATTATCTGACAAAGGAGTGCAAAGTAGCAGCGCAAGTAAATTGGTAAATCGGCAAAATAGAACAAAATTAAATTGGGAATGGAGAGCGAATTATGTAAACTGATCATAAGGACTGAAAGAATTGAGCAAACCTTGGGAATATTCTCTTAAGAAGTTCCAGGAAACCTTGAGAAGAGCTTGAATAAGTACACTATGTGACAAGCCGGTGGTCCAAAACCTTAAAGGAAACTCTGAGATGCAAAGGTAATATTCTTTAGCATATAAGGACAAATTTGTCAGGCATTATAACCATGCAAGATTGGTTTTCTTTATTTTTTGAACATCTATATCAGATCATTCTGTCATGAAATTACTGAATACAAACAATGTAACAAAGCACAATGCATCGAAAAGATTTAGTGATATATGGCTGTATGTTTAGACAGCTTTGCATGGGAAATTGCACAGAATAAAGATGAAATTTGAAACATACCTCTAAGGATTTGCCACTGCAGTGTACTGATGAACACATAAAGCAGTATCCAAAAGGACTTACTTCATGAAGTTCTGAGTTTGTGTTGCCTGTTTAAAACATTTCCTTGATGGTCAGTATCTCCATGAGATCCCAGAAACCTCAGGCGTTTCATGGCTGCCAAGAAATTGTAAACTATGATGACAATGACTCGATAGCAACATTTACAGTATGTTACGACAGTAAATAATTAGTAATATTTTCAGGGACCAAAGGTGGGGGTGAAATTTGCTTTCAAGTTCTATCCTGCTTTCTACTATCTAACTTAATTAATAAAGGTCCTATAAACTAGAATGGTTGTTCACCTGCAACATCTGCACATCTTGAACCTTAAAGGCAGTAAAGCACAGATATAGGATAATTCAATTGAAGGATGAACACAAATTTCTCTTTTTTTTTGGATAAGCAAATTCTTCTGTGCTCATCTGCTTCCCATCTAATACAGGTGGATGCAATCAGCAAAATATCAACACTAGCACTCCATGTAAATGAAAAATTATCTAATGAGTTTGCTAAATGTCAGGATACACACTGCCGAAAGTGTCAGGATCATCCAGAATAAAAATGTCAAGCTTACTTCACCAACCTAGAACTGATTTGATAATGTACTTGCTTGATGGGATATATGCAAATTTATTCGCAGCATCATCCAGCAGTAGCACGCTTAATGCACCATCCTAGAACAGATCTGAAACTATATTTTCTTCATGGGATAAATGCCCATCAACGGCACTAGCAAGCTTAATGCAGTCGTAAAATAAAATCCTAAGCCAATCAGTTATTCAATTCACCATGAGAATGAGACGCAGCATTACGTCACTCTCCACTCACTACCATTCACATCCAGCAGCCAAATACGTAAAGAACAGAAGAAAAATGGGACTGGCTGGAACTTTGAAGATCTTGCCTGGCTCGGACTGGACGTGACCGTGGCAGCAGCAGGCGCAGCCGCTTGCACTCCCGTGCGCTCGCCACTTGCACTCCCGTGCGCTCGCCGCTTGCTGCTGCCCTTTGCAGTCGCTGCAACAGCAGCAGCCGGTGCCGTTGCCTACCGCTGCCGCACTTATGACTACCCTCGACGGTACCCTTGCCTCTCGCCGGTCACAACAGGGAGGTGGACCTCGTCGATGTAGGGCCGTCGCTGGGAGGTGGATGGAGGTGGACGCTGTTGCTATTGCTGGGAGGGAGGAGGGTCGCTGCCAGTCATGGGGAGTGGAGGGGAGCACTGCCGCCGCCGGTCGTGGGGGCAATGGGACCGCTGCCGGATCCACACAATGGATAGGGAGGGAACACGCGGCCTCGGCGGGCGGTGGATTGGAGCAGCGGGGGGCGGGTGGGGATTAGACACGGTGGTCGGTGTTCCCTTTTTCCAATTGTAGCAGCGTGTGTGGGTGGACGAAGGAAAGTCTAGGGTTTGGAGGGGATTATTGGGCCAAGAGAGAGTGGGAGAGGCCTTTTGGAGCAGAGCAAGGCACAACATTCATTCAGTGACGGATGCTCTGATCAAAACACACAGATATAGCAACAGACCGTTCAAGGCGGAAGCAAAATAATTTTAGCAACGGACCATCCATAGTAATATTCGATTTTACCAATGGACCATCCTTCACAAACCTTTAGAGACTCACCGTCCAATGCTAATTAACAACTTTTACCAACTACAGTAAGTCACCGATTAAGGGTTGTGGTGTAGTGATTAGGGAAGACGACAGGACTCTACCAATTCTTCATTCTAGGGAGTGGCGGAGCGGGGTGACAGCGAAGGTGGAAAAGTGCGGACTCCTTCCGGCGATCACCGGCGACGATCTCATGGCCATCTCCCACTGTAAAGTAGGAGAATCGATCGGGGACTCAACGCCGGTCATTTTGACCGTGGTATTTTCTCCCTTCCCCCCTCCTAGCCCCCTCCTCAGCTGTGCTCTATTTCTAGAATGTTCTGAAAATAGAGTGATAGAGTTTTTCATGTCCATTTGAGTTTCACGAGTTTGAGTTGGGCGCAAGTTTTTCCGCTGATGAAGAATCGCAGAGTTACGCTGGCGGTGCCTCCATTTGCGATTTTCTCAAACTCCCCTGGACATTCATCTCCCAGGAATACTATTGGCGAGGACATTCCGAGTTCTAGTGGAGGTAGTTCCTATCAGAGTTTATTGAGTGAATCACAGCAATTCAATGGGTGTGAGGAGTTACGATTGAATGAGTGGTTAAACTCTGAATTTCCCCCACTCAAACATGGGGCTAGTTCATTCCCAACCTGATCAATCTATTATGAACAGGAGACTAGTTCATACCAATCCACCCCCCCAATTGCTGCAATCAACTCCAATGCTATGATGGTTGGGAAGTTGCCAATCCAATTCAAATAGAAATCTAAAGAGGAAAATCAAAATGAGTCAGGCACATTGCGCTCAATCGAGCAGATTATTCAAAGTCTTACTCCACCAGTGATGGAAGACATTCCAGAGCCAGAGTGTGGGTGGGCTAGGCAACACAGGCAAAATAGGGCTAAGTGCAAAGCTATTGGGCCGACCCAAAACACAGGACTATCTATGGAAGACCTCTTCTCCTACTCCTACTCGCTGCCACCCCCACCCAGACAACACTAGAAAACATCTCAATGGGTTTGGGTAGTAGCAGCTAGGGTTTGGGATTCAGAGGTGGTGCAGTTCCTAGCAAGTGGAGTGGAGATCCAGAAATACGGTGGGCAGGCAAAGCATCTATGCCGGGTTCATCCAGTCACTACTGATAGCCGATCTTTCATGGAGGTAGACAAAGGGAAGATGGAGAATTGAGGTTTTTACAATCGAGATGGGAGAGATGGTGATTGGGGCTGTGACAACCATGCGTGACGCAGATGAAAGAGATGTTTAGCGTGATGGTCATGGTCCTAGGGAGTTCCTTGGTCAAGGTGCCAGGGATCAGAGGTAGTACCACCAAGAAGAGAGAGATACAAGAGAAATCTAGCCACGCAAAAGGACAGGCGAATACCAAGGAGAAAGAGAGGTCCAAAAAATGACTGAGGCTGATCTTCGGCAACATCTGGAGGACAAGAAGAGAGGCCCTACCCAGCACCAGGGGTACATGGAAGCTCAGTCATCAGGCACCCCTATCAAGTGCTATAACTATGGTGAGGAAGGACACCACTAGTCAATTTGCAAGAACCCATCTCTATACTATAGCTATTTGGGTAGTGGGCATAAATCCTCTCAATGTCCCATGAAAGAAGGTCAATCCACAAGTTCAACAAAATCTCAAATCCCCAACAAGGGCCCATAGGTTTGCACTTTTGGTCTTCCTGGCCAAATGTTATATTCCCTGAATCTCCCTGAACCAGTGGCTAATAAGAAGAGCAAGGTGGAGGAACCAATAAGAGTTATTGTCTTAGTGCTGGAAGGAAGAGGTACCAGAAAAAGAGTTACTACAGAATTCCAATATATGATGGACTCAACCTGGGATTATGATGTTAGGAGAATCCCTGGAAGTGAGGTTTTGGCTAGTGTTCCAACTAGGCTTGCTCTGAACATGTTGACAAGAAGGGGAAAGATACAGTTCATAACCTCAGATGTGACAGCTGTGGTGGAGGAAACAAAATTAGACCCAGAGACATTCCAAATGCTTGAGTCAGTGTGGGTAAGGGCTGTGGGCATACCAAAAATTGCCAGAACAGAATATGCAGCACTTGAGCTACCAAGACTAGTTGGAGAGCATGAGGAAGTTCACATCCCCTCCCTCTAGTGGAAGGGAGTCTAGATAAAAGTTGCATCAAAGGACCCAAGCAAAATCAAGGGCACCTCTAAGGTATTCATCAATAAAAGGGGTAAAAAATATCCTGGTTCTTCTCTGACAAGTTGAGCCAATTTCCTCCTGCGAAGAAACCTGATGATGATGATGACCTTGGGGAGGATAATGATGATTCCACTGATGAAGAGTTCTTTGATTCACAAGATAGTCAAGATTGGAACAATTTGAGAAATAATGAAAACAAAGAAAAGGAAAATTCTACAGGGACTGGATCAACCAGTCAACAAGGTTACAAGAAGCATGAGGGAGGCCAGAATCCTATATCTGCTAGTTCCGAAGAATAGAAGGCCCATGATTGTCAGATCCTATTGAGTTTCTCTAATGTAATACAAGAGATGAATGTCCTGGCTAAGAGTATGAGGAAGTCATAGGATATGAATGAAAGAGTTATGGACAGGGATGAGGCCTTGGGAGGAATAGAAGTGCTGACCTTGAAAGACTCCGATACAAAAAGCAATCATGACAAGATGACTAAGGAAAACTTTGGACAAGGGTCTCTAGAAGCACAAGCTACAAGCAAGACAACTGATATCACCCAAGTGATGGAAAACAAAATAGCATGTGAGATAAGACAAAGTGCAAGGACCATGAACGACAATAGAGATATGTTGGAAAAAGCTATGGAGAAGAAGGTAGCTGAGAAGGCTAAGGGCATGAAGTCTGCTCCTGCAAAACCTAAAGTTATACCTCCCCCCTCCCTTGCTCCTCTACCCCCCAAATTGAATCATTAGCAAGAGTTTGTGGAGTATCCTTGGGCAGTGACAAAGCTGTTCAAATAGCAAACATTTCTCTTCTGCAAGCTAGGAATGATGCTTCCCTGGCTCTACAGAAGGCTAAGCAGAAAATATCATAGTTATCCAGTGGTGATGAAGAGTTATTATCTGTTGACAGAGATACAATTCAATCACAAAGAGTTCTAATGGTGGTGCCATCAAGGATGTCACCCCCCAATCAGTGATCAAAGATGAAGATTCTCTTTTGGAATATTAGGGGTCTTGGCAACCCAGGCAGAAGAAGAGTTTTCTAGAGTTAATTAACAAATATTCCTTTAATTGTGTATGCCTTTAAGAAACTATTAAGTCAGCATTTAGACAAAGAGAGCTAGATAGGTTTGCAGGAGTAAGACATATGTCATGGCACTGTTTACCATGCAATGGCCATTCTGGTGGCATGCTTATTGGTGTTGACAGAGATATAGCCCAAGTTTTGTCTGAAGACCAAGGGGAATTTTATCAGAGTGTTGATTTATCTCTGAAGGAGGATAACTTCAAATGGACCTTAACAAATGTGTATGGTCCAGTGCATGATGAGAGAAAACTAGAGTTTTTAGATGAGATATGAAGAAAAATATTATCAGCTGATTTCCCTGTGATGATGGGAGGAGATTTTAATCTGGTAAGGAGAATTTTAAAAAAGTCAATAGGCAATGTGAATTTATCATTGATGGAGGCCTTCAATGAGATGATAAACAACTCTGTTCTGAAAGAGGTACACAGATCAGGCAGTAGATATACCTGGACAAACAAAACCCACCAATTATGTGTGTGTTGGATAGAGTTCTCATATCTAGTGAAATAGAGAATAAGTTTAACCTAATTTCAGTATTGACTGCCCAAAGAATTGGATCTAATTATAACCCATTGATTGTGGACACTGGAGGTATTACAGATCAAAAAACTCATTACTTCAGATTCTATAAACAATGGTTACTCCAAAATGGCTTCTGTGATTGGATCATACAGAAATGGCTAGCAAGATTCAAACATGACCCACTTGATCACTGGCATATTGTATCAGGGAAACTAAGAAGAGCTATTAAAGGCTGGGGGCAGAATAATGACAGTCAACGAAACAAGTCAAGTTAGAGATAATAACTCAGATTGGAAAGTTGGATGATGAAGGTGACATAAGAGATTTGGATGTATCAGAATGGAACCAGAGATATGATTTAGAGTCAAAACTTCAAAAGATTTTGTTAGATGAGGAAATCCAATGGCAAAGAAAGGGAGGAGAAAACTGGATATTGAAAGGTGATTCAAACACCACCTTGTTTCACAAATGCGCTAATGGCAGGAAAAGGAAAATGTAAATCACCATGCCTGAACAAGGAGAGGAAATGTTATCAGACCCAGAACTGCTCAGAGATCATGTGACTGAATTCTACAAAAATCTCTTTGGAAAAGAGGAGACAGCCAATATGCACCTAGATGAAAATATGTGGCCAGTGAGTCAAAAGCTGCAACAAGAAGAAAATGACTGGCTTGTAAGACCTTTCTCCCTAGAAGAACTAAATAGTGCTATGAAATAGATGAAAAACAACACTGCCCAGGCCCTGATGGATATATAATAGAGTTCTTCAAAGTCCTCTGGGTCAATCTAGAGGTATTATCGGGAGTTTCTGGATGCTCTTCATGCAGGTTGTCTTGACTTGTGGAGGCTAAACTATGGGGTCATCATCCTTTTACCAAAAGTAAAACCAACAACTAACATTAAACAGTTTAGGCCAATTTGTCTTTTGAATGTGATCTATAAAATAATTACCAAGGTGCTCACATCAGATTGACAAGAGTTATAGATAAAGTGATCAGCCCTAGCCCTCTATAAACGTTTTTGTCTCGCCACGATGGTCCTGGATTTGTTGATCGGACATAGACCGGCGAGGTGTGCAAGCCCGGTGGAGCTCGCCAGATCGATCATGACGACGGGGCAGCGGCGTCTCTCGCGTGAGACACATCGCGATCTTGGCCACACGATGGAGCGGAACTGAGTGAAACGGAGCGGATGACACTTTGGGGTGATTTGGAAAAAAAGATTAGATGGGATTGGTGGGAGGGTTTAAGTGCTTAAATGATCCACCTTCATCTAAAGCCATCGGATTAGAAAGATGTGGTCTTGATTGGAGTTTCCATAATTTGCATAGCTAGCCGGTTTCATAGCATACGCTGCCTTTTTTTATTATCATCGTATACATATAGCTCCATGGCCTTTTTTTGAGAAACCTAGAGCTCCATGGCCTACTTCACCTATTATTAGATTGGGCTGCACAGGCCACGCCATGTTGGGCTGTCGGATATGGTCCACCAATTGTGGAGAAGGGAATCTCTATGTTAATATTGATCACTCAAATACGCCACACATGTACAATACACTGATCAAATAAACAGTACTAAACCGGAATGCAAAATTTTGAAAAGTGTTATGTTAAATTATGTCTTGTTTGGCTGCTTGCCCGATGCTTGGCGCCCGCGGGGATCTCATCTTCATCAGGGCTAGAGACGTCCACTGTCTCCTACCCTACTCTGGCCCTGCTCTGGTAGCGGGCCTCCTCAGGTCTCTGGTGACTGGCCAGTGCCTCCCCTTTAGGCCATTGTTCTACCGGCATAGCGGAGAAGAATATTTCTCGGTCCTGTCCAAGCAGTGTCTAACAGTCAGACCATGAAACATTATACACATTTCATTCAAACAACAATGTATAAAGAAATAGCAATTACCACTGTTGACTTACTGTTGGTGGTGGTCAGGATATGTCGTAGGCCCGTGCGCGCTCCTCCGGATAGCTAGTCTCCTAATTGAACTTTTCAAACAGAGAAGCCATCTGCCGGTTCAATGCTTCTGGCAGTAGCTTCTCCCGGGTCTCACGGGAGGGGTCGGCTCGCCCGGCATACTCGAACAAGCAGTTCACCCGCTCCTTGTAGGGCTGGATCCGACACATCAGCCACGTCCCGGCCACCAGCAGACCATTGACATGCTTATTGTCAATTAACTATAGCAACTCCCTCACCTGATACATCTCATTCTCAAATGGTTTATCGGACCATTTGGGATTGAACTCGGGCACTAATTCACTTCACAGGGCACTCTCCTCCCCTCCACATCCTGGCTCATGTAGAACCAGCGGGAGAACCAGCTCTTCTACGCTGATTGATGGGAAAAGCCTAGCCACTGGCTCTTCATCCCATCCCGCAGGTGCAGGTAGCAGCCCCCCTGCAATCTGGGACCCACTGGTCTTCAGTCCTTTCTTCATTAGCAGGTAGAAATGGCTAAACAGATTGAAGTGGGGGGATGCCCAGGAAGCACTCGCAATACGCAATGAAAATGGAGATGGAGAGGATCGAGTTGGGGTCAAGATTATAGATTGAAATCCCCTAGTAAATGTAGATATCCCGCAAGAACCCGTTCACGGGTTGCCCCAATCCCCGCATCACGTAGTCCTTGAAGACTATGATTTCTCCATCTAGGGGTCGAGGGGAATCCTCACCTTGTGGCTCATGCCATACCTCCATCTCCCGTGCCGGAAGAAGTCCCTCATCCGCGAGCGCCTGCAGTGACTCCCGCGTGGAGGTCGAGTGCTGCCAATATGGCCGAATCCGCTAGATCCGGTCATCTTCGTCACCTTCTTGGCTCTCCTCCTTTCCATCTCCTCTGCGGATGGTGGGTCAACGGGTGAGCTGTGCATGGTGGTGTTGTGGATGTGCTAGATCCGCTCGACTGCCTTGCGCGCGGTGGACGAAGTAGCGGCGGTGGGTGGTGCAGCAGTGGCGGCGGTTGTGAGGAAATAGATGAGGTGGAGCGCTCGAGCGAGTGGGGCGTGTCTGGAATAGAAATGAATGAAACGCGGAACCGTTCCCCCCCGGCAGTGGCCGCTTATTTATAGGAATCGGATGACATCGCTTTGACTTCTAGGGTTGGACTTGCTGACTCGTGTGGACGTGGACTTTTTTAATTCCAGTGGGCCATACTGGTCCCTGAGCGCTGATGTGGGCTGTGGGATTTTTATTCCTTTGTGTGCCTTTCCTATTTGTCCTTACCCTACATTGGCACGTGTCCGGTAATCTTGGGATCATTCCCTACATTTCTCCTTTAAATATATACTTCTTTCCAGAATTGTGTCAGATTTTTTCTAATTAAATCTGGGGGACTGATTTCTTGGGTTACATAAGTTATTTCCCACACCTGGGGACTGCACAGTAGTTTGCCACCCACTGGGGCCCATGGACCATGGGTTCTCGGTGTCCCTCGACCCGATCGAGCCTCTATTCTGTCCAAGGCACACCTGGGGACTGCACAGTAGCTTACTACCCACTGGGGCCCACGGACCATGGGTTCTCAATGTCTCTCGCCTGATCGAGCTTGTGCTCTGTCAAAGGCACAACTAGGGACTGCGCAGGAGCTTGCCACCCAGTTAGGCTCATGGACCAGGGGCTCTTGGTGTTTCTCAACCCGATCGAGCCTGTGCTCTGTCCAAGGCATGCCTAGGAACTACGCTATGACTTGTCCTTTAATACTGACTATGTCTAGTTTGTGCTATCGTGAGTTTTTTCTTAAAAGGTCAATACAATATTTTTCTATCTTCTATCGAGCTTGGGGACTATGCGGACCCATGTCATCTCGCGGTGACTTGGGCCTATCTTCTATTCTTGGTTCGCTTTTCTTGCCCGTACAGGTGGTTTATGTTAACATTCCTATGATACTCTATCACGTATTAACGTGGGCCCACGTCCCAGGATGTAAAAAGAATTTTTCTTTTTCTTGGAAAACCATGCATCTTTCGACAGATCACCTTCCTAACGGGAGTCGTTGTCAGGAGCAGACTTACGAACTGCTCGGGAGAAGCCCAGATAGCGCTAAAGTCGTCAGCATCTTCGCTGGTCGGTATGACGTGGTCTGCATCTTCGCTGTTCGGCATCACGTGGTTTGCATCTTCACTGCTCAGCATAGGTCAAGGCGGCGACTTCCTCAAGATACATGGTGCTCGGAGACTAGCTGTGGGAGGTATAAACCCATATACCCTGACGGTTAGACTTTGGGTGCTTGGACCAAATGGCCCAGATCACAAGACGGAGGTCGGTCCATCACCACCCTGGTCGGTGGGCCGCGTGGCTCCTGAAGGCTACTTGGCGTGTAAGGAATCTTAGTCGGTTATATCTATTTGTAATCTCCAAGATACGGAGCAATGTAACTAACCACAGGGAAACCCTAGATATGTAACCTTACCCCTCCCCACTATATAAGGCGGGCAAGGACCCCCCTAGAACGGATCTTTTCATCTCATATCATCTTTGATCTGATCATTGTACTTCGGTACTCATCAATACAACAGTAGAGATGCAGGACTTAGGGTATTACACTTTCGAGCGGCCTGAACCTGGATAAACCCTTATTTGTCTTGTTTGTTTGTCTTGCATCTCACATCTGGTTCGTAGGCTCTTAGCGCGCCCTCACCGCAAATCTACTACCTCGGGGTATCTCGTGGTACACTACCGAGTAGATATCGTCGACAGGAATAGCGCTTCATGTAATATATTAGCTCCCAAAAATACGTAAAAATGCGGGTGTAATAACTCTTCTTCTTAAATACAAAGATGTGCAGGTCTTTTGCGTGTTCGAAAAAAAAGCTGCGAGGACAATTCCATTCCCCCAATCTATGTCTGCCGCGAATTCCTGTCAGTCGTAGGCACCTTGTACGCATGGGCCTTAAAGGTCAATTCGACTGTACATATAATTATTACGACAGTAATGCAAGCAGTGAATGAAGAGCCTATTTGTTGTTTCTTAAAAGCACGACATGGGTATTCTAGGCATATTGGTTGCTTCTCTGTCCAACAGATGAGCAACATATTTTTCTGCTCTGCAGCTGTGCATTCTAATGCGACATCTCGTTTTCTAATGCTTTCGATATATGTGCTGGTGAAACTTGCAGAAACCGCTTACTTCGGCATAATGCTCTTTTTTCCTTATCTATGTAAAATAATGTCACGTATCTAAACGTTTTCGCTTTTTCAGTTGAAGCCTTGCTTTGAGTGCTGTAAGAACATAGGCGTGCCTCCTCTGTTTTCTGCTGGTTCAATTGAATTCGATGGTCAATGGGTGCCCATATATACCATATATATAGTTTACCCTGCGATCTTTTGCTAGCTTCGATTCTTTTCAACATGTTTCTTTGGTGCTAATTACTTCCGAACAGGATCGTTGGTACATCTCCCACCCTCTCCCTTCGTTTATAAGTAACTGTTTTTGTTCATACATGGAGGAATGGAATTCGCTGACAAGGTCCAGAGCTAAACTCAGCCTCATATGGCATAGCTGTAGCAAATTTATTTGAAGGAACCTCCTTGCCGGCTACCAGCACATGGCGATATGGGATCACCAGCGGACAGAGCACACGGCTAGTCCATATCGAGGGAGATAGCAACACATTTAGCAAAACAGTAGTTACACATTTAGGTAGATTACTTTTTTGCATAGGTTTTTCTAATGTAGAAATTAGAGAACATATTTGCAAGTAGATTTTTAGATTGCCTAATATATCCCCCCTTAGGCACCACGTTCCTTTCACACACGTTGTCTTGCACATCCAATTAGAATTAGTACGGTATTAAACTGTCACCTGCACTTGCACACTATTTACACGGCCCATAGAATTATTTGATTTATTAAATATTATTTGGATCAAGCCCACAATATCTCCAACAGTGTCTGGGGACGAGTAGGGAGCGTGTGCCAGCCGTTGCTGCTCGCGACACCGTCTTGCATGACGAAATGGGCTGGACTCAGGGCTGGGTTCGACAGGCTAAGCCCAACCGTGAATCATGCAACAAATCCAACAGAAAATGGATTATTTAATTTCTTTAACTGTCTTCTTCGAAATTCGTGCTATTTTTTAGAAAACGGAATACCCGAGCAGTTCTCTTAGTTTAATTGGTTGCTTCGAGATGTGTGCATTCGTTAGAACGTGTCGGAGTAGATGCCCGTAAACAACACGCTCAAATTAGAGTGCAATATGATAGAATGTAAACATGGTTTTACATCTGTCCAGCTCTGTTTCTTTGCCACATTATAAAAAAACACTACATTCACTAGGAATGAAATTATCAGAGAAGGAGCCAACCCACAACAGAATTGATCAGGAACATACATATAGCTGTAGCTATCTTAATTTGATACCCACTCAAGCTACCAACTAAGCAAACGGTCTTTGAACCATATGGACATTTTTTCTTCCGACCCAGACCATTCATAATTCTAACACGGACCATGGAAACATATGTAAGAAAAGTGTCACATGTATTATGGTTAGGCTCTCCCATTTTGACGAGGCAATAGCATGGTAAATCGCGACGCCACTGTCGTTCAGAGACAAGTACCAGAACCTACTCCAGCATAGTTGCCTTGTCCAGTTCAGCTTTCTCAAACATCTCCTGACTAATCGGAAATCTGGATGTTCCCTTTATAGAAATATTAATACAAAACATTATTTATGCTGATCACTCCAAAACCAGGTTGTTGAGACGAACAGAGATATGCCTCTCCTCTCCCCTCAATGAGGCGGAGAGAGATGTGCTACCTCTGCTATATCTGGTGGCTCCTTTGCACTTCATATACATATGATGCCTGATGTCCCATAACTCGTCATGCGTTCCACATGCATTACCTGCAAATAGAACAAACTGTGAGCTCAATTACCATAAAAATGAGGCGTTGCCACCATGCCAATGTTTTTCCATGATCTCTGTCTTCCACAAATTCTTTCCTCTCAGTAGGCATCTTCCACACTCGAGACTTGAATTAGGAAAGGGCCTTAAACTAATTGCACTGTACATAATTATGACAATGAAAGCAGTGAGATGTATATGTAGGGCCCCACCCCATCATTCCATTCAGATGCGCTTCAAAGTTCCTGTGACACAACCTTTCCTCTAGATGCCTTGTTCATTCCTTTTTGGTCCAGCCAATAAGCAACACTTGGCGTCGAAATTCCCCCATTTCCTACTGATCAGCATGCGCGCAAAAGGACGAACCAAGTCAATCAACTTCTAATAGTGTTTCATGTTTTTTTTTCCCTAATTACCAAAATCAAGCATCATACCAATCCATCAAGTCAAGCAACTTCTAATAGTGTTTCATGTTTCGTTTTTTCCCTAGTGACCAAAATCAAGCATCATACCAATCCATCAACCCCATATGCATCGTGGTAAGTACATGCATCGTGATAAGTACATGGCAGGAAAAACTGGGTGACAAATTACCTTAATCTCATGGAAAAGAAGTTAGTTTGTACAATAGTTTTTAGAGTCCAACATTTCATTTTATTTTGATTGAACCTTTGAGAGACACTATAAACTTACGGCTTATTTGGTTTCATGGGAGGAACTATGTCCCTTCTAACCAAACAAAAGGGACTACTAGAGTGACTTTTGGTTCCTAGTCCACTAGTTCCTTGGGGAGGCTTTTTGGGACTTATGTCCCAAAAGGACAGCCCATACCCCTCCCTCTCTGGCATCCCTCACAAGTCTCTCTCCTCGCCCAGAGCTGCACTCCCCACCGGCGGTGGCATATGCTCCCCCACCCGCAGGGCTGCGCTCCCCCACAACAGCTTAAGGAAAATATATAACCGGAGAATTCCGGTGATCATGCGCAACAACTGTCATTCCAAGGGCTAGTTTTGCCCTATCAGACAATATATAACCCCATGGCCAACAGTTTTATGGGTATTAGGGCTCAAGGATAGTGGTGGAGCAGTATAGAAGAAAGTCATCACAGAGACCCACTTGTGCGTGGGGAATAACCATGGGCAATCCACATAGTTACCTCCTAGGGTATTGATATAGATATGACCTGATATTGTGATATATGGGTGATAACTTTGATTGGTCGAGAACTCGATATTCATGATCTAAGCTTCAAAACCAAGTTCGATTTGGACCTCCAAAACTGTTGCATCACTACTTCGTTGAATATCAGACCCAGGTGCAGCAAACAAAGTCTATTTCACGAGGAAAATAAGAACGCAATAAAACCCCAAACCCTAATGACTTGGACAATGGATAATTAAAGATTCTTGGGCGTCATCAACCCTCGACATGTCTGCTAATGATCTCTAACACGATACATTGCCCAATTAACAGACCAAAAGATGGTGTTGTAGCAGCCTTGTATGTTCTAAGCGCTAACTTATTTCAACGATTCATGTTGAGTCAAGAAAAAATTTTAAGCTAAACAATAGCATATGTGGATTGTAGAAAATGGAGTGCGTGTGTGTCCTAGGTGTTGCTTTTATGAGGACCTCTCTTAGAATCCAAGATGAACTCCATCTTGAGTTGGACTGGGCCTCCATCCTGATGTGGATGAGTTGGATGCCCATGCTAGTCCTCTTCTCAAGGGCTTGTATTTTGAAGGAATGATGTCCTCATTAAACATCGCTACGAGGAGTTCCAATGACGAGGACTAGGATAGAACGTGAGCTTGTTGATACCTCAGAGAAATATTATCACCAATGGGAGTTGCATTTTCTACCTCTAAAAGTTTCTACACTTAATTCTTCAATTGTCTGTGTGCCATACATTTAGCCATGCATACTTAGCAAAACATAGTTGCATATCTAGATAGATTTATTGTGCTGATTTTGATAAGTTGGAACTAGATGCCAAGTTCAGTTTTTAGAAAGACTAATTTATTTTTTAGAGAGAAGAAAGACTAATTTATTTATCCCCCTCTCAGATGCCAAGTATAATATTTAGATGTGATACTCTCTTGCAGCTAAACAATTATGCGTACATATGGCCCTCCCTTACCCGGCCCCCTTCCACCCGAATGCCAAATTCACAGTAGAGTGTAGAGGTGGAGCAGAGCTAGATTCGATGGAGCAGAGGATTTCCCATGTGTCTATCTGCCCTATATAGATCGGCTCTCATCCCATCACAATTCACAAAG
Source organism: Bothriochloa decipiens (assembly GCA_023333625.1). Taxonomy (NCBI): domain Eukaryota; kingdom Viridiplantae; phylum Streptophyta; class Magnoliopsida; order Poales; family Poaceae; genus Bothriochloa; species Bothriochloa decipiens. The sequence continues at coordinate 45,017,648 of CM041633.1, read as the reverse complement.
ACCACCTGATATTGGAAGATATATATGTCATCCCATCAAGATAAAAGCTTATATAGGCGCAAAACGAGATACTCTATCAATAAGCATGGCTAACCAAAGGGCACAGACAGTCGAAAAAGAAGGAAAAGAATGTTTGGGACAAGAGATCAACATCAAAAAGCAAACACTCAGAACATGCATCATTACCAACACGTGAGTGAGGTCTTTGAATAATGACCCGGACACGCAAAGGGCACGCTGCGTCTGTACACCATCCGATGGCGCGGATTACCGACTCAGAGCACATGTAGGAGTTGGCAATGAAGCAAGCAGAACACAAGAAAATAATAAAAAGACTAGCAGCTCACCCAGACGACCGATGTGGAAAGTTCAGTTGTTGTTTGCCTGTGTTTGTGTAGCTCCTTCGTCGTGGTCTGGCATCTGAAGCTTGTCGGACAGTGTCTTCCCCCCCTTGAGCGCGATGATGAAGGAGATAAAAGAGAGGAACTCCCCGCCTTGGCCAAGGCTCTTCGCATGCAGGTAGCCCCTGCACATGCTGGCGGAGTAGCAGAGCATGCCCATCCAGACGCAGTACATCACCTCCCAGCGCGTGGCTTCTGGCTGTTCCATCAGCTCAGCTGCAAGCTTGCAGGCCTCGTGCACAAGAGGGTACTCCTCGATGAACCTGGCGACACGGAAGCCGTCGAGCGGCGACTCCTGCCTGTCTACGATGGAACTCGTGTTCTCCATGGCTTCCTGGAACAGATGCTGCCTGGTACCGATCAGGAGCATCTCGGGTCGGGAGTAGAACAGGTGCGCCATGTAGTCGGAGTTCGCCTACTTTCTGGAATGCTGGACCGGAAGCAGAGGTCCGTGGCGATGTGCAAGCGGAGGACGCTGACGTCGAATGGCAAGCCACGCAGGCTCCGCGCTATCTGGGACTCGGCAGCCTCACCAAATATGGTTTCAAATATTGATGCTTCCAGCCTCCCCAGTGCCCAGTTCTTACCCCTTTTGTGGCTCCTGTAGCTTGCGAGGTCGAGGCCCGTTAATGATTGGCGACATGTTAGCAAGTCCATGAGAAGCATCCCGGCAACTTTTAGGTACTTATTATTGTGGCTGACCTTGCAGCTGTCGCAGCCGAGCCCGCTGAGCAGCCGGCGTACAGCAGGCTTCTTGCGCTCGAAAGCCACATCGATGAGGTTGTGCCCTGGGAGCGTCTCGCACAGGGACGGGACATCTGTCCATCGCGTGAGCTTGTAGAGCAGCTCGCTGATGAGCAGCCCAAAGACATCCAGCACCGCGGTCAAGCATAGGACGACGTATGTCATCCTGATGTCGATGGCGTTGAACAGCCGGTATGCCTGCTTGTCGCCGGTCGCGAAGATCACGATGGCAGCGACGTGCAGGCATGGTACCAGCGATACATGGCAGGCTAAGTGAAGGACCGAAAACAGCGATTAGAGAGAGGTGAATAGGAGTCTTAAAATTTCTTTCAAAACTTTTGGGTTCTCAACTCAACAAACACCCTAAGAAGCAAACACATAAGCTAGTGATGACTACGACCCTATTGAAAAGGTGGATGTTCTCTAGGAACACAGCAAGTCACCACGAGAACTAAGAAGTGATTCTAAGAATAACCGGAGAACGACCGAGCAAGAAGAGGAACAACTCAGCTTCACTGCGTAGGGGCGGACTGTCCACGAGTCAGGCCCGGACTATCCGCAGGTATGGACAGGTTCAGGTACAGTCTTAGTCGGACTGTTCGACGTTCCAGGCCCCGACTGTCCGTGGGCAAAAATCCAAAACATGAGCTGGACAGAGAAGTTAAAAAACCGGCGGACTGTCCACGGTTTGTACGCCGGACTGTATGCGGTTCAAAACTCCAAACCAAACTTCCGAAACTGACTCTGGACAGCTGCTGCTGAACACTGTCGGACTGTCCAGACTTTTCAGTCGGACTATCCGCGGGTCATCATCCCGGAAATAAAACTGGAAGTCGAGAGCTCGGTTCCAAACTGGAGGAGTCTCGGACAGTCTGCGGTATGTTCTGCGGACTGTCCGCGCTCACTCAACAGACTGGCCGCGGAAGCCACTGGCTCGATCTTCCGGCCGTCGGACTATCTGAGATTCAAGGCCCGGACTAACCGCGGTTATAGACAAAAGCCACATCAGCAAAATGAAGAACTCCTTCAGCCAAAACCCGACCTCCGGACTGTCCGCGGTCACCCAGAAAATCACCTGAAAATCGCCACTCACCGATTCAACCCGATGTCTCTTGAATCAACACCAACTGCAACAAGATTTGGAAGAGATGTTCCTCATGCAGCTGGGAGGCTATCTCTAATGCATCATGGCCCAATTTGAAGAGAGTCGAGAGAAATCGTGAAGAGGGTAAAAGTCGGCCAAGAACTCGTCATGAACACAAAACCGTCCTGATCTACGCGCTCATGAGGAATTAGCTCCAACCCTTCGGTGGGATTGATCCTCTCACGTCATAGCACGAATCAACGAAAGAAAAATGGAGTCAAACAGCCAAGAAATGAAGAATCTGAGCTCAAAATAGTGAGGGGGAGAGGGAGCTCGGGATGAACAAACAAGAACAGAAAATCCATCAGAGGAATTCCACGAATCTAAAAGCCCAGGGGTGCTCTTCCATGAACAATCACTACAAAGTTTGCAATAGACCTCACACACTCAGAAAAACTAGAGACAGAGAAATCCTAGGATGAACAACTGGAATGGAGAGGTAAGACTGAGTAGAGGCAGCACCCTCTTATTTATAGGCCTATTACACAATTTCACTTCTGCCCCTAGATATTTTTAGAGCGAACCACCTAGCCAAGGACACTATGGTCTAACTCGAGATTTCCTGATCTGACGGCCACCGCGCCTTCTCACTGATAGCATTGCTTCGACGCAATCTCCCCGATGCTGCTACGTATTTTGCCACAATATTTTCTCACTAATTGTGTGTCCTATGACGATAATTTATTTTGCCACTAATAATGACATATTAGTGAGGTAAATATTCTTTTGCCACAAATGTCTTGCTAAATAGTGGCAAAACAATGTTTCGCCACTCCATTCGCCACTAAAGATATTTCCTATAGCAAATTAGTATTTTGTCACTAATAACCGACATAATAGTGACGAAAACTAGTGCTGTCACAAATAGTACAAGCATTAGTGGCAAATATAAATTTCGCCACATCATTTTGTCACTAATGCTAGGTCTCCTTGTAGCGTGAGGCCAAACCACCAAACCGTCCGCGAGTAGCGTAGTCCATACGCATCCCCCGTCGATGGTTTTGAGGACAAACCACTAAACCTCCTTGCGAGTAGCGTACTGTGTACGCGTCCCCCGCCATGTACACTTGCGCTTGTCGATGTCCCAAGTGTCAGTCACCGTCGCTGGTCACCCGGCCGTCTGGTCCGTTGGTCCAAGCCTCGTGTCCATCCTTCACCGTACCTGTTAGTCGGCACGGCACTCCCTCCTTGACCATCTCCTGACCATTGCCACCGCATCCGGACTCCACACCTGCACATCACTAGCCAAGAGATACGTTTCGAGACATAACCCTGTGCCAAGGGATCAGTAGAACCACCAAACCAACCATACACCAAAGTGTTGTCTTGTTGACAATCGCTCATCACAACAACAAAGATGCTCCACAATGGTTATGTAAAAACCATGTGTTCACTCAACAAGGGTGCTCCACAATCTTCCCCTTGATGACTGCACTGTCAACACCAACACAAAGCCAGAGAAAACTCACTCAAATGAACAAAAGCCAAAGAAAAGCTTGAAATGGTCACTTGCCATGAGCAAAGCAAGAACAACAACTTGGTCCCCAAGGACATGGGCAATGGCTTGACGCAACCAAGCAAAACAAGCTCAAAGCACCTAAAAGTGGCTAGACCCTCAAGACAGAGGAAAACGGCTCAACATGTCTAGCAAAGCAAATGTGCACATGAATGCACACTCTGAATGCACATATGAATGCTCCCCTTTGACAAGTGCATCAACCTCACAAATGCACATGAATGCACACTCTGAATGCACATATGAATGCTCTCACAAAAGAAGCTCCCCCTTAAATCATGCTATGAGATGTACAATGCGAAATACAAAGCCTCAGGAGTATAGCAAGTGGATTAAAAACATGCTCAAGTTGGTACGGCATATGTATTACAACAAACGCAATACAAGGCCAATGCTCAAACTGATCAAATGAAACGGAATATGAATTATAAGAATTTTGAATAGTTTTAAGCATATCTCATAGAAGGTGTTCACCAAAGAGGATAGCACATAGCACATATAAGCAGGAGATCAAACTAGTGCTAGCACATGTATACAAAAGTGAACTAGCCCACATAAAGATCATACATCATGTCTCAAGAAAGCACTAAACACTTGTAGCTTCAACATTGATTAGAGTTTTATAGCGGTTTTACAAGGTTATTTTTAGACACTTGTATATGAGAGGATCAAAACTGTCCGCCAAAAATTTTGTTGTTTTTATCATGTTTTTCAACCACACTGAGTTCATCCCTATGTGCAAGTGGAAGCTATCTCATCATGAGTGGTTGTGGACTAGCACTACAATGCCCAAGTTCATCTCACTCGAGAGAATTAGAAGCACTCTCGTGACATTGCTATGGGACAGTTAAGATCAAACTCCAAAGCATTTTCATCATTACTTAGCTTAGACATCATGTTTTAGCACAAAGATATCAAGAGATCTGAGATAAGTATATGACTCAAGAAACATGAGATATAGAAACTAAAGCATACATATGAAAGCACATGGATCTCTACACATCCTACACATGCTAGTTGCCATCTCAAAGGTGAACAATTTTTCAGATTTCATCATTTATTAAGCAAGTTCACATTTATAAAACAAGCTTAGCTCATAACATGTATCAAGATGATCAAAAGGAGCCTAAGCTGCTATAGCCATCATGTATCCATAAGACATATCAACAAGAGCATAAACTTAATCAACAGGCTATACAAGTGAAGGCTAAGCACAAGATATATGATACATGATGAGATGCAATGCAATATGATGCAAAAGCAAAAGCAAAAGAGAGAGAAATAAAGACTAGTGTACAAGATACAAAGCGACCCAAAACTAAAATGGGTAGCAAACATACTACCCTCGCAAGTGGGCAAACTAGGTTTGGTTGAGAGGTTTGGTGAAAATGTCAGCTAGCTGGTGCTCGGTGCGAATATGTCTCAAGTCGATGGTCCCTTTCTCTTGGTTGTCTCTCATGAAGTGGTACCTCAACTCAATGTGCTTAGTTTTGGCATGGAGCACTAGGTTTTTGGCTACACTTATGGGACTAGTGCTATCACAGTAAAGTGGCACTCGGGTGAAGTCTAGGCCAAAGTCTCTCAAGGTAGCAACTATAGCCTCACAAGTGGATTGGGCTATGGAAGACTGCTTGCGAGAGGACCAAAAAATAAGCGACGAATCCAAGAACTGACAAGTACCAGAAGTTGACTTTCTCTCAACACGACAGCCAGCATAATCAGTATCAGAATATCCACAGAGCGAGAGGGTGGAAGCGGTCGAGTACCAAAGACCAAACTCAGGAGTGAAACAAAGGTACCTCATGATCTACTTGATGGCTTGACGATGAGAGTTGTGCGGCGAAGACTGAAAGTGTGCACAAAGATAGACCGCGAACTGAATGTCTGGACTCATCACCATCAGGTACAACAATGACCCGATCATGCTGCGGTACTCCTTCTGGTCTACGGCTTCTCCCTCATAATCCTCATCCAAGGCAATGGTAGTGGCCATGGGCATTGAAAGAGGCTTCGCCTCGCCCATGTGGAACTTCTTCAACAGGTCCTTGGTGTACTTGCTTGGTGCACAAACATCCCTTCCCGATTTTGCTTGATTTGCAACCCGAGAAATAATGTCAACTCTCCCATCATGCTCATCTTGAACTCCCTGCTCATCAAATCAGAAACCTTGCCACAAGGGCATGTGAAGAGCCACCAAAGATTATATCATCCATGTATATCTACACAATAAGAATGTCTTTGCCTTGCTTGTGGAGAAACAAAGTTTTATCAACAGAGCCCATGGTAAAATCCTTCCCTAGCAAAAATGACTTTAACCTCGCATACCATGCTCTAGTGGCTTGTTTGAGACCATACAAGGCTTTGTGGAGTTTGTAGACATGGTCTGGGTGCTTAGAATTTTTGAAGCCAGGGGGTTACCTCACATACACTTCCTCCTCTATGTAACCATAGAGAAAAGCACTCTTGACATCCATCTGATATAGCTTGAACCCTTTCGAATCTGCAAAGGCGAAAAGGATCCTAATGGCTTCTAAACGGGTAACAGGAGCAAAGTCTATCCCCTCTTTCTGAAAAAACCCCTGACAACCAACCTAGCCTTGTTCCAAACTATCACCCCATCCTCACTCTGCTTGTTCTTGAACACCCACTTGGTACCTATGGGATGACACTATGCAGGTGGAGGAACTAGGACCCAAACTTGGTTTTTCTCAAAGTTCTCAAGCTCCTCATGCATGGCATTGACCCAATCTGCATTAGATAATGCGTGTCGAATATCTTTAGGCTCAAAATTGGCAACAAAAGCAAAATGTGTGAAATGTGAGATTTCATAAGACTTTGTTGTGAGTGACACGCTGGTTGAGGTTACTGATCATGATTTCTGGAGGATGACAGTGTTGAATGTGTATGGGTGCCGCTCTTGATGAAGTAGCCTCCCCCTCAACCACAGCTGGAGCTCCCTCAGGTGCAAGAGAGGGAAACTGGTCGTTCGACCCCCATGAAGTCGAAGAAGAGGGATCGGCGACACGATCCGACGTAGTCATCGCAGGGTCGACAGGGCCAGCCGATGGAGTCGGCTCAGGAGCACCCCAATTGGCATCATCCTGCTCCTCCTACATAAAGATGCTTTCACCCATCTCCTGATCACCTGCACGCTCAAAGACATGAGAAGAACAAGGTGTGGTTTTGTTGAAGGTAACATCACATGTCTCCATGATGTGGTTAATCTCAAGATTAAGTACTCTATATGCACGTGAGTAGCATAATCGAGAAAAATGCCATCAGAAGATTGAGACTCGAACTTGTCTAAGTTACCCTGCATGAGAATAAAACACCGACACCCAAAAACTCTAAAATGACTCACCTTAGGGAGACGACCAAACCGCAACTCATAAGATGTTTTCTTTGTAAAAGCTCGAAGAAAGATGTGATTTGAGATGTAACAAGCTGTGTTGATTGCTTTGGGCCAATATTGCCTAGGAGTCCTATGCTCATCGAGCATCAACCTGGCCATCTCAACAAGGGTCCAATTCTTGTGTTCAACAATCCCATTCTGCTGAGGCACATAAGGCGAAGAAAACTGATGCTCAAGACCCAAAGACTTACAAAAGGCTTCAAAATGAGAGTTTTTGAATTCAGTGCCATTGTCACTGCGTATAGCTCTCATGGCATTCTTAGGAAGTTTATTTTGCAGCCTCAGAATCAAATCTCGCACATGGGAAAAAGCCTCATAATTGGACTCTAAGAAAAAGACCCAAGAATAGCAAGAAAAGTCATCCATGATCACAACAACATACCACTTCCCACCATGTGAAGAAGCTCGCTGGGTTGTTTGGTCATCACTTGGTTCACTAGGGAATGAGAAGTGGTAACCATCTTCCCATGATGACAAGGGTGACAAACCAAGTCCTTCTCGAACTTTAGCTTAGGCAATCCTCGGATTAGATCAAGAGAGCTCAACCTTGCAAGCAAGTTAAAACTCAAATGACCAAGCCTCCTATGCCACTTCCAAAGCTCAAAGGAACTGCCTACCACCAAACACCAAGACGTGTCGAAAGAGCAAGAAAAATTGGCATGGAAGACAAGTCCAAAAGGTACAATCGAACACACAAGATCACCACGAGAATCAAGAATGCGAGAAAGGCCGGACATAAAATGCACTTCAAAACCATCTCTAAGGAGTTGTGAAACCGAAAGAAGATTAAAATGCAAGCTAGAAACCAAAGCAACATCCTTGGGCACAAAGTTCTCGTTGAGCCTTACCGACCCACGAGAAGCACCTTACCCTTACCATTGTCCCCAAATGTGATGTACTCCTTGGAGGTCATGGGGTTGAGGCTGGAGAACCAATTTGAATTTTTGGTGATGTGGTGCGAACACCCAGAATCAACAAGCCATATGTCCTCCAAGCCTCCAATCTGCATCAATAGAAAGACATGGGATGAGCAAACGATCTAACACTAGGGTTAGTAAACTGAGGAGAATACCAATGCTGGGTCATTTGCCTTGGAAAAGTGTTAGGAAAAATACCATACATGCCATGTCCCATGGGAGAGAAGCGATCACCACGAGAGAGAAAACATGGTCCACTAGAAGTGTAGAACTAAGAGCCACTGCCATGAGACCTAGAGTCATCTTGAGGATGACTTGGACCTCATCGGGCATGACCACCTTGTGGTCTCACAAACTGAGGCCTAGCACCTTGAGTTCTTGTAACTCTTGGTCTAGTGTTACGCCTCTGAGCGGATGAACTATGCATGCCATGTGATGGGAGATGCATGTCCTACTGGTAAAGCTCAAACTCACGTCTATCATCTCTCTTTCTCCTAAAATAAAATTCAAACAAGTGACCATCCCTCTTGCAATAGTCACTGTGGTACACCTCTCTCTTGGGTGGCGGATGACTCACTCTGTTGTGGGCATGGATCACTCTTGGAGGTGGCTTGGCTTTAGGAAGGAGCTTATCAGAGATGTTTGATAGAGTGTCAAGTGGGTTCCTGAGGTAGTTAGGTTTTGGAATCCACACTTGCTTTTGAGATGGAGCTTTGGGAGGCTCTTCAAGCACTCCATCCTTCACAATGGGCTTGGTAGGCTCAGAAGGCTTTGGTGGAGTGATCTTGATAAGCTTGGGAGCATTTGTGGGTTTCTCACTTGGGCTCAAGCCACTCTACTCACCAAATTTGCCAAAGACATTTTCACCCTTCCCACCTGAAACAAAGCCTAAACCTGTTGTGTCAGTACCCCTCTTGTACTGACTCATCATCATGCCCAACTATGGCTCACTACAAGAAAGCCAACTCAAGATGTGCCAAAGGAATGTGTTTTCCTCTTCGGTCTTTCTCTTGTCATTCCTATAGTTAGCAATTTCTAGCTCCAAAGCCTCACAACAAGCACATCATGCACTAGTACCATCTGCACTAGACTTCTCAAGCAAAGCAATCCTAGCAACTTTCTCAGAAAGCTTGGAGCACAACTTAGTCGAAGACTTGCAAGGACCTAACAAAACAGGCTCAACTCTAGCCTTATCTAACTTCTCAACCAAAGCAAAGTACTTGGATTGTAAAGAAATGAGACTAGACATGTGAACAGCGCATTCATCACACTCAGTCTCATCAGACACAACAACCCTATCCTTCTTAGCGCGCTCAAGCTCATCTAAGGCTGCCAAATACTTAGCCTTGAACTCATTCCTTGACTTAGCAGCACGCACAAGCAAAACATCTTGATGCACCATAGTATCATTAACTGACTCAAGCTCAGTAAGAAGAGACTCGACCTCAGGTTGGCATCGACCTCTTCTTCATTGCCGGTGGTGGTGTCGTTATGCGCCATGGTGTAGTAACCTCCTCAATGCTCATTGGCGTAGAAGCTCAAGCCGTTGAACTTGTTCTTGACCTTCTTCCCGGACTCATCATCACTTGATGGAGAGTCACCATCAGAGTCGATGTCACTGAAGTTCACGATGAGAGCACGCTGCTTGGCCTCCAACTACTTGAAGTACTTCTTCTACATGTGCTCGCGCTCGAAGTTCTTCTTGGATTTGTACTTGCGAGAGGAGGACTCATGCTTGTCCTTGTGCTTAGGGTAGTCGTGCTTGTCGGAGTAGCTCTTGTTCTTGTTGGGGCAGCTAGCAACGTAGTGATCAGGATTTCCATAGTTGAAGCAACCTTGCTTGTTGCCACCACATCAGCAATTCAAGTGGTTGTTGTGGAACCGTGAGAACCGATTGATGACAAGTGCCAGCTCATCATCCCCAATAGCCTCCATCTGCTCTTCTGTTGCAGACATGAGAGAAGACAAGGCAAGAGACAGTGGTAATGGGTTAGCCAAAGAAGAACTTGAACTTCCATTACCTGAGACAAGAGCCATAGTGGGAGCAGACGGACTCTTGATCCCCGCCTACGTCTGGAGGTTGATCTCGGTGGACTTGAGCTTGCTGAACAGCTCATCCACAGTGAGTCTCGTAGTAGGCCAATTTGATGATTGCCTGCACCTTGACCTCCCAAACCCTCCGATCTAGAGCATATAAAAGCTTGAGTGCTCTCTGATGATCGTCATAGGGCATCGCTGCATTGTTAGCCCGCATGTTGTTCACAATGGTGGTAAAGCTAGAGAACATCGAATCAACAGACTCCCCATCAACTTGGGTGAAGTTCTCGTACTCCCACTTGTATGTTTCATAGAGTCTACTTTTGATATGGGATGTACCCTCATGGAAGCTTTGAAGCCTCCTCCAGATCTCTCGGGCAGTAAGACAATCGGAAACACGATCAAACATAGAAATAGAAAGAGCAGCATAAAGCTCAGCACGGGCAATGTTGTTCACATTGTGGTGGTCGATCTGCACTTGATTGACTCGGGCGTCAAGCACCTGATAGTTAGCATTCTTAATGATCTCCCAAACACGCCAATCAATACCTTGTAGATGCGCTTGCATCTGGGTCTTCCAGTACGAGTAGTTCTCCCCCATTGAATTGGGGCGGCTTACCCGAACGGTGTTGCAAAGCCATGTCGCCTTCTGTGGATCACGGACCGATTAAGGTGAAAGTGATCCTTAACTGGCTCTGAAACCAATTGAAAGACCAAAAATGGGGACCAGAGGAGGGGGTGAATGGGAGCCTCAAAAGCCACTTCAGCAAAATGAAGAACTCCTTCGGCCGAAACCCGACCCTCGAACTGTCCGCGGTCAACCAGAAAATCGCCCAAAAATCGCCACTCACCGATTCAATCCAATCTCTCTTGAATCAACACCAACTGCAACAAGATTTGGAAGAGATGTTCCTCATGCAGCTAGGAGGCTACCTCTAAAAAATCATGGTCCAATTCGAAGAGAATCGAGAGAAATCGTGAAAGGGGTAAAAGTCGGCCAAGAACTCATCAGGAACACAAAACCGTCCCGAACTACGCACTCGTGAGGAATTAGCTCAAACCCTTTGGTGAGATTGATCCTCTCACATCATAGCATGAATCAACGGAAGAAAAACAGAGTCAAACGGCAAAAAATGAAGAATGTGAGCTCAAAATAGAGAGGGGGAGAGGAAGCTCGGGATGAACAAACAAGAACACAAAATCCATCACAGGAATTCCATGAATCCAAAAGCCCAGAGGGCACGAGCACACTGCGGGGATGCTCTTCCCACGAACAATCACTACAAAGTTTGTAGTGGACCTCACACACTCAGAAAAAACTAGAGACAGGAAAACCCTATAACGAACAACTGGAATGGAGAGGTAAGACTCAGTGGAGGCAGCCCCCCTCTTATTTATAGGCCTACTACATAATTCCACTTCTGCCCCTGTATATTTTTAGAGCGAACCACCTAGCCAAGGGCACTATGGTCAAACTCAAGATTTCCTGATCCCACGGCCATTGTGCCTTCTCACCGGTAACCTTGCTTCGATGCAATCTCCGCGATGCCGCCACGTGCCGTCCGTCCACATCGGGACCTCCGCCCGGGATTTGAGGCCCAAACCCGGGAAACCCGCCCTCGATGGTCTTGAGGCAACACCACCAAACCGTCACCGATGGTTTTGAGGCCAAACCAGCAAACCGCCCGCGAGTAGCGTAGTCCATATGCATCCCCCGCCGATGGTTTTGAGAACAAACCATCAAACCTCCTCGCGAGTAGCGTACCATAGACGCGTCCCCTGCCATGTACACTTACGCTTGTCGATGTCCCAAGTGTCAGCCACCGTGGCTGGTCACCCGACCATCTGGTCCGTTGGTCCAAGCCTCGCGTTCGTCCTTCACCGCATCGGTCCGTCGGCACATCACGCCCTCTTTGACCTTCTCCCGACCGTTGCCACCACATCCGGACTCCACACCTGCACATCACTAGCTAAGAGACACGTTTCAACACGTAACCCTGTGCCAAGGGATCAGTAGAACCACTGAATCAACCACACACCAAAGTGTTAGATTATTGACAATCGTTCATCACAACAACATGGGTGATCCACAATGGTCATGTAAAAACCATGTGTTCGCACTAAGTAGGCCAGAGTGGAGATCACGTTGGCTCTTGTGTAGACGAGCCGAAACGCCATCTTCATCCACTTCTACATGTTCCTCTCTCCGCCTGCTGCCACTTGCTCTAGAACCCTCGTCGGCTGCCACCGCTGACGACTCGCCAGATCCATGGCAGCAGCAAGCAGTGACATGTTAGAAAATATCATCTGGATCTTGTCTGAATCGGACAAGACTGTGGAAGATACGTCGTCGTCGTCGTCGTCCGGCGAGCTCAACTTTTTCTTGCGGCACATACACACCAACATGTGCTGGATGTATTCAAAATATCCCGTTGTCTTCTTTCTTCTCCCAGCAGCCTTGGAAGGACGGCAACAAGTCGGTTGATGCTCGCCCTGCGGATAGCCCACGGCTTCTCGCAGAAGCTGAGTATGCCAATGACAAATAGCAGGATCGCCAAACACAGCAGCCTGCTATCGCCGGAGGTTGGCCAAGTCTTGTAGAAGGAGTAGACGGCGACGGTGACCTGGGATACCAGGGTCACGGCCTGCCGTGTGCACAGCTCGTTCTCTTCGATGTTGATAGCGGTGATCTCCTCCCGCCCACCCAGGTGGATGAGAAGGATAGGGGCCCAGAGGACCTCGATGGAGCTCGCCTTGTACCCCACGTGGCAAGGGCTGCTCGCCTGCACCTGCCGGCTGAAGACAGTCGCCAGCGCATAGATCGCCAGAGCATCGCTACTGCCGTATGCTAGCATGATCAAGAACCGAATTGGCCCTCGGATGCTGTACATACGCAGAGGGGCAGCCAGGAGGAGGAACCACCAGATGAAGAGGCTGCCAGAGATGAGAATGCGCGTCTGCCACTCATCCCACCATCGCACGGCGACCAAGATGTTAGCCATCTGCTTGTTATTTAATTTGTCGCCTGCTTTTATTTTTCTTTTCTTTTTTTGATACTGGATACAAACAGCAAAGTACAAGCAGTAACGCTTGCGGCTATGCTGCTCGCACTTGGGACGCCAAAGACCTTATTTATAGCAGTCCCAAAAAGAGAAGAAAAACAAAAACAACGAAAGTGATTGTTACCCCACCTTTGCGTGTGACAAGCAATATTCGAAGAACCCTGCTATGTGTTAGTAATTATGCATGTCCCCTGCTTTTACCCTTTGATTGAAGAGATGATCCCCTGCCCCAATCAATCCCTCCCCCCCTCCCCCACCCGCTCCACCCCCCACCCGCCCCCCCTTCCCCCTCCGTTCACATGTTTGTGTGAGGCATGGCCACAGATACGCTAGTTGGTTACACCTAGATATGCTCTATCTAGGTATGCGAGGATAAAGTAGCTACATTGTTGATTCCTAACTCAATTTGACATACAGAAATGCTAGTTGCACAAAACAACACATGCAAATCGATTATGAAAACAGAGTCAATTTTGCAAACAGCAACACAGAACTCCAGTTATGTGTGTGTTTTGACCGGCTCAGTAGGGGAATCCCCTACCTATTTCTTGCTTTTCAATTAAATGAAAGAATAGATGATACAACAGTTACAAGGCATCCAGTCCCAAAGGAAAAGAAAAAAATACGAGTAACTCTCTCTCCAGATACTAAGTATTGCACTCCTATTAGGCCAGGCACTCATATCAACTAGGCTGAGATTAGAGTTCTAATTAATAGGGATAGTGGACCAGCACTCTGTACTAAAAGGGCTCTCAAAGAAGAAGTGAAAACAGGTTTCTGCACAAGAGTAGTCATCAAGTTGTTTGTTCTTCCTTCTCAGAATATTTCTTGTGTGTTTAACCTGTCTCTCAAACGCAACCAGATAAATAATTTATGTTACCCAGATTGCTGAGGTGGATATTTTTTATTTACCATGGTGGGAACTTTTCCTGCGCATAGGTATTCAGTTGAATACCCAAATTTCTGGCAAATGCTTTTGTACATATAGTGTATATACTGTTAAACAAAAAGAAACAAGAGTAAATGTTCATTATGCAATTATATCTATGCATTGTTGTACGTGCTAAATATTAGACTTTGTCAAAAAAATTATGCCCTTCTACATTTCCTTCTACATTTTGAATACCCACTCTTGAAACCCTGCGCTCGCCACTGCCGCCACGGCCGCTATCTTAAGATGCTCGCCACAGAAAATATCCTATTAACTGCAGCAGGCATCTTAACAAGCCTGCCATGGTAAATCGATTTACCATGGCGGATATCCTATAAGACCCGGCGCCAAAAAGACTGAGGCCTACTTGAGAGCGCATAACCAATTCTTCTCTAACAGGCTTATATATACGCGGGGGTTAGTGGTCCCTCACTCCACCACTCTAGTTGTCGCCTCATCCTTCTCTGCCCGATGCAACCTTTCTCTCCCTTTCCCAGTGCACCCTCTCCTCTCCCTCTCAACCACACACAATGCCCTATCTACCATGTGCGGCGCTCTCTCCTCCCACATGGCGCCCTCTCCTTCCCCTCCTCCTTCCTCCACTGGATGGAGGCAAGGCATGTTGTGGGCGTGCAGTGGGCCGCGCGCCCCTGACCGATGGTGGCGTGTGACGTGGTGTGCAGCAGATGGAGGCGGTGGACGCCCGACAACGGATAGATCCAGGTCGAGCTTGGTTGATAAGGTTGAGGCCAGATGCTACCAGATCTGGCTCCCTCCTTCCTCATCCACGACGGGTGCAATGGGCCACGCCCAGATCTATTTGGCAACGCCATGATCCGATGGGGGGAGCTTGATCCGGTGGAGCTGCATAACGACATGCTCGATCCAATGGAGGCGCGCATTAGCGAGCTCACCCGGTGGTGAGGTGCGTCGTCATGCTCGATTGGGTGGAGGCGGGCATCGATGGGCTTGATTCGATGGAGGCACGCATCGGCGTGCTCAATTAGGTGGGCGTGCATCAGTGAGCTTGATCCGGTGGAGGCGCGCTTTGATGGGCATGATCCATTGGAGGCCTACGTCGTTGGGCTCAATCCGATGGAGGCGTGTTGGTGGGCTCGATCCGGTGGAGGCATGTGTCTGCGGGCTCAACCCGGTGGAGGAGCTCATCGGTGAGTTCGATCTAGTGGAGGGACGAGTCGATCAGCTCGTTCTAGCGGAAGGTGGCCTCGCGGTGGAGGATTTGGCTCCCTTCCTCTTTCCCAGCTGGATCCGGCTCATCCCCAACCTATTAGGTGGCCTTGGTGGCGTGTAGCCACTTCCTCTCTCTAGATCGGGATCCAACAAGGAGGCGGTTTCAACAACAGGTCTGGTGAGCCACTAGTGGTGGCAGCCCAGGATGGACTCGGTGGGCCTGTCTAGGGATTTTTTTTCTTTTTTTATTTTTTGAAAACATTAACCACAATGCATGTCTAAGGTTCCCTACCATGCACATTAGATTAACTATGGCGAGCAAAAGTGCCCGCTGCTGTAAATCATGATAAACTGTGACATTATCGGTCCCGACACGGTTAACCAAAACTGCCTGCCACCGATAAACAATTTATAGTAGTGAAAAGTTCCCCTCATATCTGGGGTTTTTGTGAGTCATGAAATGGAAGTATGATCTATGTAGAACGGTGGGACGAGTTTCCCATTCTTTGGTTTATAAGTTAAGCTACAACAGATTACAAGGGATATGCTCTATCCTATACAACTTGTCATACAAGAAGATCCAAGTAGAATGCATCATAGGCAGCCGGGCTAGAATATCTCAACTAACCTAGTCACAACTAACCATATCTTCCAACATCCCCTCTCAATCTTAGCCACTTTGAAGGTTGAGATTGTGATGAAATTGTCGCAACTTTGCTACACCGACTGGCTTGGTAAATCCATCTGCAACTTCATAATTCATGTTGATGGAACTCAATTTCAGTATGCTTACTTCTAGCATGAAAGATGGGATTAGCTGACATGTATTTGGCACCAAGATTGTCACACCACAATCACGCAACAGGTGAGTGACGAATACCGAGTTTAGGGAGCTACTTACTGACCTACATAATCTCTGAAGTCGCATTTGCTAATGACTTAGGGGGCTCAACAGGAAGAGGATTGTACCATGAGAGAAGTACAGAGGTCACTTGAAATATGGAACATGGATTCTAGCAATGCAACGGAGATGGGTCCTCATATCGATCTGAATGAATCAGTCATTCTACAGAGGTCAATCTTTGCCTATTAGGCAAGAGGATAGGAAGTTCAAAATTTTGTCTCAGTAGGACATGGATTTCTATTACTATGAAATTCATAAATTAATTAACGGGTGGGCTACGTGTTCCTAAGAGAAGGAAATTGTCCATATTGAAATTCATAAATTAATTAATGGATGGTCTCAAAAAAAAGGGCGTGGAAACAGATGGAAACTCTTGAATGAAAATTGAAAAGAAATGTTGGCCCAGTTCCTTTAGAAATGGTAAGATCTTTGGCGCAAGAAGAAGGGGCGATCCATATCATCTTGACTTGGTTCTACTTCCCCTCTTTTTTTTAAGAATACTGAGTCGGGTTCTTCTCCTAACTTACAGAAGAAATTGCATTAGTCAGAAATTCATATGAATTTATGGAAGAATTTGAATTTTCCTGGAACAAGTTTATTGAATGAGTTAGCCACTTTGATAATACGGTTAACTCCAATATTCTATTATCGTTCACTCCATTATCAAAATGGATTCCTATGGATCCAATGAACAAAGTAAAAAAGTAATAATATAAGAAGAGGAAATAGCATAGTATTTCCCGTTTCATGAGGATAGACAAAAGTTTTTTAGCCCCAAAAGGAGTACTAAAGGATCCTATCTTATTTCTTGTATTAGCAGGAATTTTTGGTATATTTTGTGAAAAAAAGAAACTCCACTCTTCATTGTTGATAAAACAAAATCCCTATTGACTCCTTCGGATATACATTTTCCCCGTAAGGATATTGAATACAATGAACCTTCTTTAGTACTATTGTAATTTTAAAAATGAACACACAAATACCCATCAAAAGTGAGTAAATATATCTGAAACATATAAAATGCAGTTAAACCTGTAGTAAAAGAGGCTATTATTCCACGTTTCAAATTATAGTTTACGTTAACTTTTTTGATACATGTATTTTGTTATGTATCTTGAGATATTATTTACTCTCATATTTTAAATTATAGTTCACTTTGATTTTTTGTTTATGCATGTATTTTACTATGTATATAGACATATTATTTATCTAGGTATATAGCAGAATACATGCACCAAAAAATCAAAGTGAACTACAAATTAGAACGGAGGGAGTATTATGAAACCTAAAATCCGTATCAATCGAAAAAACAGGGGTTGTGTTGAAAACCAAGTGCAAATTAAGGAGGACAAAAAAATACAAGCATCACAAAGGTGTCCTGATCATGAACCAACCATAACATGTTCACCTTAAAGCAAGGATAACCCACAAGTTCCTTAATAACGATCAGACCTGCAGAAAATCTATAATGACAGCTTCCCAAAACTCCTGAACTACTAATGTCTGAATGATAGATGTAACTACCAAGTCACTGAAAACTTGCAGCTGCCTTGCTTTACTCAACCTTTGCGCTTGCGCACCCTGATCTCAGTGGACTCCTCACCAGGATCGACCTTAACCTTGGGCACAGTGACCGTGAGCACCCCCATCCTTCAATTCTTCCTGGGCCTTGTCCAGCTCGAATTCATCCGGGGGGAGCCTGATTCGGCCGCTGTACCAAAAACGGTTCTGGTCCTGGACCTGGGCAGCTGTGTGCGGGCTCAGCAAGGACGCGACCATCTTCGATGATGAGTGCATCATCTGCTTTTCAGACATGGATATCATCATTAACACGGACACCTCTAACCGCGTCAATACATCTATCTGCTGCTGTCGTCGATGGTGCACTCATCCTGATGAATCTCATTTCAGACTTCAGAGCCTTGTTACCCGGTTCATGGGACGCCAAGAACCAGCAGCTGCAGGCGACCAGCAGAAACTTCACAACATTCTTCAAGAAGATGCTGAGTGACACGGTAGCGCAAGTTCTCTCCATGACAAAGCACTATGCTACAATCTGTGTGGACAGGAATGATAGGAGCACCACCGTTCCACGGCTCTACTGCTTGGCACAGTGCGCTCTGGTTCAAGATAGCTGCTACAACTGCATCCACAATTTCAGCGAGCTGGCCACAGCCAACATCGCCCGGAGGTAGGGGGGCTTGTTCTTGGTCTGCGGTGCAGTTTGAGGTACGATACCAATAAGTTCTTCATCGGTGAGCCAACATCGAGCTGAGGATCGTCCTCAAATGCTCTTGGTCTAAGTTCATCACCATCACCACAGCCTGTCCCGCTGCTACCATCACCAAAGTTCAAGAGTATGCAGTCCTTTCTCTCTTCGCATGCTACTTGTATTACCGACTAAAAAAAATTATTATTTTCATTTTCACCATATCATGCTTTGCAATCAACTAACTGTTTACACTCAATATATAGCACCTGTAGGTAAAGTTGTGGCCATTTCCTTGATTTTTCTACTACTACTTGTATTGTTTATCAGCGTCATTGTTTTTTCACAATGCGAAGACAAAAGGTCAGAAAATCTACAGAAAAGTCTTTCATCTATGTGTGTATAAAGTACATTAACTCGTATCACAATGAGGCCTTAATTTGAGCACTGCATCCTCAAAAACAAGGGTGCAGTCTGCTCCTTCCCGTCGATTTTTTTTTTAATTAGGCAACACGAACATGAACGAAGAGGAAGCACAGGTTTTGGGTCTAGATGCAAGGAATCCAGACTTAATATTTATGAAATCACACAAGTATTAGAGGCCACAAGTAATTTCTCTGAAGAAAACAAACTTGGCCAAGGAGCTTCCGTCCTGTATGCAAGGTAAGAGGCCAAAGAAAACACAAGCACGAGCTTACATGAAGAGACAAAATCAGTCAATGTCTGAATGTTGAAAAACAGATTTATATACTATGCAACACTCTGCATTAGCCTACTGTCTTGGCCAGAGTGTTAGTCAAGTGTCGAAGGACAATTGAAATTACAAAATTGCATCTCTAATCCCATCCCTTCTGCAATTGTCTCTAGGGCCAATATCCTGATGTGGGCATAGCAGTTAAAAGACTTGCTTCGCATTCAGGGCAAGGTCTAACAGAGTTCCAAAACGAAATTCAACTCATAGCTAAGCTCCAACACTCAATCTGTTCAGGACTTCAGGCTCTTGGGATGTTATTATTAGGGGCAAGAAAAATACTAATATATGAATATTTGTCAAATAAAATCTTGGATTTCTTCATTTTTGGTATTAGCTCACTTGTTCATAAGTTCAAAATGTTTTTGCTTTTATATATAAGTTTGCAGATGAAACAAGGAGAGGTTTATTAGATTGGAGTAAACGCCTAGCGATAATAGATCGGATATCACAAGGACTTCTATATTTACATAAGCACTCTTGGCTGCATGTGATCCATAGAGATCTCAAAGCAAGCAAAAGTCTATTGGACAGTGGAGTGAGGCTTAAAATTTCAGATTTTGTGCTTGCAAAAATATTTAGGACAAATGATTATGATGGGAATACGAAACTGATCACTGGGACGTTGTAAGATTTTTGTACGAACTAGTACAATCCATCCATGTTCTAATATTGCCAATACTGTTGTTTCATTTCATTGTTTCTGATACACATCCTTCCAGCGGTTATATGGTGGCTCCAGAGTCTGCCAGTGAAGGCCTCTTTTCAGTCAAATCTGGTGTATTCAGCTTTGGTGTCCTAATGTTTGAGATTGTGAGTGGAAAAAGAACGTCTGGTTTTCATCGGTGTGGAGAATTCATTAACCTCCTTGGACACATAAGTATGTTTACAATATAAATATGTGGTGATGCATGTTTCCATATAGTCCAATAAATGGAAAGCACAAAGCTTTGAATGGCATCACTGGTAGCAAGCTGCCCAAACATATTTCACTTTTGGAGGCTGTGATGATGCGTCTTAGACAATCCACTCACTATCGACAGTACTGCTCAATGTCTTGTTTCCTCCCTCTTCTTTTAGAGATTACTGGTAGGAAGCTGCTGAAATCATCAAGATTGTCTACATATTTTGATACTGTACACTTTGCAGGCATGGCAGATGTGGAATGATGCAACATTGTCTTCAATTTGTAGATACTACATCACTATTAGCCAGTGACTCTCATACACAAGAGATGATGAGATGTATCAACATAGCTCTGCTTTGTGTGCAAGAGAGTGCAACCGATCGACCAAACATGTCAGAGGCTGTTGCAAAGAGCAACGACAGTGTGACCCTACCTGCGCCGAAGCACCCAGCATTTTTCAACCTCAGGGTGACAAATGAAGAACCGCAACTGGCATCCAGTGTTAATGGAATGACAAATCCCATCATAAATGGCAGATGGTTTTAAATGGTAGTGGTTGTCCATTCAGGAGCTCTCCCTGTTTCATCTCTGAAATTCTGTGTCAACATAAGAACGACATTAGTTCAATGGCAATGTTAAAGATTATAACACCAGACTCTCTGCACATAGATCCGTTCCCTTGAAGAAAAATAAAAGCTGAGGTCTGCAGGAGCAAACCAACAACCTTTTGCATAGTCCATAGTTGTCATCAGCCATCACATAGTTGTTACAAAAGCAGACAGCAGGTCCAAAAGTGCTACTCCGATATTGTTGAGAAACCTAAACTCCATTTTAAATACGAGCACAAAGGCAGCAGACACAATGTGCCACACAATTGCAGACAGCAGGGACCGAAATACAAGCATGGTAAATCTGTTCTCAGCATTAACATGAACCAACAATAAATATGCCAGTTTAAACCGATGATAACACAAATAATAAAGGTCACCGGAGGAAAGATGACACACAGGCTCCAAAAATATGTAATAGCAGCATCCAGAGCAGCCTATAATAAGAACATGCGAAACTCCAGAACTACTGAAACTAAGGAAAGACCATTGAACCACTGAAACAGCTGAGATGATTCTAAATTAGCAGCCACCGAAATAAGAGCATGGCAATGTGTCCTCAACCTCAACATTCACATGAACCAACAGCCATAAGTGTGTCCACATGAACCAACAACCAAAGCTAACACAAATTAAGGTCCCTGAACGACGGATGACACAGGTTCCAGCATCCAGAGAAAGCTGCCTGACTATAGTAAGAGCATCCGAAACTCCTGAACTACTGAAACTAACGAAACTGCCTAGAGTTTTCACTGAAGCCCTTGCATTACTCAACCTTTGCGCACCTTGATCTCAGTGGTCTTCTTACCAGCAGGATCCACCATAACCCTGGGCACGGTGACCGTGAGCACGCCATCCTTCATCTCTGCCTGGGCCTTGTCTAGCGCAAAATCATCCATGGGGGGCACGATTCGGCCGCTGTACCAGATGCGGTTCGGGTCCTGGACCTGGGCAGGATCCTCCGCCCTGACCAGCAAGCCCAATTTCGGCGATGTCCACACCTTGACGTGCTCCGCCGCCATCCCCGGCATCTCCATCTTCACCTCAACCACGTCCCCGTCCTGCTTCGACACCCACCCACGGCACGCTGCAGATGCAGATGTAGATCAACCAAGTATCCCCAAAATTTATACACATATACGATCCAATCACCATCAACAACAACAAGCAAGCAAGCTGCACTGCACATGCTTGCGTCCAGCACGACTACCTTCGGTGTAGAAGGCGGGACCGGTCCTCCCTGGGATAGGACCGGTGGTCCCTGGGACGCCGTGGTAGCGGAGAAACTCCTCGTCGACCATGGTACCGATCGTCCCTGGGACGCCGTGGTAGCGGAGAAACTCCTCATCGCCCATGGTACCCCTCGCGGCTGAAACGAACGGCCCCGGAGGTGCCGAAGAGGCGGCGGGCGGCGGCGGCGGACGCAGGGCGGAGCGCGGAGGAGGAGGACGGCGCAACGAGGAGGATGCTCTTGAGGAGGCCGGCCAAAGGGGCTCCCTTGGAGGCGACGGCGAAAGCCATGGCGGTGCTGAAGAGGCGACGGGTGGCGGCGATGGACGCAGGGCGGAGCGCGGAGGAGGAGGAGGACGGCGCGTCGAGGAGGAGGTTCTTGAGGATGCCGGCCAAAGGGGCTCCCTTGGAGGCGGCGACGGCGAAAGCCATGGTTTTTCGCCTCGATCGGAATGCGGCGGCCGGCTGGAGGTGTGATAGCTAGGGCAGATGCGGAATAGGTGCTACGTGGATATATCTTGGCCGTCTCTTATGATTCCGTGTGATCGAGACCGTCCACCGACTCCTAGGGGCGGAGCGAGGCCGAAATCAGGTTTGGGCCGGGCTCGATCTACATCTACGACAATTCCTTCGGGGACGATTTTGTGTACGTACACCACAAGTTTATTTGCCCGGGTTTGCTATAGTATCAGAAAATTTAATTCTGCTAAAAAATCAGAAAATTTAATTAATGAATATGTTATACAAATTAGTAAACTGTCTAAAAATATTATATAATGAAAACTTTCGATTTTTCAATAAATAAAGTAATATAGCAACCAATAAATATTATCGAACTATCTTTTAAGAACCAGTATAGTGCCGGTGCTAACGGCCACGGCTTCACTTCTTGGATATATACATGAAAATAACCAAACACCAACCTTATATATTTTTTCTATTAGTTAAGTCCCACGCAATTGTACATGATCACGTATAGAATTCAGACAACACTTTGTTTGAGGGTACCCGCCACCCAGCTTTTGAAAACTACAACATACAAAAGTACTATTTATTGTAGTTGAGTCATTCATGCAACTATACTAATTGCCTATAGTATTGACCTCCTTGATTCTTACTTTAAGGTTCCCCAATTTGCTACTGAGAATTAGCCCTTGAAACCTGCAATGAAAAATTTAAGTAGCATCTTGAAGTCAATGTGAACATATTCAAAGAGCACTCTAGAGAGACATTCTCGTCTTCTATATTTTGGCTAGCGAATAATCCAGAATAAAAGATGGCTATATTTGGATAACCATTTAGAAAAGCTGTTGGAGGGTAGTTTTCACCAATATCTATATATAAAGTCTCTTAGTTTGGGAATAACTGTTGCATTGATCGTGTAATACACAGAGATAATGCCGCAAGTCATGGCATATCCTTCAGATATCCCTCAACCATGAGACAGTCAAGGCTTGGACAGAAGCAATTTTTCTAAGCACGTGCTGGTCCAACATGCACATATTGAGTGGAATTCAGAGTGAACTACTTGCTACATTCTATAATTACACTTCAGTAACTAAAACCACCAGAGCTTGTTCATGATGCAGTACTGGCAGCACATTATTCTCAGGAGACGAAAATTGCAATAGCAGAATGACATTCGAAGAGAAAATGCATTACTGACCGAACCCGGATGGACTCTTATCAACTTCTTTAACTTTGATGGACACCTTATCTTGAATCCTGAAAATCAAATGAAATTATCACATACAACTACACTACTAGCTAACAAATCCTGAGGAGAAATTTTACACCTTGTGAGTTGTCGTAGAACCGAGATTACCAAATCAGCCCAGGCCAAAAATCATCTTGTTCATGACAACACCTGTAAGCTGCGGCACAACTATCAGCACTTACATTTGAAAAAATGAACCTTTGGATTTACTTGTTATATGATCACAATAACAAGCACTTGGAACTGACAGATTCAAGTTTCTTTTCAACTATTTTTATCAATGTATACTTATTATATTAAACAAATACGCACCATTCAACAAAGAAGTCGCATTTAAATAATGTTAGTAAATGCAAAATACCATTCCAAAGCATACAAGCTAATTCATTGTGTCTCAAGGTTGGAAACGGTCCTCTAAATATTAATCTACTGTACAAAATTGATATTTCTAGCCATCAGAATCTATTCAATGACAGTGAATAAAAAAAATCCGTTCTTTCTACACAAACGTAAGCAATCAACACACCAGAATTAAATGACTGAATGTATCTTTAGAATTCCGTCTGAGGTCCCTTTACATATAGCTTTTCTTCTCGCTGTTGTTCATTCTCCACCTACAAAAGATGTAACAGCCAGACATACAATTTTCAGCCAACAATTGCAAATGCTGCTAACTTTTTTTCCATGACCGTGCCACAAATGCTGTTCGCTCCAAAAAATAGAATGATAGAATGATACATACAACCAGATGGGCGTGATGGATGGAAATGCGAGAATTAGTCTATCAGATGGGCGCAGCTTGGCCTTTTCGATCAGATCATCGGCCTGCACATGCGGAGGCTGCTGCACGAAGGAGGACCCTGTCCTGAGATTCAGAGATCGAGATCCACACGAGGCACGCTAGCATCCACACGGGGTACCCTGACCGCGCCGCCGTCGAGGGGCGTCTTCCGTGAACCAGCTGCCGCCGTGCGGAATCCCACTGCCCTCGGCCCGTGCGGCGAGATCCATTCGCCGCCGCCACAACCACCCGTACGCCGCAATCGTGCCGCCACCGCGGCCGGCGTGCCTGAAACCAGCCGCCGCCACTCGCACGCAGGAATCCCACCGCCGCCGGCCATGGCGTTGATGCGTGGGGTGCAGGCAGAGGAGGAGCATCTTGCATCCACGCCAGAGCACCCTGCTCCATCGCCCTGCTCGTCGTGGTCATCACTGCGGCAGTTTTTGTTTTTCGGAAAAAAATGAAGAACAATCATGAGAAGTGGGAATCGAACTGCGAGCGCAGGGGCAGGGATCGCGGAGCAACACGTAGGGGTGTTTGCGCGAGCGTGGGGCTGAGCGGCGGGGCGGGTCGGTGAGATTTGTGTAAGGCCTCCGTCGTATTTTTAATCTGAGCCGTAGTATTTTCGGCACATGTCACGTGACTCGTTAATTTTAAAATAAAAATTTATTTATGTTGACGCCGAAAATTTTTTTTTTGTCACCGGCCGATTAGGGCTTGGCCGATGGAA
The DNA here is from genome assembly GCA_023333625.1 of Bothriochloa decipiens. Taxonomy (NCBI): domain Eukaryota; kingdom Viridiplantae; phylum Streptophyta; class Magnoliopsida; order Poales; family Poaceae; genus Bothriochloa; species Bothriochloa decipiens. The sequence continues at coordinate 44,992,456 of CM041633.1, read as the reverse complement.
ATCCCTCGTCATCAACAACGGCCTAGGAGATCTGCTTAGCTCCAGTGCAGGCTCCAATAGGCGCGCGTGGTGTGCGCAGCGTGTCAGTCAGCTTGACCATTCAGCTGACGAGGTATGCGATGGCGTCGTATCGGCCAGTTAATAGAATCAGGATGCTGAGCCGATACGATGTGACACTGTTGAGTTTCTTATCTCACCGTGGCGAGAGCCATCAGCCAATAGAGCTTAAACTAATACTGCTATCAATCTTTCTAGGTGAAAAGACAGCGATGCGTCCGGAAGTTGCAATCTAGAAACACTGGTAGCAAAATATTAATCTAAGCTTCACAAGCCGATAGTCCTATCCACAATGAAACTTGATCCCAACAGCATGGTAACCAAAATCAAGATGCAACACCCTATTAAATAATCTATCATCTATTTCAATAAGACAGAAGCTAATCGATGCCAAATTAATATTAAGACGATATATTCAGCCGATGCAATCTTAATCAAGGCGGGATAACTGGTGGATACCGTAAACCGGGATAGAAGCGATGCGCCATAAGTCGAAGATCCACGATATCCGATAAGCCATTGGAACTCTGGACTTACCCCTACGCCGGAGATCGAAGCGATGCAGCCCGACGTCAGGTGCCAAAGTCCGTCGGTGGTTAACGCAAAAACATAACAGAAAGGTAAAGGGTGGCGATGCGCCGAGTTGTATTGATCTTGTGATGATTTGATACAATAGCCAGGGCTTATATTTATACCCTGGGCTGACCCACAATCCTAACCAAACTTGCCTAAACAATACTTGTATAAAAAGAAATATCTAAACAGACCTGCCTAATTATAAAGATACATGGACTCTAATTTCCCTTGTATAGAATCCTTGCTAATGAAGCTTCCTTCTTTGACTTGTCCGTGCAAATATAACCCACACATGCGTGATTAACATGTACTCTTTTGGTTACTTGCCATCCGTGACATGCAGCTGCACGTGAAGCCGATCACCTTCCTTGCATGTGGATTTATCTCTAAGTACAAAGCATTGACGTGTCCTTCCAAAGTTAGATTATTTTAATCTCTAATAAACTAATTATGCACACGCATGCATATTCGTCGTAAGTGATCCCTGCTAATGCTGCTAATAGCCGATGCACCGAATTATCTGGATTTGCTAAAATCTGTTGTCAACACAAAGTTTTTAATTATAGTGTAGATTACACAATAGAGACGTCAATATTACGCACGCATACTCAACCTTGTAAACACGCGTACGCAAATGTTACCTCGATGAATACCTTTAAAGGACTAAGTCAACAGATATAAAGATTCTCGAAACCAACATTAGCGTCTCGTTGTTGAAATGAATGTCGCTTACCACTCAAAGTATAACATCAAAACATTATAAAATAAATCGATAAAAATATATTCACCCCATGCTAAATCAAGAACTTAAACCCGTGGATAGTGTAACAACCCTAGAAATCCGGTCACCAAAAATACGGGCTTTCAAAATTTTTTCTAAAAGTTTACCAGTGTATGGTGGACGTCATGTAGGAAACCCGCCAATAGATGCACAAATAGCACTCGACGTTAGCCCGAGCATTGCATTTAATTATAAGAGAATATTTTGCCTCTTATTCGATTTTATGTGATGTTAATAAAATCGAATAACCTTTTAATGCATGTATAAATATACACCCGCTAACTCCGGAAATGGATCCATCATGACCTAGAGACCCTAGTGGACCCACCATGGTGTATACATCATGGTCACTAACCTCACTAACCTAGGGTTGTGGCTAAATTAGTTGCTTTGCAAGAAATAGAAATGGAAAAGAAATTAGGAAATAGAAAGGAGAAGGAAAAAGGAAACCAGCCCGGAGCAGCCTGCAGCCCAACCCAGGCCGCCCTGCTGCGCAGCCGCCAGCCCGCTCGCGGCCCGTCCAGCCTGCCTCGCGTGTCGGCCCAGTCGCGCACGCGCGTCGTGCCGCGCGCTGCCGCGTTTCTCTCGCTGACACACGAGCCCCACCTGTCAGCTCCTTCCTTTTCCCACTTCTGGTCGACCGCGCGTCGCGTCCGACGTTCCGCAAATGGAACGGCGAAGCTCCGCCATCCGCTCGTGTACGGCCCCGCTCCACGCCGTCTGTCCCGCTGCCTGACCGGGCCGCGCCACTCCTCGAACCCTAACCCTAATCATGGCCGCGCACAGCCGCCCGATGGGCATCTTCTGCGCCCACCATCCATGGCCGGCCGTCGTGCCTATTTAAGGAGAAGCCCGACACGCTAGGGTTTCCCCCATGCCCAGCCGCCTTGCTGACCATCCCGCACCCACCCGTCGGCGTTGAAGGAGTCGGGGAGGGAGGGGTGAAGAAGGCGGGGGGAGCCAGACCAGAGCAGAGCGCCACCTCCGCCGTCCGCATTCGTGCGCCGGAGAAGCCCGACGGACCGCTCGGCCTCGACTTACACCTCCGACGCTACGGCACTGCTACTCCCCCACCAGGCCGTCGCTTCGACCTCAGCCGCGAGCCACCGGGACAGCCCCGTGCAGGTGAGCTGCCCTACCCCATCCATGGCCGCCACCAGTACATCGTCGACGTTCTCGCTCCCCTCACCACTGTTTCTTTCCTTACCGCAGCCAATAGCTTTGCCGTAGTCTAGAGCGCGTTCTTGGTAACCTCTTGGAGCCGGCACGGGCCACCGTTGGAGCCACGCACTTTTGCAGCTCCGGCCTCCCCGGACTCTGGCCGCCGGAGCGTCCGCTGTGGCCGCCGAGCCGCGCACGCCCCGCCGTGCCTCGACTAGCCCCGGTAGCTAGCTCATGGAGATCCCAGCTTCTCCAATCGAAAGGCAAGAAGGAAGATGGAGACCAACGCCCGGCTTCGCCGGCAAATTTGGCCTCGCCGTCGCTAGACGCCGCCGCCGCGCCTCGCTGACCACCACCGGCTTGAGGGTCAATTTCCCCAAGTTGGAGCACCCAACCGACCAGCCACGCAGCTCAGCTAATGAACCGACATTCGTCGAGGGTCCGTCCGACGAAGTCGAGGGTCCGTCCGACATTCGTCGAGGGTCCGCCGAACGAGTCGAGGACCTAGCTCTAATCGAGGGCCTGCTTGAGTCGAGGATCCGGCTCGAGGCCAGAGGGTCGAGTCTTACCGGATAACTGTTCTCGAGGGTTGCCTCTTCGTGCGAACAAAGTTCCGTCTTCGAGGGCATGCCCGATCGCCGGGCGAAGTTTCGCCCTCGAGGCCAGTCCGTTCGCCCGAGTGAAGCTCCGTCCTCGAGGGGTTGCCTGGATCGCACCCTCGAGTGTACAGCGACCGACCCAACCTGACCCAGATCCGGGCCTGTCCAGGCCCTCCGAGGCCCAGGCGAGACCCGTCAACGTTGACCGTTGACCAGGCCCCACCTGTCAGTGACCAGATCCATGGGCCCCACCTGTCAGCCACTGACTGGGTCCCCCGTCAGTGCTGACGTCAGCACAACCCCCGGCTGTACTGTTCCTGCACGCCACGTGGTCCAATCGGGAGCTGCCACGTGTCAAGCACAGGTTAATCTGCCCTTTTCTTTTTCAGAAAATAGAATAAACTTCGGAAATTCATAACTTCTTCATACAAACTGCAAAAAATATGAACCAAGTGTCCAAATTTTCATAAAAATGAGCTCTACGTCATAGGCTTATGTATGAGTGCATTTGGAGTTATTGAGTTTTATTGCTTCTTTGTGTTGACTCTATAGGAGCCGCTAACGCGGCTATTATGTCTCGTTTCAGAGGAGGAGCAGTTTGAGGAGGACGACTACGAGTACGAGGAGGAGCTCAGAGACGACTTCGCAGGTGCCACACCCCACCCAACCTCGTAGATCCTATTACGCATGGCATAATATCTAGTTGCTAGTGCTCCAATTATGAATATCACCTGATGATAGGTTGCATGATAGCACTGCCTGATGAGCCTTTACCTTGTCGCAACCATACTCCTGCACACCTGCTGATAGGCTAGACGCTTGCTTATTTACTTATGCTGCCTTACTTCTACTACGCTTATATCTGTGTGATGATGATGCATGGTGGAGAGTATGGTTATTCGGTTAAGGCACGTGGTGCCACTTTACTCGGGGAGAGTGCTGCGTGCGTCTTGGGTGTGTGGTGAGGGTTGAGTTGATCGGATAGGATTCTATGACGAGCCATGTGGGTGAGTCTTGCCGGGGAATGTGTTCTGGGCATTCCCATGTGAGGTGCTTGTGGCGGGCACATTGTGAGGCATAAGGAGATCCCGGGGGTGAGAACCTTCATGGAGTGAAGCCTCGGGTAGAAGGTGCTGTTGTAGCACGGACTGTTGTAGTCCCAAAAGAGAAGATAATCCTGTCTGATCCCCCTAGGACCTGATATCTCTTGAAGACCGGAACCTTGGGACTTACGTGCTCACCACTCGCTCTTGTTTGGGCGGGAGACGGATGTCTGACTAGCTAGGATGGTGCCACTACTACTAGGTGGTTAGCAGATAGTGTCGGGAGGTACGGGCGTGGAGACCCACACCCTCCTTAGACAACATAGTGACCTCGGAGGCCCGGTACTATGTCTCACAGTCTCAGTGTGCCGGTGGTACCTATCCGGGATGTCCCAGTACTGAGTGGTAGGGTGGCATCACACCAGTTAGAAAGCAGCTGGAATCAGCTTAGGCGGGGAACCGCCGATGATAGTGATCTTGTGGTTATGGGAGTACAAGCTCTGCAGAGTTTATGAATCTATATATATAGTCTGCGAGCCACTGGTATGGCTTTTTTTCTAAGACCTACGCTTCTCGGGAGTAGTGAGAGGAGTCCTTCTATTTCTCCCCCTGGTGTTACCCTTTCGGCTGTGAGCCGCTGAGACATGCTCTGAGAGGGAGTTGGACCTGTCGACTGAGTGCGAGAGGGTGAGAAGTGTGTGATGGAGATGGAATAGATTTGGATGTGTGGATGAGATGGATTAAAATTTGATGAATTATTATATAATATTGGTCACTGGTTGCATAGGAAACTACAGCCACATATTAGGTTGATTTGAATATATCCTTTGCATCCCACCAAATACTACATAGCGAAAGCAAAGCATAGGGTGGGAGATGTGGCCAGTACAAACCGTACTGAAAATTATTTGGCAGGTGAGCCCGACTATGACTATGACGATGAGGAGGAGTAGACGTCTCGTTCCGATGCTCAGGCTTCTTTTGGAGATTTATGTACTTTCGCAGCTATCCGCAGCTGTCCCAGGCGCTGCAGCTACTCTGATGATTCCGCCAGTGTGGCGATGAACTATTTATGTAATCCCTCCTAAATGAATTCTTTTGTTCGAAGCATGGATTACTGTATCAACTAACGCTGGAAGATATGATGGTTTGAGCATCAAACTATTGAATTATTCACCATTCTGTGTATTTTCCCTTCATGAAAAATTAAGGATGTTTCAGTTGGTATCAGAGCCATGCTTGACCCTAGGACGAGACCCATAGGATTGGACGATAGAATTAGGAAAATCTTGAAATCTCTCGGTTATACACCGACCACTGCATACGCTTTTATGCATGGCTTACCTCTCTCTTCAACTTTTCTAACTTCCTTCTCATGTCACCTGCAGATGGACCCCAACTTACCGCTGTCCGTTACCGCCAATGGATGTCATTGAGTTCAGACTCGACGGAACGGAGCATGGAGGCTATGCTCACGTGCTTCGCGAGGTTCTCACCGAGCTAGGTGTTCCCGTGGAAAAAGTCGAGTATCTTTGCCGTGGCAAGCCCACCCTTGGAGGAGGCATCGAGGACTACAAGGCAGTCCACATCAACGTGCCTGCAAGCATGAACCTGCCTAAAGTTATCGCTTTCACTGACTTCGCCTTCGACAACGACACCAGCATGTGTGTTCAGACCGTTTCACGCCAGGCACTCCGTACCGTGCTGCGCAATGGAGCTGACTATTTGAAGGAAAGTCACTTTTGTCTGCTTCCTCGTGCCCTCGATGATCAGCAGGGTACTTGGGGAGAGGTCATCTACATCGAGCAGAACACCAGAGTCGACCGCAACCCCTGCCGCCGCGCCTCTATGATGTACATGCAGTGCCAGGAAATGTACATTGCTGAGTTGGAGCAGAAGGGACGCCGTGATCGTCGCTACCTGATGGAGGTTGACGAGAGGATCCACAAGTCAGAGGCTAAGGAAGTGGCATGGAAGCAAAAGATTGCAGATCTAGAGCGTGAGATAACATGCAAAGAGCACATTCACTAGGATCAGATCACTAGTCTGATGAGCGAGATGGATAAGTTTCAAATACACAACAACCGTCTCAACAAGAATATCTGGGAGCTTGAGGCTACTATGGCTGAGAAGAATGAAGACATTGCAAAGAGATTCCAGGAAAAGAGTCAAGATGCTGCCTACAGGGACAAGCTCTGTGAGCAGTGCAAGGCTCAATGTGAGAAGCTGCTACAGGAGTACACCCTTGCTAGCTACAACCAGGGACACCTGATCAACTATGTCCATAAGACGGCATACCTCATGGATAAGCTCAAACGCACTATGGAAGCTTGGAAGAGGTCAGATCGTAAGAGGGTCAGAGAGTATGAGGAGTTGCAGGACGAGCTTCCCTTACGTGCCCGTAAGAGGGTCAGGGTTGAGACATTTGAGCTGGGGCAATCTCACCTCAACTTGAGTGGATGTCCCACCACTGGACTCAGTGGACAGGCAATGTCCACCCCTTAGCTCGAGGAGGCCCGTCGCTATGTCTCTTGCCTTCAGATGACCGATGAGCAGATCCAGGCTTCTGGCATTGGTATACCTCCCACCGCTTATAGTTTGGACCAGCCTCTAGAGATGGTCTAGAGTAATATTAGGTCAGGAGATGATGAGCCCTGTATGGCCAAGTGACCAGACTCACCATAATGCTGAGTAGTTGTCCACCCCTTTTGCTAGACTACCTGCGTGTAGTACGTTTCTCACGAGTCTCCAAGCGTAGCCGCTGAAGACATCGCCATGTACCCCCCTGATGTAATGAATGATTTGGTTTTTATCGCATCTTATTGGATCTTCATGCTTCTTCGTCTGAGTGTTGGATAAATTAGTAATGTTTTAAAAATTATTTTGAAATAAGTATGTCTTTAATATCAAAGTTATATTAAGTGCGTATGCTCTAATCTAAGGTTTATGTTAAGCAGGATGTCCACTCGTCGCGCCAGCCGCCTGAGAAACCGCTCCCCTTCACCCTTGCCCGCCAGGGGCCACGGACGCAAAAGTGGTCGTGCACGCTTTGGTCGCATACCCCTTGACCTTGAGGAGCCACCCCGCGCTGCCACCCCACGACCTGCATACCCATCGCCACCATCGGTAGTTGAGCCGGAACCAGCTGCCAGGAGGAGGACAGCCACAGCCTGCTGCTGAGCGTGAGCCTGCCGCAGGAGGAGATGCAGCTCCACCACCACCTCCCGTGCCACACTTGGCGGATGTGATGGCCCAGCAGACCGAGCTTCTTCGAGTCTTAGCTGAGAGTGTGCTGCACCCCCAGCACCGGGAGCCCCGAGATGATTTCTACAAGAAGCTGGAGTTCTTTCTCAAACTGAGGCCCCCGACATTCAATGGCACCAGCATCGACCCTATCGCTGCTGATGATTGGCTTAAGGAGATTGAGAAGAAGCTGGACTTGACCACTTGCACTGACGAGGAGTGCGTTGGCTTGGCAGCTCACCAGCTTGTGGGTGCTGGGCGATCTTGGTGGGACAGCCTCTACGAAACCCATCGAGACCCCACCAACATCTCCTGGGATAAGTTTGTGGACGAGTTCTGCGCATTCTTCATCCGTGAAGGTGCACTGGAGAAGAAGGAGAACGAGTTCCACAGCATCTCCATGGGAGCTGACAAGGTGCATGAGTACACCACCTGCTTCACCAACCTGCTACGCTATGCACCCATCTCAGTGGTGAACTCTGAGAAGGAGAAGATGTACTACTACCGCAAGGGCTTGTCTAGCTGTATCAGGCTCTCTCTCTCAGGCACCAAGAGCCACACCCTGCGTGACCTGATCGACAGGTGCATGGAGATTGAGAAGGACCGCGACGAGGTTTTCGCGAGAGGGAGGTGCTTGGCAAGAATAAGAAGCGTCGTACTGAGGGCGCCTCCCGCGCACCTGCCCCATGGAGGTCGCGTGGTGAGACCTCTCAGCCTCCCCGCTCTCGCTTCGCCCAGGGAACGGCTCACGGTTCGAGCTGGGGCGGTGGTACCCACACCAGCAACTACCCCCGCCCTGCTCAGGACCACCGTGCCAACTCCCACAGGCGGCGTGACCTACATGTGCTTCGCTTGTGGCTAGCTAGGTCACAAGGCCGCCGAGTGCCCAAACAAGGCTACACCAGCTACACCAGCACCCGCCAGGCAGAATCAAGGCACCCCGCACAAGCAGGTGCCATCCGGAGCACCCCGTGGCCGCCTCACCCACATCTCAGCAGAGGCTGCCCAGAGTGCCCCCGACGTGGTGTACAGTATGTTTTTAGTGCATAGAGTTAAGGCATCCATGCTGTTTGATTCAGGTGCTACATGTTCCTATATATCCTCCAAGTTTGCACGAGAGCACCTTATACCTGTCACTCCACGAAAAGAAGCCTCATACACCAGTTCACCTCTGGCAACATTTGTTGTACCAAAATATGTAAGGGAGTGAGTATCGCCATCGAGGGTCTTACCTTTCTTGCTGATCTTACCTTACTACCCTTTGAAGGCCTAGACGTCATTCTAGGGATGGATTGGTTAACCCAGAACAAAGGAGTGATATCTTGCTCACCCAGATTTGTGGATATAACCCATCCAAGTGGCCGTCAGGTCAGATGTGAGCCAAACAAAGGGACAGATATATCCATGCTGTGTGCCTTGGAAGAGAAGTCACTTGAGGAAGTGCCCGTAGTTTGTGAGTACCCGGATGTCTTTCCGGAAGAGCTACCAGGAATGCCACCGGACAAAGATGTTGAGTTCATGATCAACCTAATGCCTGGTACGAGTCCGATTTCCAAGCGACCCTACCGTATGGCAGTTGACAAGCTTAAGGAGCTTAAGAAACAGATTGGGGAGCTATCCGAGAAAGGGTTCATTAGGCCTAGTGCCTCGCCCTGGGGATCTCCTGTGCTATTTGTTAAGAAGAAGGATGGAACGCAGAGGATGTGCGTTGACTACCGGAACCTGAATGCCGTAACTATAAAGAACAAGTACCCTTTGCTGAGGATAGATGACCTGCTTGATCAGCTTCGCAACGCCAAGTACTTCTCCAAGATTGACCTCAGATCAGGCTACCATCAGATGAAAATCAGAGAGGAAGACATTCCTAAGACAGCATTTGTCACCAGATATGGGCAGTATGAGTACACCGTCGTGTCCTTCGGTCTTACGAACGCGCCAGCTTATTTTATGAACATGATGAATAAAGTGTTCATGCAGGAGCTGGATAAGTTCGTGGTGGTCTTCATTGATGACATTCTTGTCTACTCTGCCACCGCCGAAGTGCATGAGCAGCATTTGAAGATGGTGCTAGAGAAATTGAGAAAACATCAGCTCTATGCCAAGTTCAACAAGTGAGTTCTGGCTTGAGGAGGTCGCTTTCCTAGTCATGTGCTCAACGCTGATGGAGTGGCTGTCGATCCATCCAAGATTGAGACAGTGAAGGAATGGGAGCAGCCACGGAATGTGACTGATGTGAGAAGTTTCTTGGGATTGGCTGGTTACTATCGCCGATTCATCGAGAACTTTTCCAAGATAGCTCACCCCATGACCAATCTCCTGAAGAAGATCAAAGAGTTTGAATGGACGCCCCAATGCGAACAAAGTTTCCAGACCCTGAAGGAGAAGCTCACCACAACGCCTGTTCTAGCCTTGCCCGATATCCACCAGGACTTTGTGGTCTATTGCGATGCATCTCGCTTCGGGCTTGGTTGTGTTCTAATGCAGAATGGGAAAGTCATTGCCTATGCTTCCCGCCAGCTTAAGGAGCATGAACAGCGTTACCCCACCCATGATCTTGAGCTTGCAGCCGTGATCCATGCCTTGAAGATTTGGAGGCACTACCTGATAGGGAACAAGTGCGAGATCTACACCGATCACAAGAGCTTGAAATACTTTTTCACCCAGGAAAATCTGAACATGCGACAGCGTCATTGGCTCGAGCTGCTTAATGACTACGACGTGGAGATTCTCTATCACCCTGGGAAGGCCAATGTGGTCGCTGATGCTCTTAGCCGCAAAAGTCATTGTCATGCCTTGTTCACCACCGCCTTGCCCACGGAGTTGCAAGAGGGCATTGATGGGTTACAGATGGAGGTGATACCTCATGGCCTATTGAATGAGCTTCGCGTACACTACACCCTCATGGATAGGATCCGTGAAGTCCAACGCCATTGCCTAGAAATTTGGGAGATACACGAGCTCCTGACACAAGGCAAGTGCCCAGAGTTCAGTGAGGATGAGCTAGGCACTTACTGGTACAAGGACAGAATTTGTGTGCCTGCCGACCCAGCTATCCGCGACGAGATCCTATCAGAAGGTCATGATTCCAAGTATTGTATCCACCCAGGCAGTATCAAAATGTATGCTGATTTGAAGAAGAAATTCTGGTGGAAGAACATGAAATCAGTCATTGCGGAGCATGTTGCTAGATGTGACATTTGCAAACGCGTCAAGGCTGAGCATAAGAGACCTGCAGGGCTGTTAAAGCCGCTGGATATACATGAATGGAAGTGGGACAGCATTTCTATGGACTTCATTGTGGGATTGCCTCGAACCCCGAAAGGCCATGATGCCATATGGGTGATAGTCGATCGCTTGACTAAGGTAGCTCACTTCCTAGCCATCAAGACTGATGCCCGAATCGGCCAGCTAGCAGATCTGTATGTTGGGAACATTCTCAAGCTTCATGGAGCTCCTAAGAGCATAATATCCGATCGTGGGCCGTAGTATATGTCCAAGTTCTGGAAAGCCCTGAACAAGTCGATCGGTAGCAAGCTAGATTACAGTACCGCATACCACCCTTAGACAGATGGGCAGACAGAAAGAGTGAACCAGATACTTGAGGATATGCTTCGAGCTTGTGTTCTGAAATATGGGACTGATTGGGAGAAGAGCTTGCCCTTTGCAGAGTTCTCCTACAACAACAGTTACCAGGCTAGCCTCAAGATGTCACCTTTCGAAGCTATGTACGGAAGACCGTGCAGAACACCCTTGATGTGGTCTAAAACGGGTGAAAGATCATTCTTTGGCCCGGCCACCATTAATGAGGCGGAGGAAGGAGTCGCCCAGGTACGAGAAAATCTGAAAATTGCCCAGAGCCGTCAAAAGAGTTATGCCGACAAGAGACGCAGAGACCTCGAGTTTGAGGTAGGAGACTATGTCTACCTCAAGGTCTCCCCGCTTCGAGGGACCATCAGGTTCCATGTAAAGGGAAAGCTAGCACCAAGGTATGTGGGACCGTACAGAATCAGTGAAAGGATTGGCAAGCTTGCCTACAGAATAGAGTTGCCCCCACAGCTGGCAGGAGTACACCCAGTGTTCTATGTGTCGCAACTGCGCAAGTGTTTGCAGCCGCCAGAGCATCCGATACCCACAGAGGCAGTCAATATACAGGACACTTTGGAGTACAGAGACCACCCCGTCCGCATTATGGACAGAACCACCAAGGAAACTAGAAACTCCAGCACGCCATATCTGAAGATTCAGTGGAGCAATCACACAGAACGGGAAGCAACTTGGGAGAAGGAGTCAGAAATGAGGAAGCTCTACCCCTACCTTTTTGAAGAGTAAGTTACACTCTTGAATCTCGAGGACGAGATTCTCATAAGGGGGTAGGACTGTAACAACCCTAGAAATCCGGTCACCAAAAATACGGGCTTTCAAAAATTTTTCTAAAAGTTTACCAGTGTATGGTGGACGTCATGTAGGAAACCCGCCAATAGATGCACAAATAGCACTCGACGTTAGCCAGCAAATTTGGCCTCGCCGTCGCCAGACGCCGCCGCCGCGCCTCGCTGACCGCCACCGGCTTGAGGGTCGATTTTCCCAAGTTGGAGCACCCAGCCGACCAGCCACGCAGCTCAGCTAATGAACCGACATTCGTCGAGGGTCCGTCCGACGAAGTCGAGGGTCCGCCCGACGAGTCGAGGACCTGGCTCTAATCGAGGGCCTGCTCGAGTTGAGGATCCGGCTCGAGGCCAGAGGGTCGAGTCTCACTGGATAACTGTTCTTGAGGGTTGCCACTTCGTGCGAACAAAGTTCTGTCTTCGAGGGCATGCCCGATCGCCGGGTGAAGTTTCGTCCTCGAGGCCAGTCTGTTCGCCCGAGCGAAGCTCCGTCCTCGAGGGGTCGCCCGGATCGCACCCTCGAGTGTACAGCGGCCGACCCAACCTGACCCAGATCCAGCCCTGTCCAGGCCCTCCGAGGCCCAGGCGAGACCCGTCAACGTTGACCGTTGACCAGACCCCACCTGTCAGTGACCAGATCCGTGGGCCCCACCTGTCAGCCACTGACTAGGTCCCCCGTCAGTGCTGACGTCAGCATCACGTCAGCATGACGTCAGCACAACCCCGGCTGTACTATTCCTGCACGCCACGTGGCCTAATCGGGAGCTGCCACGTGTCAAGCACAGGTTAATCTGCCCTTTTCTTTTTCAGAAAATAGAATAAACTTCGGAAATTCATAACTTCTTCATACGAACTCCGAAAAATATGAACCAAGTGTCCAAATTTTCATAAAAATGAGCTCTACGGCATAGGCTTGTGTATGAGTGTATTTGGAGTTATTGAATTTTATTGCTTCTTTGTGTTGACTCTATAGGAGCCGCTAACGCGGCTATTATGTCTCGTTTCAGAGGAGGAGCAGTTTGAGGAGGACGACTACGAGTACGAGGAGGAGCTCGGAGACGACTTCGCAGGTGCCACACCCCACCCAACCTCGTAGATCCTATTACGCATGGCATAATATCTAGTTGCTAGTGCTCTAATTATGAATATCACCTGATGATAGGTTGCATGATAGCACTGCCTGATGAGCCTTTACCTTGTCGCAACCATACTCCTGCACACCTGCTGATACGCTAGACGCTTGCTTATTTACTCATGCTGCCTTACTTCTACTACGCTTATATCTGTGTGATGATGATGCGTGGTGGAGAGTATGGTTATTCGGTTAAGGCACGTGGTGCCACTTTACTCGGGAGAGTGCTGCGTGCGTCTTGGGTGTGTGGTGAGGGTTGAGTCGATCGGACAGGATTCTACGACGAGCCATGTGGGCGAGTCTTGCCGGGGAATGTGTTCTGGGCATTCCCGTGTGAGGTGCTTGTGGCGGGCACATTGTGAGGCATAAGGAGATCCCGGGGGTGAGAACCTTCATTGAGCGAAGCCCCAGGTAGAAGGTGCTGTTGTAGCACGGACTGTTGTAGTCCCAAAAGAGAAGATAATCCTGTCTGACCCCCCTAGGACCTGATATCTCTTGAGGACCGGAACCTTGGGACTTACGTGCTCACCACTCGCTCTTGTATGGGCGGGAGACAGATGTCTGACTAGCTAGGACGGTGCCACTACTACTAGGTGGTTAGCAGATAGTGTCGGGAGGTACGGGCGTGGAGACCCACACCCTCCTTAGACAACATAGTGACCTCGGAGGCCCGGTACTATGTCTCACAGTCTCAGTGTGCCGGTGGTACCTATCCGGGATGTCCCAGTACTGAGTGGTAGGGTGGCATCGCACCGGTTAGAAAGCAGCTAGAATCAGCTTAGGCGGGGCACCGCCGATGATAGTGATCTTATGGTTACGGGAGTACACGCTCTGCAGAGTTTATGAATCTATATATATAGTCCGCGAGCCACTGGTATGGCTTTTTTCTAAGACCTACGCTTCTCGGGAGTAGTGAGAAGAGTCCTTCTATTTCTCCCCCTGGTGTTACCCTTCCTGCTGTGAGCCGCTGAGACAGGTTCCGAGAGGGAGTTGGACCTGTCGACTGAGTGCGAGAGGGTGAGAAGTGTGTGATGGAGATGGAATGGGTTTGGATGTGTGGATGAGATGGATTAAAATTTGATGAATTATTATATAATATTGGTCACTGGTTGCATAGGAAACTACAGCCACATATTAGGTCGATTTGAATATATCCTTTGCATCCCACCAAATACTACATAGCGAAATCAAAGCATAGGGTGGGAGATGTGGCCAGTACAAACCGTACTGAAAATTATTTGGCAGGTGAGCCCAACTACGATTATGACGATGAGGAGGAGTAGACGTCTCGTTCCTACGCTCAGGCTTCTTTTGGAGATTTATGTACTTCCGCAGCTATCCGCAGCTGTCCCAGACGCTGCAGCTACTCTGATGATTCGGCCAGTGTGGCGATAAATTATTTATGTAATCCCTCCTAAATGAATTCTTTTGTTCGAAGCATGGATTACTGTATCAACTAACGCTGAAAGATATGATGGTTTGAGCTTCAAACTATTGAATTATTCGCCATTCTATGTATTTTTCCTTCATAAAAAATTGAGGATGTTTCACATAGGTTCTAGCAAACCGATCTACAATTGTTGCTACTGTTGGGAAGGTGGGCTTGTCCGCCTGGACGCTCTTTTGGTGGGCCACACGATGTCAGCCAAAGAAGCACTTGCTCTTCTGTTTCTATTTTTTTTTAAAAAATCTGCCCATCCACGTACTCGTTCTCATTCTCTCACCTGCCACCTCTATCTCTTTGTCGCTGGCCGACCCAGACACGGCGCATGACTGCCTCTGAGGCGCCACGCTTGGTAATTGCACTATGCATTTGGTTCAAAAACCTATGATAATAACAGCATCCAGAAAGCTGCCTATACTAACTTACTAAGAGCATCCGAAACTCCTGAACTACTCAAACTAACGACATTACCGCATTTAGCTTCTTTGCCGAATACTGGAAGCAGTTGACAAAGGGCTAAAGGCAGTCGACAAAGCCTTTGTCGAGTGTTTTCCACGTCAGCAGTCGGCAAAGGGTACTCGCCAAAGAACTTAACGGCAAAGAGTATTTTGCTGACAGTCAGACCAAAGGCAGTCGACAAAGACTTTGCCGACTACCGTGTCAGCAGTCGGCAAAGTTTAACGGCATCAGTCATCTAACGCCTATTTTGCTGACTGCTGACATGGCAGTCGTAAAGATTTTTTTATTTTTTTAAATTATTTCTTTTGTCGAGTGCCTTCCACGCCAGAAGTCGGCAAAGTTTTTTTCCATTTTTTAATTGAAAAATCTATGCCAAGTGTTGATCTGGCACTGGGCAAAGTTTTTTTCTTTGCGGAGTGTCAGGTCAGCAGGCACTGGGCAAAGCTAGAGTTTAGGAAAAATTGGTGTCTAGCTTTGCGAGTGCCTGCACTTGGCAAAGCTGGGGAAAACTTTTTTTTTGTTTTTTGATACGTATGACAGTGGACAATCCACATATATATATCACAAATCCACATATATAACACAAATCCAAATATATTGTCACAAATTCACATATATAGTCACAAATCCAACAATAGTCCAACATGTCCAACATCCATAACAAGTTCAACATCCATCAATGGTCCATAACAAGTTCAACATGTCCAACATAAAGGCCTCAGTCTATCACTGCTTGTGCTGCGACCCACCGACCCCGTGCCCCGTAGAGTGTGAAGAGCCCCCACCTTGCCACCCCTGCGGTATAAAGGAGTACGTCCAGCCCCCGAGCTACTAACGCGGAGAAGCGCCACCTGACCACCCGTGCTGCTGAGGCGGAAGAGGAGCGCCACCTGACCACGGAGACTACCCTTGCTGCGGAGGCGGAGGACGAATGCCACCGGGCCACGTGTGAGGTGGACTCGGGCCAACCGGCCACCCATGGCCTGGAGAAGGGCCATCTCCAGGAATCGGGTTCGAACCCGCCGATTGTGGTTACACAAAGGAGAAGCAATCTCATTAGTACCTGCTGGATGGCTGCACAAGCCAAAGCAATAGACAAATAAATATACTCACCGGAGTCCCTATAGGGCTAGGAAGAAGGGGTGGAGCAAACAACGAGACAGACAACGGAGGCAAGACAACACCAGGGATCCGAATGCTCTGAACGAAGCCGGTAAAGTCTTGCATTTGACGCTGCGAGTGCAACCGGACAGCCTCCATCTGGCGCTCCATCTCCTGCCGATGGGACTCCTGTTGGGCCACCAGCAACCACTCATGGGCCTCCTGCGCGGTGTCCTACGCGGCCCGCAACTCGGCCGAGTCGAAATTTTGGTAGCACCTCCCAGCTGTTCTCCCGATACACGTCCCCGTAGGGAGAGTGTGTATCCTGAGAACAATGAGAGGTGCTGCCGAAACTCTGACTCAGATGGGGGCAGAACATGGAAGCTAACTTTTCTACGTATCCGCGGGCTGTCCAAAAAATGTAGACAATCTGAAACAGATATAGTCGCAGATACGCAAAGACCTGCATAACCTGCGGCGCCGACAAAGACGATCGGTGTCGCCGAGCTACTCCGGGTCCCCTCTGACAAGACCTGCTCTACAAAACATGAAAAACAACACTATAAGTACAAAATTTCGCCAGAACCTCCCCTGCACAGGGAGGTTTCCAAAACCTGCAAGAAAGAAGTCAGCTCGATGGCCGACAACTCATATACGGCACGAAAGCCACACATCAACAAACTCGGCACGAAGGCCGTCAATGACACATATGGCATGATGGCCGACAACCTGGGGCTTTACCTTCTTCTCCGGCGACGGGCGGGAACAACGGCATGGACGAACGTCTTCAATGAATGGCGTGGACGGTCATCAGACCAAGGTCCTTCTCCTCCTCCCTTCTCCACCTCTTCTCCGCCTCCCTTCTCCTTCTTCCTCCTCCTCCTTCCCTTCTTCTTCTTCTTCCTCCTCCTTTCTCCCTTCTCCTCCTTCTTCTTCTTCCTCCTCCACCTTCTCTTTCTTCTTCTTCCTCCTCTTCTTCTTCTTCCTCCTCCTCCTTCTCTTTCTTCTTCTTCCTCCTCCTCCCCTTCTTCTTCTTCCTCCTTCCTCCCTTCTTCTTCTTC